>OY796891.1:5661498-6261498 GCA_963680785.1 Diplosoma virens
AGATTGGACTTGGCAGGATTTATTAACCTACATTTTATGTTATTTGGAAAATTTGGTTTGTCCCTTCTCTCTTGCAATTGCGATGAATTTTCCAAAGCAATCCCAGATTACGTGGAGGCAATGAGACTAAGCGGACATTCCTGATGAATTGGAGTATGAAAAAGACCACAATCGTAAACCGAGGAAAGCCAGAAAAAGAAACATCGTGTGGTTTTAACCACCATTTAGCGAGAATGTAAAAACCAACATTGCAGAGAATTCTCTCCGACTGCTCGCTAAGCACCGTTTGCACAGGGTATGCAACAAAAATAACATAAAAGTGAGCTACAGCTGCATGCCCAATATGACAGCGATATATCCAGGCACAACAAAAAGCTGTTATCGAACAGGGCTGAATCTGCTTGCATCACACCACCTTACAACTGCAAAAACAAAACCACGTGCCCTTTGAAAGGCAATTGTCAAGAAAGCTCTATTATTTACAAAGCCACCTTAAAATCTGGCAATGCAGAAAAGCACTACTATGGTTGTAGTGAAACGGAATTCAAAACTCGTTTCTACAACCATAATCAAAGCTTCAAGTTTCGACGGAAGTGCAATGCAACCGAACTATCGAAAGCTTTCTGGCAACTTAAAGACACAGGACAAAACCCTGTATTGAATGGAATATCACGACCCGCACCACTCCTTACCACCCAGGAGCTAAAGAATGCAACCTCTGCTTATCAGAGAAACTCGCCATTCTCCGAGCGGACCCAAACACTTCTCTAAACAAAAAAATTGAGCTAAATGGAAAATGCCGACATACAAACAAATTTAAATTAAGAAATTTTTCCTAGTTTTCTGCAGTTTGAAACTTTCAGCAATTTTGTATTTTCTGTATATTTTTGTAATTCGTGTATTTTAATTTTAATTTCATATTAAACTCCCGCTCTTACCCAATTTTGCACCCAACCGTCAAAACATTTCACTATGATTATCATTTCGCCTTTTGACTACTCATTGGTTCGTTACGGGACAATTTTAGCATTTTCTCGGATTTCACGCCTTATAAACTGTTGTCAAATTTTGGCATACCTTGGAGATAGTGGATAACGTGCTTTATTAATTCACCTTATCTCCTTGTGATTGTGTTTTATTTTACTGTATTTTCTTTGCACCATCTGACGACCCCTTGTCGTGAAACAAACTGTTGAGGTTTTGACTGATTTTTCGTAATTTTTGTAATTTTTTGTAATGTTTCAATCTAAACCGCTCTGACCTGCTTATTCATTATTTTTATTTGAATGGGATTTTTAATTGCAAAGTAAGAACGATGTATGCCCGCACTAAAACGAATTCAGTTTGAATTGGGTAAGTGACCTACCTGGTTTTGTGCACTTGGATCACTCTTCTCTTTTGTCTTAATCCGCTTGTGCCTTCTCTTTTCTACTTTATGGATCTGCAGTGTTCCCCCTTTTTATGGCTTTATAAAATTTTCTCTTTTTTTTTCTCTTTTTACACCTATTTCAACGCACCAGGCTCGCCTTCCCTTATTTCTGGGTGAATGCGGGCCTCCATGCTTGCATTTCTTGTATTTTTTTCTTCTGTGACGTTGCAGGAGTTGTGTTGTTTGCTGGACTAAATTTGGCTGCGTTTTGTTTTTGCTAGAACTGGCTGCATTTTTGATTTTCTAGTAACCACCTGACGATTCTACAAGATGAAACAGGCTGTCGTGGTTTCAATCTTTTTGTTGAAGTGTTTTTAATTTAATAATATATATATATATATATATATTCATAACTTATATCTGATAAAATCGACTTTGTTTAAAGCGATATTAAAATTCTGTACCATAAAGAAGCTCTTAAAAACAAATTTGTAAAAAGTGAACCACTTTATTTGTGAATTAAATTGCTTGTGTCAAGTATTACAAGCCAAGGACTAGTCAGGAAATATTGCAAACCAATATTTGTGAAATTTCAAGTCTTTCAAATACAACTTTTTGCTATACAAAATTTTAAATTTATGTACCCATAAGAAGTATCAAATCATTTGATTGACAAAGAAGATCTTGTTTCTTATGAGCTTTAAAAAAAAGCATAAGTTTCTCTTTCATTTGATCATGCAGGCTAACATGTTAACTTTGATGACCACTGAGCAATTATATAAAAAGCAGAGTCTAGTGATGGGAATCCATGTTTTTGCAAAGCTTGGTAAACAGTTTTGTATTGACATCCCTTGCTTTAATGTAATTGACTGCTCATATGATTGTTGCAAATTTATCTTTTAAAATCTTGAAGATCAGAGCCTTTTGGTGAGTTATGCAATGAAATATAAACCTATTGGCTTTTTTTTTCTTTATTCAATCTTCTTAATCAATTTTACTTGGGAGACCCAAACATTCTCAGACCACTGTCAATGCAGACAATCAAAAATTCTTCCCAATAATACTTTGGTTGTAATAAACATTCAGACAACTTCAAATACTTTTTCTGCTCTACATATTTTATTCTGGTGGTCTGGAAAACAGCATATACAGTAGAACCCCGGTTGGCGACCACCCTGATAAAGAGATCACCTCATATTTAATATGACCTCAAATTTTTTTATTAAGATGTAGGTTTAGGATTAGGATTTCAATAACACGACCACCTTGCTAAGGCGACCACTTGACTGCAGTCCTGCAGGTGGTCAGGTTAGCAGGGTTCTGCTGTACTCTTCGATTGAAATGACATAGACTAAAACTGCAACAATTAGGCAATATCAGTTGTTTCATTGCATTGAACTAAAAAAACTAAGGTAAGGCTTGTAATTTCTGAAAACTTGTTTTTGTGAGCTCATCAATAGATATTTTAATTGTAGAATCCAAGAGTAAAATCTTTGCCATTTTTTTCCCAACACAAAACCAGCCTGCTTTTAATATGTACAGTTTAATCAATGTTTCATCTATGTTGTAATGTTTCTTCTCTTCAGCATTCATTTGAACGGTTTTGAATGAAACTTGTTTTTTGACAAACCATGGCAAAAAGCACTAACTTAAATTTTGAATTTTTCAGACAATCTTTCTTGCTTTGAAAAACCTAAAGGCTTATCTTATTGCTAGAGTGTTTTGTCTAAAGATGACACTGCAAATGACTTGGTCACGTTGCATGATTGCTGATATTTTCATAGCATTGTTGAAACACTTGACTATTCACTGTGTAATCAGTAAAAAAAAATTCTATATATCATCACAGTCATACCTTCTCTTTTTTCCATTTTATGTCACTGCACTTATCTATTCAGTTTGCAGCCATTTGCTTGTACTCACCTCATAAAAATTTATTTTCCACAAGAAGGGCATGGCCCCCAGCTTAAAAACTCTGATCTAATCAAGTTATAAAAAAATGCTTAAGCATTTTGAACTAGGCAGCTGCTCAATTTGATGATTGTAAGATGAATTTTTAGTTTTTTTTGTGTTGCATTATCCAATAAAAATATATCATTCTACACCATTCAAACTGTTTCACATAAAACAAAAGGCAGTTTGGGGGGTTTTACTATGTTTTCAAAACTATTCACGCTTTCTGTTTTTGCTACTAAAATAATAACAGTACTAATAACAAATATTTTTAGTTTGAATAACCACAGATTTGATGCGACTGTTTCCTATTGAAAAGTAATAGTCAATTTATTCAAAAAATGATTTTAAAAGATTTTCATTTTAGAAAATGAATTATTAAGTTATTATAATTTTCTCCCAAACAAACTCAACGTTGCAATTTTTTCAGGCAAGTGAGATTTGTGATTACCTGTACAACACGAAAATAGTGTATTGTCAAGGTAAGTTCTTTTAAATGTTGGTGGGTTTATTCCTGTCATAAATAAGGTCTGTTTATTATTGTTGAAAGCGCTTCAAGAAGCAATATGGTTGTTGAACCCTTTCTACTCCCATTTTATTTCGTATGTTTTCCCTCCTCAACTCCTAATTATTTTCGACAATTTTTCCGTTTTATTTCAAATTGGTTTTAAAGCAAAGAACATTTCAAAACTTATTTCATTTCTTTTAAAATAGCAAAAATCAACTTGAATGTCAGTTACTTTGAACTGTTTTAGAGGTCAGTTAAAGTTCACGTGTAAAATTGTCGTGGTTATTCGAGATATTTTGAGTGTACAGTAGGAAATTGCTTTGCGCTAGTATTTTCGGAGATTAATTCTATAAGAGATAGAATTATTTTGTGTGTCGAACGAAGTTAATTTTTGACGTTGATATCACTTTGCAGATTGGCAAAGTGTGGAGAAAAGTTTTTCGTGAATCGTGGTTTTTGTGAGTTTTGTGAATCACTCTAAGTTAGAAACAGTGGTCTCTGTCTGTTTTGCGGAAAGAATTTTCAAACTATTCAATACTTCGCCGAATTAGCTGAATAAAAGGCTTTAATCTTACGGTACGGCAATAAATGGAAAATATCAATGTCGGACTGTAGTAGACATAGGAACTATACAGGAAGAAATAAACTTATGTCGGGTAGAGTTCGACGTAGGATTCATAGCTACTTTTTGGTATGTCGGACCCAGTCCGACATAAGAGTTCAAAAAGTTAATAAGTCTGACGATTTATAAGTTGTTTAATCGAAAATAGAAATAATAAATACATGTATATAAATAAAGAAATGTTTCGTTGTTTTTCAGATAATGGATTCGCTAACATTGGTTATTGCTGCGGCTACGACGCCTTTGGGATTCCCCAATGTTGCACCTACGTTGCAGTCTGGGGTCGTTGGTGTAAGTGTTTATGACGTTATTTTTTTTTGTGCGATGCAATGTACCGTGATGGTCCAAGCCACAGCTTATAACGTGATTTTCTGCTATTCTATTTTAAACATTCTTAATCTTATCCGCTTAGATTTTTGAACCTAATCAAACAGGTTCAGACAATCTGTGCAAGTGATGCTCTTTATTTAGTCATCAACTGTCATAAGTATTAAAAGGCACTTTTTGAAGGTTGATTTAAACTGAACATTTTTTTTGTGCAACTGCCTCAGTGTCTCTTATGGCATTGGCCACCCATCAAAAATTAAAACCTTTTTAACAATCACTTATTTCTATCCCGACAGCTTCAGGCCAACTGCGGCCCCAAGTACTTATATTTTTGAAAAGCACCTGCATAGGTGATTAACTTGGACCGCCTTTCAATAAATTATTGCTGGAGTAAAAGTTTGTTACAGTAATAAAACTACATTATAGTTCCGGTTCGGTCACCGGGATCTACTCGGTCCTACTTTCTCCCCCACCGAGTACTTCCTATCCGGTGCCACTTGGTTGCCATTAAGTGCACAAACAAAATCAATTTACGTAGCAATGCATTAGTTTATTGCTATGTCTACTTTTTCTTTAACTGAGTGCTTTTGTTTGTTTGGGATTTAACCGATAACTAAAGAAAATGTTTGATGTTGCATTGGCCAGCTCCGTGTAGTTCGAGTAAAAACGATAACAAATTAACTATTTTGATACAATGTGAATAAAACACCAGGTTGCGAGGGTTTGCACCTGTAGTAGTTAAGGGCGTTATGTTCAAGTTTAATTTGCCGCAGTTCAAACTAACTTGTGTCTATTTATAGTACATTTGTTCACCTATTTAAATAGAATTAAAAAGACTGAAAACAAAAATTAAAACAAACAATTACTTCATCAAACACCATTTAATGCACCATAATCATAACAGAAGTTTAACTTGTCTAACCGATGTCCGCCAGAGGGTAACTCTATATATTACAATTTGTGACAAAGCCACGTTGCTGTATGCAAGTGGGCATAGTATCACGTGATCATACGATTTGAAAGGGCAGGATGTGAAATTCAAAAAATGTATAAAAATAGAGCATGTGAAAGTTTTAAATAAAATAAAATTTTATGGACTCCGATAATAACTAAAGTTGTATATCGTGTGAAAATGTAAAATTGTATTTGAGCTCTCCAATTAATCGCTACAGATACACCCCGGCGAATAAGATAAAAAAATTTTAAATATAGCAGAAATTTCTCAAAATGCAATTAGTAATACGACGACAAGACGGTGAAAAAGAAAAATACATCTAAATATAGAAAAAAAGAAATATAGCGCGACTTAAAATAGAAAATAATGATATTTTTTTAGTTCGTTGACTAATTAATAAAATTTTAAAATAGCCTGAAATGTCGCTATAGATGTGGCCATCTATATAGACAAAACTCTTTATAAAGAGAGGGTAGCCT
This sequence comes from Diplosoma virens, assembly GCA_963680785.1. NCBI lineage: Eukaryota > Metazoa > Chordata > Ascidiacea > Aplousobranchia > Didemnidae > Diplosoma > Diplosoma virens. The sequence goes on from OY796891.1 coordinate 5,667,712, forward strand.
TGAAAAAGGCTGTTTAAGAAACTCGAACGTTTTCGTGTAGCTCTCATCAGGAGAAATTGCTACAATGAGTAAAGAACTGAAATGTCGAAATTATATTGCTTAAGATTGTCGTTTCGCCGAGTAAGAAATTATACTGAAGCGCAGTTGATTAGAAGCATCAGCCACCAAGCGGTCGAAAAGTGAAAATTTTTGTCGTTTCGTCGAGTTAGAAATGGAACAATTTTTATTGGACGGAATTTGGATGTTTAACTTTGCAAAATTATAGTTGTAATTTGAAGTCTGAAAAAGAATAGAATAAAACCAATATAATTATGTTGATAATTTAAGCCTATAAACGAACTCTTTTTGACGGCACAATGCAGGTTTGCTTGAGGTTATGTGGATGGATTCTAACACAGCAAGATGAAATTCAGATCTGGTTTTGGATAGAATTGAAAATTGATTATCATTGTAGTGAAGGGCGCAATTTGGATTTTAGAAGATGAGTGCCAATAGCCGAATCGCAATTAGGTGTGGAGGAGTTTATTTTACTTTTTCGCGTTGGCTGAATTCTTTCTTGATTGGTTTTGTTGCGGATAGTTTTCGGGACATGTTGGCGGATTCTGTCCTGCAGACGTTGAGAAGTTCTCCCCACGTACCGGCATTCGCAGCGGCACACGTATTGGTATACGACCATGCTTAGTTGAGAAGCAGGCAGAACGTCTTTGTGAATTGCAGGAAGAATTCGTCTGGTGGTGAAAATAACTCGCGGTTGAACTGTTGAAAAACAATTAGAATGCTACTCTTAATTTTCTTTTCAAATATAACAGAAGTTTCACCAATCCACGGTAACTTTAAGTAAACGGGGCATCGTTGAGGACCTTCTATCGGATGTTTATGAAATTGCAGGATTTTCTTTGAAATTCTTGCATTGATCACCGATTTTGGCGTAACCATTTTTAAGAAATAAAGATTTAATAGTGTCCAGTTCTTGTTGGAGGGAAGATTGTGAACAGATTTTCAATGCACGGTGTGTTAAAGTTGCGATCAGGTTAGTTTTGCGTGTCTTTGGACCAAACGAGTTCCATCTAATATATTCACCAGTAAATGTAGCTTTCCTGTAAACAGATGTAGTAAAATTGTTGGTTGATTTGGTGACTAATACATCTAAAAACGGTAGTGATTGGTTAACTTCTTTTTCACTTGTAAATTTGAGCGAGGTATGCAAAGAATTTAAATTAGTTAAAAATGTTTCAGAATCCACTTCATCTTGGAAGAGAGCAAATGTGTCATCGACGTAACGATAATAGATTTGACGATAATGTGTCGTCGTAACGATAATGTGTCGTGGACGTAGCGATAACCAAAAACCAGCGATGAATTAATTTTACTAAAAGCCAAGCTCAATGAGGTAGCACATTCATTTTGTGGTTCACCGATTGACACTTCTAAATTTTCTATGGATAATAGCTGTCTTCAAGCAATTAAATCACTCAGGTCTAACAAAGCAATCCTAATTACTAAACCCGACAAAGGCTCCGGAGTTGTGATTCTTAATAAATTTGACTATGTGAATAAAATGGAGTGCATTTTATCGGACACTAGTAAATTTAAACTTCTTGGCCCTGTCAGTGAATTCGACAAAACTGAAAAAAATGAAGCAAAGCTAAACTCGTTAAAACTCGTTAAAGCTGATGAATTACCTCAAAATGTTTACCAAGTCATCAGAACCACTGGGTCACAAAGGCCTAGAATGTACGGACTACCCAAAATTCATAAACAAAATGCTCCTTGTCGCCCCATTCTTTCCATGATCGGTTCTGCTCAACACGAATTGGCTAAATTTCTTGCTGCTCTACTTCAACCTGTTTTAAATCGTTACTCAATCAATTGCATTCAAGATTCTTTCACCTTCGCTGAAAGAATACAAAAACTTAGCGTCAATCCTAATAAATGTTTTCTTTGCTTATATGATATTTGCAGTTTATTTACCAATGTTCTTCTAGCTGAAACGATCGAAATTTGCAGTCAAGCTCTCTACAATGGTGATTTTCCTGAGCCAATCATTCCAAAACACGTTTTTACTGATTTAATGAAAATTGCCACATCTTCCGTTGAATTTAGTTTTAATAATTGTATGTACAGGCAAATTGACGGAGTCGCTATGGGCAGTCCGCCGCTTGGTCCGGCCTTGGCAAATATTTTTGTTTGATTTTATGAATCTAAACTATTCGACAAAATTTCCAAACCTCAAATCTATTATCGTTACGTCGACGACACATTTGCTCTCTTCCAAGATGAAGTGGATTCTGAAACATTTTTAACTAATTTAAATTCTTTGCATACCTCGCTCAAACTTACAAGTGAAAAAGAAGTTAACCAATCACTACCGTTTTTAGATGTATTGGTCACCAAATCAACCAACAATTTTACTACATCTGTTTACAGGAAAGCTACATTTACTGGTGAATATATTAGATGGAACTCGTTTGGTCCAAAGACACGCAAAACTAACCTGATCGCAACTTTAACACACCGTGCATTGAAAATCTGTTCACAATCTTCCCTCCAACAAGAACTGGACACTATTAAATCTTTATTTCTTAAAAATGGTTACCCAAAATCGGTGATCAATGCAAGAATTTCAAAGAAAATCCTGCAATTTCATAAACATCCGATAGAAGGTCCTCAACGATGCCCCGTTTACTTGAAGTTACCGTGGATTGGTGAAACTTCTGTTATATTTGAAAAGAAAATTAAGAGTAGCATTCTAAATTGTTTTTCAACAGTTCAACCGCGAGTTATTTTCACCACCAGACGAATTCTTCCTGCAATTCACAAAGACGTTCTGCCTGCTTCTCAACTAAGCATGGTCGTATACCAATACGTGTGCCGCTGCGAATGCCGGTACGTGGGGAGAACTTCTCAACGTCTGCAGGACAGAATCCGCCAACATGTCCCGAAAACTATCCGCAACAAAACCAATCAAGAAAGAATTCAGCCAACGCGAAAAAGTAAAATAAACTCCTCCACACCTAATTGCGATTCGGCTATTGGCACTCATCTTCTAAAACATCCAAATTGCGCCCTTCACTACAATGATAATCAATTTTCAATTCTATCCAAAACCAGATCTGAATTTCATCTTGCTGTGTTAGAATCCATCCACATAACCTCAAGCAAACCTGCATTGTGCCGTCAAAAAGAGTTCGTTTATAGGCTTAAATTATCAACATAATTATATTGGTTTTATTCTATTCTTTTTCAGACTTCAAATTACAACTATAATTTTGCCAAGTTAAATATCCAAATTCCGTCCAATAAAAATTGTTCCATTTCTAACTCGACGAAACGACAAAATTTTTCACTTTTCGACCGCTTGGTGGCTGATGCTTCTAATCAACTGCGCTTCAGTATAATTTCTTACTCGGCGAAACGACAATCTTAAGCAATATAATTTCGACATTTCAGTTCTTTACTCATTGTAGCGATTTCTCCTGATGAGAGCTACACGAAAACGTTCGAGTTTTCTTAAACAGCCTTTTTCAAGGCTACCCTCTCTTTATAAAAGAGTTTTGTCTATATAGATGGCCACATCTATAGCGACATTTCAGGCTATTTTAAAATTTTGTGCCACAAAAAATCTTTTTAATTAATAAAATATTGTTATGTATACGAATATAACCGCTGCAATATCTAGACAGAGCAGCAAACACTTCAATAAGTTAGTTCTACTTCTTGTGCAAAGGAAATAGTCACGATCTATAGTGTGTGGCGCGATGTCGTCATTGTGTCGTCGATATTGCTGCATCTGTTAGAAAAAACTAACTGTAGTATATGTTCGAAAATATTTCAGTACATTATTCAAAACAATGTTGAATGAGCACAAGAACAATTCTAAAAATAACAAATTTGGTTAATAATTACAGTAGTGATGGGACGATTAATCGAAATCATATCGAAATAATCGGAATATCGGGAGTTTTCCAAAGCATCGGGAATCGGCATCGGAGCTGTATAATTCAGACCCGATTCCGATACCAAAACGATTCTTCAAATATACAGGGCATAAAATAAAAAGTAGTAACACAAGACTGTACTAGGGAGTTTATGAAATGTTCCGAAAATTTCTTCACCCTTTTGTTACCATTTTTCAATCAATCAAGCTCATTCCAACTGTAGGGTACGTAACTATTGGACGGGACAAATTTGTCCGCGAGCCAATTCGGTGGAAAATTAAATAATATTGATTTAATTTCATTAGCGTTAAAGCGACAGCAAAAAGTTTTGTTATTAATTTATTTTTAATATGCAAAATTTATAATCGCCATTGTCGCATTTTTAAAAGTAAACTGTGATGCCAAAACTTGTTTTTACTATCGCTGTTCATCCAATAAGAGTAAAAATTCATATTTAAAAATTGTTGAACATATAAATTTAGGTATGTTCCTAGCCGAATATTACACTATAGGAATTTACAGTCGGTTAATTTCGAATATTTAAGTTAAAAAAATGTGTTTCCTTAATAGTTAGATTTGTGAACCAAGGTCGTTTATCATAGCATGTTTTTTTGATTATTTATGAAAAAGTACAACAATGTACAACATAGATGACAGGTTTGAAGTTTTGCAAGCGCACGAAATTTATGACGTCATAATAAGTATTATACATTTTTGTACAAATCCATTTTGGTTGGCGCGCATGGCGCATTAGAAAACTACTCAATAAAGGTTAAGTCAGAGCGGTTATTATAATAAACTATCAAACTAGAAACCATGAGTATTATTTTAACTAGTTTTTATTAGTTTCAACAGTTTGTTTCGTCTATTAGGCTCTTCAAAAATCAATCAAAAATCTGAAAAACAAATACAAAAAGGAAAGATTAACAAAGCAAGAAAAAGTTGGCAAAAGAACTTAAAAACAAAAAGAAAAATACGGCAGTGATCAAATAGTTAAACCGGTTACAAATCTTTTTAGATTAAATTTTAATGGGTAAGTTTTTTTCCCTTGCTTACGCTGATGTTACCAAATAACAATTAAATTTATTAAACCAGGGGTTTTCAACCGGTGGGCCACAGTGGTGTTTTCAGTGGGCCACAGAACATAAATCAAAATGAAAGCAATATGTATAATGAAGTCATTTTGGTCGAAAAATCGAAAACAAATTCCCAGCGAGGATTTTTTTATGTTTTTGGGATAAAAATCGAGAAATTGCAGACAAATTCAAAGCGAAGACTTTTTTTTAGATATCACCAGATTTTTGCGACGGGAATGAAATTTTGTAGACCGAAGTGGGTCGTTAAGTTACCTTGGGTTGAAAAGTGGGCCACGGTATGAAAAAGGTTGAAAACCACGGTATTAGACAAACAGAGTACCTTAAAAATGCTAATAAATTAATTGAAGATTTTTTTTATGCGTTCTATTAATCCAATAAATTTATTCGTTATTTGGTAAAATTTTGTTGGTAAATAAAAATTTATTTGTTACCAAATAACGAATAAATTTATTGGATTAATAGAACTTGTAAATAAAATCTTTAATTATTTTAATAGATTTTTATGGTGCTCTGTTTTGTCTAATAAATCTGTTTGTTATTTGGTAACATCAGTGTAAGCAACGGAAAAAAACGTACCCAGTGAAATTTAATCTAAAAAGATTTGTAACTCGTTTAACTAGAAAATCATTGCCGTATTTTTCTTGTTGTTTTTATGTCTTTTGCCGACTTTTTATCGCTTTGTTAATCTTTATTTTTATATTTGTTTTTCAGTTTAGAACTAACAACTGAAGAGATGCTTGTGTTTTTGCACTATAATTTGCAAGTGCTTCAATTTGACTGTGATTAAATGCATAGGCTATTATTACTATCAACTAAATAAAATGTATTTTCATTAAAATGGAATTATTTACATTCTTTTATTTGTACTGATGCTGTAAACTCAATATTACGTCTTTGTGTTGTTAAAATGGAATTATTGTTAGATGTGTTTTTATAAAACCTTCCCATTACATTGTTATCTAGCATATCGTAAAGCATAGCAAGTTGATAAACTTTCCTAATCAATTTTCAACTAATATCGTAATTAGATATGTTAATACCTGGGCACATTAATAGTACTACCTATATGTGATAATACCCAGGAATCGTAATCGTATCGGAAGTCTTATCGGGAATCGGGATAATTGGGTAGAATCGGAATCGCATCGGAATCGTTAAAATTTTTGGTATCGTCCCATCACTAAATTACAGTATATCTAGATAAAAAGATTCAGTAAAACAGAACAAAGTAGCACGGATAATACCTTTGAAACGTGGTTAAACATTCGAAGATGATAATCACAATTCTATATTTCTACACGGAAGTTGTGGCGCTATGAAAAAATGCTTGAACGCGGTCGGTCCAAAAACTTGACGAAGCCAAAGTTGCAAATATTGCGTTTAAATTGAGGTCTACTATTGGCTTGTGGTCGATTACCGAAGTATCAGCAATGTACTCTGTCGATGTAATTCTTTCATTCATTGGAAAAAGAGTAGAAGAGGAGTTTGCTATATCTTGAGCAATACTAGCTACCGCGTGATTTATAAACAAATAAAATGGTTTGTCAATTTTAAAATGAAAAACTCGATTAGGACGATACGACTCGAGAAAAAAAAAACACTATTGGAGAGGTAAAAATTTTTGATTCAATTGAAAGGCAGGTGGAAACGAGCGAGATGGCCGGTCGGCACAAGTTTGAACAACGGTGTAATAGCATAAAAATTGCCATGAATCGGACTCCTCTTTAACCGCACTTTTAGAGGTGAGCAAGATAATTTGCTGATGATGTCACCCCGTATAACCCCGGCCCGCAGCGAACTTAGATTGTATAGTTATCTAAGGATAAAATTAGAATACGTAAAATAAGAATAAAACTAAATAAAAATCTAGGAATAAAACTTAGATTGTATAGTTAACGTTAAAAAGTCGTCTATTTTGCATCGTAAGTAATAATGAGGCGCTTCAAGGCGTTTAATGCTGTCTATGTTCTGAGGTTCTGTAAGTAAGCAGCGTATATTTTTGCAGAACGTTGTCGTGCTTTGAAATGTTTAAGTAGTAGCTGCTTTTATAGTTGGCAGTTGTAAGGAAGAATAGGAAATTGTGAGAAATCGCATATAGCATCCGACTTCAAGCATTCTGATTTTGCGGAGCATGTATGATATACAAAACAACCAAATTTTGGTACTTCTAAATCAATTGCTGGAATGTTATAAACAAAGTGTTCTTTAAAAACACATGTCACCTTGCTTTGTTATGCGAGGATGTGGTTCACATTTAACGGGACCTTCTAAAGTGTATTCTACGTTAGCGTGAAAATCGCTACATACAACTAAACGAAATTCTAAATAAACATAAGGAAATATACGCAGAAAAAATACATGCAATCAAAGTCTTGGAATTGTTGTGGTCACAGATTGATTTCGAAAAGCGCGAAAGTTGCAAGGACTTTTATATTTAAAAGCGCGTTTATAAATTCAATTTTGCTTGATACGTCTATCCAATCAGTATTGCATTCAACAGAAACAGATGATAAAATTAAATTTTTTAAAACTGTGTATGGTTCGACATTTCTGGAAGCTCTGCTTGAAGCTAAACCATACGCTTCAGCTTGACTAGGGACATTACATTTGACAAACAAGCAAAAAGCATATTTTCATCAATTATGTTATTAATTTCGAAGTACTTTTCCAAGGTAACAAAATAGGCAGGCAGCAAACTATCATTGTTCTACATTTTAGGAACTTGTAAAAATGGTTGAACAGTTGCCTTTCAAAGTGCATTTAAAAGTACAGACGATTTAGTAGTGCTTGACGATTGCTCAATCGTTCTGTATAGTTATTTTTTTAGACTCGCTGGTAGAAGTCATAGTTTTACTTCTTATTCTAGTTGCCACTGGGAAAAATATGCCAATTCATTAGTTACTTCATGCTGAAACGAAAGCTAATATAAAGAACTCACCAACGAAAACTCTTTGATTGTAAAGCGTTTTCTGTTGTAGGTTTGTTTTTTTTTTTTGATCTTTGAAGTTTTCATCGTCGCCGCAGCTTTTGCTTCTCCGTAATTTTTCGGAGTCGCCGATGTCGTCCACGCCGATATCTGGGTCGCCAATGTTGTTGGTTACCGACGAAGTAGGGTTCACCAATGTCACCACGTCTGGTTTTGCTTCGTCGGGGTTACCAATGTGTTTTGCCTGGGGGGGGGCAATTGTTTACATTATTTACAATTATTTACATCTTATTCAAATAGAATTAAAACCAAAAGTTAAAACAAACAATTACAATACTAGAGGCAATTTAATATCGCATAATCATAACAAAAGTTTAATTTATCTAACCGATATCTGCTGGAGGGTAACTCTATATTACGATTTGTGACTAATCCACATTGCTGTATGAAAGTGGACGTATTTTCACGTGATCATACGATATGGAACGGCAGGATGTGAAATTCGAAAAGTGCATAAAAATAGAGCATATGAAAGTTAAATTTAACGTTTTAAACAAAATTTTATAACTCCGATAATGACTAAAGCTGTATCTCGTGTGAAAATATGAAATTGCATTTGAGCTATCCAATTAATCGCTACTCCTCTGCCAATTATAAAATTTGCCTACTCTCCTAAAAGTGTAATTGCGTTAAGCATAAAATGACATATCGGCAGTAGCTAGACGTATTAACTAATCTTGTGAACAATTCGCCAATTGAAAAGTTGCTTCATACTTTTTGTCAAGAATTTTTAACCTCGAATATGGATCGAATGCTAAATGATTTTAATTCTCCCGATTTTGAAAATCTAAAACTTATACTGCAGATTGGTGGTTGGCGGTTTTTGCTTTGATTGTACTTTTTTCTGCCTGTGGTGCGTGCTGTCGTCACTCGAGACGACAACGCTTTGAAGAAGAAAATCGACATCTTCTGGGACATTCACACGTCACTGTTGCTTCGGTTTCTTCAACTTCTGCTGCTCAGGTAGTTCTGCAATTTCGTTTTGTAATTTCCAACCTTCTCTTTAGACAGTCTTTGCCGTATCTTTGTACTTGAACAATTGTTTTACCTCCTGACTAAGCTCTTGGTAATGTTTTTAACCTTTTTTTGCGAAGGTTGTTAATAAATTGGCAGATACTCGTTAATACGGTAGAAACTAAGCTATTTGTTTCGAACTATCAGTTTAAATCTCGATTGTTTTTCGCTAGCTTGTTAAAACATTCCAGAAAATTTCTTAAGAGAACTGTTTAAAACCACAATCAGCAGCGAGAATGAGACTTGGATATGTATCCTCGCGGTTGCATTGTCGTGTGAACTTCCCCCATTCTTGTTTATCTTTTCTATGGAAGACCAAGTACGAGTAAAAACTTTCGGGATCTGGCTTAATATATGGATCAAATAAATTATATTTCGTTATGATGGTGCTGATAAAGCGTTTGTAATAATTCTTCAGGTGACTTCGAAGCCACGTGATTACGATCTTCCTCCGTCTTACCAAGCTGTGGTCACCTCGAAATCAAATCAATTTCCTAGGACGAATTACCCTACAGGAGCTATAGCGAGCAATCAACCACAAGTCTTTTGAAGCTTACCGCTAGGAACCATCAAATGCTCGTAAAACCAATGATTTTTAGCGATGCTGTCATATAATTAACAGCGCATCTTTCCTGCCTTTCTAAACTTTTGATGAAGCTAGTATTATCAATTTTTTATTTCGTTTTTGTGAAAAAACTATTCTTGGAAAAATTTGGCAAAATTGTCAAATTTAGAATAAGTTTTTAATTTTGTGAATTTTTTATAGGATAGTGTAAATTCTCGGATCCACCAAATACATTAAAATAAAATGATTGCTGTATCTTAATTGAATCATTGCTCTTCAGTGTATAATTCAATTTTGATTATCACTACAGTATAACTATAAATTTTACCCGTTATTTTTAGATATTAAAATCAACCATTTTAGTGCAATATTTTAATAATCAAATCAAAGAAAGTTGACATAATGTTAGAACAACATCGACTGTTGGTTGAGAATTGAATGAAAAATTTTTTGTTAATTTGAATTTTTATACGTTAACGTGACATTATTTTTGGCAGCATTTGAGTCACTTTAGATATTGCTTTTTTTTGTATTAGAACGTGGAGTGCTTAGATTCAGAATCATTGTTAGTTGTGATTTGGTTTATTTTTCAAGTTGTTTATACATAAATGACTAATATTATTGAATAGACTGCTTTGCGTGCCAGCTCCCGTATTTAACCCTCATATGGTAATCACTTTTTAATACGCATAAAGTTGTTAGGGGTCAAATTTGACCCAAACTGTTTTTTTAGACTAATGTCAGTAAAATTGTTGGTAAAATTTGTGAGAAAGACAAAGCGACAACAGGAACTTACCAATTGCGCTAACGCAGAATTTTGGTATCCAAAGATTTCTCTTTTAAGAAATAGTAATATTAAAGATTTAACTTCTCCTTTCGGCCTTTCCCTTTAGTCAGGGGTGGCCACAGCGTATCATCATTCTCCACATCTTTCTGTCTTCAACATCCGTCTCCTTCACACCAACTTCCCCCGTATCTTCCTTCACTACATCTAAAAATCTTCTCTTTGGTCTCCCTCTTCTCCTCTTTCCCGGTAACTCCATTTCCATCATTTTTCTTCCTACATATTCTTGGTCTCTCCTCATGACATGTCCATACCACCTCAGCCTGCCCCCTCTCATCTTCATTCCTAACCGTTCTACCTTAACGGTACTCCTGATGTGCTCGTTTCTAATCTTGTTTTTTTCGTCACTCCCATAGCAAACTTCAACATTTTCATCTCTGCGACTTCCATCTCTTCTACTTGTTTTTTTGTGACTGCCACTGTCTCAAGTCCATACACCATTGCTGGTCTTATTATTGAGCTGTACACTTTTCCTTTTACTCTAGCTGGTAATCTCCTGTCGCAGATTACTCCTGATACTCTTCTCCATCTGTTCCATCCTGCCTGTACTCTCTTCTTTACCTCCCTCTCACAACCACCGCTTTCTTGCACCGTTGATCCCAAATACTTAAATTCCTTTACTCTTGGCACTTTTGCATCCTCCATCTTTACTATTTCGTCATCATTTCCTCCATTTATGCAAAGATATTCGGTCTTTGACCTACTTACTTTCATCCCTCTTCTTTCCAATGCATACTTCCAGGATTCTAATCTCCGCTTTACTTCTTCCCTGGTCTCTTCACAAATCACAATATCATCAGCAAACAGCATCGTCCATGGTGGTTCTCTCCTTACTTCATCCGTTAGCCTGTCCATTATCACTGCAAACAGGAATGGACTTAATGCTGATCCCTGGTGCAGTGCAACCTTAACCTTGAAACTTTCTGTAGTTCCTACTGCACACCTCACCACTGTTTCACTTCACTCATACATATCCTGTACTAGTTGTACATACTTTTCCACTATTCCGGATTCTCTCATACAGTACCACAGCTCTTCCCGTGGAACCCTGTCGTAAGCCTTCTCTAGGTCCACGTATACACAATGTAGCTCTCTTTGACCTTCCCTGTTCTTTTCCATCAACATTCTTAAGGCAAACATGGCATCGGTGGTTCCCTTTCCTGGCATAAATCCATATTGCTGTTTGCTGATCTCCACTCTATCTCTTAACCTGGCTTCAATAATTCTTTCCCATACCTTCATTGTGTGACTCATTAGCTTTATTCTTCTGTAGTTTCCACAGCACTGTGCGTCCCCTTTGTTTTTATAGATTGGGATAAGCACACTCCTCCATTCTTCTGGCATCCGTTCACCCATTAATAGTCTGTTGAACAGTCTGGTCAAAAACGTTATCCCCATCTCTCCCATGCACTTCCAAACTTTTACTGGCAACTTACCTGGCCCAACTGCTTTACCTTTTTTCATCCTTCTTAGTGCATTTTTTTACTTCTTCTCTACTGACACAATTTACCTCTTCATTAACCACTTCTTCCTCTGTCCTAGGTTCTCTGTTATTTTCCTCGTTTATCAGTTTCTCAAAGTACTCCTTCCATCTCTTTAACACTGCTTCCGAATTTACCATCACATTGCCATTTTCATCCTTTATAACCCTCACGTGCTGTACATCTTTCCCCGCTCTGTTTCTCTGCCTAGCCAATCTGTACAACTCCTTTTCACCTTCTTTTGTTTCCAATCTAGCATACAAATTGTCATAGGCACGTCCCGTTGCCATCGCAACTGCCTTCTTTACCTTACTCTTTGTATATCTTTTTAGTATTTTCATTTTTTGTTTTGTCCCATGCTTTCTTTGCCTCTTTCTTTTCTTTTATGCTCTTTTGAACTTTCTCATTCCACCACCAAATCTCCCTGTCTCCTTTTCATTTCCCAAATGTCACTCCCAGCACAGTTTCAGCTGTTTTTCTTAGCATTTCTGCCGTTTTGTCCCACTCATCAGGTAACCCATCCTTGCCTCCCAAAATCCTGGTCACCTCTTGTCTAAACGCTTCTTGACAGCTTGTCTCTTTTAGTTTCCACCATCGTATCTTTGGCTTTACTTTCTCTGCTTTTCTTTTTCGCCATAAGAACCATTTTGCATACCACCATACGGTGCTGCTTTGCGACACACTCATTCAATATTACCTTACAATCACACATTTTCTTTAAGTTCCTCCTTCTGTACATCACATAATCTACTTGGGTACTTTTTCCTCCACTCTTATACGTCACCCTGTGTTCATCTTTCTTCTTGGAATAAGTATTGACAATCGCCAAATCCATCCTTTTCCCAAAATCCACAACCATTGATCCTTCCTTATTTCTTGTGCCAGCACCGTACCTCCCATTATTTCCTCATCCCCTATGTTTCCTTCGCCCACATGTCCATTAAGATCTGCACCAAGAACTATCCTATCTTCTTTTGATATACTTTCTATCAATCCATCCAGGTCTTCCCAAAAATGATTTTTCTCCTCCATGCTGTTGTTAACCTGTGGAGCATATGCGCTTACTATACTACATTTACCTCCAGCTTCATGGCCATCAGTCTGTCCGACACCCTCTTCACTTCCAGGACACTTTCAACCAGCTCCTCCTTGAGCACTATCCCTATCCCATTTTTTCTTCCATCAGCTCCGTTGTAGAATATTTTGCATCCACCTCCAATGTTCCTTGCTTTACTCCCTTTCCACCTTGTTTCTTGTAGACACAATATGTCTACATTCCTTCGCTCCATCATATCTGCCAGCTCTCTTTTCCTTCCAGTCATCGTTCCAATATTTAAAGTACCCACCCTTATGAGTGAGCGTCTTCCTTTCCACGCTTCTCGCTGCTTTTTCACTCGCTTTCCTCTTTTTTTGCTCTTATTTTCACAATGTTTAACAGTAGCATAATTTCCACAGGTGCCCTGCTGTGCGACACCTGAGGCGGTTGTTGGTAACCCGGGCCTCGACCGATCCGGTATGGATTGATGATAATTACGTATTTGTCTGTTTTGGCAAAAAAAAAGAGTCCTTCTGAGTCTAAATTATCATAAGGCACATAATCATCTTCAACAGATGCAACACTTTTCTCCTCATCATCACCATCATTACTGCTACCAGAATCGCTATTAGGGTTAAGCTTATTTCGTAAAATTTTAAATATGTTTCTGTTTCTATAAAAGCCATTTTATCACAAAATATTATCACTGCGCCAGAAAATAGATTGGTTAGATAAGTAGGCTAACATGCAAAAAAACAATCATAATATGAATAATTAAAGTTTTTTCTATGGGGTCAAACTTGACCCCAAGTGACTTTAAGGGTATATGCTGCAAATATATCATAAAGAAACGTAAAATAAGAGAATATTTAATCTGAACAATCTTGAAACCCATAGATTGAGGAATTTTTAACGCGATTGCTCAAAATTTTTAAATTAACAAAAGTTATTGGTAATATTTTTAACGATGGATAATTACGTCACAGGTCAGATTTGACCCCAATAACTATATAAGGATTAAATTAATGCTTTTGCTGTCTACCGGCCGCTTTAGAGAATCTACTATAAAGAAAAACGATAAACAACAAAATTGATTTACTTTTTCGTCATGTTTAATGAATAGAATCAAAAAAACCGCCAACAGATCCTGGTTTGCACGCGGAAGTGGCTCGTCAGCAATACCGTGCAACGTGTTAACAACTTTGGACGGAAGTTCCATTATGTTGCTATTTACGTTGGGTGGACGAAAAGATTTCCTTATGTAACGTGTGTCATTGCTCGTAACTTAGAGGACCGTTTATTTGTGCAAAAAAGTTTTTGCATGTTGTATTTAAGGCTAATCTTTTAAAATATCTTGTTGACAAATTTTTTTCTATAAGGCTTGTTCTTAATTTCTTTTTCTAAACAACTTACTTTTAAAATTAAAAAGGCTGTTTAATTGTAAATTTTGTTGTTAATTGAAAATTTAATTGTCTATTTTTTATTATTGTTTTTTCATTTGTTATTATAATGTCATAATTGCTTGAGTTAGCTTCTTGTGTTTTAACTGCGTGTCTTTTAGGAACATGTGAATGAGTAAACTAATGAATTCTCACTTATTGTTAAATTTGATGACTCTATTTTAAATTATTTTTATTGATTGATTATCATTGTAAAGCTAATACTTATAATTTTGAAGAAATAAATATTAATGATATTATAAACAACATGAGGTATTTAAGAATATTAATAGAAACCAAACTGCTTAAAATGAGAAGCACCAGACTCGAGTTGACGAGCTCTAATAAGAGCGGAACTCGAGTCTGGTGCTTCTCATTTTAAGCAGTTTGGTTTCTATTAAAATAAATATTAATCTAAAAAGCATATACAATTTAATTTAAATTCTAAGAACTTAATTTCCTTTCTTTGCATAATGGTATAAGCATACTGATTATGAACTAAATTTCTGTTGACGGTTTGAAAATCGGTTAAAGAGGACCATGAAATTAAAAAGGTTGAGAATCACTGCCTTAAACAATCAAGGAAGACAGAAAAAAGTCTTTACTTGCTGTTGAAGTTTCATTATTCATTTTATCGCGACTATTGGAGTAATTATCGTTCCGACATTCGCAAACAAAATGTTTACATATCGTTCAAAAACTCTATCTGAAGTTGAAAAATCATGTATGACTAATGAATCTCCGGTTGGTTTCTTCACACATTATAATATTTCAAGAAGCAGTTACAGCGGTCTTCTTGTTAGCTCCGAAAGAATCCTTAATGTTCTGGGTCAAAAGAAAGACTTGATCCACGGTCGACCAGCCGGGTCGAAACCAGCCTGCTCTTTAGGGGCAGTGGATAAATACTTGGGTAGAAGCGGACAAAGATAAGCCTATTGAGGATCTTGTAGGGGAGACAAAGCAGAGATATTGGTCGATAACTCTTCAGGTCCCCCACGGGCTTCATCGGCTTTGGAATCGTGACTTAAATTAAACATTATGGAGTAGCAGAGCAAAAAAAACGATTTATTCAATCCGATCGTTCATGTAATAGTAAAATTTACCAAACTAAATCAAGATTTAGAAATGCTCATCACATAAAGATCTAATCTACAAAATATTACAATCAATAACTAAAATGTTCAATTACATTCTAAAAAATCCCCCCTTGAAAATAAAAATTTTTTCGCAAGTAGGGAATACCCCCAGGTTGAGAATCCCAGGTTTAAGGTAAATACCTATTCATTTCTTGTCTTTTGCCGCAGTTTCCATTATTTTGCCGACTGCCGCCCACAAGTTCTATAATAATTTGGAAAAAGACCTAAAAAAGCAAAGAGCTTGCCTGTTTATATGCTTTGTCAAGTTAAGCATTGAGTGCTGCGTTGTTAATTTCTTGATGCCAAACAAAACTATCCAGGTTAGTGTTCCGCCAAAAACTAGAAAAAAAAACAGGAGACTAAGGCACATTGTAACAATTTTTTTCTT
The DNA here is from genome assembly GCA_963680785.1 of Diplosoma virens. Classification (NCBI taxonomy): domain Eukaryota; kingdom Metazoa; phylum Chordata; class Ascidiacea; order Aplousobranchia; family Didemnidae; genus Diplosoma; species Diplosoma virens. The sequence continues at coordinate 5,683,636 of OY796891.1, forward strand.
TTTGGTATTCTCTCGTAAGAATTTTTTTTCCAAAGTCTTGTTCAATACAAAAAATTTGGAACACTGTTTAATTCAGGGCTTTTTAAACTGTGGGTCGCGACCTCAAATAGGGTCGCGAAACAAATTAGCTTTTTTACGATAATATGTATTGACAATCAAAAACTAGAAAAGATAAAATGTTATTACACCATTGTTGCGTCCATTGTAGACTTTTAACGCATTTAATCAACAAAAGAATAAAGCCTGAATCAGCGTGAAGACTTTTTTTTTGGAGAATACCTGGATTTTGTAAATTTGTTGATTCACTTTAGGTTACTATTTCTATTTCTGGTTGTTATTACATGGTTTTTCAAGCACATGCGTAGTTTTCCATAGGAAAAAATTAATGTAAACTTAGCCTACACATATTGGAGGTCGCACATAAATTTATTTTTTAAAATGGGATTGCAAAACAAAAAAGTTTGAGAAGTCCTGGTTTGATTAATATGAAAAAAAATAAAAAAAATAATTTTCAAAGCATATTTGTTAAAATTACGATATATCTAAATTAAGCGTTACAGTATACCCTGTAAAAAAAGTTGTAATAGTAAGTTGTAACACCAGCTGGGATAAGTTAAAACAGCAACAAAATAACAAATACGCCTGAATGTTTAAATTTAAATGTAATTTGAAGAAAACAACAACATAAAAAAATAAACACAATGAAATCACACATAGGCATAGACATGTTTATCTCTTACAAAAAAATGTGGCATTAGCTATTGCCTAAATGCTGTTAAAACATTTTTTTTCACCACTGGATTAGCCTAAGCATAAATTAAGTCACATATATGACAAAGATATGTATCCAAGCCTTCTTCGACAAGCTAAATGTGACCACTTTAGGCAACCATAGTATTGTACCCACTCCTCACCAGGACGGCTGTTAGAATAGGGCTCAAGGCATGTAATACAAAATTATTTTTTTACTTTGAATGTTTTTTTAAAAATATAATTTTTTTTTTGGTAGTTTTGTTTCATTTTGTTTGAAGCTGTAACAAAATATTCTTTTCTGGTATTTCTATTAACACGACACACTTTTTAGACCTTTTCTTGTTTTGCACTACTACTTGTCCCATCAGCATATGTTACAATTTACTCCGCCACATTCATAGTCAAGTTTTTGTTTATACCTCTGATTTGTAACACAAATCACCTTTCCTGTAAAGATTAAATTACCGTCTTGAGGAAGTTGTGCGACTGCGTAATAGCGAGAGCCTTTTGAGAATTTGATGTTTTTTTGACGTTTTCAAATAATTGATCGATTTGTTTACGGCAGGGCTTCTCAAATTGGTCGGTAGCGTGGTCGAGTGGTTAAAGAACCGGGCTGATGGTCAACAAGGTCTCGGTTCAAAACCCACTTGCGCCATTCTGTTGTGTTCTTGGCAAGCACTTCTCAATTACAGTAATATCTTTACTAAATTACTGGTGGACAGCAATATTTTGGCATCTCCAAAAGCAGGTCGGGTAATTGCTTACCGTATGTATAGCACCTCTGTCGCTTTCCTGCAAGTCTGGAGGATAAACATAGAGATAAAAATAAATAAAATAAAATAACTTTTTTGTTCTGCAACCCCATTTTAAATCTGCGGCAAATTTTGGGACTTTTTCGAAATTCGTAGCGCATTGAGACGAGATTTCTTAATTTTCGTCCCCAAAATCAAGTGTTCTCTAAAAAAAAGTCTTCACTCAGAATCAAGCTCCGATTTGTCGATTTTTATCCCCAAATTCTTTGTTTTGTCGATTACATATGCAATAACCGCCGCAGATTGTACATCGCTTAACAAATTTTTTCAATCGCGGCACTACTGGAATTCTCAAAGTTTCAGAGTACGGCACAAAGTACGAAAAGTCAAATTTGTTTGAAACCCCAAAATTTTTTTACGCAACCCACATTTTAAGAAGCCTTAGCTTACGGGTTTATTCCAGATGTGCTGATGTATATCCAATCGTGAATTCATCGTGGGCGCATTTTTTTAAATTGAATTGTTAATGATTTCCACCTAATGATTGAAATTAATTTCTTTTAAAGCTTGTCACTTAACCTTCTCAGTTCCAAAGGTAAAATACGTTTTGTTTAGGAAAAATTAAAGATCAATAACAATGACTATACAACACAACAAAGCTGACTTTATGTTTTTTATATAGCTCAAAACATAATCAACATCTGCAAATAAAAAAAAGAAACATTTTCAAGAAAAAAAGTGATTTATTACATGAATTTGCATGTTAACATACGTTGCCAAATGACTGAAGAGGTTAAATACTTGTGCCGATTCAAGTTTGTTATAAAAAGGGAGGCATCGGTTCCATCAGTCAGTGACAATGATTTTGATGAATGAACATGTTGTAATGTTTTGCTAAAGAAATTTGCTACGAGGACGGAAGAAGCAATCAGATGCCTTTAAATTTTTGAACGAGCCAGCTTCAGTTTAAACGACTTTATTTACGGTTCTTTTTAACAAAAATTGAATTTTTAACAGAAAGTGAATTTATAATTTTTTTTTATTGAACTTTTAACCTACTTGCTTTGTGGTTCGACTGATACAAAACAATTTAGTAAAATTGCCTCGCTATCTCTCCAGAAGACAAAAATTAAATTTCGAAAAATTTACTTTGCCGGCTCAAAAAGCTTGTTTTAACAGAAAACCTATTTTTAGTCATTGGAACTAAACAATGTTATTTGCTGGTAATTGGTCTTAGTATGACCGCTATTTGGAGCTATTTAAAACTTTGTTGGTTTGAGTTAGATTTTGACAAGTATGAATGTTACAACTTACCCAGTGTTACTACTTCCCCGTTCTTCCTAAGTGTAATAAGATTTATTTTATTCAATACCCAAATAAAGGTTTTAATTAGTATAGTCATAATACATAAGGCTAAAGAAAATTTTACCAAACAAAGAACAAGAGCGAAACTGATGCATTCGGCAATTGCAAGAAATTTTAATACAGCAGACCTCGATTAATCCGGATTCGATTTGTCGGATAGAATCATCCGAATTAGGCAAAGTCCGAGTAATCCAAAGCTTTTTACTAAGAATTAGGTAAATAGAAAATCAGTTGTACTTTCAATTTTATCCGAGTTGAGCGAAATTCCGCATTAACCGAATCCGAATTAACCGAGGTCTACTGTGTTTTAAAATTTTAAACGAAGTAATTTACTTTCTTACTTATTAAAAAAAATGACCAAAAATTTGCGAACAATTGACTTTTAAGCTTTGTGATTTTTTTTCGAGATTCAATGGAGACAGATATGAAGCCAGAGCAAATTGCTTAAAAATTGCTCCGGCTATAATTGATACATTAACAGTATTAAGTTTAGTAAAAAAAAGTTTTTTGCTGGTACAAAATGTTTTTTAATTTATAAAAACTTAAGGTCTTATTATTAGATTTTTTTGTTTAAATAAGTAGCCTAAAAATGGCAGATTTAAAAACTTCGAACGTTTCGGCTAGCACTCTTCAGGACGTTATGCTAGAATGAACTCTAGAACTGTAAGTGTAATGTAATATTTGTACTCTCACGATTTCAAGACTGGTTGTTAAAGGCTGAAAATTCTATTTCATCAATAGTTGTTATGAAATCTGAAAAAGGTAAACAATCTGAAAAAGGTAAACAATCAAAAAAAGTTCGCTTCGCCAGCATAAAAAATATGATAGACGATTGAGGAAATAGATTTTTAAAGTTTTGTGCACGTTTTTGGTTGTGTAATAAATGGTTATTAGTCAAAGAGTAAAACGCAAAAGTATCGAACAGTGCTTCTTAACCGGTGGAAAAATCTTTTTAATTTGGTGCAGTATAAAATTGTTTAGTTTTACCACAATATTTATGAAAGTGCATCTGATTATTTGGACAGAAAATTAACTTTTTTAAATTAACTTGACTTGTCAACAAGCGCATTATTTTATAACCATCATGCTTAACGTTGAACTGTATTCAAAACTTTCACAAGCGAATAACTAATGTAGTTGTTAAAGAAAGCCATAGTTGCTAACGATAAGTAGTCTAGTTAGATTACAGTAACTGTTAGGAAAAAATAAAGTTAGGAGAATGATTTGTAAAAAGCTGATTTTAGTAAATTAAGTTTAAATAGAAGAAAAAAATCTTATACACCTTTATTTTTATAAATTTTCAAATTTACCTTCTTGAAAAGGAAGTTTGGTAAAGGAGTCATCGATGCATTTTACAGTTTGATCGTTGCTGCCGGTATGGAGAACTGTTCAGTTCAGTTCAGTTCAGTCGTTTTTTATTTCCGCCACTTGTCGAACAAAAATACTTACATCAACGTAATTACACTACGGAAAAAGGGACAATCAACAAAACGAAACAACGTTGTAACATGCAAAAACTCAATAAACTACACTAGCAAAGGTAACGGCTTGCATGGTTGCATCACCTAGAGAAAAAATATATATACGAGTATAAAAAATTTTTTTAAAAATGCCTAAAACAAAACAAGACGATAAAAAAATGCATAAAAACAAAAAAAAAATTAAGACAGCCTTTTTTGTTATTATAATATTATTTGCTGGCATGTAACCCCAGCACAGGGAGGCTTTCAGGTACTACACCTTGCCCAAGGGTGACCTGGAGGAAGTTGTAATTGGGTATCCTCATTCATTCCGACTTATCAGTTGATAAGCTTACAACCGGATGCAGTTTACACTCATACCCAAGAGAAACATATTTATAGACAAGACTTGTTGTTGTAACACATTTATTTTCGTTTAAAATTCTTTAAACGCATTATTTAAAGTTCCAATATGAGTTTATTTTAAGACTCTGCTGGCATTAAACTTTTTTATCTGGTCAATTGTCAGGAAAAAAAAAAAAGTTTGTCGAGTTTCAAGACTAGTTTAATACAATTTGGGATTAAGCGATTGTTCCAGGTGTATGTAGAGTTGAATTCTTGAATTGATGTCGACGATGACCTGAAATATAAAAAGAAAACAGCAGCAGGCAGGAAAAAAAAAGTTTTTTTCTATGTTGCAGGTACGGCACTATGTTTACGTAGATTCGTCGGGTATTGCGTCAGTTAGATAATAAATTTTTAGTTTGTTTTTGAAAGAAACTAATGTAGAGCAGTTTTTAATTTCTTGAGGCAAAGTATTCCAAATTTTCGGTCCAATAAATTTAATTGATTGTTGGCAGATTGTTGTTCTAAAACATGAACAAATAATTTGACTACCACTTCTAGTTTTAATTTGACATGGTTTAAGCTGAAATAGTTGTTGAATTGGAATAGGAAGAATGCGTTTTTGAAATTTATACATTAAAATTGCAATTTCACTTTCATACAACTGAACTGAAACTACTAACCGATTTTAGAAGTGCCAGTAATGAGCAAGTGTGCTATGTTGATAAAGATAAATCATGTAAACTTTTGTCTTTCATCAACTCAAATGATAAAACAGAAATTCCAAGATATTATAAAGGAACAAATGCGCATAATATGCGGAAAGCATTTATAAACAGATGATCAGGCGAAGGCGGTCGTGTCTAATTCAAATAAAAAACCATTGGAGTGAGAGTAAAAAGAACCAAAACTAGTTGCTATAAGTGATAAAAAGAGAAAAAAACGTGGCGCAAATTGTTCTTGCGGACCCAAAGTGAGCCCAAAATTCTTGAAATTTTTTTAAAATTTGTCAAGATGCTCAAGAAGAACGTAATTTCTTTTGAACCAACTAGTTTCTCTTAGAAACTAACCCTGTATCTCCCTAAAACTAACTCTCAGTCCAATCAGTTTTTTTTCGAATTAGCAGCTACTGGCGAAGGCCGTACAGTAGGGTACCGTTCGAAATTTTTGAATCCAGCAAATTATTTTTCAGTTAAAATGGGTCAACTTGGACATGAAAATCGCATGTTTGATTTTGAGACGAAAATTAAAAATCCCAGACCCATTCCAATTGAAGACCTTTTTTTTTGATCTTCATCCTAGAATCTCAGACACTTTTATTTTGTCCGCCCCTTCAAAAATTTTTTAGCTGGTACGCTTTTTTCTGTCCGGAATTTCGCCTATTTAGATATAGCAACCCTGCCGTACAGTAATCAGGCATAGGCGCTAACACGATCATTAGCTAAGAACTCACGCGGCGGAAGCGCGATAAAAACGATACAGAAACCGGTTCAAAGCTCATAGCAAGCGCTAACACTTATTAAACAACTAAAGTTTATTTTTCAACTGCTAAGCATGCTTGTCAAGCGATTGAACTTTTTTTCAGGGTCAATAGTGGAGTCAGTATATTGCTTCGTCGAAAAAATTTCAAAATACCTCGTTGCCTTCAAATTCACCTGAAATGGATGCTGCTTATCAAGACTTTTGTAACGTCATCAGATAAGCAGCTAAAAGACTATTTTCTTCGTGATCGTCAAAATTGTATGCAGTGTTAAGATCAGGGCAGTAGTTTATAAGGAAACTTTTGGCGCACGTTGCGGGGGCTAAACCGGCGGGGCCTAGCGGAGGCTAAATCCTCGGCGGAGGCTAAATCCTCGGCGGTGGCGTCGGCGGAGGCAAAGTCGGCGGAGGCAAAGTCGGTAGAGGCTAAGTCCAAGTCGGTAAAGGCCAAGTCCAAATCAACTAAGACTAAGTCCAAGTCGACAAAGGTTAAGACTAGGTCAGTGAAGGCTAAGTCCAAGTCGGCGTAGGCTAAGTTCAAGTCGACAAAGACAAAGTCCAAGTCAACAGAGGTTAAGTCTAAGTTGGAAAAGGCTAAGTCCAAGTCGGCAAAGGCTAAGTCCAAGTTGGTAAAGGTAAAGTTAAAGTTAGTAAAGGCTAAGTCCAAGTTGGTAAAGGCTAAGTCCAAGTTGGTAAAGGCTAATTCCAAGTTGGTAAAGGCTAAGTCCGAGTCGGTGAAGGCTAAGTCCAAGTCGGTAAAGGCTAAGTCCAAGTCGAAAGCAAAGTCCGAGTTGGAGGCTAAATCTAAGGCGTAGGCTAAAGCCAAGCAAGTGAAATACAAGAAGGTCCATTCCAAAGAGGTGAAAAATGGAAGACTATAATCAATATACTCGATAAAGATCAAAGTTATTAATTGAATAACTCCTTAGCATCAGCTAGCGGTGGTTAAACATCTAGATGAAATTAGGTAATCAAGTTTGATTACCTAATTTCATCTAGAAACAGGTTCCATCTCTGAATGCAATGAATCAAATATTGTTCAATGAAACCTAAAATCTAACTAATTAATTTTCGAAGGAAGTACGTATGTTAGATAATAAAGTTGAAAAGCAATCAAAGAAATAGAGAACGTACAAATATGACCATTAACCTTATACTAAACCTGGCAAGGGGTTATTTATCTTTATATTATAACTACAGTAAAATACAACTTTCTAAGCTTTTTTTTAAATCTTATAAAAGATGTTTAAAGACATATTGTTAAAGAACAATAAACTTTCTAACAAATTTATAACTAATCTACAGTCTTGTAAAAAAGAAAGAGTAAACTTGAAAAATACGTTATGTTTGTTACAAAGACAAAGTCTTGTAAAAATAAAAGCATGTATTTTTAAACCGGGATTAGCTTTCTAACCAATAGTTTTTTAACAAGTTTATAAGCAATTATCATGAAAGTCCTATCTCTAAAAAATAATTTTAACAAGTGATTTTTTCAAACAAATATAAACAAGGATTAGAGGTCACTAAAAATCACTTAACCTTCTAACGAAGGTGTTCGAAAGTCAAAGCCTTTTAAAAGTATAATCTGTTATTTTAAAACACTTTCTAATGATTTTATCAAGTTCAAAAGTATAAACAAGGTTTCGGAAAGACACGTCAGTTAACTTTCTAACGAAGATGTTATTTATCGAAAGTCAAACGAGTTCAAAACCTTGTTAAAATGTAATCTGTTATTTTAAAACGACTTTCTAATGATTTTTATCAAGTTCACAAGTATAAACAAGGATCACTAACAACAGTAACCTTCTAACGAAGGTGTCACTTACCGAGTTCAAAGTCTTGTAAAACTTTTTTGAAACAAATGCTGTTTTCAAAACCTTTCATTGATTCAGATAAAAAGTTTATTGCAAGGGTATATAAAGCAGAACGTTTTGATTTCCTTATCATTACTTGAAAATGTCACAAGATTGCGTTGACTCTGCTGTTGTTGGTAACCCCGAGGAATTTCCTTGCTATTTTCCCCGAAAGCGCCACATGTGCAGGGAAGAAGATCGGATGGAAACCTTTCGCAATTCGTGGTGTGATCAGAAACGACCGACAGCTCAGGAAATGGTCAATGCAGGTTTTTACTATAAAAAATACGGTGATCGTGTTTGCTGCTTTTATTGTGGAGGCCGACTGTTTCAATGGAAAGCCTACGACAACCCTTGGTACGAGCATGCAAAATGGTTTCCTTTGTGTGAGTACGTACTGAAAAAGCGAGGTGTGGAATACGTGAGAAATGTATGTAGCAAACACCTGGATTTAAAAAGACTCCAGAAAAAAAACCCGACTCTTTCTATAGCAACAAATCAAATACGTTCCATGCTCTTTGTAGAAGCAAAACAAAACCTAGACGAAATGATGATGTTTGACCCTCACGTAAAATTTGCAAAGAGTATAGGAGTCAAAGACACCAAAATTTGTCATGCTCTCATGCAACAATTGGAAAAGCACAACCGTAATTTCGAAAACCGTCAAGAGCTCCTGAACGCTGTTATGGACTTAAACCAAGAGGACAAGTGCATGAAATGCAAGAGCAATGAAAAGAACGCAGTTGGCATGCCTTGCGGGCATATGATTTACTGTTGGAGCTGTTTGCAAGACACGCCCTTTTGCTGGTTATGTTCACAAAGATTGACAGAAAAAATCCGTGTGTACAAAGCCTAAAGCTTTTTTTTTTCTTTTTTGTGGTTATAAAAACGTACACAGTCTCCAAAGCACACAACATGGAAAGCTACACCAACCAAGCAGACGAACTTCACCGTCAAGCAAACGAAATCAAGCACCCTATCGACTATCCGCCATATACAAGCTGCTACGAGACAATGATGGAACAACAACAACTCCTTTCACAAACAAGGGAAATGGAAAGTGCGGCTAGAGATATCCGAACGCAAATGAAAGAAAACGCCGCATCCGGGCTGACAATCCCGTCCTCGACCTTGCTGAGAAAAGCGATTATCAGTGTGAAGAACGAAAAAGTGATGTTTTGCATCGATCAGCTTTCCAAAGTCGTTAACTTGTTAATGGGCAACCTACCGCACATTTTATTTCGACCTAAATCCGACACCAAAGAGTATGTCATCCTCTTGTTCTGGTCTACCAACATGGACGATTCCGAATGTGAAATTCAGAAAAAATTCGAAATTATCAAGCAAGAAATCGCTGTCGATCACTTTCAACTTCGCTGCGTTGTAGAAAACGTACCGTCTCCGAGACGTCAATTTCTATATTTGCTAAACAACTACGTGTGTTTGAAAGCGCAAAGCGACGAAGTCTATCACCTATCGCCGGACAACAAGGAACAACTGAACAACTTTCTGCAACTCCTCAAGAATCCTGGACCGAAACGAAAACTTGCAAGCACGCCTTGATGTGTATTATTTTATTAATAAAATACAATACAATTAACGTTGTGATAATTCACGAATAGATTGTTTTCAGTTAGGTTAGACGTAAAATCAGATACAATAATATTAATAAAATACAATCAACGTTGTGATAATTCGCGAATAAAACGAGAGATAGAACGATCGTTTTCAGTTAGGTTAGACGTAAAATCAGATACAATAGCATGCATAGGTACACCGCGACAACGAAATAAAATATAATACACACAATAGTGACCGCAAACGTTTGAAAATAAGGCTTGTAAGGTTTTGCGATTGTAAATCCAACCAGCTAAGGAATAAGTGTTCATGTAAGACTCGAGACCGACCAAAGCAGGTGCTAGTCCGTAGCTATCGAAATATTCTCCTCGACCGCGTTTGTCAAAATAAACAGCAATCCAATGTTCTCCGGGTTCGTTGCTCGGATCGGAATTGATGATGTAGACAGAAGGAAAAACAGGTTTTTCCAGCTGATCGAAAGCACAGACTTTTTTAAAGATTTTTTCGTTTCGGAGCAAACGTTCGATTTGCAGCGTGTTCATGCTGTGTAGTCAAAAGCAACGTTTCTGTCTTGATCAATTTCCAGTAGGTTGTCGTTTTCGGCAAACACAATCACAGTAAGAGTGCGTGCAGTAGCAGTAGCAAAATGAATTTCGATCCGTATGTTGCCGTGCTTTATCAATTCGAAACCGACCTCCCTCGAATCCATCTGAGGCGTGAGATCGAAAGCGAACAATGCACAACCGTCCTTGTACTGTTCCCGCGAAATAGCGTTTCCCGTGTCGCGATAATATTGACCCGTTTGCGTAAACAAACGAAGATAACTTCGAATAAAACGATCGTTGGTAAAATCCGGTTGCAGCGGTTTGGAAGGGATTTGAACTCCGTCCTGGTAAATCGTCATGAAATTGATGTTGTTGTGCTTGAAATGAAAAGGAGATTTGGTTATGACACCGTTGTATGCGTCGTTGTCCACCACACCGACTACCAATCGAGTAGGTAGCTGACCCAAGAACAGGTTTTCTTTGGTGATGCTTCGATTCCCTGTCGGCACGGTAAAACTCTTGACTTCCACACGTCGGAGCGGATATTTTGCAGTGGCGTGTTGCAAGGCTTTGACATGAGCAAGTTGTACGGCCGGGTTCGGCTTTACCTTGCGAACAAACAAAGTCACTTCTTTCAAAGACACTTTGTTTTGTGCTTGGTTTGCGTTTCCGTGCAAGCAAAAAAGATCCTTGGATCGAATCAGACGCAAGCGTACTTCCACTCCGTTCAACAAGTAACGATTTTGAAAGGTCAAGTCAATGTGCAGTTTCCCCATCATATCAATTTCTTTGCTTTCTGCAGCCAAAGCTTTGCGCTGGGTGTAGCCCTTGTTTGCTGTAGCACAACTATCGAAATGTCCGCTAGTATTGCGATGCCATAACAAAGCGAAAAGCTGAGAATTTTTCTCTTCTTGTCCAAAACTAAGCAAGTTTTCAATGTAAGCTCGATAAAGATAATTGTTGTTGGACTGTGTGACGAGCGAACCGTTCAAGTAGACATCGACTTGCGACCACAGCTTATGTAAAAAATTACATTCGGTTGCAATTTCTGCAGTCTTTGCCAAATCAGCTCCGTTTGACGTAGTCACGCTGGCACGCACATAAAGAAAGCTATTGGCCAGATCAATGAAGTTGGAATTTTCAGCACTAATCGTAAATTCAATAGGACCTGTGGAAGTCAGCACTGATACAGGATGATATTTGGTAAAACTACCGTCTTCCAAACTGGTCTGACTCGGGGGCACCGAAAACAAGTCCAGTTGAGAGGTGGTGGATTCTGCCGAACTAGGGTGTACTAACGTTGCCATGGTTCACGTAAAAATGTCGTGATGTTTCTTGCGTTTCTTCTTTTGTACTTTTCTCGGTGCCGCCTTTCGGTTTCGTTGGCCCGCTTGCAAGAGATTCGTACCTGCTGCTTTGGCTTGGTCGATGGCAGCTTGTTTGACGTTTTTACCCTGTAGGACGTCAGAAGCAAAGTCGACACCGCTTTGCAACACTTGTTTTCCCAGGGTTTTGGCACCTTTTTTAACCAAAGGAAGAACGCTTTTGGCAATGGAGCTAAACAGATTACCTAATCCATAACCTTGTTGCACTCGTGCCCCAGCAAAATAAGGCATGCCATGACCGACTTGAGACAAATAATAGTTTTCGTATGCTTTTGCGTCACAACAATATTTGACCCGCATGTTTCTGCTACCATCGATAAATAACAAGTTTTTCTTTCGGACTCGGTTTTTATAACGAATTTAGTTTTCTCGGTCGTAAATGCAAAGTCACAATCACTTTTCCCTTGCGAAAACGAATTCGTTTTGCTTGATCGTCGCGAAGTGAGATGTGAATATCGCTAAAAGTTTTCTTCAAGACAGGATGGTATTGTATTTTATCATACCTTTTGGAGACATAAGCACCCGACTTCCCTGTTACCGGAAGGACAGCAAGCAAGGGTGCGAGCGTGTGACCCACTGTTCTGTGCTCGATAACGTCGCAATAGACATAGATGGCATTCACGGTGTCTATGTTGGCAACGTTTTCTGAAGTATACTCTCCGATTTCTGTATAATACTTCTTTTCAAAACCCAAGAGAGACGCCAACTCATCGGAAAAAGTCACCGTCACATCCGGTTGCATGCTACCTTCGCGTTCCACTGTAGGTGCTCCATTTTTGTGCTCAATGGATACCGTGGTACGTTGCGTTTGAGGATTGTAGGTGAGATCAAAGAGAAAATCGATTGGTTTCGTCAAAACTCCTTCACTGACCAACGTTTTGTTTCTAGCTTGAAACATTCGTTTCATTTCATGAAGTATCTGACCCACAACGTATTGGGGTTGTTGGTAGTAGCCTGCTGGTAGCACTGCAAAAAATTGCACAGCACCGCGTAGATAGAAAATGTAACATTTGTTGGTGTCGATGTTGTACCAGCTGTTGGGATACAAAATCTCGGACAGACCCAACTCCCACGATCCGGACAAGTTGATTTCTTTGGGCAAGTGCACCGTGTAATCAGAAACTTTGTTTTCAGGAAAAATGTCCATAGAAGAATTACTTGGGAGGGTGAGGAACATGTTTGCTGAGAAAGGGCGACGGAAGCAAATAACCGACAGAGCTACTGAGCAGACTAATCCAGAGTACTTTGTTGTCGTTGCTTTGTGTTAAATTGTATAAGCTCATCGAAACCACAATGTAAATCACCAAAACTTGTGCACTAAACAAAACAATATCGAAAGTGTTTATAGGAGGCATACCATGTCTTTCTCAGAGACCCAAGAATTAAAAGAGGAAGGATACCCAAACCACTTGACTAAGAATTCAACACCTTTCTTGCGCTTGCGTTGTTGAAGAATACGCTCGATTCGAAACACGTCATCCTTTTTATAGATTTTCTGTAACTCTTCTTCGTAAAAAGTTCCCTCCAACCACTCGCCTCCTAAATCTTTGATTTTATAATAAGGAGGATTGTCTCGGAACACTCGAGCAACTTGAAACAGTTCGTCGGTCCATCCGGGTAAGTAGCCTTTGCGAAAACGCATTCGCGACATGGACAGTCGGACTTGGTCGCCTACTTTCAGTTTCGGTTTTCGTAATTCGGGATCGGCATAGAGCGTGAGCCAAACCGACTCTTGGTTCTTTGCATTGACTGAATTCGGAGCACGTCCGATGGATCGGTGATGGGTGTTGTTGTAGGACTCGACCAGAGCAGGCAAGACTTCCACGTACCTTCGGCTGTTGGTATAGGTAAAATAACGCCAGAGTCTTTCCTTCAGTGTGCGTATGAAACGTTCTGCTATGCTTGCTTTTGTGTCGAAATTTTGCGTATGAAAATGATCAATGTGACGCTGCTTCAGTTAGCTTTGAAAGGGGCGGTTGAGAAACTCACGCGCCATATCCGTTTGCAGTTTGGAAAACTTACCAATTTCAGGCATCACACGCTCAAAAGCCTCGATCATGTCCGAACTAGATTTGCTTTTCAAGTAAGCGGTAAAGGCCTTTTTCGAAAACACGTCCACGACCACCAAAATATACTTGTAATTATCGTTGTAGGATTTGAGTAGGGAAAAATCAACGAGGTCGGCTTGCATTTGAAAGCGAGCACCGGGCACGATCGTTTTTCTTCGTTTGAATTTTTTTCTCACCGGTTTGTGAAGCGTGTAAGTGTCTTGCGATTGCAACCACTGCTTCGGAAAGCGTCGAGCTCCCGAGAAAGAGCCACTTTTGTTCAGGTTGTAATAATCTAAACGCTCTCCCATAACATCGATTCGAACTCGCGAACGCCGGGTAAAGTAGGATCTCTTTTCTTTAATGCAGATTGAAACAAATTGTCAATATTCGAACCTGGTACCACGCGATTGTCTAGTATCATGCGACCTTTGTCATCCCAGTCCAAGTTCTTTTTGCTGGTCACGTCTTTGAGGAGTTTTTTGGCTCTGACACGTTTCTTGTATCGTTTTAAAACTGTGTTTTCAGACAAAGGTTTTCTTGCAGACGTTTTCGGTTGAATCTTTTTCAAAAATACTTTTGATTTTTGCAACGCTTCGTTATAAAGGGTTATTTTTTCGCTGTCCGGACGGTTTGAAGTCAAGATTTTATGCATTTTTTGATCGAGGTCGGAAAGCGCCTTTTTTTCAGGGACCAGTTTTGCATACACTTCCGGTTCCAACGCAATTAGTTTTCTCATTTTATAAGACTTCCTACCACATCGGTTATCACAGGAGCCAGAGCGGATAGCAAGAGCGGAAGAAATCCTCCGGTTTGAACGAGTTGCTTTTTGGTCTTTAACGCCACCTTACGATTAGCCAACTTTCTTAGTTTGGTCTTGTGCTGTCGTAGCTTTTGTTTGTAATGCCGCAATAAAGTAACGTTTCCCTGAAGAATATTATGAGCGCAGTCGCAAAGACAGCGTATTAACTCTGGCGATACTTTGTCTAGAATACGCTTTCGCGAGGGTGTGGAAGCGTTTTGAAGCAACTGCAGCGTGGGTCCGTTTTTTCGCAAGCGATTCATTGGTATATGTAATGAATGTCGTCTGGAAAAATTCCTGTACGCAATCTATCTCTATCGTGCGTTTCACAGCGCAAGTCAATCAACAAATAACCTCTCTGTGAGGAGACCGCATTTTTATAAGCGTCCAACGCGCTTTTATAGGTTTTCGGATAGATTTGTCGCATAAAATGTGCGATTTGGTTGGTGTCCCTACAGTTTTTAAAAAGAACAATCATTTGAGAGTTTAAACTTATCTCGCGCAGACCCTTGTGAAACAAATTCTGCACGGTCATGAGCACGCTGAAACGATAATGATGCGAGTAGACGCTATAGATTTTAGCCAACAATTCCGCATTGGCAAACATTAAGTCGTCGAGTATGACAAACGTGTTTTGATATTCTTTTAATTCTTCTACGTTTGGAACGCCTTGCTTAAAATTGATTTTTTTAGCGTACTGATCGAATAGCTTTTGCCAAACCTCGTAGTGGTATATCACGCGTTCTATTTCTGGACAAAAATCTTTTAAACTGTCTACAAATCGTAGTACCCAAAAGGTTTTCCCGACACCCGACGGTCCAGCTACAATAAAACTGCTCGGGTTTTCAAACCGCAACGACATCACGATAGCAAATGAGCTTACAAGTGCAGAACATGTAATTACGTATATTGTCACATATTATAATATTAAAAAAGGTGACGTCATTTGATAAACTGTGTCATAAACGTTTTTATGTATATTATTGTTATAAATAAGGCTCAGTCGTACGTGTAAATAAAAGATACTATAGTGAAACATATAACAAGTTTTTTAACAGATATCAATTGCTTAAAAAGGTAAAATACAATTTAGATTATAAAAGTCGCATTCACCATTATTATAGCCTCGTGTGAAAAAACAATAAAAATTCATTCAGTTGCATTTACTAGTATAAACTCGAACGAAAACAGCAATTATTGAGATTCAGTACGAGCATAAAAAGACTTACAATGTTATGCAGACGCTAAAAATTACAAAAAAGATGATAAAATCTACAAATAATTTACCAAAAATTTCTAAAAGTTTTTTGTTCAACTATCGTATAAATTCAACTTCAAATACTGTATATTGAAACTTGTAACAAGTTTTAGATATTGTCGAAAACACAGCCAAAAGCACAAATTGTATTCAGTTTAAGCTCTGTAATAGCATTGAGTGAAGAAAAGGACTTGGATATAGCAATGTCTGCCAGCGTAAATACAATAAAAAACGAATAAGACAGTAAAAATTATAAAAAGATGATGAAATATACAAATAAATTACTAAAAATTTAAATTTACAAAGGTTTTGTGTTCAACTATCGTGTAAATTAAACCTCAGATTTTATACAGTGAAATTTTTAACAATTTTATAAAAGATTTTTATAAAATATCACTTTCTTATAAAATTTTCTAAGGCGAAAAAACAAGCTGAGTCGAATTTCAATAAAGCTGTAATCACGCACAATTGCATTCGGTTTGTAATAGCCTCAAGCGAAAACAGACAAGGTTTACAGAAATATATATTACTACGTTTGTGCATTAGACAAAAGGCGAGCAAAGATTTACAATTAAAAACGTCAGCAAAATTTATAAAACAGAAAGATCTATGAATAATTTAAATGTTTAAAGGTTTTGTGTGAATACCGTCATCCAAAACAATTCGTTTTGGGTAAAAACTATTAAGACCTTTTTTAATTTGAGCATAAGAAAAAATTCGGTTTTGGTGACTGCGAAAACCACGATTTGTGATAGTCAGAGGTTGGTTGCTTTGTAATACGTTATGATATTGGTCAAATGTTAAAGGGTTTTGGTGAATACAGACCCCTTTACTTAACTGCTTGTTCTTATCTCCTAGACAGAAATAGGTTTTAGAGGTTAATGAAATCTGTTTGTTTCTAGAATACTCCACTTTCATTAGACCTAATGTTCTTTGTGAATATTTATTGTACTTTTGACAACATTCGTGTTTTTTCCAATCCTGACCAGCTGTTCTTTGTCTAATATAATTCTCTACGTGTTGTGGGCATGCCTCAGCAGGCAACCAGCGAAGCCTGTTTCGAAAATACTCTTCTTTGGCATCTTCCGGGACGCAATCGTCCAGAGAGCGACGACTGATGGCAAAATACATGGAGTCTGTGTCACTTTCTATGAGTTCAAAACAACGTTCGGGTATGTACTTTTTCAAAAAATGATAAAAAAATTTCAACATATGTAGTTTGGAATTCAGATATACGTTTAATCCAATTTGTATCGGTAAATCGTGACGTATGTTTCGTTTTAAACTTTTCACTTCATACACATCGGAAATGATTTCATCTAGATGAACAAAATGAGGGTCATTGATACTTTTATTAATTGTGTCTTTCGAGTGGTACGTTATATTTCGATGTTTTTCCTTATTTAATAGACTTGCTGAGTACAAAGAATTTCCCGTTAATTTGTTTGTCAATGCGATCACTGTTTTTGATTTGTCCAGATCGGCTTCTCTTCGAGAATTGACGATTTCGTTGGCCAGGGTTTCGAAACATTTTTGAGGGTGAAATTGAATGAATTCATAAATTCTGGTAATTTTAAGCCCTAAATTTAAATAGAATTCTGCCATTTCCGTGTTGATTAAAATTTCTTTTCCAAAGTAGCTACTAATTAAATATTTTTTCGGTTTTTTTTAGTAAATCATGTTGTTCTGCAACCTTCTCCATGTAGACACCGATATCCTCTCTTGCTATGTTTGTATTCTTGATAATTGGTGGGAAATCTCTACAAAAATGTTTCAAATTTTCTGGGGTGTGAATATCCACAATTAAAAAACCGAATAGTTCTTTATTTTCTATACCTTTCAAAATTTTTTCAAATGATAGTTGATGTCTCGGTTGCACGCATTTCAACGTTTTTAAAAAGGAAACAATTTCGGATTGCTTTTTCATTCTCAGCCACTCACACTCTTTGATGGCCACTATACGAAACCCTTCCGCGGTAAGGGCTCGTTTCTTCTCCTGGGTTGCTTCTCTAATTTGGCTAAAAGGTATATTTTTGATTGGGTGTGTTTCCCGAAGGCTACCATCTGCATCGCGATTCACATTGCACGCGTCACAACCGTGCCAAAACAACCCTCGAATTCATATACTGTATTCGTTTCTTCACAAAACCCATCAACTTTATAACTGTACTTTGAAACAAAACGCTCCCCGATATTGTATCTGCTTCGAATAAACCTTCCTTCTTTTTCTTGCATGAAGCATAACCATTCATAGGACATCAATCCGTATCGGGAGCAGGAGTCCGGTCTGTAATTTTCTGATTCTTTGTATCTGCAAAAATATCCTGTAGGGTTGTTTTGAGCGATGGCGTGAAGATATAGTGAATTGGCGTCCAGACCTAGGATTTTTTCTGTTGTTTCTGGGTCCGAAATTTCGTGGTTTCTTATTTGAGTTTCTCCTGCTGCTGCATATCGACAAAAAACAATACTAAGCCCTCCGGTAAGTTGATTTCGTAACGTTCTATACAAATCCGCGTGTCTTTTCGGGAACAAACAAAAAAACTGTTTTTTTCAATTTTCTGCATCATTCTTAGTTTCGCAATTCCACTGACTGAAAAAGAACGTTTGAAAATATCTAAATTTTGCTGTTTATAAGGGATTAACAGATTTCCAACCGCTTGAATAAAAGGCACACAATCCAAAAGGTTATAATATACTAACATTTCGCGCAAACTCTTCCAACCTTTCTCCGACCATGTTTTTTGAACTAGAGCATATTCTTCTGTGGAAATATTCGATTTTGTCAGAGATGAATAAAAAGCTTGGTGATCTGGTAAACCACTTTCTAATTTCTCTAACCCGTCTACAAACTCGTACGGAAAATGGAATTTTTCCAATTCGCTCCCGTATGCAATCAAAAACTTTCTGTATGAAAAACCAGGAGCAAGAAAATGTTTAATGTCGAGAAAACGCAATGTGGATGTTTTTATGCAGAGATAGTTGTTGGCCTTTTTAATTACAAAATCGATTTGGTTCAGCAGATGTTCAATCAATACAGGTTTTACCAAGTTTAGATCGTACGAAGAAGAATTAAAACCAAGGACTATCAACTCGCGGCAGTAAGAATCAAACTCTTTTATTAAATTTTCTTTTCTTACGTTTTCACTTTTTTCCAGAGCTTCAAAAGCAGTTTTAAATTTTTCCTTGACAAGACGGTAAGCAGACAGGGATATGGCTTCTAAATAATCTAATAAATTTTTAATTAATTCTTTTTCATTTCCAGACGTTATGAAACATTTTCCTTCTTCAAATCCAGGGACATTGGATGCAATTCCAACACTCATCGGAACGTGACGAGCTTCAAACGACAACTTGGGTCCGTTTTCAGGCAGCTGATCACAATACAAGTAAGCTTCAAAGTCGTAGCATGCATAAAAAGGGTAAAAACGATCTTGTTTGGGAATCTGTATTCCAATTTGTTCCAGTCTTTCAAATATTGTACAAGAATTATGGTAAACGCCTCCGGGAAAGTTTTCGTAAACTGTGGTCAAACATGTTTTGGTATGACGGTAGTAATTACGGTTTTGGTACCACAACTTATCACAATGTATACACTGATAAACACGACAATACTTTTCAAAATCTAGAATTAAACTTAAATGGTTTTTAAATACATTTACTTTCATTGTTTCGTTATATAATTCGCGGCTACGTTGAATTATTTTTGTTTTGTTATTTTCTAATTCATATGCAACAATGTTAATTTTATAAAAATTTTTTAGTTCAACAAAATCGAATAAACTTACACCGAAAAATTCACTTTCATCAAAATGGGTACAGTATTCATAAAACAATTGCTTTGCAGCTCGATTGCATCCACGACGGTCGGCACCGCGGAATATGGCCAGGCATCGGAAAAAACAAAGGTTGTCTTCTGCTGATACGTTTGCCAGTCCGTGGTTATTCATGATGAAATCCGGTAAATCGATGGGAGCTCCTAATGGCGCGTCTTGCAAATGGTTGATATAAAAGGTAAGGTTTGAAATTTGAATTACTTTCCATTTCGTGTCTGGTCTTGTTATATTCTCCATAAAACTTTCTTCTGCAATAGAATTTAAAAAATCCAGCAATTCCTGTCTGTTACTTATTAACAAAGCAGTTTCCAACATTAAATGGTTATTATAGGAAGAGTGAAAATAGCGAAGTTCATTGGTTTCAATATTTTTTAAAACATAAGCCAAACTATAATTGATTTTAAAGCGGTTTTCCTGTTCCTTCATGATCGCTTCTGAAGTATTTTCAACCATTTCTTTCATATCTTTGTTGTAATGAAAATTAAAAATATTTTGCACTTTGTTTTTCCTGTTGAAAGTGCGAATGCTTGACCAGTATTTCTTCATAAATTCTTTTATATCATCATCTGTTTCGTCCATTTGCTCGTCCTCAACAATATCATGTTTCGATTTTTTGGTTGCAGGGCATGTTGCTGCTTCAATATCACTACGTCGTTTTATTTTTAAAGATTTCTTTTTATTTGAACTACAACTTGCCTTGGAGCCTTCTTCCAAACTGGACACTGGTTTGTTTGCGGATGCTGCTTCTTTACTCGACAAGTTAGTACAATTATGTTCTTTTAATTCTTTAGTAGTTTCGAAATTTTTATAACATTGTCTGCAGACACAGCACAATTTTATGTGCTTCTTCCAGTTATCTTTTCTTGCAAATTTTTTATCGCATTTTGAACATGCTACCTCAGTCTTCCTGTGATGAATAGATGATCGATGACGTTGCAAATGGTCTTTCCTTTTGAATGACTTATTACATAATATACAGTCAAAATTTTCGTTTTTGTGCATTGATGCAATATGTCTCATCAAGCTACTTTTAAGGGTAAACACTTTCAAGCATATATCGCATGTGAACAACATTGTGAATGATCAAAAACTCCAGCAACAGCGCTTATATACCCTCTTCCTATGACGTCATTTCTCGCAAATGAAAGATAACTGCTTAAGCAAAACCTTTATTTAACATGAATAATTTGACCGGAGGGTAGATCTTGTCAAGTTTCGTGGGTAACCAATTAACAATTTTTCGGATTACTAGCTCTCTAATACTATTTCACAAACGATCTAATGTGTTTATAACGATGATTTTGAACTCGGTTCGAGTTTTTTATAACAATTAAAATAGCTTATTAGAAAGCTACTTGTTGTTTTTAACCTCTTTCCAGACCTTGTTTATACTTGTGAACTTGATTAGAAAGTCGTTTTAAAATAACGGAATATACTTTACAAAAGTTTGAACTCGTTTGACTTTCCATAAGTAACATTTTTGTTAGAACGTTAGCTATTGTTTGTGACGTGAGCCTTGCTTATACTTGTGAACTTGATAAAATTATTAGAAAGTCGTTTTAAAATTACAGATTATACTTTTAAAAGGCTTTGACTTTCGAACACCTTTGTTAGAAGGTTAACTGTGCTGACCTGTCTTTCCAGATCCTTGTTTATACTTGTGAATTTGATAAAAATCATTAGAAAGTCGTTTTAAAATAACAGATTACATTTTAACAAGGTTTTGAACTCGTTTGACTTTCCATAAATAACATCTTTGTTAGAAAGTTAACTGACGTGTCTTTCCGAAATCTTGTTTATACTTGTGAACTTGATAAAATCATTAGAAAGTGTTTTAAAATAACAGATTATACTTTTAAAAGGCTTTGACTTTCGAACACCTTCGTTAGAAGGTTAAGTGATTTTTAGTGACCTCTAATCCTTGTTTATATTTGTTTGAAAAAATCACTTGTTAAAAATTATTTTTTAGAGATAGGACTTTCATGATAATTGCTTATAAACTTGTTAAAAAACTATTGGTTAGAAAGCTAATCCCGGTTTAAAAATACATGCTTTTATTTTTACAAGACTTTGTCTTTGTAACAAACATAACGTATTTTTCAAGTTTACTCTTTCTTTTTTACAAGACTGTAGATTAGTTATAAATTTGTTAGAAAGTTTATTGTTCTTTAACAATATGTCTTTAAACATCTTTTATAAGATTTAAAAAAAAAGCTTAGAAAGTTGTATTTTACTGTAGTTATAATATAAAGATAAATAACCCCTTGCCAGGTTTAGTATAAGGTTAATGGTCATATTTGTACGTTCTCTATTTCTTTGATTGCTTTTCAACTTTATTATCTAACATACTTCCTTCGAAAATTAATTAGTTAGATTTTAGGTTTCATTGAACAATATTTGATTCATTGCATTCAGAGATGGAACCTGTTTCTAGATGAAATTAGGTAATCAAACTTGATTACCTAATTTCATCTAGATGTTTAACCACCGCTAGCTGATGCTAAGGAGTTATTCAATTAATAACTTTGATCTTTATCGAGTATATTGATTATAGTCTTCCATTTTTCACCTCTTTGGAATGGACCTTCTTGTATTTCACTTGCTTGGCTTAGCCTACGCCTTAGATTTAGCCTCCGACTCGGACTTTGCTTTCGACTTGGACTTAGCCTTTACCGACTTGGACTTAGCCTTCACCGACTCGGACTTAGCCTTTACCAACTTGGAATTAGCCTTTACCAACTTGGACTTAGCCTTTACTAACTTGGACTTAGCCTTTA
Organism: Diplosoma virens; assembly: GCA_963680785.1. NCBI lineage: Eukaryota > Metazoa > Chordata > Ascidiacea > Aplousobranchia > Didemnidae > Diplosoma > Diplosoma virens. The sequence continues at coordinate 5,705,869 of OY796891.1, forward strand.
CTAACTTTAACTTAACCTTTACCAACTTGGACTTAGCCTTTGCCGACTTGGACTTAGCCTTTTCCAACTTAGACTTAACCTCTGTTGACTTGGACTTTGTCTTTGTCGACTTGAACTTAGCCTACGCCGACTTGGACTTAGCCTTCACTGACCTAGTCTTAACCTTTGTCGACTTGGACTTAGTCTTAGTTGATTTGGACTTGGCCTTTACCGACTTGGACTTAGCCTCTACCGACTTTGCCTCCGCCGACTTTGCCTCCGCCGACGCCACCGCCGAGGATTTAGCCTCCGCCGAGGATTTAGCCTCCGCTAGGCCCCGCCGGTTTAGCCCCCGCAACGTGCGCCAAAAGTTTCCTTATAAACTACTGCCCTGATCTTAACACTGCATACAATTTTGACGATCACGAAGAAAATAGTCTTTTAGCTGCTTATCTGATGACGTTACAAAAGTCTTGATAAGCAGCATCCATTTCAGGTGAATTTGAAGGCAACGAGGTATTTTGAAATTTTTTCGACTAAGCAATATACTGACTCCACTATTGACCCTGAAAAAAAGTTCAATCGCTTGACAAGCATGCTTAGCAGTTGAAAAATAAACTTTAGTTGTTTAATAAGTGTTAGCGCTTGCTATGAGCTTTGAACCGGTTTCTGTATCGTTTTTATCGCGCTTCCGCCGCGTGAGTTCTTAGCTAATGATCGTGTTAGCACCTATGCCTGATTACTGTACGGCAGGGTTGCTATATCTAAATAGGCGAAATTCCGGACAGAAAAAAGCGTACCAGCTAAAAAATTTTTGAAGGGGCGGACAAAATAAAAGTGTCTGAGATTCTAGGATGAAGATCAAAAAAAAGGTCTTCAATTGGAATGGGTCTGGGATTTTTAATTTTCGTCTCAAAATCAAACATGCGATTTTCATGTCCAAGTTGACCCATTTTAACTGAAAAATAATTTACTGGATTCAAAAATTTCGAACGGTACCCTACTGTACGGCCTTCGCCAGTAGCTGCTAATTCGAAAAAAAACTGATTGGACTGAGAGTTAGTTTTAGGGAGATACAGGGTTAGTTTCTAAGAGAAACTAGTTGGTTCAAAAGAAATTACGTTCTTCTTGAGCATCTTGACAAATTTTAAAAAAATTTCAAGAATTTTGGGCTCACTTTGGGTCCGCAAGAACAATTTGCGCCACGTTTTTTTCTCTTTTTATCACTTATAGCAACTAGTTTTGGTTCTTTTTACTCTCACTCCAATGGTTTTTTATTTGAATTAGACACGACCGCCTTCGCCTGATCATCTGTTTATAAATGCTTTCCGCATATTATGCGCATTTGTTCCTTTATAATATCTTGGAATTTCTGTTTTATCATTTGAGTTGATGAAAGTCAAAAGTTTACATGATTTATCTTGTCCGGAACTATTATAAAGTTCTTTTGTTTTCTTACTACGGTTTATTATTTCGTGGTCGTGTCTAATTCGAATAAAAAACCATTGGAGTGAGAGTAAAAAGAACCAAAACTAGTTGCTATAAGTGATAAAAAGAGAAAAAAACGTGGCGCAAATTGTTCTTGCGGACCCAAAGTGAGCCCAAAATTCTTGAAATTTTTTTAAAATTTGTCAAGATGCTCAAGAAGAACGTAATTTCTTTTGAACCAACTAGTTTCTCTTAGAAACTAACCCTGTATCTCCCTAAAACTAACTCTCAGTCCAATCAGTTTTTTTTCGAATTAGCAGCAACTTTATTTCGTATCTGGCAAGTGTTGCATTAGCGAAAAAATTCGTAGCCCTTTGTTAAGTATACTGTATCGGGTCCTAAGATACGACGACTCTGAACTTATTTAAATGTAATAGAGATGCTAAAGATCTTCAGGACTTGCTTTCTCTTGCTTTCAGTGAGCAATGGTTGATGTTTTCTGACCTGAAAAACTTTTCTATAGAACACAAACGATTTACCTATCTTAATGTGCAATCTATGCCACTGATTTTAATGATCAAAAATATAAGCGACTTACTAAATTAAAGCTTGAGTGGCACAAAACAAAATTGAATACATTAAATTTTTTGAAAATTTGATTCTGCACATAAAACAAACAGTTTTTAGATTATGAATAAGATTGATGATTAATTTGGTAAAAACATGGATACAACAAACCACAATGAAATTTTATACAATTTTTGAAAATTAAAAACAACTGTTAACAAAAAGTAAGAGAAATCTTTTCAAAGTGAAAGAATAGTACTGTATAAACTTTTAGTGACACGAAAATTGTAAAAAGTTTAGGAAAGATCATTACTAAGTGCTGTGGCGCAGTCAAAATTCTTTAATAATTAAAACTAAACAAACGTTTATAATACTGTAAGAAGATACTTTACAAAGACCTATTGCCACCGAAAAGCTCGTTTTGATTGTCGAAAAAAACAAAAAACTTTGTGACGTCACAATGCCACGTTTTTTTGAAATGCAAAGCAGGAAATTATTACTGGACGTTGTTCAAGTTTTCTTTGACTTCTCTGCCAGTTTCGGGGTAGTAGTTTTGTGAATTGTATGCCGGCGGGACTTGAAGGGAAGTGTTTTGATATACAGGGACAACCGCCGGATACATTGGTGGAGCTTCAGCCGCTGGTGGCGCAATCGGGTTCTGAAATTTAGAAATTTAGATTCTTCTAAACGGAACAATAACAAACTAAGCGAAAAACACAAGCAACATTGCAAAGCACAGTAATCGATAGAATAGAATATTTATAATGCTAAATGAATAAGAGTAAGCATCACCGTACCAGTCGAAAAACATTTGTGGGTAATGAAGTTTTTCCCAAATTTTGTCAAGTTCGCCGGAATTATTATTTTCTTGTGCGGTACTTTTTTGTTATCGCCCCACCATCAGCAAATAGTGAACGAAAACCAAGACTTTTGGGGTTTCTTTCAGAAAATTTACCAGGGTGAAATATAGAAAAAAAACAAGAGAAATGTATAGAAAATAAGAGGGAGCAATAGATGACGGGGCGATTACAGAAAAGTACCTTTTGTGCTTTACGAATGTGAGAAAAGTATTTGTCTAAAACTTGTCTAAAACTTTAATTCTTAAACTTTTTTCTTCATTTTGCTCATCATTTTCAATGCACAAAGAAATTGCTTTGCGCAAACAATTTCTTGTACGTGCTCTAAATATTCGGGTTTTTTACATATTTTTGAGACTTGGGAAGCTGTTGCCCCCTGCTCTCCCGGAATGAAGGTTACTAAAGTTTAAACAAAAATTTAGGCCTTAAAGTAAAGAAAAAAATTATGACAGCAAAATATACTCGAACAATATTGAAGTTATTTCTGGTTGTGTAATTTGACAAATCGTAGTACAATTCTAGTTTTGATTGTAATCGGGCCAGTATAAATTTTCGACCTTTTTTAAGCTCGAAACTAATTACGGTTTTACGCCAAATCTTTCATTTGTCCGATTTTCTTCAGCAGGCAATGTGGCTGCGCAGTTGGCACTTTTCGAAACAATAGAATAGAAGTCGCTATAAAGTTTGATCTGAGCTTGGGCAACCAGCGTCATAGAAAACTTTGTCTTAATAGAATCTTAATAGAATTGCAATAGAATTAATTTTAATTCTTAATAGAAACACTTCGAACAGTGTTGCAACGTAGGCCTATCTATGGCGCATGCGCCGACAGTGTCGCATTGCACATTTGCAAATGGCGCACAATGACCAGAGATAATAAAAAAAAGAAACATGCAAGCTCGTAAAAAAAATACCGGGTGACCCCCAAAAAAAACAGAACACATATAAACTTTATCAAATCTTATCAACATCCATAAATTTTAAGAAACGTGGTGGACTTAAACTTCAGTCTTTGTACATCATTCCTCAAAGTTTCAGTTAGTTTGGTTGCTTTGCGTTAAAGTTATGTTCTGTTTAAAATATGCTTCAAATGGGCGAAACAACATTGAAGGCAAACTTGAAGACGTTGCACAAAAAGGCCAATCATTCAAACACATTCAGAACACTCTTACTCAACAAAGCACAGGCACTAAATCAGAGCAATCCCAAAAGAAAATGTGTTTAAATGATTGACAATTTTGTGCGGCGTCTGCAAGTTTGCTTTCAATGTTGTTTTGCTCATTTGGAGCATTTTTAAACAGAACATAATTTCAATGCAAAGCAACTATATTAACTGAAACTTTACCCAAAGTAAATAAAATAACTGTATTTTTTTGGGTCATCTGTACTAATACTAATAATAATACTGATTTCCAGAAAAAAATGCAACAATTTAAATAACTTGTAGCTAAAAGTGAGTTTTACCTGAATTTGTTTTAATCTAAAGCATAAAAATATTTGTATTTGATTTTATTGTTTCGTGTGCATCTATTAGTCATCCTCTTTAAACAATAATGCATCATCATTATATACCTATATATGCATCAAATGATTTCATATACAGTATATAACTGTCAAAATTAGTATAAATTGCCATACTTAATTAGGATTGAAAAAGGGTTAAAGTTTGTGTGGAGAAACTAAACGAGAAGTGAAAAAAACTGGCGCATAAAAAATAAAAGGTTGGCCTCCCCTGGCCTACATGGTTTTGCTTTGGTGTTTTGTCTGTTCACTTGCTTAATTCGTTTTTGCTGTTAAAAAAAAAATGAAAAAGGAACTTTTCGATCGATCGCTGTTGTCGACAGCGTGGCCGAGTTGGCGGAAGCGCCGTATTGATGGCAAACACGACTGAAATAGTTTAAGTTCAACTCTTGCTTTCGTCATTCTGTCGTATCTTTGGAAAAAATACATTACGTTCTTCTGCTTGGTGGTCTTTACAAACAGCTCTAAATTTCAGTTATATTACTTTATGAAAGCTTGTGAACCAAATAAAAATTATTAACTGGATAGCAATACTTCGGCATCTCTGAAAGCAGGTGTGGGCAATATCTTGTCGGTGTCAAAAGTTGAACAAATATGACGTTGTCCTGCGAGAAAAGAAAGTAACCGAGATGCTAGGTGATAAGAATTGTTTAAAGCAGGTATGTCCAACCTTTTTTCATAATAGGCCAAATTATAAATTTGCGTACATTTAGCGGGCCGCAAAATTAAATGCCTATAAAAATTTCATCTTTGTAGCATTAGATGCCATGACCAAATGATGAGTATTAAAACATAAATTTAAAATTTATTAACTAATTAGGAATCTAAGTTAAATGTGAAACTATTAAAATCATTACGTAGTTAACATTAAAAATATCCATGCTGGAGCTGCTTTGAAGTCCTAGTTACGTGATTTCCTTTCTTCCTGCTTAAACTGACTCAAAATTCCCAAGATCTGGAGAAGAGCGCTTGTTGTCGCAATGCCAAAGCTGATAAAGTCAGTAGGGGACCAAAAGAGTTATCAACCGATGTTTCTGCTTTGTGTCTCCTCGAAAGGCTTATCCACTCCCGCGTCAAACCAATTATAGATCCTTGAAAGCAGGCTGAGTTTTGACGCGAAAAATCAACCGTGGATCAAGTCGTTCTATTGACAGAAAACATCAAGGATTTTTTTGTCGATTTGTCGATCTAACAACAACATATGACTCTGTATGGCATCTTGGCCTTACGTACAAGCTGCTTGAAATCTGCCAGATAAGTACATAGTTAGAATGATCATGAAGCTTGTCCAAAACCGAAGTTTTACCTTTACTACAAATGACCGCAAGCGAAGCAGCGATCACCGTCTGAAAACAGCGTTTCTCAAGGAACAATCTGGCTGCTCTCTTTTCCAAGCTCTTTGTATTCACGTCTACATCTTCCCTCCACAATTGAAAGTTTGCCTATGCAATCTAGCATTGTTGAACTTCTTTGGAAGCTGAAAGCCCTTTGAGGGGCTAAATCACACTAAGATGGTGACGGCAGCATTTTCTTAAATAACAAAAAGCCAAACGTGAGCAAAATATTTACAACAGCATTGGACTTTTACAATTTTGTTCAACCTCACTTATTTTGTAGACAAATTGCTCACATTCCGTTACCATTTCATGGCAAGCAAAAAACTATATCAGCGCGTCACACTATTGAAGAAACTTGCAAGCTCAGAATGAGATGCTGCTGCTAAAACATTGTGCACAGCTGCCCTATCTCTGGACTATTAAACAATTGAGTATTGCGCACCAGTCTGGTGTCGCAGCGCTAACACTCACGTTATAGACGGTGTCCTGTATGACGCTTTGCTCATCGTCACTGGATGCCTGCGTACAAATACCTTTAAGCATCCAGCCAGCTGAGCTTCGCCGACTAAGAGTAACACTTTTTTTTGACTAACAGTGCAACTCTAGGCCTGACTATACGTTAAATTCCTAGATTAAACCTGTAATCTCTAAAAATGTCTGATTCTTTTCCACCCTCCTAATAAATCTACGGGAATTTTTTTTACCACAAGTAGCATTGGTGCTATTACTGTAATCTTATACCAAACCACTTTGCATTGGTTTAAAGTTATTATCTTTACTATCAACAAGTCATCAACAGCTAACACTTGATATTGTAAAAAATGTTTGGAAATAACATATTCAATATTAATTTAATCGCAAAACAATGTGAATACTAATAGATATGATGCTTGGGGCAAGCGTCTTTATGATAAACTCTGCCCACAAAAATTCTTACAGATCAATTCGATGGACGTCACTTGACGCAGCAATCAACTGACGTATTCACTTTGTTTCCCTATATGTTACTATGATAGCAGTGACATCGAATTCCATACGGTTATGAAAATATAACTAAAAAATTTGAGTAAGCAGTGGGCCGCATAAAAATCTTAAGTGGGCCGCAATAAAAACCGCATAAATTAAATGGGTCGCATAAAAACCTTAAATGGTCCGCAGTAAAAACCGCATAAATTAAATGGGTCGCATAAAAACCTTACCTAGACATCGCTGGTTTAAAGTCTCCTTAAACATAGCTCAAATATTTATATTTAAAACGAGTTGAACTTTTACTAAAAATATTTTTCTTTAAATTTCAAATTTAGACAACTGCAACAGACTATGAAGGGGTCTAAAAAAAAAGTGAAAAAAAGGATATATTTTTAATTCGAATATAATTTTGCCATAAGAAGTTAAAAAATTGAAAATTTTCAGCTGGCAACACTTAGAGCAATGTAGTATCAAGCAATGAAGAAAGTCCTTACAACAAATCCTGCGGATTGGTGCAATCCTTGTCCTTGCATGATGACGCTCAATTGAATTCCCGCAGTCGTGGAATCCTGCAATTGACGTCTCATGCGGTGACGACGACAGCAAGCGATGATTGCAATGACGAAAAATGGAAAGGACGTGATTCCAAACCAGAAATCTGCACAAAGCAAATTTTTTGTAATGGAAACAGCAATGAAAATAAACATCAACCAGACTTTTAAAAATTAAATCATCGCGCTACATCTCAACCGCAATAAGTCGAAGGTTGAAATTTTAATCAAGTTATGAATCTACGAACTACAAAGTGTAGTAAAAAATGACATGAAAATTTGGTCCTTGAAAAATTTCGTTTTTTTTTTAAACCAATTTTAAAGTTTTTATTTTGAGTAAAAAAATTCGATGTCTTTAAAATTGATTATGGAAGATATTGTTGAAAAATTCCTTTTTTCTCCCAAGAAATGCCATCACAATCGATCAATTCATATTTAGATTTAAATTACTTGAGAATAATATGCGATCACGCAAGGTACGCAAAGAAAGTTTAAAAAAGTTTGTAATGATTTACAAAAGGATAACAAGCCGTTTAATTAACAGACGCCAACACCACAATTGGCAGTAATTCTAAACCAGTTTGGAGCAAAAGAGCGATATGAACGTCTAAAGTTATTTATATTTTTTGCGATGAATAACGTTTTACCTATTTTCTCGCAATAAGATCTTTAAACATTATCTTAATTAACGACAAAACATTGAAAAACATTGAAGTTACTTGCCGTCATTATTTTTTTTGGCCTTAATACCATTAAGTAAAAAGGATAACTCCAATTGCAATTGTTTACAACTACATTATTCCTTAAAGCAGAAGTAACCAACATGCGGCCAGCGAATCGGTTTGAAAATCAACGCCCTAAATTTCAGGATATCAGAAGCAAGCTGCTTGAACTTAATGTCTTTTCTATCCCCTTTAATGTTACACCCACTTCTGCACCCCATTAGCTCCAACACAAACTTATTAAAGTACAGAATAATGACTCGCCAAAAAACGATATATTTGAACTTTAGTATGCCGTTGAGAGTTTAGTATGCCGCTGAGAGTTTCCACTTTGTCAGTTTGACCTAATATTAAGCGCTTAGTAAAGAAAAAAGGTTTTCAAACATCTCACTTAAGGTTATATTGGTATAGCCAGTTTCATTTTTTATTAAATGTTTCTTTGTTACTTTTGTATTATTTCATGCTTCAATACCATGTAAATCAACTTCAGTTGTATAGTTAGCATTGGTTTTTTGACTATTTCCTGTATATTTTTGTAATTTTAATTTCTTGCATTCATTCAAAGAAATTTTTGACATACGCACGCCAAAATCTTTGTAAAATGGCAGTTTTAACCGTTTCCACTACGAGCGTTGGAAAGATTATACTTTGTTTGTTTATTGATTTTTTTACTTCTTTCCGTGCTTAAGCGATAAAAGAAGCAATAAAACAAACAAAGAATACTCTTGCCAACGCTTGTAGAGGAAATAGGCTCTTAGGTGACAAATTGTTTTTTATTCTTTTTGTTTGTTGTTTATCATTGTATTGAATTCTATTTTGGTTTCTAAAACTTTATAATTTTATGTTACAAATCTTTTGTTGTCTGGATTCTTTGCTTTTTAACGCGCTTTTATTTCTAAAAAAAAAATTAGTTTTAAATCGAAAGTTTTATGTGCTTATTATTAAGATTGTTTATTTTGTCTCATGCTTTGTTACTTGTAACCAATGCTGCGGACTCAAAAAAATTTTATTCAAGTTTATGTTTGAGTTCGAGCTCTATTCTTTACTGTAAAAATTGAAAGCTTAATAAAGCCTATCTAGACACTAACTTAAACCTCTTTAAAAATTGAAAGACTACCACAAAGAGATAAATAAAAGAAATAATGAAACTGGCTGTCATTAAGGAAATGAAATAAATTTATTTAATGGGTTCAAGTTAAACAGAGAATGAATATTAATTGACAATTCATTGTCCAATCGAAAGTAAATGTACAACTCAGTTGTATTTGAAATGTAACAATTTAATATCAAAAATAAAATCCAAAATATTATTTAAAAGTTCTTCAATTAATGACCGCAAATTCGATCGTTTATTTTTTGAGCTCGAGTTTAAGTTCGACTTCAAGAATTTTCATTTTTTGAGTTCAAGTTCGAGTTCTGAAAAAAAAGACCGAGTTTTCGGGTTTGAGTTGGCATCCCAGGTTTTAATATTACCTGTAAGGGCCCTTGAATTGTAAAAAAAAGTTTTATAGTATGACTAAAAGTTTGTGCGGCCCATTTACTCAGCTAGAACGTACAAAGCCGGCCGCGACAAGCAACACCACGACACCTCTGCTTTAAAGTAAACAAACAACTAAACTTACACCACCACTTGTAGAAAGAGTTGTATCCACCAAAGTTCCTATAAACAGTAAGTTATGCAGCGGAGAAAAAATGACACCATGTTGTGTCTATCGAGACAATTTTGTACGCATAAGTACCATACAAATCAAAAAAACTCGAAATTAACGCTAAACAGTGGCGTACGCAGAAATTCGTCAAGAAGAGGGGAGGATTTGCCAGTGGAAAGAGCAATTAATTAAAGTGGTCCTGGTCATGAGAACCGAGAAGTTTTCAAACATACATTTCAAATTTGAGTAGGCGTATTACGTTTTATAGAGTATCTTGCAGTTGCATCATTTTTTTATCTAACTGTAAACAGAATTATTACATATCAATAAAATTTGAGAAGAATTTAGTTTACTAATATAAAATTGAATTACTTCAGCTCAAATCGAATGTCTACGATGAAAAAAAGCTTCTGCAGAAGTATGAGAAATTCAGTACTATTCACCTTTTGAAATTAACTATTGGGTTTTTTAATAAATTATGTTTTAATTGCATGATAAATAGTTTGATTCAGAAATATTCAGCTCTAACTGCCTTATTGTGTACTCTGTATTGCAACTAGAATAAAATATAACTAGCTCAGTGTTTCTCAAAGTGCCCTAGAAGGAATTCGTAATCTGTACAAATAATTAATTTTTGAGGATAGCATTGGAATAAAATGTAAGTTGATTAAAATTTATTGCCTCATAACATAAATTGACCCGTCGTTTTTTGTTGCCGTGACAGTTCGTATAATTTGTTTCATTAAAGTAAAGACCGAAAAAGGGTGATTGTTGTTGTAGTAGCAAGGAACGCTATCAATTCTAGGTTAAACGCAAGCAGGACCGAGGACCAAGGTTTATTCTTGCGCTAACCCAGGTTGGTGCAACAACGAGATCAGATGTTGGCAATGATGGTGTAGAGCCAGCATCTGGTTTCATTATCAACAACCATCAAATCACGTACTCCATGTCATGCCCAATGCTGCTAAGTGTGTGGACTAACTTGGACATGGTGTGCGGTTTGTTCAATGGCGTGGCACTTGCAATCTGGCGAAGGAGCAAGACCCCTTTGTGCATAAACGAATGGAATCGCCAACATCCGCAGGCAATCCGTTTCAACAAGCCTAGTATTGGTCATAGGTAGGAAAGCACAAAGCCTGGATGTACCCTGTATTCTCACAGAGCTCTTTATTCCATTTATAGCTCTTCCACTGGGCGACACCAGGCTGGCGCGCAGTATACAGTATTCAGCTGTTGAGTAGACCAGAGATAGGGCAGCTGTACACGATGTTTTGGCTCAGCACCTCATCTTCGCAAGTCATCTCAGCAGTGTGATGTGTGAAGATAGCTTTTTTATACAATCCCACAAAATGGTGACTGAATATGAGCAATCTGTCTAGTTTTACCCTAAAACAAGTTGGGACCGGACAAAATGGTAAACCTACGGTTGGCTTTCCGGTTATTTAAATGAAAGGGTGCTCTTATCGTCTTTGAAAAACTGAGTTTCAACTTCTAAGTCTGAAGAAATGTAAAAACTGTAGTTATGTCTTGACTTTCAATCCTTTCTGTCTCAAAATAATGCAACAATGCTAGATCGGCAGCAAAAGTAAACTTTCTGAATAACTAGGAAGGCAGATCACAGGTCTAGATACTAAAAAGAAGAGGAGCCAATACCGATCCCTGAGGAATGTCATTTCTTTGACGGAGAACCTTGCTTCGCTTCCTGTCAAGTAGTAGGAGTAAAACTTCAGTTCCGGATAAGCTTATTATCATTCTAATTATGTGTTTATCTCATAAAAGTTTCAGCAGGTTGCAAATGAGACCACGGTGCTTTACCTTATAACAAATACTAAAAAATATTTTTATTTAATAACCAAATGATATTATTCTCAAAATATTTTTTCTGCACTCTTGGGAATGGTTGTAGCTAAGCCTTGAAACGAAAGAATACGACCAAAACTTTGAGAATTACTAATCTACAAGCATATTGAAAAATTTTTTGTAAAAATTTTCGTTATATTGGGTACGTATAGTCTTGTTTTCTAGAGTTTGATTCAGTTTTTTTAGAGATCCTATAAGTTTAAGATGCTTAGCTCTTGTTTTACTTTTCTAACAATGTTTTCTAAAGCAGAGTAGAATAGGCTCGCATTCACTTGTAAACATTGCAATAAAGCAATAGAGATCAAAAGTAAAACATGAAAGATCTGAATTTATGTTAAAACATTTTTCTGTTTTGAAGGTTTTACTCAGATTAGCTAACTTTGACGCAATTGGGGCGATAAAAAAACGATCGCAAATAAAGTTACAAAACGCCAATAGGGAATATGATTGTTTCGATAGCTGCGTGGGATAGTCTTTTTGGCTGCTTTTTTGATGATGTTACAAAAGTTCTAATGAACCGCATTTACATCAGGTGAATTAGGCTGCAACAAAATCTTTGCGAATTCGCAAATTACAATAATAATTTTGATTAAATATATTATTATTATCATTTAATTTCGTTTCTTTTTAATTTTTATAGATTTTAGAAGCATGCTTTTTCTTTTCAAGGACTAAGAAAAAATATTTTCATTAAAAAGATAAAAGTTTTGATTCGTATCAACGACAACAACACAAACAGCGATGTATCATGGAAACCAGCTAGCAGTACAACTTACTGTTTATGGAAATGTTCACAGCACGAAGCCGTTGAACCGCGGTGTCCACAACAGTTTCGGTTTTCTGTAAAAAAGCATTATCACAAAATTTGCAAGTTTTTTTGGCCTCTTTTTCGATTATGTCTCCCTTAAGTGATTTGAATAGGCACGGCTACTCATAAACAGGGAGACCAAAAACACTCAAAAAGGTCTTCGCTACAAGTGGAAAGACGAAAGTCATTAAACAAAATAAAAATTCTCAAGCACCAATTTCAATTTTAATTTAAAACAAAAAAAATTATCTTGAAGTTGGCAAAGAAAAAGTAGTAGCTAAATACGTATGTTTAATTTTTTATCTCGTGGTTCCTTTAAAATATTAACCTTCTTTCCACACCCGGTTAATCACTGCTCTTGAGCGATGCTTATTCTAAATTGTAGGCAATTATAAAAGTGTGATAATTTTTTACTAGACACTCAAAAATAATGACATTAAAAAATATTATTACTCCAAGTTGAAGCTAGAAAAAGTATTTCTGCTTTAAAAGTTTAGTGAAGACTAAAAATAAAAGGCATTTACTTAAGATTCAAGAATTACAGTTTTTACAACAGCAAGACAATAAGAAGAAACCCTTGTCTAAACGGTTTATGTTAATAACTTTTTCATTGAAGGGCATTTTCAATGGTTCTGGATTACTTTCAGCACCGATCCAGTCTGGCTTTTGACCGCAAATAGGCATAGATTACGGCTAAGTTATGTTTCTAAGTGTTTCGATAGATTTTTTACATTGGTGCAAAATGTGTTAAAAATTGATAAATAGCAAAATTTTATTAATAAAAGTTGCCACAAAAGTGAATATAAAAAGGTTTTCTTTATCAATAAACTTAATTCTTTAAAAAAGTTAAAAACAAATAGTTCGTTTCTAAAGGACATAGTATCACAAAGATTCAATGACAACTCAAAAATGTAATTTGATAATTTCAAAACAATGTAATAGACCAGCCTGCTTTGTAAGAAAATAAATATTTGATTACAAAGCTAAACATGTTGAAGTGCACATCTGTTGTCAGCCAAGTATTATCACAAACAATGCTGCGACAGCAAACTTAGAAAAAGCCAAATTTTATTACAAAATCACAAGTTTATAAAATTAAACTATTCTCCATTTTATGTCAATTACTTCAAGTAAAATTTTTCTAAAAACATAATATGGACCAAAAAAAAAGGGTTTTACTTTGCTGTGATGTATCATTTATTAGGTTTGATCGTACCTGTCGCTAGTGAAGACCATTTTTACTCTTCATCATGCTTTTTAGTAAAAACGTTTTGAGAATGCTTTTTCAACAAAAAAAATACTTTTTTGTAGAGCGAATTGGCTGATTTATATTGTGAGAGATTTTTTGTTTCAGCCTGATGATTTTTTTCTGAATTATTGGCTAAAGATTAAAAAAACACAAGATTCAAACAAAAATTGATGAAACAAAACAAGATCACAAGATCAAAAGAAAAACAGAAGGCGTGGCATCAGTGGTTTTTGTAATCCAATTTTTTATAAGATAGATTTTTGTTATATTGAAATCCAATTTTTGAACAGTACCAAGTACAATAAGTCTACAGTACAAGGTTTTGGTACAAGAAACGAGAAGTTGATTTGACGTTCGAGAAATTCCTAAAAAATTACAAAAACCAAGAAAATGATGAATTTGAAATTAACCTTTAAAAGAAAAAAAAGTTAATATATAAACTTACGTTTACAATTCGTATCACAGTCTTCAGCCTAAAAAATATAACTTAAACATATTTAAAAACAATAAGTTGCCAGGTGTATTGACTTAGGTCTAAAGTGATGCTTCAAAATGATTTTGTCCTTGGAGAGTAGCCTAATCTGCCGCAAATCAGGGGGTTATCACAGCGAGCAGAAGGACCCGGGTTCGATGATCAGTTGAGTAATTTTGTTGTGCCCTTAGGAAAGGAACTTCACGACAAATTCCTCAATGGGGTCACGCAGCTTACCTTCAATGGTAACTCCGCTTCAAACAGAAAGCAGTAACTAGGACAATATAGACATGCGGTCACTTCACTTTGACAAGAGACTGTAATAACTAGGCCTATAATTATGAATTTCTACATCTAAATTATGGCTTAAATTTCATTTTCTTCGTTTATATTTTTTAGCGTTCGCAGCGTGGTGGAGTAGATAGAGCGCCGTATTGATGGCGAACACAATCATCACAATCACGGTTTAAAACTTACTCGCGTCATTCTATTGTGTTCATTCTAAAAGGCTCTTTACTCCCCGCCACTTTCCTCTGCATGGGAGTCTTCGCAAGTAGCTCTAAATTTTGGTCATATCTCTGAAAATAAACTAAAAAAAACAAATAAAATTTTACATTTAGACAGCAATATCTTGGTATCACAGAAACCGGATTGGGGCAATCTCAACGGTTGCCCTAAATCAGTGCTTTGCAACCTTTTATTGTGGGGACTCAAATGCTAAGCGGAAATAGAGAGTAGCAATTTGGCAACCTATTCTTTTTTACAAACTTTACATTACAGAATCTGTCTCGAATTTTTTATTTTCTTTTCTAAAAAGTAGGGATCTTTAAAAAAATAGATTAGTTTTTGCCCAACTGCAGTTAGATCTTTAAAAAAGTAGGGATTTTTGAAAAAATAGATTTAGTTTTTGCACAACTGCAGTTGGTGGCGACCCAATCAAATTAAACGGCAACACACTTTTGGGTCGCAACTAACGTCCTCTCTAAGCTGTGCGCCCGCACATAATGTATTAGGTCTACCAGAAAGTTCTGTCCGTTTTTGGAATGAAACAAAATACAAATTTTTATAACCGTCAATAAACTTTATTAAATAATATAATTGGCCTCTTTTCTTGGACTGCTGTCTTTAAATTATCCAGTTGCTGATAGAACTTCGCCGAAATGAGCTTTTCGCTCGGTTTTAAAAGTTCATAATGTATTGGACCTCGAATGTCCCACCATATACACAACATTCTCTTATTCAGAGTCACATTTGGTTTAGAGGTGGAAGGGCTAGGTTTTCCGGGTTTACAATATGCTCTTTTCCTTATTATGTTTTCGTAGATAATCCACTTTTCATCACCAGTTATCATCCTGTTCAAGATGGGCTCGGTTTTGTTTCGAGCAAGCAGAGATGTGCATATGACGACTCGATCATCCAAATTCTTCTGACTTAATTCACGTGGCACCCGTCTTGAATATTTCCACACCAATCCTATTTTCCGAATATGGTCCGAAATGGTTTGTTGAGCTGAATTAAGCCTTTCTGCGATCTCCGATGTTGTCAGAAAAGGATCTTCCTCCAACATGGTCTCAACAACATCATCGTCGATCAAAGATGGCCCCCCCATATCAGAAAGGTCGAAGTCACCTGTTTCAAATTTTCTGAACCATCGTCTGCATGTTCTATTAGAGACTATTCCTTCACCAAACACTTTCAATAAATTTTTACATGTTTCTGTAGTATTTCTTCCTTGTTGAAACTCGTATAAAATAGAGTGGCGTAAATGAACTTTATCAGTAGCCATGGGTACAATAATGCTTTACACTTAAAACTAACGTGAATCAACTTTGTTTTAGCTAATTTGCTACGTCTGTATGTATACATTAAACGATAAAAATAGAGAGCAGAATGTATGCAAAATAAACATGTGCTTACGTGTCGAAAATTGTTGTCAAAAAACGAACAGAACTTTCCGGTAGACCTAATATATGCTAAAACTAGCGCACATAAAAAAAGTAAGCATGCACGATTGCAGAATAAAACTGATTATAAATTATTGTTATAATTTTTTTTAATCGCGTCAAAAATGTAAACAACCGGGCCCCTTCTAAAAAATAATTAAAAATAATTGCTAAAAACGAAACGTTTAGTTTTTTCGGCGCCATTTATTATTCTTATTGTTTTTTTAGGAGGAAGAGGTAATTATCATTATTTTTTTTTAAAGGGAAGAGATAATCTAAGCATTCCTGCATTTTAACGTAATTAAAAATCAAAATTAAAAATTGAGAGATTGCGTTTTAGATTCTTTTTAAACAGAAAACTTCTCTTAGGAGGGATACGAATGCGTAAAATGAATAGTTGCCAATTGCCAGGTTAAAATTTTTTTAAAAGAACATATTGTTTGAATGAAACAGATAAATGTAATAAATAATTAAGACATGCAATAGTTTTTTACTTAAACTCTCGGAAGATTGTGAAAAAAATAAAAAACTAACAAAATTTAAATATACTAGAAGAACATAAATGCGATTTTATTGATACACCTGATATCAACAACTAACAAATGTGTAGTTTAAAAAATCTTTAAAAATTCCATTTTGAAAATAATAAGTTTGAACAAGATTGTTCATGCACACAAACAAACACTCTGCAAGTTACAGCATGACCAAGTTTCTAAATTTGCTTTTGCAATCGGACTATACTTCCAAGACTGCCACTGCAGGTTTTTGAACCAAGGTCTGGGCTTTTGAAAAATTATTAGGTTCTTTTTCATAAACAAATTTAACATTTGAAGAGCTTAGTTCTAAATGTACGTAAGTCACATAATGTCATTTTGAGAAAATAAGGTTTAAAGTTTTCAAAAACCCTACTTCTCAATAGAAATACGCTAAGATTTCAAACCTCTGTGCTATTCAAAAAGTAATTTTCTAAAAAAAAATTTTTGTCAGAATATTTCTGGCGAGTAAACAAACAACTTTTTCAGCTTATCTCATTTTTTCGAAAATGTGACTTAGGTACTTTTAGAAATAGGGCCTTCATTTGGTTATGAAAACCTGGGTTTTTTAAAGTCAAGATTTTTCTACGAAGAAACGGATAAGTAAGGCTTTTGAGTTTTTTCTTTTTTAAATTACAATATAATAATAGCGGTTTTTTGAGAAAGAAACAAGCTTTTTTTTTAACTTTTGTTGGCAGCCACCAGCCTTGGCATTTTGTACACCAGTATGCTACCTAGTGTTTGCTGGGGAGTAGAATGAATAACCTAATATATTTATTATTTTTTTCTTTAAAAAAAACACTTTTTATTGCTTAATTTTACTCTGATTTTTTTAAAGGGTTGTAGAATTATTAATATCCTTTATTCTTTTAAAGAAAATTAGTCTTGGTCAACGGTCGCCAACTTTTAGAACTTTACGAACCACTACATAAATTAATTTCAATTAAATGAACCACTTGAATTTAGAAAAAAAAGGTAAAAACTAGTACGTTTATGCAATAATAATCAAAAAACTTTGTTTTGTTTATTTAAAATTCACCCATTAGAGACAAAGTAAAACGTTAAGTAGGTACTGTAGTTATTTAAAAAAAATTTTAAGGTAATGTATTACAACTTTTTAGTAAAAACGTAAAAGGAGAAAGAACAATAAGTAACTTGGAGCAATAGTTGTGTATCGTCTTCGATAACCTTATCTGTAAATTTTACAGATACACTGTAGAATAGTCAAATTATTCAGAATAACATTCTTTCTGAGGAAAACAAAATGTTTATGAATATATTTTAATCTTTAAAAAAGTGAAATAGTGTCAGATGTTTTCTACAAACCATCAGAACTTCCGCAGGGATCGCCGGTTGGCGGCTGCTGGTCTTGATCTTATTCTAAAGGAGAGGTTCTCAAATTTCTCCCTACTGAGCTCCAGGATTTGTTGATAGAAGACCAGGGCCCCGCAATATTTTTTAAAATCAGGTCCAGATTAAATACATAGGTAGTTCTGTAATTGTTGTCACATATAAAATCCCCGGTAGAGGCAGTGGTATAAGTTTTGAGAGTCGACAGAGAGTGCACCTACTTTGCAAAAAGAGTGAAGTTTGCACAAGAACAAATTTCTGCTCACACGCACTGCTGAAAAATGAGAGGGAACATTGGCCGCAACCCAAGGTTTGAGAAGCACTGTTCTAAATAAACGCGTTTGACGTTTTCTTACGATTCAATAAAATATTTAAAAAATACACAGTGCATTACATTATTGAAACAATTTTTGAAGCGTT
Source organism: Diplosoma virens (assembly GCA_963680785.1). NCBI lineage: Eukaryota > Metazoa > Chordata > Ascidiacea > Aplousobranchia > Didemnidae > Diplosoma > Diplosoma virens. The sequence continues at coordinate 5,724,084 of OY796891.1, forward strand.
AACGTAAAATCCCAAATGACTATTGTAATCTGAATTTGATTGCATTACAAGTTAAATTTCTTGTTACTTCATTAAAAAAAAATTAAAACTTGTTACATAAATCAGCAATTTATTGATAAACCTACCTGAACTGCAGTAAAAATTGCAATTACAAATAGGAATGGAAACAAGCATCCAAAAAAGTCCATTAAAATTTTTTTAAATTATTAAATATCACTAAAATTTATTCAACCCAACTACTAAAATGGGCTAAGTTATATGTTTGCATAATTTTTTTTATTATAAGCAAAAAAGTCAATTCATTGGTAAGCAATGTCTAGCTGTTTTTGTAATTAATTGTAAATCTCTTGCTGATTATTTAATTAAATCTAGATGGTTGTAATTGTAAATTAGATAGCGTCCAGCTGGAAATTCAAAAATAAAGTTGGGAAACATTTTGACGAAATCGCTTAATATCTGAAAATGAGTTACGCAAATTGGTTATCAATCTCTGCAACATTGCATTGGCAAGTACAGTCACTTGCAGAGCTGGCTGCATCTAGCAGCAGTGACGAGTTTTGGCGACCCTTTTAGACTTGGTTGGTCTTTGAAACAAACTCAAAAAATTTCAAAGCCGGGGAAGAAACTCTCACCACTAAACCAGCGTTTCTTAACATGGCCGTCGCGACCACATTGAGCGTCCCCATGTATTTTCATGGGATCGCAACAGTTTTTAAATCTATATGCACAGTAAACAAAACGCGAAAAGAATCTCAAATCTATATGAGAATTAAAAGGAGTCAGAAACCGCAAAAGGTTACAGAACATTGAGAAACACTGTACCAGACAAGCGTTTCTCAAACTGTATTTCGCTGAACGCTTGTACTCTGCAAGCTTACTTATAGTGTTCCGCTGAACGACGATTTGCAAGCATGTCTTAACAAGCTTGCGTACGCTTTATATATTTTTAAAAACTTGAGATTTGTATTATTTCATATGCTACGTACATTCCGTCTCGACAATAACTTAAATGCGCGCTTTTTGCTTTTGAAGTAACTGCAAACACGCGCTATAAGAGAATAAACGAACTAAGTTGACATGCTTAGAGTAGTTCACATTATGTAACCGGAGTGAATGTTTAAAAATTAAATAGATTATAATGTAGGCTGCTATTGATTAAAATTTAAGGGGTCCTGACTTCATTGTATCTACTTTTTTAAACTGTTATGGTGCTACTATGAAAAAACAAAGCAATATTTTGCTTAGGGGGTCAAGTTTACAATGTTTTTTGGGGGGCCAGTTGCGGCTGCTCCGTTCGCTCCATAATATAGCCATCATTGTATATAAGTTTTTGTTTTTGTGATAGGGTAAAATTTGACACTATGTAGAAAATCCTTTTTTTACATATAAGTTTTTTAATTCTTATATAAACGAATCAGCTTATCATATATCACAGTTATTATGGTTCTTAATTGTATCAATTTCCGCAACTACGATTACTCGACAAAACGATTTTAAACTCCAATTCGTAGAAAGTAGCAGCTTGCACCTATTCTCTGTTTTTATTAATACTTATTTCTCTTCTGTGTTTGGTATCTATTACGCAATTTAATACTTATTTGATACAAAAGCAGAATACTTTTCTTTATTTAAAGAAATAAAATCATATAAATTTGACTACGCGACAAAATGAGGACAACCAATGTTTAAAACATTTAACAATCTGACCTCAGGTCAGGATTTTCTAATTTTACGATACTGAGTACAAAAGAACCTCACTATTACGAACACCCTTGGGACTGAGTTCAGTTGTCCGTAATTCTGAGGTGTATGTTGTATTGAAAATCAATCTATAAAGGACACCAGGGGGCACTGTAAGTCGATAGTGATAAATAGGTATTCCTTAGGGATCATAATTATACATTATGATGTTCTATATCTTTACTTTGGCTCATTTAACCATGTAAGTAAAAGTAAATACAGTAGATTCAAAATAAATTTAACATGTACAGTACTGTAGTGTATTTTATTAAGACAATTTTATCAAGACATTTTTAAAAATTGTACAAACACAAGCACGTCTTTTATCACCATCTCATTTCTAAATCTTAGAAAATAAAGAGTCCCAAGTTGCTTGCTTTGCTTCTGCTTGCGATTTCCATTAAGAGTCTTTCAGTTTAAATTGAGTTTTAACAAAAGAGTTCAACACTGGCTTATAGTCCTTTTCAAGACAGAACAGTTTCAATTACTCAATGTAGTGCATGGCCTGCATCACATTGGCCCAGATGGTAGGTGCTTTCACGCAGCCTGGGCCGTGAGTAAATCTGCTCATTGATTTTAAATGACAGACCGAAACCGAACCTACCAAAACGGAAGGGTATCCACCCATTCCAATGTTCAGTGTGGGTCTGCTAATCGGAAAACGTCTTTTTCAGGACGGGGCAATGCCAGGATAAAACTGCCCTTTTCAGGGCACATTGCCAACAAGTTCCGAAGACCCACTATTCTTCAGCTGAACATCGAAGGCCTCACTGCAAGCAAGATGAACGTTCTTCATCACCTCGCTATGCAGTCTGAGGCACTCGTCATCCTACTGCAGGAGACCCACTGCACTGATGCAGAGAAGTTGGTACTTCCAAACTACCAACTAGCTGGGTCTTCTTTAAGCAGGAAGCATGGCCTTGCCACGTTTGTCCACGAGCGACTGAGATACACGCTTTTGGACCAATCTCCACCGACATCGGAGATCGAGTGGTTGTGTGTGGACCTTGATGGCTATAAAATAGTCAACGTCTACAAGCCACCGCCAACGCGATTGCGAACCCTGGATCTCCCAGTGTTTCCTCACCCCTGTCTTTACGCTGGCGATTTTAACTGTCGTCATGCTGACTGGGGTTACGATGACAACAGTCCGGACGGTGAGTGCTTGGCTGGATGGGCAAGTATTAATTGTCTTGCCCTCCTATATAATGCCAAGGACGCTGCCAGTTTTTATTCCGGCCGCTGGAACACTGGCACCAATCCAGATCTAGCTTTCGCTAGCGTAGGTCCAAACAGTCGCTTACCGGATAGACGTGTCCTTGACAAGTTCCCCAGGTCACAACATCGACCCTCGCTTATTACATCACCAAGGTTTGCTATGGTAGTGCCAAGCATGCCTGTTAAGCGATGGAACTTCCGCAAGGCCAAATGGAGTCACTACATTGCTTTGACGAATAAATTCGCAAATACTTTGTTGCCGCCTGATTCACTTGATGCGGATGCGGCTTACCAGGACTTTTGTAACACCATTAAGAAAGCAGCCAAAAAGACTATCCCACGCGGGTATCGAAATAACTATATTCCGTGTTGGGATGCAGAGTGTGAATCCCTCTATAAAACCTTTCTGCAGTCTCCTCAGGTAGACGACTCAAGTTTGGCTGCTACAGCTCTGCTTGCCAAGCTTAACAGAAAGCGGAGGGGTCGATGGTCCGAGGCAGTTCGGAGCATTGACTTCTCACACTCTAGTCGAAAAGCGTAGAGTACGTATTTTGAACAACCTTACTGGTAGGTCACACACTCTCCTCGTCACTGTCCCGTTTCAGCCAATGCTATTGCATCTCAGTTGGTTAGAAATGGGAAATACGAGGCTGTTGATCACAAGTCATCTCGACTTGTTTTTCAAGAAGTGTCTGATCTTTGGAGGGCCACAACACCAGACGCAGTAAATATCTCTGACAATTTTTCACAGAGAGAATTTACTGCTGCCCTTCAACATTTAAAACCAGGTAAAGCTCCGGGTCCTGATTCCATCTTTCCCGAGCTTATACTCCATGCCGGAGCTGCTTTGAAGTCCTGGTTACGTGACTTCCTTTGTTCCTGTTTGTGCCGACTCAAAATTCCCAAGATCTGGAGAAGAGCGCTTGTGGTCGCGATCCCAAAACCAGGAAAGCCCGTGGGGGACCCAAAGAGTTATCGACCGATATCTCTGCTCTGTGTCTCCTACAAGATCCTCGAGAGGCTTATCTATGCCCGCGTTGAACCATTAATCGATCCACTGCTCCCTAAAGAGCAGGCTGGGTTCCGACGCGGGAAGTCAACCGTAGATCAAGTTGTTCTACTAACCCAGAACATTGAGGATTCTTTAGAGGCTAAAAAAAAGGCCGGTGCCGTATTTATCAATCTGACAGCTGCTTATGACACTGTCTGGCACCGTGGCCTTACCTGCAAGCTGCTGAGACTACTTCCGGACAAGCACATGGTCAAAATGATTATGGAGCTTGTCCGAAATCGAAGTTTCACCCTTACCACCGGTGACAGCAAGCAAATCAGGCTACACCGTCTTAAAAACGGCGTTCCTCAGGGATCGGTCTTGGCTCCCCTCCTATTTAACATCTATACGTACGATCTTCCTTCCATGATTTCGAGAAAGTTTGCTTATGCTGATGATTTAGCATTGTTGCACTCTTCTGGAAACTGGAAGGACTTAAAGGGGACTTTAAGCCAAGACATATCCACACTGTCAGCGTATCTCCAGACTTGGAGGTTGAAGCTCAGTCACACTAAGACGGTGACGGCAGCCTTTCACTTAAATAACCGAGAGGCCAAACGTGAGCTAAAGGTCTACAACAATGGTAGACTTTTACCGTTCTGTCCAACCCCTACTTATCTTGGGGTAAAACTGGACAGATTGCTCACGTTTCGTCACCACTTAGTGGCATTGCGCAAAAAACTATCATCGCGCGTCACACTGCTGAGGCGACTCGTGGGCTCGTGATGGGGTGCTGGTGCTAAAACACTACGCATAGCTACCTTGTCTCTAGTCTACTCAACAGCTGAGTGCTGTGCGCCAGTCTGGTGTCGCAGTGCTCACACTCGCCTCATTGACAGTGTCTTGAATGACGCCTTGCGCATAGTTACTGGATGCCTGCGTCCCACTCCAACGGACCACCTACCTGCACTTTCAGGCATCCACCCAGCTGAGCTTCGCCGACTGGGAGCAACACTTTCCTTGGCTTACGGTGGATCTCTGGACCCCGATCATATCTTGCATGGTCTTTTAAGTGGGTCCTCAGATACTGGCCAAGTGAGACTAAGATCCAGACGCCCGTTTGTGCCAGGTGCGCGGAATCTCTTGGACAACTTTGCCAGGCTTGGCATCCGCGCCTCTGAATGGACAAATCACAAATGGAACGCGGAGTACTGTGAAAATGCTTCAAGGTTCCGTGCATTTGTGCCCGAGGCCGGTGCCAGGCCTGTTGAGATGGGCTTACCCCGAGCAGCTTGGGTTAAGCTCAACCGCCTGCGGACTGGTGTTGGGCGATTCCATTCGTCCATGCACAAATGGGGTCTCGCTCCTTCACCGAATTGCGAGTGTGGCGCCTCTGAGCAAACCGCAGACCATGTACTAACAGCGTGCCCTATACATCGGGCACCACATGGAGCACGAGTTCTGACGGTTTTGGATGACGAAACTCGATGCTGGCTTAATGAAATTACTGCCAGCATCTGATCCAGGCAGTGCAGCAGTCTGGGGTAATAAAAGGATAAACCCTCGGCCTCAGTCCTGTTTGTGTCTGGCCTGGAGTGGATGCCCTTCAAACGACGACGACGATGAATCACATTCTTAATATCACACTAAAGCGTTTCCTCAGGCATTTCATCAACTTCATCATTCCGTGAACACTGATCTTTGCCGTGGTTGCTGCCAGTGGAATTATCAATTCTCCTGAGATCCGCGAGAAGTTGTACTTCATAGCCATTTATGTCGTTATCAGCAATAGGAATATTGCTATCCATGCTTACATAATCGGCTGCATCCATAGGTCATCGATATGAAGATGCGATTCTATTGCTTGAATCAGTTCCGACAGTGGTACTAGGTTATCCTCTGGATCCTGGTCAATAATCTCATTCGTGACAATGTATCAATGATCTGCTTTTTCGAAACAATTTCGCACTGTACTGGACTTAACTTTTCGTACAGCTTCATGTACCTAATAACAATTATGTAATACGGTGACACATTTTCAAAATGTCTTCTCCTTTGTTCATTAGTGTAAGAACAGCCTTCAGTAAACATTTTTGATAGTTTTTTTTATTGCGGCAATAATACCCTGATCAAGAGGCTGCAACAATGAAGTGGTATTGACAGGTAGGAACACTACTTTGACATTAGATAACCAAAAGTTCTTTGGGTGTGATGGAGCGTTGTCAACGAAGAGTAGCATATATCTTCCTTGTGGCTTCATACGTCTGTCAAATGCTTTGAGTTAATCCAAAAATATATAGGACGTCATCCATGCCTTTTTGTTAGCATCCCACATCACTGATAGATTTGTTGCGGAAATGTTTTGGAAGCATCTCGGATTCTTTGACTTGCCAATGATAAGTGTCTTTTTCAAAATCACCCTCAAGATTGCAGCAAAAAGGAGCGGTAATCCTATTCTTCAATTTTTTCCTCCCTTGCAGATGTCATCTTTTGCTCTCAAGGTCTTTGATGGTAAGGCTCTGTAGAAAATTTCACTTTAGTCCATGTTGAAAAAGTCCTTCGCATCGTAATCGGCAATCATCTCTGGCAGTTTAGATTTCCAATCTTTGACAGACCCCATGTCTACGCTCTAACTTTCACCCCTAAATTGTTGCTTGATTGATGTTGTGACGTGTCTTGAATCGTAGCAGTCACCCATTAGATACTTTGAGCTGATCATTTTTGAGAATTTGAACGAATTCTCTTGCCTTCTCTTAAAGCATCGGTCCAGCACGCACTGGAATGCTGTTCCCCCGAGCTTGTTGGAACCACTTGAATGTAAGGTTGTCAACATCTTGCATTTCCTGGGACTGTGAAATCTTGACTCTCTTTCTGTCAGAAAACACATTCTCTTCATAGGCCTCTAGATACTCGGCCTTTCTTTTCATAATCTGAGATACTTGAGACTTTTTAATGCTAAAGATTTCAGCCAGCTCTCTACAAGATTTTTCATCACTTTCTTTTTCTCTAAACAGCCTACTAGTCTTGTACTAGAAGTTCACATCTTGTTTGTCTGGATTTGTTTCGCGTGATCTCTTTTCTCTTTCTCGGTATCTGTGGTGGACTAATGTATTTCTAGAACAAGATGATTTCTCACTTGAACAGCTTAAATACTGTGTTCTAGCTTATTCACTGTACACAAATAAACAGGTTTAACGTTAGATTAAAATTAATAATCGTCTAACAATAATGTAATACATGTAAGTGTAATTAGCAGCTTATGTATGGTGAATTATCACCGCAAGCAAGCTGCAATGCAACCTTTGAAAATGATTTCAGTTTGTTACCAATTGTCTGTAATAGGTAAGTTGAGACAATCCCAAATCAGCTGTCCGTAGTGTTTAATAGTGAGGTGTCTGTCATATTGGGTTAAGATTACATTAAAATGGCTTAGGAGAATTGCGTACATGGGAAAACTGTTTATTATCATGAGGTGTCCACTGTCGACAGGATGTCCAATTCCGTGCATCCATTATTGTGAGATGTCCAGTTCTCCACTGTACACAATAGGTGAGGTTCTATTGTAATTTATTTACACTTCTGAAAAAAAACCCTGTCATTCACTTTTAATTATCACGTCTATAACTTGTTCCTATATTTTTTGTGGTATTCTCTATCCAAAATTTGCCTTAATATGGGTATATGTTGCCTTGATATGCTAATGTAACTCCTCTTTGTTCTACATCGAAAGCCTGACAACATGACCTTTACTGAAAATGCCAATTGCTCATCATTTTAAAAACAAACGTTATCCACAGAAATGTAATGAATAACCTATGTGACTTAAACTGCTCTGAATAAACAAAGTTTTATTAAATCACAAACTTAAAAAAAAGCATTTTAATAAAATTGTCTCAACACAATGTTTCACCTGAGGCTCATCAAGAGACGTAACATCTAAAAATACAATACCATCTACGTTAAAAAAACTAAAACAAAGATTAAAAGTCAAAATTGAATGTTACACCTCAATTTAAAGCTCACATCCTAGAAAAATGAAGCGTTGTTTTCTTCTTCCGTCCTTTATCTTAGAAAAACAACGTTTTGGCAGACTAGTCATGCATAATCATCATTGCGCAGACTTGTCATGCATTGGTTACAAAATTTTTCAATTTGTCAGACAATTTTTCTTGTGACATTGTATATATTCTTCTTTTCTTTCTCATTTTTTATAATTTGTCTAATCAAGGTGTTGTGGTGATGTTTTCTACGACTTTATCCTTTCACTTTATAATTATCAAAGCAATATTCATCTCAGCAAAATTTCCAACAAAAATTTTACAATAGTCGTTGTTGTTTGGAAGAGCATCCACTCTAGGTCAGGCATAAACAGAAATGGGGCCGAGGGTTTATACCGCAGGCTGCTGTACTGTCCAAGTCAGATGCTGGCAGTGATGTTGTTTAGCCAGTATTGAATTTCGACATCCTAAACTGTCAGGTCTTGTGCTCCATCTGTCGCCCGATGTGTGGAGCATGCTATTAGGACATGGTCTGCGGTTTGTTCAATGGCGCCGCACTCGAAATTTGGTGAAGGAGCGACACCCCATTTGTGCAAGAACAAATGGAATCGCTCAACACCAGTTCGAAGGTGACTGAACTTCAACGCAAGCTGTTTGGGGCAAGCTCATCCCAAGAGGCCTGGCACCGACTGGTCCCGGATATGAAAACACGGAGTCTGAATATATTCTTGCAGTACTCTGCGTTTCATCTATAATTGTTCCTCTCAGAAGCGCGGATGCCAACTTTGGCAAAATTGTTTATTAAATCCGGTGCACTGGAACAAATGGGCGTCTAGATCTTAATCTCTCTTATCGAGCATTTGAGAACCCAATTTAAAGATCATACAGAATATGATCAGGATCCAGATATCTACAATGAGCCAATAAAAGTCTTGTTTTTAGTCGACCAAGCTCAGCTGGCTGAATGCCTGAAAGTAGGATTAAGTAGTCTGTTGAAATTGGACGCAAGCATCCAGAACAATCCAGAACAATGCTCAAAGCGTCATTCAGGACACTGTCCATAAGGCGAGTGCTATAATGTGAGCGCTCCGACACCAGATTGGTGCACAGTACTCCGCTGTTGAGTAGACTAGAGATAAGGCAGCTGTGTGTAGTGTTTTGGCACCAGCATGTCATCTTGAACCTTTAAGTTACCTCAGCGGTATGACACGAGAAGATAGTTTTTTACGTAATGCCACTAGATGGTGACCGAACGTGAGTGATCTGTCCAGCTTTACCCGAAGATAAGTAGGGGTTGGACAAAATTGCAAAGTTTAATGTTGTTGTAGACTTTTAGCTTATGATTGGCCCTCGCTTATTTAAATGAAAGGCTGCCGTTACTGTCTTAATGTGGCGGAGCCTCAACCTCAAAATCTGGAGATACGCTGAAAGTGTAGTAATGTCTTGACTTAAAGTACCGTCAAGGTCCTTTTAGTTTGTAGAAGATTGGAATAATGTTAGATTGTGTGGATAAGCAAACTTTCTGGAAATCGTAGAAAGTAGGTCGTTCGTAGAGATGTTGAAAAGAAGGAGAGCCACTACGAGGGTATAAGTGTCTTAAAATTGCAACCATATTTGGGCTGCTTTGGAAATATAATATAGAAAAATACAAAATTCATAAAACAATAAAAACTTTGAAAATATGGAAAAATACAAATTTTCTTGTTGAAAAAGTCATGGAAAAAACACAATAAAAAGCAAATACACTGCAATTTCTGACCACCACATGCGTAAGTATAATGGAATAAAGTAATTCTTGGAAGAAAAACGCACCCTTGGTAAACTAAAAAATACCTTCTTGATAAACTGAAAAAAACTTCAAACTTAATTAAACTGGAAAAATTTTCTTCGAGGGTAACAATTTTATAAATTTAACGGCTCGGTATGAACACCGTTATTTAAAACTTTTCTTTTGGTTAAAAATTGCTTAAACCTTTTTTCTTTTGAATATAGCTAAAAATTTGGTGTTGTTTGCTTTAAAAGCCGCGGTTTTCTACTTGTAAAGGATTATTGCTCTTCAAAACATTCACATATTGATCAAAAATAAACGGGTTTTACGGGATAGATACTCCCTTACAAACTTGCTTGTTAGTTTATCCTTGACAGAAAAAAAAATTGGAAGCCAGACACACTTGATTTTTTTCCTTCGTATTCCATTTTCATTTTGCCTACCTTTTTTTATTTTATCTCTGACTCACATGATTTAACTTAATTTATCCTCCTGACTTGCAGGAAAGTGACAGAGGCGCTAATACATAGGTTACACAATTACTCTGACTGCTTGCGTAGATGCCAAGATATCGCTGTCCGGTAGATATTGCAGATCAAAACGACATTTGATCAAAACGGCATTTGATGGAAATGACACTTGATCAAAATAATAGTTGATGAAAAAAATATGTAAATGTGTTTGCTTTTGTATGTCTCTGCAATTAAACAATCTTCTTCTTACGGCAAATTAGATTCATAAAAAGCAGAGGCCATCAGTAAAAACACAGTTTGTTTTTATTTCTTAATTTTTTGCTAATGTCAAAGTCAAGTTTCTTAACAGGGTCCCTAGGCTAAGCATTTTAGAGGTGCAACAAGTAGATCTCTTGTCGTGGTTATGCTTTGTTAGATGCCTATTCCTGCTATTTTTTTGTTGTTACATTGTAATCAGTAGCGTAATTAAGGGGAGAAGGAAATTGTGCCATGGCCCCACCCATGGAGAAATGAGAGACAGATTTAAAGGTAAAATATTTTTTTAGAGATTAATATGTTTTTGGGGACAAAAACTCGACAAAACCGGGATAGACTTAAAGTGCAAACCTTTTTTTAGAGATCGCAACGCTTTTGGAACGAAAACTTTACAAAAAGGGACAGATTCAAAGTTGTAAATTTTCTCTTTTATTATTCAATCAAGTGTCGTTTCGATCAACTGTCGGGTCACAGTCTACCATTACTATAATAGGCGTAAAAGTAGAAAGGGATGCGGTCCTAAGTATAAAATTTTTAATTAACCCGATGAAGCTACTTCTACTTGATTTTTTGAGACAAAAGCATTGAGGTTGCAACTCTATCGTGCAATCGCACGCGACGAGTGATCTCAGGATAGCCGATACTTTTGATTGCACGTGTGTTAGATGAGATCGCGCGTTCAAATAACACCGCATTTAGAATAGACTAAAACATTTTTTAGTCTTCATTTGAGTTTCGCAGACCAAACGTCGGTTCTGTTCAGTTCTCAATATACAAAACAAAGTTTTACATCCATGATTACGACAGTTACGATGGTAATGTTGATGATGATTTATTTATTATACAATGTTTTTGTTGTTTGCGCAGCACTTTGAAATTGCTTGCTAGCCCTATTTTAACGAGAAGAGTGAAAGTTGACACAAAAAAATTTAAAATTTAAAATTGACACAAGAACTAGAAATTAAACAGATAAAACAAAATCGTTGAATTTTGTGCAAATAATTGACGAATGAAACGAAAAAGTTATAAGAATAACTTTAACCCTATTCTCCTCAAGCTTTTTCGAGCTATTGACTCCTCAACGGCCGGGGTTCAGAAGCCCACCAACTTAACGATTTATAACTCCAAAACTACATAAGCTATCTTTATGAAATTTAAGCAGAGTGAAGATCATTTATTTAACTTTTGTTAGAGCAAAAAAGTTTTTGAAAATTTATTTGATAAAGTATGCAAAATTGCAATTTAGCAAGGTCACTACAATTTTTACGTTTAGACACTCATCTAACTAGCGTGAAATGCGATTGTAACGGATTCGCCGTTGTAACAGTCGTAAACTTAATTAAAAATTGGACGTAAAGAGTGACGTCAACGCGCACGACAACTATAAACAATGAAGAATCTAAAGGAAGCTTGCTTCATTGTTTTGGTCGAAGTATAGAAATTATTTTAGACTGGTTTCAATTACTGGTTCACATATTTGTCCCCATGTTTTTGTAGCTACCAATAGTTATTGTTGCTTTTTTAAAAAAAGTACAAAATAATGAAAATAATTTTTTTTTACATAAAAAAATTTGAAATAGGCTATATTTTAATATTTAGCAGTATTAGAATATCGACATACCAATGCTGTAAAACCAACAAACCTTTATCTTTTTTATAATTATCATCGTTTTTATAAGCACTTGTTTTGTTTTTTCGCAATGTATTTCACCGCCACAAAGAGTTTTTTATTTATTGAAATAGAAGTACACCATTGCATTACTTAAAAAAAAATTTGAGAAAAACAATATTACTCTATATAATTGTGACTATTAATTGTGGAACATATCTTTTCATCGTTCAAAGCACGATTTGAAAATTTTACTTTTTTCAAATGCGTTGTGCTTAATTTTTTGTTGTGGGAAAATAGCTATTGACTTTAAACTTAAAAGTCAAAACTTAGCTTGCTGTAATTGCTAATTCAACATCGTCGTAATAATATTGATCACTTCCAGTGACATATTTGACAAGCAAAATTCTACAAATTTTCTGAATTTTATAAATTTATCCATATAAGCTACGTAAGCTCTTCTTTATTTTGATCATATTCTTTATACTTATGTGCATATAAATTGAAAATAAACTTATAAACATCACATTACATACACAATCACGTGTTCTAAAATTTTTTTCTTATAGCTTTATGAATATTAGCACTATAATTGCCAATTAAACAAAAAAAGTGCATTTTATTAAATTTTTTGTCGTACCTTTTTTTAATTTTATAAGCTATCTTTTTAATTACGTAAATAAGATTACTTTTTATCAAAATACCTGAGATTATATTTTGCGATGACGTAAAGTAATCTTTTTAGCAAATGTATACCAACACACTGTGCGACCTGGGCGATGAAAATTAATAATTTCTTAGAAATAGTGATCTTATGGAACAGTGTGTTTATTCATGCCAGCACGTGAAAAATTTACCAAATCTTTTGGCAATAAAATTTACCAAAAATTTTGTTTGCTTTCTATAAAATTAAGAAAAAAATTGATTTTATAATATATTTGTCGAGAGTATAGCAAGAGGTTTTGAGTGTCGATTTGATGGGAACGGATTGAGATCGTATACGTTCGTTTTTGTCACATTTTATTAGAAAAACATTTTACGGCACTTTCCCTACTTAAAAGTCTTTGTTAGAAACTCTAAATTGCAATTATATCAGTTAATAAAAATTAGAATGTCCAATAAAAAAACTTTTGAACAACAATATTGTGGCATTTGTGAAGATTCAGATTCACGTTTATTTGTTTGTCTCTAAACTATTACAAATATTCGCATAACATGTAATTGAGATTAAATATAGGACAATGTGACTGGCAAATAACCATAAGGTTTCTTGGTCAAGCAGTTACTTTTATTGCATTATTTAAAATAACAAAAAAATTAAAATATAATAACCGTTTGAAAACAAGTTGCGATAAAGCAAAAAAGTAATTAACAAATGAAAACCTAAAAGCAAAACTAGAAAATAAGCAAATCTGAATAACAAAGGTAAATTCATTTTTTTATTTTGCAATATGAAAAGTTTTATATGGAATACGGGATAAAATAACACATTTTGGTTCCAATATATTTAATTAAAAAGTGCGTTTTTTTGTTTTACACTTTGGAAGATTAGATTGATTACCTTCAAAAGATGCTAATCACCACAAGACTTCTCCAAGATAACTTGGAAAAGGAAACGTTAAGCTATAAAAGCCTTTTTTTAACTTTTACATAAAACAGGGGAATTCTATGCCAAAATTGTTGTAGTATTTAAAAGTATCCACTTCAAGTAAAGCAAATAAATAGAACTGGCCCCCATGGTTTATTTATTTACTGCGAATCGGTATTGTATTGCCTGGATTAAGTACTGTTAGTGATGCACCAAGCCACAACCGTTTTTTTTATCTAAAACTGTTCGAATTTGCGCTCCTTGTAATGCCTAATTCATATGACACTCCTATAAACTTTATCTCTGTTTTGTGCAATGACGCCGCATTTGCAATGAGAGAAAGTAACGAGACTTTACTTGTCCATGCACAAATGAAAACACGCAACTTTGGTTCGCAGGCAGAATGGGCCAACTGACCGCAACCGACTGGGCGCAATCCAGTTAGACAGAGCCGACTGGTTAGTTAAATTGTGGCCAGTCGGCTGCGGCCAGTTGTCCTAAACCCGTCCACAGGCATTTAAGCATAACTCAAACTGTTCTAAAACGCTATTTCGAACGAGCCTAGTACAGGCAAGGCGCTGGTAATAAAAGCATGGAGCCGGAATGTACCACCACAGTACTATGTGTTCAATGTATGATTCATGTACTGGGCAGCAGGGGTACCTAATTCGGAAAGATTGTTCACGTCTTTGCAAAGCAAGTACAAACAAGCTTTTAGACCTTTGTGTTTATCGGTACGCATTTGATAACCGATGAATAAACCATAGTCAGGATCTACAGCAATGCTTTGTAACTCGTAAGCTGTGGAAAAACGCCAAACATAATCTTTCGAATTAATAAAAAGTTATGTTTCTTTGAAGTAGCAACCAATAAACTTAAAAAATTCATTGTACAGTACATCTCATCGTGAAATGTCAAGACTTTTTTTTGGTCTTTACTAAATTTTAAACGCTTTTTTTCATATGAAACTTTATTTAGTGAACATAAAAACTCTTTACAAATAAGTTGATAGATTTTTTTGATCAATTTTCTCCCAGGCTGGATTGTGCTCGATATGCGCAAATTGGTAACTTTAGATGAAAAAAAGTCATCACTTTATTTTTAGAGTTCAGATTAAAATTTTCGGGCTTTCTATGGCAGCCAAAGGAAACTTCAGGTAACGGAAAGCGTTCAAAATTTAGCTCTTCACCTGGTCCAGATGCTCTGCAAATTTTTGAAACCTTACAAAATGTGCCACAGGTTTGAAAACATAGCAGAGCATGTCTAGAGTACTATCTCTAGCCAAAAAGTATATCGCTTCTTGTTGTCAAAACTCAGATGGCTGGATGTCTGAAAAAACTGGTAAGTGGTCCGTTAAAGAGGGACGGAGGCATTCAATGACTACGCACAAAGCATTATTCAAGACACTATATATAAACCAAGTACGTGCGCTACAAAAACAAACAAGATTCCAGTACTCGGCTATTGAATAGACAAAAATAGGAGAGTTATTTCTGATGTTTTGGCCAGTGACGAATATTCAAAATAGGGCCGCGAAGCAAGGATTCGCAAAAATAGATGTTCTCTAAAAAAAAGGCTTTGATCTCGTATTTCCCTTATTTTTCCCAAACTCATGGTGATCTCTAAAAGAAAGGTCTTCACTTTGATTTAATCTCTCATTTTTCTATTTTTCTCTCAAAATCATAGGGATCGCTAAAAAAAAAGAAGGTCTTCACTTCGATTTGATTTCATATTTCGGTAGTTTTCTCTCAAAATAATGGTAATCTCTAAAAAAACATATACAGCAAAGTGAAACTATATGCAATATTTTCAAGGAGGAGCCCGAGGCAACTGCCTCATTTGCCTCACCCAATATCCACCACTGGTTTTGGCACCAGCTCCCGCCCTAAGGCCACAAGTTACTTCAGCGCCGGGACACACAAAGAAAAATTTTTGGGCAATTCAAACGGTGGTGACGAAACTTGGGTGATTTATATAGTTTTACCTCAAGGTAAGTCGAAATTAAACGCAACGATGAATGTTGATTATTGTAAACTTTTAGCTCACAATATTCTTAATCTGAAGATTGTGGAATGCAGATTATACTTCTAGATGTTAAAAAGGATCAGTTGTGATTGATTTTGGAGGAACACTGTTTCTCTGACATCCGAGACTGTTTTGCTTACTGTCACCGTTAGAGTAAAACTTTTGTTGTGAACTAGTTTCATAATAGTAGTAGTAGTAGTAGTAGTAGTAGTTTGTTTTTATGCGCACCCAAAAGAAATAATTGATAATAATTGAAAACAAAATAGAGCAAAGATTGCAAATAGGGAGATGGCAACTAAACGATATACGTTATAACATGCACAAAAAATTGTGCATGGTCACCGTACCTGTGTCTTAACATTCAAAATTTAAAAATACATTTACAAAGAAAAAAGAAAAAAAATATATATAAAAAGTTACAATACATTTCTACAGGTCACAAGTCAAGACTGCATTGCTTAATCAAGAGTGGGAGTGCAAGCACTTGATTCAAACCATGTTCTTATCCAGCAGAAAACTCAGTAACTTGCAGTTGAAATCAAGTTTGTATGAAATAACAGTGTCATATGCAGGTGTCAGATTGAAAAATAACAATGGCATTTTTTTAGTCTTGAGAAAATCGTCAATGACTTCTATGATAAAAGAACGACTTGATCCGCGGTTGACTACTTGCGTCAAAATCATCAATTAGCTCGTTGCGAGCGTACGTAAACGTCTCGAATCTCTCCTACGGGACATAAAGTTGATAAATTTGTTAATAACTTTTTGGATCTCTACAGCCTTCTTGTCTTTCAAATCGCGACTAGAAGCGCTCTTCCGTAGATTTTCCAAATTAGAGTTGACGCAAGCAGGAAAAAAGAAAATGATGTAATCAAGATTTTAAAGTAGCTTTGACATGGATAATAAGCTCTTTGCACATAAAACTGGGGCCCGGGGTTTTATCTGGTTTTACGTGGAAGAACCCTTGTAAACAGCCTTGGTCAGGCGTAAGTAAAAATTGAAGTTGATTTTATTCAGAGGTTTCAAATTAGTGGGTCATTTTAAAACTGCAAAGACGTCAAGATATAATAGAATAATCATATTAGATCAAGAGTTACATCAAACGTTTTTAAAAATTACATTTTGAGTCCAAACATAAAATTTATTGCGAAATGCAAATGAAGACCAAAGAATGGTCTTTACGTTTACACAAAAAGTTCTTTTTAAATTTCCAAAATGGAGCTTTTTTTAAATTTTTATTTAATTTTCAAAATACATTTATCAAACAGTTTGTAATAAGTAAGGACACTCTTTTAAACTTTATCTTGAAAAGTTTTGGGGAGGAAAAAGTCATTTGTGTAAATCTCAGACTTTAAAACCGCCATGAATTTATCGAAGTTGGAAACCCCTGTTTTATTGAAATCGTATCAAACGTCTTGTTTTTATTCTATGCTTTTTGTTTGCAAAACCCACATCGAAAAGCCACAAGTTTATCACAAAACGTTTTTAAACAAGTATACTTGTATATAAAAAATACGCGGGATTTTTCATTGTTAGGAAAATTTCAACATAAAAACGGCCTGTTACTTCAAATGCAACGTGAAATGCAATTATAAAAAGTCAGGTGTTGTTTAATTGTCTGAAGGCGTCAGCATAAGAGCTAAGATGTGAACCAGTTAATTCAATTTTTTTCCCACGAATGAATAGTTATAAGAAAGTTTTATAAAAATGCTTAGTGTAAAGATAGAATTTTGTCCGCTTGATTGGTATTCAAGCAGTCCAACAGCAATTATTTTATACAAAAGAATGTATATGTGTAAAATGCTTCCAAGCAATCGCCAAAAGCTCAAAAAAAGGAAATGCGATTTACATGTAATAAGTTCTGCATCGCCTAAGGCATTTTGACGTCGGCAAAGGACGTAATTCGCTTCGTCACGCAAAGCCAATTCTTGATAAAATTCATGTCACTTAATAAAGGCGTAAAATTGAAATTCCACGCTCTGCTTGCGAAAACCAGCAAAAACTCACAAATTTTTAAAAAAACAACTATTTTATCCGTTAACCCTTGTTCGGGGACACCTAAAAGTAGTACCATCTTATTCAGCATTTCAAATTAGGAAAAATTAAGAAATTCCAGAATTTTATCTAGAAAGGCTCTTCGGTCAAAAGCAAAATAAAAGATCATATTATTGAATGCAATTTGTGTAATAAAAAAGATATGGATAGCTTAATACATCGTTTTAGTGTTATAAAAAAATGTTCATCAGATTACGACAGTAAAATTCACGAAGCGTTAATAATTAAAAAACATCAACCTAAATTAAATAAACAACTGTATGAAAATGGCTCGTCTTTTTTACAACAACTCTTCTAATTTAGTCATGTGATTTGCATTATTATTTTTTTTTTTTCTCTTTTTTTCTCCTTTTTTTCTGTGAATTCTGACGTTGTTTTGTGTAATTGTCTTTGCCTATAAACTGAATTAGTAATAACAGTGACAGCATAAACTTGAGAAAATTGTTGTTTTTTATATATTTTAATTGATTGTAATTGTCGTTTATGGTTAAAAAATTTTTAGATGATTTTAAACGATTTTAGATGCTTTGATAAGGACTGATGATAGTCGAAAACGTTCAGCTTTTTAATAAAAAATTTTACAAACTAAATGAAATGTTTAATTTTGCTTGCTATAATTTTTAAGTGGATTTTAAAAATCACCTCTCTTTCTAAATTATATTATCTAAAAAGATGAAGTAATTACAAACGTTTTTGCAAGGGCCGGGCTTCAGAAGCCCGGCCGTTGAGGAGAATAGGGTTAAGAACAAGTTTTCTCAACATATCGTAAATTGAGTAAAAAAGACAAACAAGTTTGTTATGTTTGATAAAAAATGTTGTAATCATCCTCGAAAAATTTGTTTTTCTAGTTTTAATAGTTTTTGAGATGCAAGAATTTTAAGTTTAGTACACTAATATGACTCTTTCCCAAGGTTGCAAAGTCCAATCACAGCCCCAGTAAAAGTAAGGTTAAACCCCAGGTGTTCTCGTGTTTGAATATCAGGTCGGCGTATTATCGTTTGTCCGATTTGCATTGGACGAACACGAGAATTGATAAACTGCACTCGAGCAAGCACATAATGGAATACAATATTTCAAAGATACTACTTATTGATTGTAATAAATATAAAGGTTACTTTTTAAATTATTAGATTTATACAGGAGAGCTGTGATTAGAAATGCAATTTGTAGTAGGCTATGTTTAATTGCCTATCTAATCCTTTTGTGAGTGCATTAAGCATTGAAATAGTCTTTACTAAAACAAAACAAATTGCTTTTAAGTTTCAAGTCTTTGATCAAATCCCTGATAGTTTTTTCTGAAAAGTGAGTGCAAAACACGAAGGCAATATTTCACTCGCCGTTGCAGCTTGCTTCGACAGCCGCTTCATATGAGGGTAGTTCATCCGATGCAATCGAATTCTGTAGAATTGAAAAATAAAAGTTTGAAAACAAAAGAAGCAGTTTATTGAAAAGGTTTTGATTTATTATATCGACAATACAATTGTTTTAATAGAATCAAGTTTATTTTCCCTCAGCAATTTGATAGCGTTCCAAAACTCGGGAAATTTCTTGTACAATAAAATGCCGATTACCCGAACTAATTGGGACTAGGTGTGGTTCAGATAAATAATATTGTTGAAAATTGTTGGATGATATAACTTTCACAACAGTTTTGAAGCAACGTGGTTTCTTGGGTTTGTCGAATACAATCAGTAACAGTACCGTTAATCTGTGCAAATGCTTTCCACTGGCATTTGCACAGATTAACGCGGTAACTCGTTCTCTGCTTGTCTTAAAGGATGAAACCCTTGCTTCCACTAGAGATGCAAGCGACTTTTCTATCAGTTCCTTACCGCTCATTCTTGTTTGTAAGAATTGTAAGCATTGTTTCTGGTGTTCGGACAATCGGTCTTCTACTGTAGTAGTATTAGTAATTGTTTGTTTTTATTTGCTTTTCATTAAACGAACAATCATATTGAATACAAAATGATGCAAAGGTTGCAAATAAAGTAGCGACCACTAACATACACAACTTTTATAAAATTCCGAACCGTTTGTTTGGTTCAGGGTTTTATTCTCAGTATCGATTTTGTAAAAACAGTTTTTAAAAGAAAGGCGTTTATAGAAAAAGATCGAGAAATGATGCAGAAGCAACAAAACTTCACACTTTACAACAAAAAAATATTTGATAAAGAATGAGAAACGCTATAAAGAGCATAGTTGCAACTATTAATAAATTAAACTCTTCTAGATTTTTAAACAAATGCCCTGCCCCTTATATCTTTTTGTTTTTGCCAACATCTTTCAATTTTTTGCTGTTTAAGTCACGAATTGTGTTGTGATTTACTTACGGCCGAGACGGAAGAGCAGGGGCAATTATCCTTAAAACCGCAAAAAATTGGAAAAAATTAAAATTTTTTGGTCACCGACAATCAACTAATCGGGCTGGAAAATGATACTTGAATTAAAACGAACTAGATCCGTTAGCGAAACAAGTAAGATTTAACGCGGAGACGTTTTTTTTGGTGTTCAAAATCTCATTGGGGCAAAACCGATTGTTTATACTCCATTTGCAACTACAAAATTAGATGAAAAAAAAGAAAGTCTAGATATTAAAAAAGTCCACTCATTAAATCTAAGTAACATCTGGACATCTCCAAGATATTCTGCGAGATCATGATTGCACCTACGACAAGCCAACTCATTGTGGTGCCGTTCCCTTCCATGCCCTGGAAAAGGATCGAAATGACTTTTCGATTCCCCGAGGGTCTCATCCTCGGGCGACCCCCTTTTGAACATTTTTCCTCATTTTTCTGTCCCTGATGTCCACTGAGCAGTCACAGATGAACGGTGATCTTAATCCTTAATGACCGCCTTCCTTCTTCATTTACCAACCTACCGCTCTCAACAACCTCCCCGATTCTTACTAAACACTCTTCTACTTTAAAATCTTTTTCTTTCTGTTTATCTATTCTGCCGCTGCTGTTCATTCTTTTGCTTCTTCTCTTAAGCGGCGACATTCACCCTAACGCTTTATAGATTCCTGCTTTATCTGCTGCCATCGGGTCACATGGAAAAATAGGTCAGTAGAATGCGTCAACTGTTCTCTCTGGGTGCACCTCTCTTGATCCAGTCCTCATGGAAAGACCAGTCTTCTATTGACGAATTTTAGAAAATCTTTCCTAGGCACTCCTGGACCTGTCCAAAGTGCCCAACTCTTTCTTAAACTTCTCCCTCCCCTTCTCAAACTGTCTATTCATCTTCTTCTCTTACGCCAAAAAATTTCTTAACCATTAAAAAATCCTCCTATTTTCGTAATCACCTTTAACTAACTTTTAGCTACCCACTCTCAACTTCATCTCTACCTCCTCCGCAATCCCAAACCTCCACTCCTCCTTTTACACAATTTTTTTTCCATCATTCTCCTCCTTCCTAAAACTGCCTACAAATCCTACAATGGAATGCCAATAAAATTCGTCGTACAGAACTTATACAATTTCTTTCACTAAATCATTAAGACTTATCTTTGTACAGGAGGTGCATCTTTCTTCTGACTCCACATTCTATGTCCCAGGTCATAAAACTTTCAGGAAGGACTGCTTTATGATAAAAAAAGAAACCACCAACTCTACAGAAAATCTGGTAGATGTTGGGTGTCCTTATACTTGTCAAAAATGGTCTAATTTATCTCTCTACACAACATCTTTCCTCCATTATTTAGCTGTGACAGTTTAAATAAAAGGGGCCTCTTCTATTCACCTTTTCAATCTCTATATCTCACCTATCCGCTTCTTCTGACTTGTTTCCTGAATTTGTCTTATTTTTCTTCTCACCCTCATCTTGTTTCCTTTATTCTCGGCATCTTTAACAACCATCACTCATCCTAGGACTCTCCCGCTTATAGTGGATAACACGCCTCCAACTGGTGTGGAGAGATAGGCGTTGAGAGGAAATAAGAGGTGCGAGTGAGGGTGGTATGGTGGAGGGGTCATGAGTGGCAGCAAAGTTGGCAAGAGGATCAGCTAAGTTGTTGCTTGGGAAAGAAAAGTGATCAGTCATACATTGAAGATGGACTACCTTAGAGTGGAATAGAGAATTGAGAATAGATTGGATATCTGTGAAGAACTTGGATATTAAGTATGGAAAGGACAGAAAAAGTAATTAGAGCAGATTGAGAGTCAAAGAATAAAGCGATAGATCTAAAGGCACATGATGAGGATTGAGAAATACACTACTCAATATCATGAAGAATGAAGTAAGTCTTGGCGCTATATCTGGTGGCTTAGCGTGCAGCAGAGGAGAAAAGGCAGTAGTGATACACTTAGTACACTAAATGTAAATCCCTGCTCCTCTCTCTTCCAGCCCTCCAGTAACCAAACCATCAGTCCAGGCAGTGATGTCGCTGTGGGGATTGGTGGATAAATGGGAAACAGCGGCGGCATTGTTGAGGGAGGAAGGGTCGTTACGAGAGCATAAGGAAGAAAGTTGGTATGAGATAGAGTAAGAAGAAGGGGTGCACCAGATAGGTTTAGGAGGACAAAGGATTAGGGGTTTGTGAGGTAATTGTAGGTTAGGGGTAGGGTAATGAAAACCAGAGAAGAGTTTTAAGACGTGTACATGGGTTATGATGGTTGAGAGAAGCTGAAGAAAAAGATGGAGGTAGTCTGAGAGCACGTTCAAAGTAAGAGAGAGATTGATGAGTGGGATTGAAGATGTGTAGAAAGTTGGTTAGCACAGTCTGAAGGAGTATAATAGTTCGGAAAATTGGGAAGATCAGGTAAGGATGAGGAGGAAAAGGAATCTGAGTTGAAGCGGAGAAGAGAGAAGACTTTACTGGGACGGTTTTTTGAGAGGGTCTAGTGCAGGTTTTCTGCCATAACTCAGTTTTAGCATTTGTTATTACAGTATTGGTATACCTCGAGATAGAAATATAGTTTTGGCGGTCTTCTTCAGAACAGTGAGCTCTTGCAAGCTAATAGATAATAGATACTTGGTCTCTTCCAACATCAAATCTCTCCAATATCTTCTGAGGAGCTTACCCTCTCTTGTTCCGCCCGCTATGCTCTCTCTCTCTCGTTTCCGCTGCAACGGAAACAGCACTCTTCTTGCTGCTTACCTTTGCAAGATTGGTTGTGCACAGCAGCAACTGTGGTTCTAAAACTGTGGTTCTGAATCTCAGGATATATTTCATCTCGTGTTAGACTGTCCTGCACTTGCTCCCTACGTCTGGTCATCTTCGGCCACTCCCTCACTATCCAAAACCTTTGGTTTCGTCTTGCCACATTACTGAGAATCCTCGGAGTTGATCTGCGACTCCATTTCTTGGAATGGGTCGGGTAAGTCCACCACCACCACTACCCGATCATGGTTTGGGAAATCTGTGAAAGAATTTGGAAAAATCTGTATTGCTCCTAAACATTTTGGCCTGGCACGGCTATGGTAATTTATATTGATGTATGCATTTCATTGATAATCTTCAATGGTTACCTTGACAAATAATAAACTGCACTTAATTGGAACTGAACGAAAAGTTAATGACAGACCATACATCAAATTATTTTTATGGTAAAATTATAAAAGCTTAGGCCTCTGATGAATTAATATTTTTGTTTTTGCTTGTTGCTTATATTTTACATTTAGCCAGTAAACGAAATCTTTAAGCAAGAAAGTTATTTCTCTAAACACGGATCTAAAATTTTATGACATTTATGTTTAAGTATATTACTTTTGGCCACTTTCCCACTAAGCAGTCCTAATCAGAGAAAAAAGATAATAGGTGTTTCAGTCCTTGAAACTTGATGTTGAATAATAATCTTATATAAAAACTTCAAGATGGTGAATTACAAAAGTGAAAGTTTTTTTCAAGGTAAGTCTGTTATACAGTATAGGGTTAGCTTAAAAAATTGTAAACTTTTTATTGAATTCGTCGGAGCTGAGTTTGCAGGACGGTGCTCATACTTAAACATAAAGCTTTAAAAGTGCATTATTGGTACCAGTGGCGGCTGGTAAGTAAAAAACGAAGAGGTGCTGCAATCAGAGGTGCCAGAAAAATTTCGGAGGGCGGAGCAAAGTTTAAAAAGGACACTTTTTTGATCAAAAAAACACTCTCTCTTCGGACGCAAAAGTTTAACAAAATTTATATTAAAAATCTTTGTGAAGACGAAAAAAATAAATTAAAATCTTTACTTTTCGGCCGTAGTGTATTTATTTACCTAACCCACAAACCTGTTTGATTTACTCAAAAAGTTGGAACGTACATACCTCTTGCAAATGAATGCGAATAAAGACTTTTTTATTTTATCGGCTTTCATTTTGCACTAAAAAGATTTACATATTCAGTTCAAATTTAAATGAATACCTTTTCTTGGTTTTCACCAACTTTTTAGAGAAACTTTTTTCCAATTTGCTAATGTCTACGTCAGTTAAGAGTGCGTTTTTGACAAAAAAGAAACTTTTTTTATATTTTGTGTCCCTGGCTCAATTACTGTTATATTTTAGGTGGCTCTTTTCAAAAAAAGTTAAGTCAACCCTTGTTTAACTTGATATTTTCAAAAATAGTGGAATAGGTTTTGCTCAAGATTATATCATGGTAGAGACAAATCTAACACGATGCTTTTATCTTGCGAATTTCAAAAGCAGTTGCCCCTGGCCGCTCAGTTTGGCGCCCTTGAATCTGCCATCTGTAAAACACAATTTGTCATAATATGAAGGATATTTAAAATCTATCGCTAACTAAGCATTTTAACTAAAAAGCTTTATACCAAAGCGGGGGCTGCACTTGTTACGCTTATGACTAAATCGAGTGAGCTGCGTTCATTATAGCTCAAATACACAATCAAAGTATCATATGAAGCGTCAATGAAATTCGTCATTTGGGGTCACTGAGTAAAGTTTTTGAGCTGAATTTAAAACAGCTCAAGAAGTTGCCATTTCAAAATTTAATAAAGTATTTTTTTTTTAATCTTAACAAAACTTAAATTTATGGAAAAAAAATAAACAAAAATAAAAATTATTAATTTCTTAATTGTTGCTGATAATATTTAAAACTGTTGCACAGATATTTGGGAGTCCTGCAGCTCTGCAGGACCTAAGGGAGATTTATCACTGGCTAGTAGTGACCACCATAGATCAAGCATTAATGTAACTTACGTCGTAAATATTCTCGAATCTTAGAGTGACGGTAGCGTTGGCAACGGACCGCGATCGAGTTTGTGCCTGTATATTGGCATTGTGGGGAGAGTGACTGGCTTGAGAGGACTTCAAACAAAATCGCAAACAACACAGGAGGGAAAACACTACGGCGAAAATAATAACAATCCAAAAATCTAAAACCACAAAAAGAAATTAAAGCAGTCGGATGAAATTAGTGCTTTTCACGGATGCCGTTCATACTTATGAGCAAACCAAACAAAACTAATTAGTAGCCTATCATTATATTCTGTTTTTTTTATGTAAATAATGAAAATAATTGATCAATTTTCAGTACAAGCAGATCAACAATACTAACAACAAAATCAATAAAATTTATTGAACTTGAGCAAAACGACAAATAAAGTAAGAAAGAAAACCTATGCAATAACGTGAAAATAATTTTTATATTATCGATCAGTTAATTTTGAGAACTTTTAAAAGATTAAAAAATTGACTTACATATTTTTATAGGCTATATCGAAATACATCTATAAGTTTACTTAATAGTATTTAAATCAATTTAACTATTAACTGATGGTCAAGATTTGTTAAAATCTTTCTTATGAATTGGGAAATATTCAAGCGACCTAATGAAAAATTCCTTTGGTAATAAAAATGAAGCGAATGTGAACAATCGAAATTCTTTTCGATCTCAAACACCGATCCTCATAGACCAATAGTTTTTAAAGCGATCGATTGGAACATCGAAGGAGTCGATAAATAGCAAAAAGTTGAATAAGGGTCAATAAATTACCAAGGGGTTGATGAAAGACTAATGATTTTTGCTCAAATCAGGGTCGATATGCAAGAACTTTTAAGAACCACTGTCATAGACACTTTTCTCTTTTAGTAACTTTCAAGATATAGCCGACTCCTCTGTGATTTGAAATGTTTTGCGAGAGAGTATTTCACGCCTCGCTCGAAACTTCTTGAAGGTTTGGGCTTTGGGAATTGAAGATCATCATTACCAAACCAAAAAAAAAAAAAATCTTTATTAATCTGTAGCCTTATGTGTCATTATTTGCAGACACTGATTGTTGTTTGAATAACGCCTTTGTTATTGGATGACGAATAAAAAAACATGTGAATAAAACATTATGAAATCAAAAGAATAAGATCAATTTAATGTCTTTGCTATTAAAGCATGTTTTTTTACGAAATAAACTAAGTTTGTTGCAGCTTGATTTAACAGTAAGCCTACTTACAACTCATTCTCTCCTGTGAGTTACTATAACAACATCGGGCATCCTTTGTATCTCGGCAGCAGCAGGAAAAGTCTATGAACAAAATTATTATTTTTAAATAAGATTCGGACCAAATAAGAATTAGTTAACGTAAATTAGTACCGTGTTCTACTCAGAAACGTTTGTAACATAAAAATGGACTGATTTAAACTTTTATTTATTAAGTTAAATTTTTGTTTCAAATCATTTTAAAACTAGAGTTATCTTATTTTTATATTTCTATGGCATTAAACTTTTTCTTAAATTTTTATCTGAAGTTTTAAATTAATAGCCAAAATTATATAATAAAAAGATGATTTTGGAGTCTGTTAAAAAAGTTTGATTGCGATTGTTGTTGTGCTTAA
Source organism: Diplosoma virens (assembly GCA_963680785.1). Lineage (NCBI taxonomy): Eukaryota > Metazoa > Chordata > Ascidiacea > Aplousobranchia > Didemnidae > Diplosoma > Diplosoma virens. Next base: position 5,750,562 of record OY796891.1, read on the forward strand.
AAAGCACCATATGCTGTTAAAACTTCTCTAGAGTTATGTTTTCTTTTTATTTTTATGTTAAATCATAGGCGCCGCCAGGGCACCGAAATAGAGACAATTGTTTTTTAACCAATGCTAGCCAATATTGTATCAGGCTGCATTGTTTTTGCTTCTCGATTCAAAAAAAGCTCATTTCTTTAAATATGGAAGTGATGGCCAAAAAGAAATATCATTGCCATTTTAAACCTTTTTTCGTAAAAATCCAGGTTGGGTTTCTGTAACAAACAGCTGTATGAGTTTTATTGTAGCATTATTGTAAGTCGTAAAAGTTTTATTGTAGGAGCGATTGGTGACCAGAATGAGGTAACTTCGTTTGCTTACATTTGTTTAATGTTTCAATTCTATTTTTTTCATTATGACATCAGACATTTAAAGAGAGCAGTAAACTTGCGTTATTTTAGTATATAAAAAAATATGAGTAAGTTAAGTATTATAAGGAATTATATAACTTTTATTAATTATTAATTTGCACTTTTCATTTATCAAAATAAGGCAATTAATTACACAGAAAAAACTGTGTAAGCATTTCTATTATTATTATAATTAGCATTGCTATTGTTCAGCATTATGAGGAATAAAAAAATACTAAGTGTTGTAGTAGACAAAAAAATATTTTGCAAGATGTAGTTTTATGGTAATGTGTCATGCTATTTCAAGTAAAATATTGGGCCGATTTAGACTAAGAGCGGAAAGCGAAAAAATGGCCAAACCGCAAATTTTTCGTGCTTGGCGGAAAAAATTCAAGTCAAAATATATGAACTTTTTAACTTGATTCAGACTGAAAATGGTTAAGGAAGAAGCAAGCAGTCATGGAAAGATTACGCGGAAAGAAAAAATTTTCTGATAGAATACAAAAAAATTTTCCTCTACGTTTTTTAAACATAGCACTTTTTCTGTTTGCTTTTTCCCCGACCACTTTCAGTTAAAATCAATTTTTAGGCGGCTTACTAGTGAACAGAAGAGAACAAGGTCATTGCTTTGGTTGAGCATTTGCTTTTGTATAAAATAAAAAAAAAATAAACAAAAAAGTATGAATAGCCTAATCCCAGGGTTGCTTTTACAATGGTTGCTCAGGAAAAAAATTTTAGAGGTAAACTTGTAGATAAAATTGCAATGAGCGTATAGCGGTTATATAGGTAGGTATACATATATATATACACTTTTATACTACTACCACCACTCACTTGTTAAGTCGATCAAAAGTCCAGCGATTGATTCTAATTCGAGTCTCTTCAAGTAATTCGAGCAGTTTCACTTTTATTTAATTTATTACAGAAAAATCCGTTCAGCGGTCAATCACGTCAACAGTTATTTTCTCAAGAAAACTATCAAAAGCCAAAATCCAGAAGCCAAGGCAACAGAATTAGAGCAATGATTTTTTTAATTCCTATTTCTTACTTAAGGCCCGTTTCCACTACGAGTGTGGAAAAGAGCATTCTTTGTTTGTTTTATTGATTTTTTTTGCGCTCGCTTCAATTTTAACCGCTCGCTTCAATCGAAGATCAATAAAAGAAACAAAAAATGCTCTTTTCCACGCTCGTAGTGGAAACGAGCCTTTATTACCTCGCCAGTCAAAATAATAATAAAAAAAACGCTTCTTATTTTTTACGCACGTTTTTCCAACAAAGCTGAATTGTGACGTAGCTTTGAGAGCTACAAGCGATTCAGTTTTTTGTGCTTTTAATCAAGTATAAACCCCCATCAATTGGGCTACTAACTTTCAATCCATGAATAAATTCGCGAATAAACAAATTTAATCACTATCGTGATGATAAAGTTGAAATTGCAAGTGTTTAATCTAACCTTTGCAGGTAATCACTTGACTGGCAGAATAACACGTTTCATCTCCTTGCAAAAAAAGAGTCATCTGTACAGTATTACGTAGCGTTTTGCTGCACGCATAATTTATTTGACTTATCTGCTCGAAAAGATTTTTTCAGACAAACGCAACTGCGCAGAAGTCAGGTGCGCAGTGTGACGTATTCTTAAAAGCAGCAAAGTTGGTTAAATATCCAATGTTGTGCCCGTCAACAAAAAATCTTGACGGCGTTAGCGTCAGCGTCACCTCTTCAAATTCTTATCGGCGTCATGTACGACGATAACTATCGAAAATGTTAGCGGCGTCAGCGTCAGCGTCAAGATTAGCGTCAATCCCACAAATTAAAGTACTGTTACGAAAAAATCATAAATTATGTAGTAGGGCAGAAAAATTAGGAATTTCTGAATTATCATAAAATGCTTTAATTTCAAAACAAATGCGTCACAAAATGATTGTTACACTTGTTTTATTTATTTATTTACTTCAGGTTTAGAGCCCGTACGAACAAGCAACACAAAACATTAAAAAAAGAAAAGTTGCATTGAAGTAAATACTATTTCACGGATCTACGGTACAACATGGGCTGAATAATTTAGATACACAGCAGATTTTTATAAAAGCCATAAAAATGTGATTTAAAAGGAACATCTAAGTTTACAAGACTCAAGACTATTATTTGACTGAAAACTACTATTTATGAAAGTGAACGTACACTTTTTCTTAAAATAGCATCAAAAAGTAATAGCCTAATATTATGATAGACCTGAGATTCAATTAATTCTACAGCACGTCACAAACTCCATATTCACTTGCAAAATGCGCCGGGCAGACCAATTTTACGGGAGGGAGGGGGCAAAAACGCGCTAGTCATGACAAAGATGGAAATCAATTACCACTAAAAAAGTTCTGGAATTTTGAGAAAATAAAATTCTTCTCCTAAAATCTTTCACTTTTTAATCGCCCATTTTTTCACCAAATTTCAAGGTGAGGACTATTTAAAAAGGTCATGGTGTAACGAAAGATCCAAAATGACTTTCTACAGTGATTCTATCTGAATAAAGATGTCCTCAATTTAACGGCAATTCGTACCTGCGCTAAAATTATCAATCCACCTGTGCTTGCCACCAGACAAAACAGCCACCCAAACAATTGGCTATCGATATAATTTAATGCAGAAAACTACGAATTTTCAATTGACTGGTTTCTAAATATTTACAATATAAGTTGAAACAAAAACTACAATATGCTATCAATTCGCTATTGTTGACCTTTCTTTTAAGGTTCACCACAAAATTCAGTGCTGTGCATCTGAATAGCTCCCTACATCTGCAGACAGTACATCTGAGTTAAATGCACAGAGGTTAGAAGTAACAGCAAAATTACGTTCTTTGTTAATACAATTTAGATCATTCATTTATTCATTTTTATTCTCAATCATTATTAAACAGTTTAACACAAAAATTATAAATATTGAAAAGATAAAGAAAAGGAAGAAGCAGCACAACGTCAGACGTTAAAACATGCATAAGATATTAGAAAGTGAGAGTACAAGGCAGTAGAAAGCATGACCACAACACCTTAATCAGATAAAGATATAAGAAGTAAAAATGAAAAAAAAATACATTATAATGATATTATCAAACAAACTGAGCGATTAAATAACCAGTGCATGGCTGCGTAATGATGATGTGTGGCACAGCTAGCCAAGATGGAAATTTAGCGTGTATTGTGGTAATCGATCGAATCATTGTGGTAATATATTTAATAAGAAAGTCCAGTCCTACTTTAAATCGCCAATTATATGCCAATGGAACATCATTCTTACTAAAAATTAAAAAAAAATCTGCTCAAGTGATTTCATTCACCGCCAATATGTTTGCAGTCATTAAAATCCACTTGCTTTTTTTTTTGCTTCGTTTAACTACCGCTAATGTGTTTACAGTTCCGAAAAAATCTATCTTCGTCGTGTATAAAATTACTTTGTTAGCGTTAATAAATAATTTCTCTATTTAAATCGAAATAAAGTCAGGAAGACTATATTCAATACGAAAACCTGAAGAGGGCTGAAGTTAGCAGAAAACGTTCATTTCTTTTTTTGTTTTCTCTTTAATATGTAAATAAATAAATCATTTACAAAAGATGTTAAATCGAATATGGCTGCTTTCAATAGCAATTTTATGGTACAAAAAAAATAACCTCTCTTCCAAAATTATATTTTCTTTCTTCGTAAACGCCTGGGTCTCTTAAAGTTTGATTGTACGTATCACGTCTCAATTGTCATTTTAGAAAGATCCGTTGGCCGCATTTTGTCCTTCATACCGTCGCCTATGTCTGTAATAGCGAGTAAATTTATATTTTCGTATTATTTTTTATTTATTTTTATTTGTGGCTCGCTAGACAACGGCGGAGGCGTTATATCATACTTAGGGCAAGCGATTACCTCGACCAGCTTTCGGAGATGCCGAAAATTGCTAAATTTACAACTAAAATTTATAAATTACTTATCATTAAACATTGTTTCTATAAGATAGTTTAGTAGCTTCTTCGACGGATTTATGATGTTTTTTTATTAAATTGAATACCAATTTTCAGAAACAATGTGAAAGCCTAATCGAAGGCTATAAAACCTTTTGTCAATTTAGTCTGGCCTATCACTAATTTAAAAAGCATTGAATTTAAGAAATACATTTTTATAAAGAGGTTACGCTGGGTTACGAATCAGGAGACAATTTTTTGATCAAGTAGAAAAAAATTAAATTAGCAAGCTATCAAATTTTGACAACAGCCAACTGGACAAAAAAATTTATTTGAATGTGTACAAAGTACATGTATTTCCAACAAACGTCATTCTTACTATTGCGGTGAAGTTGGGATGAAAATACAAGCACCTTGGATGAATACGGTTTTCTACATTAAAACTTATAAAACAGAAATAGACACAAATTCAAAAATTAACTCAACACACGAACACTTACTAACTGAAATTGCTTCACAATCTCCCAAACAAGATTGACGTTTGCGTTTGATTTGAAAATGGCCCACGAGGGTCCGACTATTCATACTAAGATAACAGATAGAGAGAGGCGGGACGAGAAAGCAACTTCAAATGATGTCATTATCGGCAAGAAATACGTAATGCAATAAAAATAAAGTAACTTTTGGTTTACAAAGTATTGGCGGGAAAAAACTAACTTCTGATAATGTTATTGCCGAAAACAATTACGTAAAGCAAAAATAAAACAACTTATGATCTAAGAGATATTGGCGGGAAAAGACAACTTTAGATGATGTAAACAGTGAAAAAAATTATGTAAGGTAACGAAAATAAAGAAACTTTTGATTTAAAGATATTGACGGAAAATCAATTTTAGTTAAAAAATCTAACTTTGACTGAACTCGAGTCTGCATTAACACTTACTATGGATAGCGCTGGATATCGGTCGAAGCCTACTATTGTGATCTATACAGACTATACTGAAATTACAATTACTAATTTTCGTAATTTTAATAGTATGAAAATTAACTATACTGTAAAATTATTTATTTAGTAGGCTAGTCTGTTTGCTCTATAACAAAAATTAAAATTTGTTTTTCTGATAACAATTTTATGTGTTCTGAGTCTCTGTTTTGCTAACATTTTTGTTCGATTTTGTTCGAGAAATGATCTTTTGATCCGCAACAGGATTTCTTTCGGTGAGTTTGTTTGCCTGTTGGGCTGGTAGAATATGTTCATGCTTTTACATATTTTTAAGGACTGATCATATTCATCGAGCCAAACTCTGCTATGGTCCCACCATTGCACCGCCCCCATAGCAGTGTTTTATTAAGCAAATAACCTCGGTCTTATACTTCATTTTCTTTCTTTTTCTCTTTCTATTTTTTTAAACAATTTTATAATGAGGTGAAGCAACCTTGCTTCTATATTATACAACAAGTCACTTTTTTCATCGCTAATTAGCAAGTCACAATGTCAACTCGTTTTGTTGCTTCTTCCTTTTTCTAACCCCGTCTTTAACAACACACAAACTTCTCAACATTTTGTTATTTTGTTCATGTGGCAGAGCAGAAATAAAAGAAAACAGAACTGAACTGAACTGATTTTCCACAGACCACAATTATGTGATTTTAATTTAATTTAATTTGCCAACTGAGCTGAGACGCAAACACTTTCAAGCACCACTCATATCTTTCTTTTTTTTGTGTGTGTGTGTTCAAACAACATCCTGCGAAAACAAAGAAAGTTGCTATCGTGCGCATAATAAAAACAACTGCGCTTAAGTTCCTCAACTGCGCTTCTATTTTGCGGCTTTTAATTGAGTTGCAGCAGGTGGATTTTCTAAAAACTTTTAGAAAGCAAAGTCGTGATCCTTGAGAACATTTTTAGCAATTGGAAGCAGCTGTATTTTCAAAACAAGAATTCGTGAAGACCCTTTTATAACTTTATACTGTTTTTGCAAGTAGTTTATTTGTCATGGTCTAAATCTGTTTTTACATGCTGTAGCTTTGGTAACTTTGTTTCTTAAACAAAAATACACCATTGGAGTCAGCGATTGAAAAATTTTTGTATACATTTTCGCCTAGCAAAAAATAATTGACGCTTAACGCTTGATGCAAAAAACAAGCAAAAAGTTGTCGGCGACACCTATTCCGTCAACCAAAAAATATCTTTACGGAGTTTACGTCATCGTCAACAAAAAATAGTCGCCGACATTTGACGCTGTCAAATTAACGCCGTCAACGCACAACACTGTAAATATCTAATTTTTAGTACGCTCTAATTTAATGACTGGCCAACACTTTTAACTGCTACTTATCTGATGACGAAATGACGAACGAGTTTAAATAGAATTCGATTCGTTTTTGCAGGACGGTGAAATACAACCACGTCGGCGGCGTGATCGTGTAGGCAGGAGAGCCGTATTGCTGGCGAACGCAATCGACACAGTAGCGGTTCATAACCTACTTTCGTCATTCTATTGTGTTCGTGAAAAAGTCATTTCACGCCAGCTTCCGCTGTTTTGCGATCTTAGCAAGTAGCTCTATATTCCAGTCATTTCTAAAATAAAAATCTAAAAAATCAAATAAAATTTTTAACCAGACAACAAAATCTTGGCATTGCCAGAAACCGGTCGGATTAATTGCTTGACGATTACACTAAGTATAGCGCCTCCAACGTTCTATTACAGGTCAGGAGGCTAAATAAAGATAATAAGGATGATTTTACATTCAAATTAATCTTGCTGCTAATCATAAGCCAACCAAAAGGCTTTCATTATTACAAAAGTAGGACAATACTTCACCGACGACAAAAATTTATAAATCCAAAATGCAAATATTAAGCATTAAGGTAATTGTAAAATTAATTTTCAAATTACCTACCTTTACTTTTTGAAAATTTAGTAAAATTAAGGTTAACCAGATAGCAATGACTAAATTTATTTATCTCATAAAAATTTTAGCTTTATAAGGCGACATAAATTAATTTGCTTTAAACTCTCTGCTCATTCCCAACCAGCACTCACACCACTAATAAAGATCAATTTTATATAAAAGTATGATTGTCCTTATTCTTTTATAGCTCGGTTTTCTTGTATTTCTGCTGCGCTGCAAAAAAAATATAAATGATAATAAGTTCAGATAAAAATATTTCCTGTTTAAAAACCATAAAGTTTTTGCAGTAAAAGTTGTTTGTGACGACATTAAATTAAAAATTCAGCTTCCAAACAAAAAACATCGGTTCATGCCTATATTACTTTGTTCCAGTTTTATTGTGGGCCTAAGTCAAATAGACTTTTTTTTTCATATAGTTTTAATACACCGTATGCAATTTGTTCGTTTTTATTTACGTTATTTAATTCAATTTTTAACAATTGGCCAAAAATTTTATTAGTCTTTTTATCAAGCTTGCTATAATTGTAGCGAAAACATCACAAAGAACTCCAGTGGCCTTATTTAAGCCTGTTCGTTTAACACTTTAACTGCAATGTCAACAAATATTGTTGACATGGCAATTTGGAAGGTTTACTCTTTTAGCATTTATTCTTTTACCGATCCGGCAGCTGTACTTTCCGGACCAGATGCTGGTAGCGATGGCGTAAAGCAGCATCGGGTTTCATCATCTAAAACCTTCAAACCTCGTGCTCCATGTAGTCCTTGATATATGAGGCACGCTGCGCAGTTAACAATGTTATGCAGGGCATGCAAGATTTTTTGAAAGCAACTTGTAGAAACCCATACCGATTTGGCCGTGGACACTGCAATGGCTCCAAATGGACTTAGCACACGGGTTTTATTTGTTTTCAGTTGTAATCTAAAAGATAAAGACGCCAATTAGCTTTAATTGTTTAGTGGTTCACTATGGAACTCTAGGCAGAAATGGCTTAAGTCACATAAAGCCCGTGCAATAAATCTATTTGAAGCCAACGCAGTGCCCGCACTCAAATCGTTACGAGTCCCGTACAAGCTGCCTCCACAGGTCTCTTGCAGGCCCTGCATATCGTTGTTAGCTGAGCGATACAATGTAGCTTGCGGTTTGCTTTGTGACGCCGCACTTGCAATTTAATGTAGAAGCAAGACTCTATTTGTACATGGACAAATAAAACCATAAAACACCAGTATGCAGGCATTCGAGTTTTAACTAAAGCTGTTTTGCGTAAACCTATTTTAATAGTCCTGTTACAGGCCCTAGGATGAAAAGAAGAAGTTTGTATGTACTGCCATGGTAGGTCTATTCTGTGTTCCATGTAGAATTCGTTTACTACGCATTGATGTAGTTGAGACCACAAAAGTCGAAACCGAGATCAAGACCCAATAATTTTTCCGAAACCAAGACCAAGACCGAAACCGCCAAATTTCAAAACCTACGATTTGAGATCGAGACCAGAAACAATCCAGATCTAGACCAAGACCAAAAAACTACAAAAAGATAGTCCATTTTTAATTACTCAAAAACAATAAATTTTTATTTTTATATAATCTAGAACAGGGTTCTCAACTTTTTTAACCCTGCGGACCGGTAATACATCAAAAAAATTTGGCGGACCTGTAATCTTTTTAATGTCTAAAAAAATTGTAATAAACGCAATAAATCTATAAAAATATTTTTTATTGAAACAAAAGTAAGCATTTAGCATCAAAAGAACTCTATTTAATGTAAAATTTGCTGCTGTCGTCTTGATATAATACGTAGTAAACGTGGCTCTATTGAAGTTTTTGAATGGCAAAGTCAGGGAAGCCAGAAGCGGGGGAGACACAGTGGGGTAGAAAATTTATAAGAAGTTACAAGGTACTTTTTAATATAATTTCTTCAAACCCAAGCTTTCGAAATTTTCTTTCTTGATTAGTACTGATTCCTGATTGTTTCTTTTATGAAATGCCCGTACTCTCCATCCTTACTATTCATATTTAACTTTGAAATTGTAGATATTTGATTACAATTCCAAATTTCTAAAAAAGTTACTTTGTGGAATTCTTATCGTTTCCAGCTTAGTCTTTTCGGATACTCTCTTAACTCAGGATAGTCTGGCACCATTCCTCTCAATAACTAGAGACTGATTTCTTAATTAATTTTCATACTTTTTCTTCACCACTTCTTTAGAAACCTTTAATTTTGTTGCACACTGTAAATATATTGATGCAATAACCATAAGAGAGCTATTAAGGTCATTCAAGCGGCTGAATATATTCACTAAATATGCAAGTTTACGTATGTACATTTTATCGGATAAAAATTATTTTAATGGGAATGTTAATTCACGTAAAAATTGATTTGCTTTTTCCCTCAACTCAAAAAGACGTGCAAGGACGCGTCCTCTTGAAAGCCATATCACTTTTGCATGAAAGATGAAATGGCGATTTTATGTAGTAGTAGTAGTTTGTTTTTATTCGCATCCAAAAGAAACAATTGATAATAATTGAAGACAAAATAGAGTAAAGATTTTGCGCAGCCATACTCACACACAGTGCCTCAAGAAGCCTTAAATGCAGTACTCAGTTACGAGTAATTGATAATCTTAACTGGTCTTATCATAATGTGATTTAATTCAGGTGACAGTTCTGGGAAGCTATATGTTCACAGCGATACATGCAATGTGTAGACAGCAGATTTTTGTTTCGAACTTTTTTTATTTTTGCGGTTGCACACAAATGACCACTAGTCATGATGGCAGCTTGTTCAATACATAACCATACATATTTTCCCCAATCTAAGACTTGATCTTGCATTTAGTTATCAAGGGAAATCAATAATTATCGTTGATATTCTTTTGACATTGTTTTACTTCTGAACTCGTAGGGCCTCCTTAAAGAGTAAAATTGAAATAAATTGTTGCGAACCGGCACCGGTCCGCGGACCAGCGGTTGAGAACCACTGATCTAGAATTATATTTTAATTAAACAAGCTCTCTACTATGTTGAAAAAAGCTTTGCTCAGAGTGTTGCATCAAAAAACAACCCGCTTTAAATCCTTTTCAACTAAAGCAGAAAAAAGCCTGGTTTTTCTTTCTGTATTACGTATACCTGTTTATTTTCTGTCTAACTTTGGATAGGTTTATCGAAGTAGTTTTTTTCCTTTTCTGCTTTGTCATATCAGCAATTTGGTATTTTGTTTTAAGTAATTAAATTCATGCAATGTCATTTGCAAAAGTTTGTTTTGGGGAAACGGTTGAGATCCGAAAACACGATCACTATAATTCGTTATATCTTTTACCAACAGGAGGCCTGGTGGAAATAAAAAAAGGAGCCACTTTTAGAGATTCATATAAAAAGCACTTAAAACTATTTATTTTTTTTTATATTAGTACTTTATCTTTATTTTTATTCTCCTGACTCCTTGACTCACAGCAAATTGTCGTAGGGAACTATGCATAAAGCAACTGTCCAGCTTTTAAATTTACCTGTTTTCGAACATGCCGAGATATTGCTGCCCAGTTGAAATTTTTATTTTGTTTTTTAGTGTATATTTGGAGGAATGATCAAAGATTTAGGACTGTTTACTAAGCTCACCAAGCAGGGAAAGTGCCGCAAAATGTTTTTTTCAACGGCAAAGAGAATGGCGAGAGTAGGCAGTCAACGGTTCCAATTACGTTTGCCATCAATCGCAGCGCTATTAATCACTCAAACACGCTGCCGACAAAAGTAAAAGAAGGTGAAGATTCTTTTTTGTTCTTCACTTTTTTTCTATCCCAAATTTTGTTTTAATTTAATAGACTTTTCAATTCATTTTAATAGTTTTTAAGCTGTCTTAGTGCTTCAGTGAGCATTTGACCATCATTTTTTACGGTGGTTTTTTCATCCCCAAGCCTTCTTTCCTTCCGCGCATACGCCTATGGATTCACTAATCACAACTTTTTAACCGGTTCTTAAACATATCCTAGGCAGCGTGTCGATTGTTTGGTGATGGTAATCAAAACGGCCGCAGTTGAAAACCTAATCGTGTAATTCTGTTAGATTCTTGGGAAAGACGTTTTATGGGACTTTTCCCTGCTTGGAGTCTTGGCAAGTAGTTTTAAATTTCAGTCACCTCTATAAAACTAAAAATAAAAATAAAATTTTTTTCCGAACAGCACCATTTTGGCATCTTTAAAAGAGGCTCAGAGTAATAGCTTGTCCTAAATATAACGCCTCCGACGCTTCTCTGTAAGGCAGGAGGACGAATGTAAAAGTGACTATAAAAAAAATAAACATGCTATTATGTTGGGCAAACGTTGTAACTCAAAAAGCCACCACTTCTTCACTTTTATTAATAATTACAGTCTATAATTATTTAATATATAAATAGAGTGTTCAAATTATTGCATACATAAATTTCATTACAACAAGAACTTGTGTGTTTCATTTAGGAAAAAATACTCAGAATCAAAATTTTTTTTTGGAGGAAGGAGTTAGATCCAAATTGACATGAATGATAATTCGAAAAAATCATTGAACTTACAGCCAAAACAAGTTGTATCATTGTAATTCTGTACCAATCGCAGCCCAGGAGATACTCGCAATAACAATCGGCTCTCAGTGTGTAAAGGGTAAATAAGGTATTCATAACTGTTAGTGATTTAAGAATTTCATCATTTCATGTAACTGTCTAACAAACTGACTAACCCAAGCTGTTCAAACCGAGGCCATTCTAACAGGCTTGGTACTGGTCATCAGGGCTGGGGAGCCACTGTAGAAGAGCACTAGCTCCGGCTCCAGCTCCGGAGCTATCAAGTACTCATTCACTAGCTCAGGCTCCAGCTCCGGAGCTATCAAGCACTTATCCACTAGCTCCGGCTCCGGCTCCCCAGCTCCGGCTCCGGCTCTCCAACTCTTTAATAAACAAGTAGTTTATCATTTAGTGTTTAAATCTTTTTCGCGATAAACTATTCTATTCGAACAAGAATCACGACTTCTGATCTGTACAATTATATTAATCAAATCCGAAAGCGAGTACCAAGAAATATAACTAAATGAAAATCAAATGTGGCGTTATCTAAACATTGAAAAGGTTAAATCGTAACTATTATGAATTCCGCACTGGCAAATAGCTAAACTTTATCTTTTTAGTGGAAAACTTTAGAAGCACATGTGCGCGAAACAAAAAACTCCCAAGAGATTTTTGCGCATGAGGAAATAAGCAAGAACGTTTGTGACGAAACATTAAGGCAATAAAAAAGATTGAGTCAGCCAAATCTTCACTCCACAATTTTAAGAGATAAATTTACGTGGTGACAATCATGCGAAAATTCAACCAAATAAAAAATTTAAGTTATCCAATTCTCACGGCTACATTATGTTTTAGTCATATTAAATTTTAATATTTATTTACTCTTATTCATTGAGTGTTTAGATTAGTGGTGAAATGATGCCTATATTTTTTTGGCTCCGATGCCGATTTCAACAAAATTTTTCGACTCCGATTCTTCTTAGTTAGAATTCACCTTGTTTTTTATATGAGGCTAACAATTTTTTTAAAAGCACTTAGTTTAATTAGTTGCATAATTGATGTACAGTGCCTCTTCCTTAATTGTTTTAAATTGTTCACCATTAGCCATTGTAAATAAAAGATTATATGTATATTAAAAAGTGAATCAATCGTCTTCGCAGAGTGCAAAGAATAAGAGCAATATTTTAATACAAAATTTGTTTAATCACTGTTTTGGAAAAACCACAAAAATCTGTTGCTTCTTTATTAAAATAGAATCTTGATCCTTATTCAACTAGAAAGATTCTATTTGAAAAAAGATATTTAAAAATATTATACAAAATTTATTTAACTACTTTTTAAAAAACCAAAATAGTCTGTTTCATTCTATTGAATCTTCCTGTGTTTACAGGAAAAATAAAGAATAGGCTATAATCATTGGCAAACATAGTACTATGCTTTCATAACATCATTAAGAAACATAGTACGATAAGTCAATCTTATCCGATAATAATACGTAGTTCTGCAAAACGAAATTTATAAGGTCGTTTCAAAATTTAAAGTTTTTCAAATTTTATGCTTCGAAATATGTAGTTTGTTAAACTACAAAAATAATTCAAAATTGTCGAAAAGTAAAACAGGTCCAAACTTGCAAAGAGTGGTATATTTATTGTAGGATACATAGACTTAGAAAATTATTTTAAAAAATTATTCTAAACAAAAAATCTCAGCTAAATACCATTCGGCTCTACAAGCTTTTTTTTATTCAATTTTTTCAGATAATTATAAATAAAAACAGCTAATTAGACAGCTGATGAAGGACAGGTTTTATTCTTTTTATTCCGCTTAATATCTTTTAATACCAAAAATTTTTTACGTTCAATCATCATTTGTTTTTTTTATATTTATACTTATTTGAAGAAGTTGAACAAACGAAAGTTTATAGAGCTTAGTACTATTTAGCTGAGATTTTTTGTTAAGAATAATTTGTTTAACTAATCAAGCAAATAATGCAATTCCTGTGATGTCATATAGGAAAAAATGACTCAGGTTATGCATTCATACTAAGATGACCTGACTCCCCTTCTCTTATCTTAATATGAATAAAAAAACTGATTTTATTGGATGAAATAGACTGTTGAGATTTTTAAAAATAGAGTTTAAATAAATTTTTATGAAATTGCTCTGATCTTTTCTTTGAGCACTTTGCAATGAAGATCGATTCACTCTTGCTCTTTCTCTCTACATAGTATATATATATATATATATTATATTATATTTTATATTAAGGATATATATTATATATACAAAATAAAATAATACAATATGAAAAAAAGTTTGTTAAGGACGTTTCAGAATTATAACTTATTCCATTATCAACTGCGTAAAATTCTTTATAATTTTACGTGGTCATGCTTTCTTTATAATTTTTTATGGTCATGATCGTACGTCCTTAATAAACTATGTTTCAAAATAAATTGGCTATACTTTTTATTCTAAAATTTATTCAAAATTTACTCTCTATTATATCTTCTAATTTAATTTATAAAGTTTGTTATTTTTCAAAAATAGCTACATCAACAATCTGACTAATTTTTATTCACGCTTTTGCAAAAACAAACCAAACTTTTATGCAGTTCAATTTATAAATCAATGTATTTTTTGACTACTCATTTGTCCAAAGGAGCATGCAGTCAACCGTTCGAGTGCCGACGCTCTTGTCGGCGTTCTCTTAATAAAGAAACAAACTGAGAGAAAAGACTTTCTCATCATGGTATGTATGTCGTTCGTATGTCGTTAATTTTTCAGAGCATCCACGTCTCATACAAAAAAACTAAGTTGAGATTCATATTCAGCGAGCCCGAATTACCGCAAAACACTTCATATTGTTTTGAATTTTTTTGGGTGTTGGACAGTGTTATTAGTACTGGATGCTCTTTACTACATTTGACTAGGTCCGGCGGCAATCTTGTCCATCCAGGGCTTTACCACGCTCTTCAACACCTCCTGGTAGATCTTGGCGGTGGTTTGCAAGCTTTTTTGAAAAAAGAACGGAGGTATGACATGCCCCTCGCTGGAGATAACGCCATCTCGGTAAAGGGAAACTTTGTATGCATCACAACGGGAACATCTTCAATGTCTTTACAGATCTATCTGTCGCTCTACCTGTTGGTCACCTAGTCCTGGTCGAAATTCTTTTCATAGGAGAAGAACCTGAGCACCCCGGCGGACCGAGCTTGAGCTCGTTGAGCAAAGCTACCTACCTTCCTCGACTCCTTGGTGGAATCCGTGATGAAAATTTGGTGGGACCTACGGTAAGAGAAGTAATCAATGTTTTTCTTAATGATTCGGCCGATCATTGACTTGATACTGCCCATGTCAGCAGCAATATTAGCGTAGCTCTGGCTTGCATAATTGTCGACATTTTCTTTGACGGCTGGGAAGAACCCGTCGGTCGGTACGGCTGATGAACAAATATTGTAGGTTTTTCTTTTGGTAGTAAACTTGTCCTTATTCTCGCATGTCTTTCACTTCCTCCAATTGTCCATAACCATAGTTCTCTTAAACCCAACCAGCCGATCACTCCCTATGCAAAAAGAAGCTACTACCTCTGCTCTGTTCCCATATTTCATCATGGAAAAGAGTACCTGCAATAAAGTACTACATTGAAAAGTAATGTAATATTTAACTCAGACAGTTACTAAATAAAATTTTAATTCTCTTTATTTAAAATGTTTTTGTATTGTGTATTTCGTTTTTATTTTTTGATTTACATATACATTTAGTTACAAATCAGCCATCGGAGACACATTTCTGTGTCTCTTGATGCCGGTCCCAAGCCCAGATAAATAAGGAGGGTTGCGGCAGGAAGGGCATCCGGCGTAAAAATTTTTTGCCAGATTTATACAAATGCGTAATCATTATCAATCCATACCGGATCGGTCGCGGCCCGGGTTACCAACGACCGCCTCAGGTGTCGCACCGCAGAGCACCTGTGAAAATTATGCTACTGCTAAACATTGTGAAAATAAGAGAAGAAAGAGAGGAGGAAGGCGAGTGAAGAAGCAGCGAGAAGCATGGAAAGGAAGACGTTCACTCATAAGGGTGGGTACCTTAAATATTGGAACGATGGCTAGAAGGGAAAGAGAGCTGGTAGATATGATGGAGCGAAGGAATGTAGACATATTGTGCCTACAAGAAACAAAGTGGAAAGGGAGTAAAGCAAGGAAAATTGGAGGTGGATACAAAATATTTTACATTGGAGCTGATGGAAGAAAAAATGGTGTAGGGATAGTGCTGAGGAAGGAGCTGGCTGAAAGTGTTCTGGAGGTGAAGAGGGTGTCAGACAGACTGATGACCATGAAGCTGGAGGTAAATGGGCCCATTCGAAATATAGTAAGTGCATATGCTCCACAGGTTAATAACAGCATGGAGGAGAAAAATGATTTTTGGGAAGACCTGGATGGGTTGATAGAAAGTATATCAACAGAAAAGAGGATAGTTCTTAGTGCAGACCTTAATGGACATGTGGGCGAAGGAAACATAGGGGATGAGGAAATAATGGGGAGGTATGGTGCTGGAACAAGAAATAAGGAAGGATCAATGGTTGTAGATTTTGGGAAAAGGATGGATTTGGCGATTGTGAATACTTATTTCAAGAAGAAAGATGAACACAGGGTAACATATAAGAGTGGAGGAAAAGGTACCCAAGTAGATTATGTGATGTGCAGGAGGAACCTGAAGAAAATGTGCGATTTTAAGGTAATATTGAATGAGTGTGTCGCAAAGCAGCACCGTATGGTGGTATGCAAAATGGTTCTTATGGTGAAAAAGAAAAAAAGTAGATAAAGTAAAGCCAAAGATACGATGGTGGAAACTGAAAGAGACAAGCTGTCAAGAAGCGTTTAGACAAGAGGTGACCAGGATTTTGGGAGGCAAGGATGGGTTACCTGATGAGTGGGACAAAACGGCAGAAATGCTAAAACTGTGCTGGGAGTGACACTTGGGAAACGAAAAGGAGACAAGGAAACATGGTGGTGGATTGAGGAAGTTCAAAAGAGCATAAAAGAAAAGAAAGAGGCAAAGAAAGCATGGGACAAAATAAGAGATAAAAATACTTAAAAGATATACAAAGAAAAGAAGAGTAAGGCAAAGAAGGCAGTTGCAATGGCAAAGGGACGTGCGTATGATCATTTGTATGCTAGATTGGAAACAAAAGAAGGTGAAAAAGAGTTGTACAGATTGGCTAGACAGAGAAACAGAGCAGGGAAAGATGTACAGCACGTGAGGGTTATAAAGGATAAAAACGGTAATGTTATGGTAAATTCAGAGGCAGTGTTAAAGAGATGGAAAGAGTACTTTGAGAAACTGATGAACGAGGAAAATAACAGAGACCCTAGGACAGAGGAATCAGAAGTGGTTAATGAAGAGGTAAATTGTGTCAGTATAGAAGAAGAACGCACTTAGAAGGATGAAAAAAGATAAAGCGGTTGGGCGAGATAAGTTGCCAGTAGAAGTTTGGAAGTGCATGGGAGAGATGGGGATAAAGTTTTTGACCAGACTGTTCAACAGACTATTAATGGGTGAACGGATGCCAAAAGAATGGAGAAGGAGAGTGCTTATCCCAATCTATAAAAACAAAGGGGACGCACAGTGCTGTGGAAACTACAGAGAAATAAAGCTAATGAGCCACACAATGAAGGTATGGGAAAGAATTATAGAAACCAGGTTAAGGGATAGAGTGGAGATCAGCAAACAGCAATATGGATTAATGCCAGGAAAGAGAACCACCGATGCCATGTTTGCTTTAAGAATTTTAATGGAAAAATACTGGAAAGGTCAAAGAGAGCTACATTGTGTATTCGTGGACCTAGAGAAAGCTTACGACAGGGTTGCACGGGAAGAGCTGTGGTACTGCATGAGAAAATCTGGAATAGTGGAAAAGTATGTGCAACTAGTACAGGATATGTATGAGGGAAGCGAAACAGTGGTAAGGTGTGCAGTAGGAACTACAGAAAGTTTCAAGGTTAAGGTTGGACTGCACCAGGGATCAGCGTTAAGTCTATTCCTTTTTGCAGTGATAATGGACAGGCTAACGGATAAAGTAAGGAGAGAACCACCATGGACGATGCTGTTTGCTGATGATATTGTGATTTTCGAAGAGACCAGGGAAGAAGTGGAGCAGAGATTAGAATCCTGGAAGTATGTATTGGAAAGAAGAGGGATGAAAGTAAGTAGGTTAAAGACCGAATATTTGTGCATAAATGGAGGATATGACGACGAAAGAGTAAAGATGGAGGATACAAAAGTGCCAAGAGTAAAATAATTTAAGTATTTGGGATCAACGGTGCAAGAAAGCGGTGATTGTGAGAGGGAGGTAAAGAAGAGAGTACAGCCAGGATGGCACGGATGGAGAAGAGTATCGGGAGTAATCTGCGACAAGAGGTTACCAGCTAGAGTAAAAGGTAAAGTATGCAGTTCAGTGGTGAGACCAGCAATGGTGACTTGAGACAGTAGTAGTCACAAAGAAACAAGTGGAAGAGATGGAAGTTGCAGAGATGAAAATGTTGAGGTTTGCTATGGGAGTGACGAGAAAAGACAAGATTAGAAACGAGCACATCAGGAGTACTGTTAAGGTAGAACAGCTAGGAATGAAGATGAGGGAGGGCAGGCTGAGGTGGTATGGACATGTCATGAGGAGATACCAAGAGTATGTAGGAAGAAAGATGATGAAAATGGAGTTACCGGGAAAGAGGAAAAGAGGGAGACCAAAGAGAAGATTTTTAGATGTAGTAAAAGAAGATAGGGGGAAAGTTGGTGCAAAGGAGACGGATGTTGAAGACAGAAAGATGTGGAGAATGATGATACGCTGTGGCCATCCCTGACTAAAGGGAAAGGCCGAAAGGAGAAGAAGATATACATTTAGTTACTGTTTAAAAGTGTTTAATAAAACAAAAAATATTACTAGATTGCATCCATCCACTGGGATTGGCTGCACCAATAGAACCACTAGGCTTATTTACAATAAAATAGTTTCTAAATTTAACACGAGGAATTTAACAATTATTTAGTGCCACTGCGAATAATGTTTCTCTTATTGAAGATGTGATTACTCCAACTTGCTTGATGCCTTTAGATACAATATCAGGGCGTTGAACTGTTGTCATACCAGATTCATCTATATCATATATGTCAAAATTGTTGCACTTGTATTTGTCAATAAGTTGTTTTAAGTTATCAAAAAAGAGGACAACATTTTTTTGTTAAAACTGCTTGATCTTGCTAAGCTAGTTGCTTCAGCTTTCCGCAGTGATAATCTTTCATTTTTTTTCAAAAATGGATGGAACCAATTAGCATCAGCACACCAATTACTTTCCCAAGAAATTGTATGTTTGATATTTTTAGAAACTGCATAATTAAATGCAAGTTGCGGAACTGTTTTAAGGTATAACACAGAAAGCATTTTTCTAGCTTCTAGAATATATTATACTAGAAATGTTTTTTGTGCAGCATTAAATATAAGTTCTATTGCTTTATACCCAACTTCAGCCGGTACTCCCTTTTTTATTATTTTGCAGAGCCTCTGTAAATTCTTAAAATTGGTCAGTTAAAAATTGATAAGAGATAAAAAACAAAAACAAAGCAAAAAAACTTTTGTTTTATTTTATGTATAAAAAAATAAAACCTGGTAGCTAAAAATTTTTTAATAACAACTTATTGTTGATAGACATAAAATTGTGGTTGGATAATTAATTTGTATTAATTCACTTATACAATATTAGCAATTAAATAAAACAAGAATAACGCAAAATATATTTAAGTGAGCCAACATTAAGTTTAAATGTCATGATGAGTCCTAACAAGGAGAAAACAGGCTTATGATACTTGCTTGTTGCTTAACAACTGATACTAGCTAAGAGCTGAAGAACGTTGTAAACTTACACCAAAATTTGCAGCTACTTTACAGTAAGGTTGTCAATGATTAAAGATTTGTTTTGCAGCATTTTTATAGATAGACAAAAGTATAATACCTTTATCAGTTTTGCGTTTATATGTTTTTTGGGATTGCTTGATGATGATAAATTTATGTCTTTTACAGTGGAAGGATAATAAATACCTAATTATACGTAATAAAATTAGGTCCAGAAGATAAATAGCTGTTGAATTTTTGCATTAAAATCCGTAACAAAAACATTATTTTTACTAGGTAAATGAGCTGTATAAATTAATAGAAGTTATAGTAATTACTCGGTAGGATACCTTGAATGGTAAAATAATACGTATAACACTAAAAATTAGACAGCGTTAAATAATTTTATACCCATACCTACTCTCACCCTAATTCACACCGAATTGCGAGTGTGGCGCCTCTGAGCAAACCGCAGACCATGTGCTAACAGCATACCCTATACATCGGGCACCACATGGAGCACGAGGTCTGACGGTTTTGGATGACGAAACTCGATGCTGGCTTAATGACATCACTGCCAGCATCTGATCCAGGCAATGCAGCAGTCTGGGGTAGTAAAAGGATAAACCCTCGGCCCCAGTCCTGTTTGTGTCTGGCCTGGAGTGGATGCTCTTCAAACGACGACGACGAAGACGACCCTAAGCCACTTCCTAACGCTGTGCTATACTTGTGTACTATCGATCAAAACCGTGTACTTTGCGTATTGTAGATTTATTTCATAGTTAAGCTTTAAGATATATGGTTTCTATTTCAAGACCTAATAACTTTACGGCATAGCAACATACACACAACTTATTAATTAACTGCAAGTTTTAGTTACAGTAAAGTTTGGGTAATTAAAAATTCCTATTGACAAGCTTATTCACAAGAAAAAGATTAATAATCGTAATCGTGGCTGTCACACTTCATTCCTAATAATTTTTATCATGGCAA
The DNA here is from genome assembly GCA_963680785.1 of Diplosoma virens. Lineage (NCBI taxonomy): Eukaryota > Metazoa > Chordata > Ascidiacea > Aplousobranchia > Didemnidae > Diplosoma > Diplosoma virens. The sequence continues at coordinate 5,771,220 of OY796891.1, forward strand.
TATAGCTTAATTTGCGCCTTAAAATAATTCACAGTTTTGCTATAGTATAGAAATCGCTTGGGCAAGAATAATCGCTTTCGTATTGTATTTTTATTTGTCTGCTCGCGACTGCTGAATGTAACTTTCTTTTTTCTTTCGCCAGACTGGTGACGTAATGCGCTTTGTCTGTAACGCATAACCAAGTTAAGTGTATCTGGAATGTTCTCACTTACTGTGGAAAATCGGTTCTAATTTCAATCGCATGCATGACCGAAGCGTTCGAGACGGTTCTAGCGCTTTTAGTCTCATGACCTTTTGTCTATATAAATGCATGCGAAGCGACACACAGAAGAATACAAAAGCGACAGACGTGTGCAAAGACAAAAGAGAGAAAGCGGACAACGACGACGAAAACGAGAGACAGTAGAATCTGGGCCGAACGTTGACACACATTTGAAGAAAACACAAAGTTGAAGTTATTTTGCGCCAGTGTTTTGAAGTTATATTCTACAGAGGTAGAATTATTCGTGTTGGTTGAACCGCATTACGAGTATAGTGTTGATTTTCGCTTTGCAGTTTGGCAAAGCACGGAAGAGAATTTTCGTCAGTCGTAAGTCGTAAATTTCATAATAAATTCGTTTCAGTTAGAGACAGTGGTCTTTTTTTTGTTTGCGGAGGGAAGTTTTCAACGAAGCAATCCGAGCTTTCGTTTAAACCAACTGTATAAAAACTTCAGGCTCACAGCAAGACTACTTCTAGAGTCGGAATAAAATAAAATTAAACACAGCTTTGTTTCAGCGCAGGTATTCGGATTACCTAGCTCAACTAGTTCTTTAGGATTCCCAAACAAAGTCTGTGACAATGGCATAAATTTTTCAGTTCAGTTCAGTTCAGTTCAGTCGTTTTTTATTTCCGCCACTTGTCAAACAAAATACTTACATCAACATAATTTCACTACGGAAAAAGGGACATGCAACAAAACGAAATAACGTTAAAACATGCAAAAACTCAATAAACTACACTAGCTAAGGTAACGGCTTGCATGGTTGCATCACCTAGAAGTTTTTGATTAAATTTTCTTGTTCTTAATCTATTTTGCAATAGATTACAACGTCACAAATAATTAAACTATACACAAAGATTTAAGTAAATAATGGTTTAAATTGAACAATCAGATTAGTAATTATTTAAGTGAAAAAATATCAAAGTTAGTCAAGATTATAAGCTGTTTATGAAAAAACATAAGCTAGTTTATTTTTTAAACTTTAAAGTAAAGTTAAATTATGCCATAGTTCAAGTTAAAATAATGAATAACCAAAAACAAAGTGGGATAAGTTGTTGCCTAATGAAACAAATAACCCCTGACAGATACCCCTTGAACTTGGCTTCTCCCAACAACTTCAGTTTGGCTAAAGAAAAAAAGCTAGGTGCGGTATAAAACTGTAATAGTTTATTGTCAATAATAAGTAAAATCACTTACAAAAACATAAATGAGCAACAGGTTTTTGAATTTTTTCAAAAAATTAAAATTATTACTTTTTTGCCCCAAAATTGTTTCTGAAATATTTTCTTTGATACTCAGCATTAAAGGTCAATTTGTTCTCCATTTAGTCTTCAACCGCCTTTATTGTTGCAAACTTAAATCTGGCGTTTTTCAATATTTATTTAAGAAACTACAAAAGTTGTAACAACCTACCCGTGTAACATACCTCTCCAGTCTCCTCTACCTCATGGTTCTAAACACGAAAGCTTTTTGATGATAGGCCTACCGGATGATAGTGATAGGCCTACCGAATTAAACTTTTGACAAATTTAAAAATTGCAAAAAACTCATAACAGAGACTCAGACAAATTTTTACAAAGTCAGTGAAAGAATACTACAAACTTTTAATGACACCAAAAATGATAAACTGTAAAAAGTTAAATGAATGAGCATTACAAAGCACTATAGGGCAGTTGGAACTCGTTGAACATAAAAGTAAACCAACGTTTATATTAATCTAAAAAGATACTTTACGAAGACATATTGCCACCACAAAGCTTATTTGTATTGTCAAGAAAGAAACCTTGTTACGCTTAATGCTACATTTTTTGAAATGCGAAGCGGGAAATTATTACTGGACGTTGTTCAAGTTTTCCTTGACATCTTTGCCGGTTTGAGGAAAATAGTTTTGTGAATTGTATGGCGGTGTAGGTTGTGGGAGAGTGTTTTGACGTGCAGATGCAACCATGGGATACGTCGGATGAACATTAGCCGTTGGTGGCGCAGTCGAGTTCTGAAATTTTGAAATTTAGATTTTGTTAAACAAAACAATAACAAATTAAACAGAAAACCAAGTAACATCACAAAGCACTGTAATGGAATATTTAGAATACTAAATGGATAAGGGAGAGTATGATTAAGGGAATGGACTATTTAGGACGCTAAATGGTATAGTATATTTTTTGTATACTAAATTAATAAGAAAAGTAAGATTTAAAGTTTTGGCCGTAAAGTAAAGAAAAAAATAGGACAGCAAAATATACTCAAACAATACTGAAAATGGTTTTTATTGTCAACTTGACCAAGCAAGGGAGAATTCTAGTTTTAATTTTAATCGGGCCAGAACATATTTTTGAAACTAATTAACGATTTTGCGCAAAATCCTTCTTTGTCCGACTTTCTTTAGCATATGCAATGTGGAAGCGCAGCCGCAACAATACAATAGAGATTGTCTATAAAGTTTTATCTAGGTCTCGGGCCATTCGTCGCACAGACAACTTTCTTCCAATATAAATGCTTTAAAATCACACTGGCCAGCTCCCTGTGCTGCAATGTAGGCCTACAAAATTTTGTTCTGGTGTTTTGTTTGTTCACATACTTCGTTCTGCTTTGTTGTTGAAAAAAATCAATAAGGAATTTTTTTATCGATTGTTGTTGTCGACAACGTAGCCGAGTGAATAGGAGGGCCGTATTGATGGCAAACACGATTGAAACAGTTTAGGTTTGACTTTTACTTTCATCATTCTGTTGTATCTTTGGGTAAAACACATTACTTTCTTCTGCTAAAACTTGTAAACCAAATAAATAAAATAACAACTGGATAGCAATATTTTTGCATTTCTGAAAGCAGGTCGGAGTAATATCTTAACGGTTGTTCAAAGTTTAACAAATATGACGTTATCCTGAGAGAAAGGAAGGTAAGCGAGATGCTTGATAATGAGAATTATTTAAGACGCCTTTAATATTGCGCAACCATTTAAATCTATAACAAGTTGAGCTTTTATTGCAAATATTTTTCTTTGAATTTCAAGTTTCCGCAACACTAAAAGACCAAGGGGATGACAAAACCAGGGGGCCTACAAAAAAAAACAAAAATAAAGTAATGTATTTCTCATTCCAATATAAATTTGCCGCAAAAAAGCTAAAATTTTTAACCGGCAACACTTGAAGCATTGGAGTATCAATCAATAAAGAAAATTCTTACAACAAAGCCTGTGGGTTGTTGCTGTCCTAGTCCTTGCACAAAGTTGTGTGATTGGATTCCCGCAGTCGTGGAAGCCTGCAATTGACGTCTCATGCGCCGACGACGGCAGTAAGCGAAAATGGCGGAAAACAGGGCGATAGCAATTATAATCCACAAATCTGCTCAGAGCAAATTTAAAAAATGGAAACAGCAATGAAAATAAATATCATACAAACTTTAAAAGTTTAAATCATGGCGCTACATTTTAACAGCGTTAGGTTGAAGGCTTAATTTTTGTCCAGTTTGGACCTACAAACTACAATGTGTGGTAAAAAGACATAAAAATTTACTACTTGACAAATTGTTTTTTTTTGGTTTTTTAATCAATTAATCTCTAAGTTTTTATTTAGAGTATAAAAATTAGATGTATTCAAAATTGATTATAAGATATTGCTAAAAATTTATATTTTTCTCTGAAAAAATGTCCTCCCAATCTATCAATTTAAAGGTCGCTTTAAAAGATATTAAAAATAATATTCGACAATAACAGTTGCAAAAAGTAAGTTTAATAGAAAGTTTGTAATAATCTAATTACTAAAAGTAGTTGTTTTAAGTACTAAGTTACCACTTACGATTAATTATCAATCAATATAACAACGCTTTTTTGAAACCACAATAAGAGACGCCAAAACTACAATCGACATTAAATCGTTTTAGGAGTAACAGATAGATAGAAATGTCCAAACCTATTTATATTTTTTAAGATGACTTTTCGCAAAAATGTTTTTACCAATTTTTCCGCAAAAATGCCTAACGCGTTATTTTGATTAACGGCAAACATTAAAAACCACTGGTGTTGTTTGCCATTATTAGGCCTTTAATCATATATTTTAGGCCGTCAAAAAAAAGTCAAATAGAAACGATAACTCCATTCACAATTATTTGCAACTGTATTATTCCTTAAAGTAAACAAACAACTAAACTTACACCAATATTTGTAGAAGGGGTTGCTGGTATATGTACAGCACAAAGCCGTTAAACCGTCGAATCCACAACAGTATTGGTTACCTGTAAAAAAAGCATTATCACAACAAGTGAAAAAAGGTGAAAAAAGGTCTTCACTGCAAGTGAAAAAACAAGAAGTTACTAAAGGAAATGGCAATTTTCAAGTACAAGCACAGATTTTATTACAAATTCGGATTAAAAAATTATCTTAAAGTTGACATAAAAAAGTAGTACCGGTAGGTAGATAATTTATTTTTATACTCGCGGCTTCTTTGCAATTTTAATGTACCTTACCCTCGGTTAACCACTGCTCTACAGCCATGGTTAACCTTGGCTGTAGGCAGTGGCAAAACTGGAATTTTTTTTTAACTAAACACATTTGATAAACGAATAATGTATCAAAAACATTTGATAATGAATAAAAAATAATAACATTAAAAAATTTTTACTCTTAGTTGTTATAGTATGTGACGTCATAGGATACGGCTCTACTGCGTTCTTCTCTATGGTTTGATAAGAGTGGTTAACTGCGTGATAAACATTCATTCTTTTTAATAAATACTTTCGTATGACATTGATTCCTATAACATTTGTATAACCCCGTGTAAATAAAAGAGCTAATTGCAGATAACAGTGAAACTCATAACATGGCATCGTCAATAATCAGCTCATAAATTGTTAGTAGAAAATCAGCTTACGAACCAATATAGAAATATAAAGTAAGTTTTTGAAGATAAAAGAAAAATGCCAAAAAATAAACGAGAGCTGCAAGTAGAATTAGAAGCAGCAAACAAACGAATAGCCGAATTATCTCAATCTCATCAAAACACGAATAGTAAAGTTGATGATGATGAATCTCCCTCTTGGGTGAAATTTCTTTAGAGGGACAATTGTCAATGCAAAGACAAGGGCAAGAACAGAATGTTGATAGTCAACGACACATGCAATAATAATCGAAAAATTTTTGCAAGAGCAGCTGCCTCAAAGCGCGGAAAACCAGATAAGCGAATCACGTGAGCAAACTGCTGACATCAATAGTTGTAATAACGAGGCAAGGCGAAGAAAAGCGGACGCACAAAAGTCTTCCACACTGCAGGTGAGCATTTTGTTAGCTGAATTTTCAAAATGGTTCAAATTGTACAACGATTATACTACGGTTTCGTTTGCCACAGAGTTGCCATTGAGCAATCAGTTGGCATTGCTTCGCCGTTTTTTTTGATGGAAATGCAAAAAACCGCAGAACACGTACTTCTTATCCCAGATGATACGACACTTCAGCCAGAGGAAAAGTTAGATAAAATCAAAAATTACATCCGGAATCAAAGATATATAGCGTTAGACTGCGTCGCGTTATAAGAGAGAAAGCAAGCGGCTGGCGAAAATTTCGTTTTGTTTCTAATCGCGATTAAAACTTTGGTGAGGTAATGTTTAAATCGTCGTTTAGTCACAAAGATCATGTCAGGAATATATGACAAAGAGACAAAAAAAGCTTCTAGCCATATCCTCTTTACCTGATCTTCAGACTGTCAATGACTTATGCAGATCGAAAGAGACAGCAAAACTAGACGACCCACAAATAAGCCAAGAATTGAATGAAAAAAAGGCGTGCCAAAGCAAATTTTATCGAAATTCTTCTAAATCTAAAAAGTCCAATAAAAGGCCCTGTATAAAATGCAATAGAAAACCTGCCCACCAAAAAATCAAACCCAATGTCTTGCAAAGGATATAGAGTGATCAATATGTCGCAAGAAAGGTCACATTTCATCAGTGTGGTTTCATAACAAACCTGGGTTTAATAGACACGACAAAACGAAGAGAAAATTAATGGGACAAATAAAGCGTAGATGCAATGGTAACGCAAATTTTGCAAACTCAGCGGCTCCCAAAATAACTTTTTATCTTTTTTCTCTTAAACATCGTGACCCGTTAGGTTCCACTAATGCTACATTAGATACAATAACCGAAGCAAATCTTCTTGGGGTAAACATCATTCAACGGCTCGGAATAGACCTTGATAATTTAATGCCGCCAAGTCAAGACAATTCTTAGTGCAGTAAATCGGAAGACCGTAACGTACGTGGGGACTTTTCCGTGCATCATAGAATACTGCGCCCGATTCGTCGAAGAAACCATTTACGTCTGTCCTGACGTAGAAAATTTTTTGTTTGCTTGGTACGTATGTCAACAGGCTAATATTCTTCCAGCTGCGTATCCTAAACCCATAAATTCGTCAAAAAAAAAACTAGAAAATTAGCAATCATATTAAAAGCAGAAAACACAATATTTGTTATATCAGAGAATCCAACTGCAACAGAAATTAGTAAAACTGAGAACAAGTTGCTAAAATTTTACAGCTATGTGTTTTCTGAAGATATAACATAACTGAAAATGAACAGTAAATCCTTGAAAATGTCTTTGAAAGAAGATGCTGCTCTATTTGCTTTACTTGTTCCACGCCAAATACCATTAGATTTTGGAAGGATGTGAAGATAGAGCTTGAACAACTTGTACAAGCTTCATTCATCACATCAGTAACAGAAGCAACTGATTAGGTGCACCCTATGATTGATGTACCAAAACCCAATGGTGGAATATATCTTTCTTTTGATTTGATTAAAATTGAACAAATACATGTATGTACGCCATCCATATCACCCATCAAAATCACCTGCTAAAGCTATTTTGAATATTTCTTCTTCTAGATTTTGTTTAACATTAGATGACACATAAAGATACTGGCAAGTACCTTTGGAAAAAGAAAGTCAAGACTTTAACACATTCATTACGCCGTTTAGAAAATATAAATTTCTTCGAGCTCAGATGAGACTAGCTTTTTCTCAAGACGAGTATTGCGCAAGAGGCGGTGAAGTTCAGCAAAACATTGAACTGATATCTTACTGCAAGCTCAGCAAGACATCAAAAAAGTGGTAGATGACATTCTTATTCAAGGTAAAACCGCACATGAACACTTGAATACCGTAGTGGCTGTATTAAACAGATGTCGAGAACAAGGTATTACAGTACTCTTAATCCAAAGAAAATGCAGTTACTACAAGTGCTGTCAGATATGTTGGATATATAGTGAGCAGCGAAGGTATTAAAGCAGACCCCACAAAAATTGAAGATAAGCCGCAATTCCCGGGTCCGATGAACACAACCGAATTACGTAATTTCATAGGCATGGCAAACCAAATGGGCGGATTCACTCACTTACTCAATGAAACAGCAGGTCCCTTCGGGACTTGCTTAAACCAAAAAATGCTTTCCTTCAGTCACCCGAGCATTAAAAAGCATTTACAAAGACAAAAGAAATTCTTTGCAGCGTCCCTATTTTGATTGCATTTAACGCCAATCTGCAAACAATGCTGCCAATAGATGCATTTTGTTTGAAAGGTCTAGGTTTTGCACTTTTGCAAAAACATCAAAAAATATAAAAGTTGATTCAAGCAGGATCACGTTTTATAACTGAGACTAAGTCAAACTATGCTACGGTTAAACAAGAATTGCTCGCTGTTGTTTGGGCTATGCGAAAATGCCGAATATATCTGCAAGGCTTACCCAGTTTCAAGCTAATAGTAGACCATAAGCCATTAGTGTCAATCCTGAACACACAACACTCTATATAGTAGATAATCTCAGAATTCAGAGTGCAATTTATACTCATCATCGTCGGGAAAAGCCGCGACTATCACGTAAAACTACCGAGCGGTCGAGTCTGTTGGCGCAATAGACACTTTATTTACCCTATTCTCACTGAAGGGGGAGATTCCAAAGAAAAAATGACGACATCAGATAAACGTCACGTCCATTTTGAAGATGAAGTTCTTTCATCACCTTTAACCTCGTGGCGAAGTATAAGACCAAAACGCTTTCTCAATTATATAACGGGTTTCGTCTGAAGTAGCATAAAACTCATATCGTTTTTGTCGTATTGTATATAATTTTGTGCATGTTTATTAATCGGGTTTGTACGATGCACTATTGTTTTTTCTTAGACAGCCTTTTTGCTATAAAACATCTTAAAAGGGGATTGTTATAGTATGCGACGTCATAGCGCATGACTCTACTGCGTTCTTCTCTATGGTCTGATAAGAGTGGTTAACTGCGTGATAAACATTTATTTTTTCGTATAGATGCGTTCGTATAACATTCATTCCTATAACATTTGCATAACTCCGTGTAAATAAAAGAGCTACCTGCAGATACAAGTGAAACTCATAACACTAGTTGAAACCAGAAAGAGTGTTTTCGCTTTACAAGTTTAATGAAGACTAAAAATAAATGGTATTTACTTAAAAGTCAAGACCAAAAGTGTTTTTTAACAGTAATACAATAAGAAGAAACTTTTATAAAATCAATTTCCGTCATTAACTATATCTTAGAAAGGTACGAGCGTATTAAAGATGTTGTATATGGACATTGATGGTTTCAAGATTGTCAATGTCTAAAAACCAACAATCTCGCAACACACATTAAAAGCCATTTCCGTGTTCCCATACTCCTATTTTTTTGCAGGTGATTTTAACTGCCAGCACCCTGACCTGGGCTCTAATTACGCTGCCCAGATAAAAAATTTGGCTGACTGAGTTGCCAAAAAAAATCTTTCCCTTTTTGTATAACCCTAAATATGCCCTAGCTTCTTCTCTAATTGCTGAAACACTGAAACTAATCCCGAACTGGCTTTTACGAGTGAAGGTTTAAACAGCTCCGAGCTGGACAGACGTACAGTAGAAAAGTTTCCTAGGTTCCAACATCGATCATCGCTTATTACGGGCCAAAAAAATTTGGTCCAATTCCCGAGTGAGCCTACAAACATTGAACTTCCGCAAAGCCAACTGGAAAATATACGGCCTCATCACAAACCAGCTATCTCGGGAATTACCATCTACTGTACTGACTCTAGCTCTATTGATAAGGCATACCAGGACTTCTGTAATATCATCTTTGCAGCAGCAAAATTGTCAATTCCACGCGGTCGCAGAAATAACTACAGACCGTGTTGGGATGCGGAGTGCAAACACCTCTACCAGGTTTTTCCACGGGCTCCGCAGAATGAAGCAACTGGTTCAGCTGCTTTTGCCTTGCTGTTCCAACTTGATAAAAAACAAAAAGATTATTGGGCCGTGGCTTTCAATAACTTCGACTTCACGCACTCCAGTTGGCTGGCATGGAATATAATTAAAAACTTGATCGCTAGAACCAGACACACACGCCGCCTCTGCCCCATTACAGGCAACTTGATTGCCAGTGCTCTTCAGCTTTTAAATTCTGTAAAAGCTTTGGGCCCTGACGTCCTATGTCCAGACCTAACACTCCAAGTCATCCCTGATTTGAAGTTTTGGTTAAACAAGTTTCTTTTTTCCTGCATGGCCAACTCAAGCTTCCAAAAATTTGGAGGGGAGCATTACTGGTTGCCATCTCGAAGCCGAATAAGCCATTAGAAAACCTAAAGAGCTATAGACCTATCTCTTTGCTTTGTGTACCTTTCAAAATCTTGGAGAGACTTTTCTATTACCGCTTCGAATCACTTATAGATCCACTGCTGCCTGGAGAGCAAGCTTGGTTTTGACCGTAGATCAAGTCACTCTTTTAACTCGAGAAATTGAGAATAGCTTTTTGGCCAAAGAGAAGGCCAACGTTGTGTTTGTCAATATCGCATTAGCCTACGATAATGTGTGGCCTCATCTACAAGCTATCTTATCTTCTTCTGGACAGGCACATGGTTTCATTGATTATAGAACTTGTTCATAATCGAAGTTTTACTCTCACCACCGGTGCCGAACAGCAAAGCAGGTTAAGACGCCTTGAGAATGGCGTCCTATAGGAAATAAATAAAGAAATAAACGGAGAAGTGTCCTGGCTCTTATCTTGTTTATTATCTATACATATGAACGGAGAGTAACAGTCGCCGGAAAACTTCCTTATGCTGGTGACTTGGCCATCATGCACTATTGTAGGATCTCTTACCGAGGACAAGGCAACCATATCTTCTTATCTTTGCAAATGGAAGCTCAAGCTTAACACAATAAAAAATGTGTCAACAGCCTTCCATCTTCACAGCAAGGAAGCATGGTGTAAGTTTAACATCTTTGTCAACGGACAGTCTCATCTGTTTTGCCCTAAACCCTCTTAATTATCTCGTCATAAAGCTGGATAGGGCACTTACATTTCTCCGACACGTAAAATCATTGCGAAAAAGGTTAACATCTCGCGTTGAGCTTTTAAAGCGATTGGCTGGATCAAGCTGGTGTGCGGATGCCACAATACCCAGCACAGCCACCCTTGCCTTGGTCGATTCCACAGTTGAGTATTGTGCAACTGATTGGTGTCGCAGTGCCCATACTCGCCTTATTGACAAGCATATTAACAATGCCTTGCCCATATCATGCCTTGATTTCTGTTGCAACTGAGAAATTAAAAATATACGTATATACAATGTTCTGCCAGTCACTTAAATCTTAAAGTGGTTAAATATATTTTTAATTGTTTTGCAAAGAATGAACTTAAAAGAATAAACACATTTCAAGTTTCATTGCTAGAAATATCTGCTAAAAAATGGCGAAATTTAATTTTAGAAAACTTGCAGCTTTAATTCTTGTATACTAGTTTGTATTTTGTTTTTTTTGATAGTTTTCTTGTTTCTTTAACGCATTTTGAGCTTAGTACTTGCTTTGACCCTTGTTTACTTTTCTTTCTTGTTAGATTATTTTCAGTTTCATTGCATGTTATATTGTTATTTAGTTTTACTGTTTTCGCATGTACAAGTTAATTTTTGTTTTCCTTAAATAACTTTACTTAGTATATATTTAGTATTTCAAAATATGGTAACGCTTAATGGGTTTATCGAAATAAAGATTTCAATTTCTTTTAACGAATAACGGCCATTAACTTTTAAATTTTAACTGAAATGCGTTTAACCTTCAAAAGAAAGATTTCGAAGCTTTGTATCACTTTTGACACTATTTTCGCAGTAGTCCTTCTAATGTAAATGGCCAAAACAAGTTGTTGATCCTGGTGTTCTAATATTCCTACCAGACCCGCATGGGTCAAGCTTAACCGTCTTTGAACTGGCTCTGGTTTATTCCTTTCAGAAACGCACAAATGAGGTATAACTACTACGGCGGCATGTGAGTGTGACCCAAAGGAATAGACAGCTAAGCACATAGCGTAATAACATCTTGCTCCATTTATTACTATCTAAATGAAGCCCGTGCTCTTTCAAATGTCGACAAGAAGCTGTTGACCTGGCTAAAAGAAATATGTCCGGTCATTTGGTGGACCATCCAGCTCCCGTCCATCTCCCCAAACGAAGAAGAAGAAGAACGTTTTTAATTGTTCTGGCTTACTTTTAATTCTGCTTTACATTTAACAAGGCTTCCTTTGATTGCTAGTAAGGAGAGACTACGGCCAAGTTATGCTTCTAAGCGTTTTAACAGATTTTAAATTGTTAAATTAAAATGTTTCAGATTTTTAATTAAAATATATAAAAGGCTGATAAATAGCATAATTTTTTAATAACAAATTTGGAAAAAAAGCGCTGTTTTAAAAGTTTTTTATCTGTAAATTTAATTCAAAAAAAAGTTTAAGACAATAATTCGTTTCGACGATACATACAGTAGACAGCAAAAGTTTTAAGACAGTAAGTTTTTGTAATTATATAATCTTCAATTAATTTTTTATTTAATAGTTGATTTAAAGATTTAAAGAAATACATCATTTTGCAGCATTTTAAAACTCTTTAAAAAAATTTAATAAATAACAATGGCGTGCGGCCAAGGCATGCAAGTCATGCGTTGCATGACCAAATTTTTAGAAATTGCATGACAAACTTTTGTGCAATGAGGTAGATATCGATGAATTCGATGAAAAATATTACTTGTTTCGGATGAAATCTGAGGTGGATCCGAGACGAAGACCTATTTTTTTGTGTTATTTTAGAGAATATTGTGAATTTAGAACGAAAAGTAAGAAATCTGAAACTGGTTACAAGTGATGAACTTTTTTTTTTTAGATATCACTGCATTTTGAGAACAAAAAGTGCATTACGCGGAGCGATTTCAAGCATGCCCTGTTTTTTCTTTCAAAATCACCGCATTTTCAGGACGAAAACTGCATTACCTGGACCGATTTCAAGCGACGATCTTTTCTTTGTTTGGAGATAACTGGATTTTAAGGACGGAAACTGCAATACCTAGGAAGGATTTGGAGTGATGACTTTTTTCTAGAGATCACTGCATCTCTGGGACCAAAACTACATTACCAGAGAATGACTTCAAGTAATGACCTGTTTTTTAGAGATCACCTTAAATCTAGACCGAAAATTGGTCTTGAATAAACCCAATTTTATGACCTGGTTTTGGCATGCCAATTGCATGACTAGTTTCAAAGGTCACCGCACGCCACTGATGAATAGTCTATGATATTTATACTGAGCAAAGTTACATGAGATTAAAGTCTATACATATAAAATAGGTGGGCATAAGTTATTGATACAAAAAATAAATTATCGACCAATGAGGTAAATATTAGTTACAGATCAATATTTAGTAACATAACCGAATCCTGAGATCACTTGAGCCGTTTTTTGAGGCATGGAATCTACTAATTCAAATCCATGAATTGATGGAATTAAATTACATTTCGATAGTAATAAGTGAAATCCATTCATGGTTTCAGGGATCTGGTTCCATGCCTCCAAGAATGGCTTAAGTGATCTCAGGATTCGGTTATACTATTAATTTTTGATCTCCAACTGATATTTACCTTAATAATTGAAAAAAATTTTTTTGGATCAATAACTTATGCTTTTATATGTATAGACTTTAATCTCAAGTAACTTTGCTCAGAATAAGTATTATAGACTATTCGTTAAATTTTTTTAAAGAGCTTTAAAAATGCTACAAATTGATGTATTTTGAATAACTCAAATATTAAAAAAAATTGATTAAAGATTATATAATTACATAATGTGTCAATAACTTTTGCTGTCTACTGTAGTATTCCAAAGATTCAATGACAACTCAAAAATGTAATTCGATAACTTCAAAGCAACTTCATGGACCAGCCAGCTTTGTGAGAAAATAAATAACTGATTATTAAGCTATACACGTTGAAGTGCACGTCTGTTGTTAACCACGTATTATTACAAACAATGCCGCCACAGGAAATTTAGAAATAGCATAAGATTTAAAAAAAAACAGATTTTGTTACAGAATCAAAAATATATAAAATTGAACTCTTCATGTTATGTCAATTTCTAATTATCCTAGCAAATTTTCACTAAAACATCGTGAAAGTTAAAAAAAGTTTTTACTTCGCCGTGATGCATCATTTACTGGATTGATTGTACCTGTCGCTAGTAAAGCCTTTTTTTTTATCTTCTCCATGTTTTTTGCAAAAACTTTTTAAAACTAAAAAGTACCATTTTGCATAACCAATTGTCTGATTTTATGTTGTGAGGGATTTTTTATTGAAAAACCTGAAGAATTTTTCCTAAATTATTAGCTAAAAATTGCTTTGATAGAAAAAACACGATACAACCAAAAAATTGAAAAAACACAAAATTAAAAGATCAAAAACAAAAACACAAGGCACCAATAATCACAAACATGCAAAAAAAGATTTTATTATATTGAAATCAAATTTTGTACAATATCAAAAACTGTAGGCCTACACTACAAGGTTTTGGTACAAGAAACGGAGAAGTTGATTTGACTTTAATAAATTCCTAAAAAGTTACAAAAGCCAAAAAAATATCAATTTGAAATTAACCTTAAAAAACCAGGTAAAAGAAAATATTAAAGCTTACTTTTAGGACAATACCAACTTTTACCGTATCGGTAACCACAATAGTCGGCCTAAAAAAAATTAGTTAAACATGTTTTAAAACAATTATTGGCCAGGTGTATTGACTTATGTCTAAATAGATAGACAAAAAAGATTTTGTTTTTGGAAAGTAATCTGCCACAAGTCAGAAGATTATCACAGAAAGAAGAAGGACCCAAGTTCAATGATTAGTCTACTAAAATAATTTTTGTTTTGCGAAGCAAACACATCACATGGAGTCCAAGTGGAATTTATGTGAATTTCACGTGGTGTTTTTGCTAGAGACCGGCACTTACGACAAATTTCTCTATGAAGTCAGCAGCTTACCTACAAAAGTAACCCTGCTTTGATTAGAAAGCAGCAACGAGGCCAATACATTCATTTAAATTTCACAAAGGACTGTAATAGATAGGGGCTAGAATAATGACTTTCTATATTGATATTATGGCTGAATTTTTATTCTCTTCATTTATTTTTTGTAGCATTGGCAACGTGGCCGAGTAGATAGAACGCCGTATTGATGGCGAACACGATCAACACCGTCACGGTTTAAAACCTCCTCTGGTCCTTCTATTGTGTTAAATCTTAGAGAAAATTTACGCCACGATATTTTTTCTGCATGGAAATCTTAGTAAGTAGCTCTAAATTTTGGTTAAATCTAGAAATATAAATAAAAAACAAACAAATATAAAATTTCTGTTCGGACGGCAATATCTTGGCATCTCATAAAGCAAATCGGGATAATCGCTTACAATTGCCCTAAATATACGTCTTTGACGTTTTCTTACGAGTCAAAAAGATATATAAAAAATAAACAATGCATTACATAATAAAAACAATTTTAGAAGCGTTAACTTGAAATTTATTTTGAGCAGATTTTGAATGCGGATTAAAATTCTTGCTACTACATAAAAAACAGTTTGTTATATGAATCAGAAGTTTATTAATTAACCTACCTGAACAGAAGTAAGACTTGCCATTACCAACAGGCATGAAACCAAACATGCAAAAAAGTACATTGTAATATGTTTCTTTAATTATTAAAGGTCAAAAAACTTTATTAAATCCAAGCTACTAAAATCAGAAACAAAAAAAGTTAATTTATGGATATGCAAAATCGAGCTGTTTTGCAATTAATTTTAAGTCTCTAGTTGATTATTTAACAAATCTAGATGGTGTTAATTGCAAACTAGTAATGTCCAGCTAGAAAATTCAAAATCGAATTGGAAAACTAAAACGTACTCGTTTCATATTTGACAGTGAGTTACGCGAAATCTCTATTCATCTCTGCGACATTGCGTTGGTTAGCACAGTTACTTGCAGAGCAGGCTGCACCTAACAGTTATGACAAGCGTTGGCAAACCTTATAGACTTGGTTGGACTTTGAAACGAACTCAAAAAATGTTTAAACCAAATCGAACTCTAACCCATAAACACTGCACTAGACCAGCGTTTCTCAAACTGTATTCCGCGGAACACTTGTGTTTACTTAAAATGTTCAATTAAAATGTTAACTTTAAGAGCTTACTTAAAGTGCTCTGTTGAAAAACGGTATGTAGCTATTTCATAATAAGCTTACGTAAGTTTACATATTTAAAAAATTCTGACATTCATATTTTATATGTTACGTTCTGTTTTGACAATATTTTAACCCACTTTAGCAATTTTATTTCAAAAAACAGCTGAAATCATCACCATCATTCGTCTTAATATTGACATTAAAAAAAAAATATGTTATGTAAATAAATGCTCATAAACTCATGGGTGGAAAACTTTTAAGCAATTTTTCTAAATTGCGCCAAAAAGAATTAACAAGCCAATGTTTTAAAAGTTTCACACAAGGTTTTGTGATTTAAAAAAAAGTTTCAAGAATCAATAAAATATCCTTTCCCACAAAACGCTCTTAAAGAACACATTCTGATTGAAACGCTCTTCCTGATCTCATACAAGCAGGTTTCGTAAGATCAAAATATTCTTTTGTTAAACTTAACCAAACAGAAAGTCATTCTTTTCTATAAAATTATAAAATCCAAAACATGACTGAGCAACTATTGAGATAAAAACGATAACAATCTTCAGCTAATTGTTAAGTTTTTTATGACAAGATAAGTTTTGTTGGTGGAAAAAATAAAGCTTTGTGATTTGACATAATTAAAACACAAAAAATCAAGTACAAAAAATTAGAAGTTCTGTTATGAATGTAAAATCGGAAAGTCATAGTAAAAATTAAAACTTTTTGGCATTTTGGCCAGAAGTGTGAAAAGTTTTTGATGTGGATCGCATTCCCCTAGTTTAAAGTCCTGGATGTCAAAGACTTTAAAGTCCTGGTTTTAAAGATTTAATTTTAAAGACCTGGTTTTAAATGTTGGAGGGCAACAGCAAATTTTCTCTGTGAAAAATTGTCAGAGATATTTACTGCGTCTGGTGTTGTGGCCCTCCAAAGGTCAGACACTTCTTGAATGACTTGCGGTCAACAACCTCGTATTTCCCATTTCAACCAGCTAAGATGCAATATCATCGGCTGAAACGGGACAGTGACAAGGAGAGTGTCGTGACCTACCAGTAAGGTTGTTCAAAATACTCCACGCTTTTCGACTAGAGTGTGAGAAGTCAATGCTCCGAACTGCCTCGGACCATCGACCCCTCCGCTTTCTGTCAAGCTTGGCAAGCAGAGCTGTAGCAGCCAAACTTGAGTCGTCTCCCTGAGGAGACTGCAGAAAGGTTTCATAGAGGGATTCACACTCTGCATCCCAACACGAAATACAGTTAGTTCGATACCCGTGTGGGATAGTCTTTTTGGCTGCTTTCTTAATGGTGTTACAGAAGTCTTGGTAAGCCGCATCCACATCAAGTGAATCAGGCGGCAACAAAGTATTTGCGAATTTATTTGTCAAAGCAATGTAGTGACTCCATTTGGCCTTGCGGAAGTTCCATCGCTTAACAGGCATGCTTGGCACTGCCATAGCAAACCTTGGTTGTGTAATAAACAAAGGTCGATGTTGTGACCTGGGGAACTTGTCAAGGACACGTCTATCCGGTAAGCGACTGTTTGGACCTACGCTAGCGAAAGCTAGGTCTGGATTGGTGCCAATGTTCCAGCGGCCGGAATAAAAACTGGCAGTGTTCTTGGCATTATATAACAGGGCAAGACAATTAATACTTGTCCAGCCAGCCAAGTACTCACCGTCCGGACTGTTGTCGTCATAACCCCAGTCAGCAAGACGACAGTTAAAATCGCCAGCGTAAATACAGGGGTGAGGATACACTGGAAGATCCAGGGTTCGCAATCGTGTTGGCGGTGGTTTGTAGACGTTGAGTATTTTATAGCCATCAACGTCCACACACAACCACTCGATCTCCGATGTCGGTGGAGATTAGTCCAAAAGTGTGTATCTCAGTCGCTCGTGGACATATGTGGCAAGGTCATGCTTCCTGCTTAAAAAAGACCCAGATAGTTGGTAGTTTGGAAGTACCAACTTCTCTGCATCAGTGCAGTGGGTCTCCTGCAGTAGGATGACGAGTGCCTCAGACTGCATAGCGAGGTGATGAAGAACGTTCATCTTGCTTGCAGTGAGGCCTTCGATGTTCAGCTGAAGAACAGTGGGTCTTCGGAACTTGTTGGAAATGTGCTCCGAAAAGGGCAGTTTTATCTTGGCATTGCCCCGTCCTGAAAAGGACGTTTGCCGATTAGCAGACCCACACTGAACATCGGAATGAGTGAATACCCTTTCGTTTTGGTAGGTTCGGTTTCAATCTGTCATCTTTAACACCAATGAACAGACTTACTCACGGCCCAGGCTGCGAGAAAGCACCAACCATCTGGGCCAATTTATTACGAAATTATCTATGAAAGTAATTGCACTTTCTTTTGTTGAATATTTTGACTATGTTTGTGATGTGTCAAATATCAACGATCAAAAAAGGGTTCAAAACAGAGTCAGGTTTTAAATGAGTATTTTTGATATGCAAAAGGCTTGGGGAAAGAAACGAAAAAAAAATTTATTTTGTTTTTGGAAAAGGTTTTGAGTGGATTGCATAAAAAAACAAACTGGATTTAGCATCTCGATCACCAAATCTTTGCCACATAATTTGTTTAGTCTCCGTCGTTTATTTTGCTGCCAGAGCCATGTTCAAAATCAACCACACAAATCAAAGGGGGCTTGCACCTGCTTAGAAAATGGTTAGTGTCAAGAAGGGGAGGCAAGTCAGCGCCCCATAATTTAATGCGGACAACTAAATTAAGGTTACTTTAGTTGTAACGCTTGCTTTTAAAAACAAAATAGCCGATTAAACCTTAAGGGATAACTTTTTGTGAAATTAATTATGTTGTAAAGAGAAAAAGGCCTGAATAGTTTAATAAAGAAAAGTAAATAGTTTGTTCTATAGCTATTCATGAGACGGGCGATCGCGGTTAGTTTTTTCTACCTGGCAATATGTATACTCGTGTAATAAATGTAACTTTTAGGGACACAAAGCATCAGAGCAGAAATTACTAAAAACGATGTTAACTTAAATCTTGTGTAATTATTTTGGTCAGGTGGTACGATAAAACATTTAGCGGTACAGGAAGACAAAAGATTCATCATTCCGGTATAAACTGCTGCAAGACTACAAAAACTGGAAAACAAATTGTTTTTAAAAAACTACATAAATGTCTAGCTAATGAGAAGGACTTCCGTTAACTGCTATGAGCTATTTTGAATTTACATAAATTAAAACTACGTACAATTAGGGTAGGTTTTAGTTTGAAACACATTAAATTGAACAGAATTTAATCCAAAAAACCGGAACACTTTACAAACTCAATATTAAAAAGAATAAAATCATTGAAATTTGACAAAATGACTATATCCAATATTAAACATGCTTTGCCATCTGATTTCAGATCAGGATTTTCTAATTTTAAGTTGCATTAAAGTTTTTTTTTACCATTCTGATAGCTAACCGGTCATTCAAGCATAATTATCACAATTATCACATTTTTAACTTATTCTTATCTTTCTTATATTATTCTCCAACCAACATTTGCCTTAATATCGGTAAAAAATCCTTTTTCTTGCATTTTCATCAAAGTTTCTAATCTAATTCACTGTTTTTCTATTGCTTGTTTTTTTGTTCTACATCGAAAGCTTTACGGAACTTCCTTTTATGAAAAAGCCAATTACTAATTATTTCCAAAACAAACGCTTTCCACGAACACGCAGTGAATAATCTATGTGGCGTAGGCTGCTTTAAATAGACAAAGTCTTATAGATTTTGTAGGGTTATGTTGATTACATCATTAATTTTATAGGAAAACATCTCCTACTATAAGAGATCTTTTGAAAGAACTACTTGTAACTTTTTACAATTCAATTCTTGTAAATCATGATTTTTATCTTCTTGTTGAACCGTATAATTTACTTATCAGATTTATCCATTGCTAAATATTAGATATTTTTATTAAATCACAATTAGAATACGTTACATGACTTTGATCATGAGAAAAAGGATATAAGAAACGTTATGTAATGAAAACATATGAAGAGCAAAAATATATAGCCCATACATTGGCAAATAGGTTTTCTGATCATGATTATTGAATAACTTGTGCAACATTGATTTTGTTCTTACACACAACTTGCAAATGTAGAAAGGAAGCTATACAACTTGTTTTGTAACTCAACAAAGTGTTGAATTTAAAAAGATTTTTAGCATTCAGCATAGACAATTAGTTAAGTAATTTAAAATTAATACAATGAAAACAATGTACTACAACGTAACTGCGAAGCACCGCTAAGCCGCAAGAGCATACTGACGGTGGTTCCGATATTCTAACCACATCATCGAGTCAGCTAACACGGATGGGGTAAAGTCAAGCTGCACCCTGCAGTTTTTCAGCTTTTTCAGCTGGGGTCAACAACAAGCTGTGGTGTCCTGACGAGTCCTAACAAGGACGAAACAGGTCTGTCGGCACTTGCTTGTTGATTGACTTGACCATTCCTACTTAATTTAAAATTAGTTGTCTTTTTAATGTTAAATTTATTTTTAATTAAAGCTGTGTATACGCTGTGTTTGAAGTTTTTAAAATTTGTTAATTTTACATTTTCTAACAATCTTTCATTTATTCTCATAATTTGCAATAGTATTCTACATGTACAGTATACGAGGTATATTGATGTATGTTACTCTGGGTGTAAATCAATGAAAGATTTTAGGCTTCTTTTTAGTGTTATCTCGACATTTTTACGGTTTAAGATTGACCTAAAATTTGATTATTGAGCTTCTGTGTAAAAAACCAGAAAAAAATTATTTTAATTCTTTCTATAGCAAGGACGTTTTTATTCATCATAAAAAGGTTCTTTTTATGCATTAACTTTGTTATCCGAGATAAAGGGTCTACCTCATCCAGAGTAAAAATTATGTAGCTATTGAATTAACACTAGAAAGACGGGAATTTTTTCCTACTTAGAAAGACGTTTGCGGTCAATTTTGACGGCATTAGTGTTTCGTGCTAAAATTACTTGCAATAACCAAAATTTTTTAAAATATAAGTTGGAAATGAATTTGCAACAATTTCAAATATTTTTTTGACCAACGTTTTTGGTAATTCAATTAAATTTAATTAAAATAAATGTTTGTTTTGTGCTTTCCAGTGCACAAGAAGAACAAATGAAAACAGTAGAATTGGATAAATTATGTTTAACACTGCATGTTTAACACTGCAAGACTTTAAGGATTTATAACTGCAGGAGCTAGACTTTTTTTTATATAGTTGCTATGGGATTTTCTTCCTTTTTCGTAAAATTTGGCTTGAGGTTTTTAGCACCACAGAAGAAGAGGAGCCGAATCGCTTTCCGTAGAAGGATCACGGCCAATTTTTTTTCTATTAATTTTTGTCTTATCAAGTACGACTTTTCGTCTCATTAACTTCTTCCTTGTTATTTCAGAGTAGATTATATATGCATTTATGCATGCACAGTCTGTAATGTTAAACAATATAGCCATTGGCTACCTTCTTGTAGCCTTTTTGCTGGTATGATAACGTCAATTTGGTCCAAAAAAAAACATCTACACCGATTTTTAGTGAATTGCAGTTCTTTAATGTTTGTAAGTTTTGCAGTGTGCTTGTCCAACAAAAATTATTTGGTACATTGAACGTAGCATAAACAGCAGCTTTTTTGGCTTTGTTTATAGTCAAAGAGCATAACAAAGAGATTTAGACCGATATATTTCTAAGGCATATTAAAGCTTCTCTTTCATAGCAGCCTCAACTTTTGGTATATTATTTCTTTCCTTCCTTATTGTTTCAAGAAATTAAATTTTTTTTCATGAGCAAGTAAAGGTTTATGCATAAACTTGTTGCTTATAACTGAGAGAAATAATCTAAAATGTTGAGCTGCCTTTGGAAATATGAAGGAATAAAATTTTCATCAAAGAGATCTTATTTTGACGTAATAAAAAAATAGCAAGAAAAAACAATTGGTTATCACCAATTGTTTACATACTGTATAGTACAGTAATTTCCAACCTTTTTTACACCAATGTAACTTTACAAGCCCTTTTTTTTAATTCTATTTAAACATATGTAGGTTATTTTATGCGTTTGTGAAGGCGCATTTAACAAAAAATGATTTAAAACAATTCGCTCTATTAAATAGAAGTCTGTTTTGACATCCGCAAAACAACACTATGATATGACTGGAGCTGCATCTTATTTTGGCAGACTCTAGCTACCAGACTTCTTTCTTTTGAGCAATGCGAGAAAGAAGTCTCACACAGCCATGTTGACCAAAAAAACATCAAAATTCGAATACTAGTTTACGGCCAGCAAGTTTTGGTGCATTCTCACTCTGAATAGTATCCTTGCTTCTTTGCTTAGTTTTTGGTCAGTTCAAATGCCTATCCTTACTTAGTTTTTGTTCAGTTCAAATAGCATTAGTTTTAATTCAGACAAATGGTAACTCTCTTTTTACTTGTTCAACCCTCGTTTATCAATCTTTATTTTGTACCTTAATAAAAATTTTACTTACCCGATAAAGAAACTCTTAACTAAGGTTTAAATGCTAAGCTAACAAGTTTTCAGTTCAGTTCAATTTTTTTGCTCCGCCACATAGTAAAAGTAAAACTATAATCATTTAATAATAAAACATAATTAAGGCTGCGGATTAGAAAAAGGAAAAGCAACAAAGCTTGCAAAAATAGTAATGAAATGTATATGAGAAGGACTTCCGTTAACTGCTATGAGCTATTTTGAATTTACATAAATTAAAACTACGTACAATTAGGGTAGGTTTTAGTTTGAAACACATTAAATTGAACAGAATTTAATCCAAAAAACCGGAACACTTTACAAACTCAATATTAAAAAGAATAAAATCATTGAAATTTGACAAAATGACTATATCCAATATTAAACATGCTTTGCCATCTGATTTCAGATCAGGATTTTCTAATTTTAAGTTGCATTAAAGTTTTTTTTTACCATTCTGATAGCTAACCGGTCATTCAAGCATAATTATCACAATTATCACATTTTTAACTTATTCTTATCTTTCTTATATTATTCTCCAACCAACATTTGCCTTAATATCGGTAAAAAATCCCTTTTCTTGCATTTTCATCAAAGTTTCTAATCTAATTCACTGTTTTTCTATTGCTTGTTTTTTTGTTCTACATCGAAAGCTTTACGGAACTTCCTTTTATGAAAAAGCCAATTACTAATTATTTCCAAAAATAGTAATGTATATAGAAGTTGTATAACAGGAAGCAAGCTTGTTTCGTAACAATATAAATTTGATTTATATTTTCTTCCAAAGATAATAAGGAAATATATATAGAATTTGTATTACAGGAACCAAGGTTATTTTGTCACAATATAAATTTGTTATATAACACTGTATGAAAATCAGTACTTCTAAAGTGCTCAATAACAAAGTTAGAGCTTAAATTAACAATAGCAAAAACACGGGAATAAAAACAAAGTTAAAAGCCCTACAGACTGTTTCACCCATAAAAGGGATCATCAGGGGTATCTAAAAAGTAAAAAAAAATAAAATAAAGTTAAGATAAAACTGTCAGAAAGAATAGAAAACATTAGAAAAAAACCGAAAAAACTTTAACATTTTTGAAAAATTATAGAAAAAAAAAATATATATATAAAAAATTTTTAAAGATTTTAAACACTGTAAACGCTTAATAGGTCGAAACATCCCAACACGGACTCTGCTAAACTAAACTGATTATGATCGGCGAGAAAACACGAAAAAAAGGAAAAGCGCGCGAAAGAATTACAAATACAAATATTATTTCAAAAATTAAAGATTTAAAAAGGGTTCAAGTATCGGCTAAGGTAGAACGTTGTACGCGGAGGAAAAAAAAAAAAGAAGAATGAAAGAAAATCACAGTTTAAGTTTGGCGTTAATCAATTTATATTTATTTTTATGCCGACACTTATTGATCAATTCGGTTCGTTTATTCAGCAGAGCGTCATCATTTGCAGTTAAGATTTGGTATTTTTCTGCCAGACAGAGGTTGCATACTTTGCTTTCAACACTATCAACTTAAAGTCACTGTTGATACCAACCTTATTCAAACAGACTTCCTCGACTTTAGCCTGAACCTTTGCACAGGCAGATACTGGCTGTATCGAAAATCAAACGACCAGCCCTTTACATCAATGTGCAGTCCAATCATCCACCATCGATTACTAAGAAGCTGCCTTATATGATCGTAAAACGCATTTCCGAGATTTCTTGCGACGTCGACGCTTTTAGCAATTCGTTACCTTCATATGAGGAGGTGCTCAAACAAAGCGGACATAAGATCCAGCCGCTTCCTTTTGAGCGTGCAGTAGGAAAGAACAAACGTCGACAGAGAAGAAGAAAAGTTATATGGTTTAATCCCCCATATAATAACCGGGTTTCCACCAACATCGGGAAAGCCTTCTTCCACCTCCTGCGGAAACACTTCCCTCCATCAAACAGGCTGCATAAAATTTGCAACAAGAATGTGGTTAAACGCAGCTACAGCTGTACCCCCAATATGGCAGACATCCTCTCAGCTCACAACAAAAAGCTCCTTAAGTCCCACAACGGCAAACCAGAATTTAAACCCTGTAACTGCAGGTACAGTATAAGCCGTCATGCCCATTGAATGGCAACTGCCGAGACGAAGCAATTGTTTACCAAGCAACTGTACAAGCCAAAGACCAATCTAAGAACTATATCGGTCTGTGCGAAACCGAATTTAAAGCAAGATTCTATAACCACAACCATTACTTCAATTCGAATTCCAAAAGAAACGAAACAGAACTTTCGAAATTCATTTGGTCCTGCAAAGATTCTGGTATAAATCCTGCTATTTCTTGGAAAATTATTTGCCACGCAACACCTTACCAACACGGGGGAAAAGTATGCAACCTCTGTCTGGCAGAAAAATACGAAATCTTAACTGCAAATGATGACGCTTTGCTGAATAAACGAACCGAATTGATCAATAAGTGTCGGAATAAAAATAAATATAAATTGATTAACGCCAAACTTAAACTGTGATTTTCTTTCATTCTTCTATTTTTCTTTTTTTTTTCCGCGTACAACGTTCTACCTTAGCCGATACTTGAACCTTTTTAAATCTTTAATTTTTGAAATAATATTTGTATTTGTAATTCTTTCGCGCGCTTTTCCTTTTTTTCGTGTTTTCTCGCCGATCTTAACCCCTTAAGTGCCAGCGTGTTTTTGCAGAAATTTTCAAAAAAAAAGTGCGTTTCGAAAAATTGCAATATCTCAAAATCTACACAAGTTAGAGGAAAAGTATAAACATGAAAGTAGAAAGAAAATAAACGTAGTGTTTATATATCTGGTGCTTTTTGTAAAATTTTGTGATTGAGTGAGCTTTATTTGCTAAAATACAAAAAAAATTATAAAAATAAAAAAATTAGCAAAATTTTTGAACATTTTAGAAGTATAACACTCCTTTTCGGTAAAAAAATAAAACAAGATCAATTTAGGGACTTTCCCTAACAAGAAATTACAATCTGGTATTCCAGTTGTTCATTGACAAATACTTGTTGTAGCTTCTTGAACTGTCAAGAGATAAACAGTTCAGTTTCCAGCAGTTTGCAGCATTCAGATTACTATTTGCATTTGTTTTTTTTTAGGAATATTTCTTGATAAAGATTGATAGACCTAGGCCCATGTCTAGAAAAACGTACAGTATCAAAGACATTGAAAATAATGAAGATCTGTTTTTCAAAACTGATGAATTATCTGGAAGCAATTGTTATTGGACAGACAGTGACTCAAATGAGTGTGAAAGTGAAAACGAAGTAGAAGGAAATGTTGAGCAATCTTGCTCTTCCCAAAGTGTTAAAACAACGCCTATGCTTACACCACAAATAAAGCAATCTCTGTTTGCTTCTAGGCCTGCAGCTGTAAATATTACCGGTAGATTCTGTAGATCGGACAGTGACAAAGAAGATGAAATCAATGAGCAACCTTGCTCCTCCCGGAGTATTCGAAAACTGCATAAAGCTCCACCAAAAGGAAAGAATTCCCGATCTGCCAATGCAAGACCTACACCCCACAACAAAAGAAAGAGAAGGTCTAACACCAGTGACAGTAGGCCTACCAGTAATACAAGCACTCCACAACAATCTACCGGTAATGCTTCAGATCTTTCAAGCATGTGGGAAGACTTTCCTGCACCTGTCGACAATGCTTCAACTCCTATGGATACTTGGTTACCTACATTTGCTAGTAATATAGGCTTTTTTTCCCCTACTAAAGATATGTCTGCTGCTTCACCAATTGAATTTTTTTATCTTTTTCTTGATGATGAGTTTTGGAATCTTGTAGTAACTCAGACAAATTTGTATGCAGAACACTTTCCTTGTACCACTATATCAAGGAATTCCAGATTTGTCATTAAAACACCGGAATTTGGAAAAATCATGGCCAGAAATAAATTCCAATCAATACGAGCATTTATTCACTTTGCTGATAACATGACAATAAAAAAAAGAAATGAAGATGGATATGACAGACAATTCAAAATTAGACCAATTATTGACCTGCTGACCACCAAATTTTGCAAGTATTACATGCCTTCAAAAGAGCTGTCTGTTGATGAAATGACTATTGCTTACAAAGGAAGATCTTTTCTCAAGCAGTACAATGCAAAAAAGCCCAGTAAATGGGGATATAAAGCTTTTGTTTTGGCAGATGCCAAAAATGGATACTGTCTGAAATGGAGACTTCACAGTGGCAAAGAGTCTGAGTTGAATAGGCAAAAAGACGTCTCAAAAACTCAACAAATTGTGACTGACCTTGTATCAGATTTCAAAG
Organism: Diplosoma virens; assembly: GCA_963680785.1. NCBI lineage: Eukaryota > Metazoa > Chordata > Ascidiacea > Aplousobranchia > Didemnidae > Diplosoma > Diplosoma virens. The sequence goes on from OY796891.1 coordinate 5,797,798, forward strand.
AAAAGGGACACATTGTTTATATGGACAGTTACTACACATCACCTCATCTTGCAGTTGAACTTTCAGAAGGAAATATTGGCATGTGTGGAACTGTGAATTGCAATAGAAAAGGCATGCCTGCCTCTCTCAAACCAGCCCAATGTCCTTTAGCAAAAGGTGATGATCCACAATATGTCAGAAATGGGAAAATGATTGCATGCGCATGGCATGACGTAAAAAGAGTGACAATGCTCACAACAGCTCATCACAATGGTTGGGTCCCCAAGAAGATCAGAGACAAAAAGTCAGCTGATGGATTTCGGACAGTCAAAAAGCCTTTTTGTGTTGATAGATACAACAGCTTTATGGGAGGAGTAGACACTTTAGATCAAAAGTCCAAATCATACTTGTTTCCTCATAGGTCAAGGAAGTGGTATACTCGCATTTATGACATGCTGGTTTCAGTCGTTGCAGTCAACAGCCATATTCTATATCTATCAGCCACTCAAAACAAGATGACTAGGAAAGATTTTATAGAATAAATTGTCATTGATTTGACTGAATATGACGAAGTTCCATCACCAAGAGCCACTAACTTTCATTTTCCTGAAAGATCTGGGAGCACACAAGATTGCCGTTTTTGTTCAGATCGAAGTTCTGGTCGTAAGCGCACGAAGTATCGATGCAAAGCATGCATGGAACCACTGTGCATTGATCCTTGCTTTGCAGAATTTCATATGATGTGACTGGATTATTGGCAAGAACTTTGGCTACTGCATTTTTTATGATATTGACTAACAAATTTTATTGTTGATAGGTTAGAGGGGTTGCCCTTCCACTCCTCGTGATCCCCTATCCCTACAACACTCTCTCTTTTACTTTTTTGTATTCTGGTACCATACAATTGCAATGCATCATGCCAATTTCATTACTTGGTAAAAAAACAATTGGTTTCAGTGATATAGTGAAAGGATGTATCCTTTTTTAAAAATTTTTTTTTCAAAGTAAATTTTCGGAAAAAAATTAAATGCAAACACTCATATTTTTTGTATTTTATGTGAAGTTTCTATAATAAGCTATCCAGAAATACCAAGGTAATGAAGTTAGAGCGACAGTTTCACTAATTTTTCAATGATTCAAAAACATAAACTTTTGGGCTACTATAGTGGCCCTTGGCACTTAAAGGGTTCAGTTTAGTTTAGCAGAGTCCGTGTTGGGATGTTTCGACCTATTAAGCGTTTACAGTGTTTAAAATCTTTAAAAATTTTTTATAATTTTTTTTTTTTTTTCTATAATTTTTCAAAAATGTTAAAGTTTTTTCGGTTTTTTTCTAATGTTTTCTATTCTTTCTGGCAGTTTTATCTTAACTTTATTTTATTTTATTTTTTTTTACTTTTTAGATACCCCTGATGATCCCTTTTATGGGTGAAACAGTCTATAGGGCTTTTAACTTTGTTTTTATTCCCGTGTTTTTGCTATTGTTAAATTTGTTATATAAAAAGAAAAAGGAAAAAAAGTACAGAACACTTATATACACTACTCGTGTAGGTAAGTACGCCGTATTGATGGAAAACGTGATCATCGCGATCTAGTCTTATTGATTTTTGTGTCTTTGAAAAATACGCTTTACACATTTCTGTATTCTATGCTTGGCGGTGTTAACCAGCATCTTTATAAAGAACAAATAAAAAAGACATAAAAAAAAACAAAAATATTCCGGATATTCAGAAAATAGCTTGAGATAATCGCTTGCCTGATGCAGTGGGGTACCGAGGATTTTCGAAAGGAGGGGTGGGGCATACAGCCATAATCATATATGCTTAGTGGAAAAATATTTTTAAGTGGTAGCTAAAGAAAAAAAAGGTTTTTACTTGAAATCTGTCTTGGTTTTGTCGATATTTCTTCACAAAAACATAGTGTTCTCTAAAAAACATAAAAGTTCTCTATTTGGAATTTACTCTGCTTTCTCGTGTTTTTGATCTTCAAGGGGAGATCCCATGGCGCAATGCCCCCCTCCCTAAATACGATACTGGATGGAAAAATTAAGTTTAACGTCTTCAACCTAGTCTTGTAAGTCAAAAGGGTGAGAAGATATATTGATGATGCTGATGAAGATGAATAAACTAACTAAGGATTTGCTACAAAGCTAATATGCACTAGGAGGAATAATGATATAAAAAGAAGCCAATCTCATATACCGTATCATATAATACTATTTTTTGTCAATTTTATCATTCGTTTTCCTTATTTCGCATGTTTACTTTTGCACAAACACTTCAATGTATGTTTATCAGAAATCTAAAAAATCATTCTATATCAATCACTCCTAATAGTTAAGAGCTCCTTTGGTTTTGTTCGCTGTAGACTAGGAACTAGTTTGTGTTACAGTATAATTTTTTTTATTTCTTGTTTCTGCTTGTACGTACGGCATAATTTTGCTTTCCCACGCCACTCAGAAAAAATTCTTCTGAATCTATTCTGTATAATACGCATTATAGCCATTTATATTTAATTGAAATGTTCATAATTTTTCTCAATACAATGTATAGTAAGATTCTTGTCAAGTAATCCAGGTACCATGGCCATAAAATCAAGTTTCGATTATTAATTTATAGGTAAATTTTAAAAAAATGATTATGATTAATGTTTTTTTTAAATGTTTTTTTTTACATTGTTTATCAAAAGCTCTCGCGACCCCAGAAAAATCCCAAACAACCCACACGGGGGTCGTGACTCCCAGATTGAAAACCATTGGCCTAGTACAGTGGTTTCCAACCGCTGTGCCACAACATGTACACTGGTGTGAAGCGAAGCGATACCTTTGAGGCATCAAAAACTTTGTTTGGCTTTTTGGCTTTTTTTTGCTTATTATTTTGGCTTTCAAGTGCAAAGTAGGCATGATTTTGGGAAAAAAATTGAGAGATCATTGACAGATTTTAAGTGCAGACCTTTTTTTTTTTAGAGATCACCATGATTTTGGGACAAAATTTGAGAAATCATTGAAAAATTTTAAGTGAAGACCTTTTTATTATTACCAATATAATGGGAATGCCGCGAAAATTTTAATAGCTTAATAGTGTGCCGCCATATAAAAAAGGTTGGGAACCACTGACCTAGCATATCTAGACTGTCTCTCAGGCTGTGTTGATACTGAAGAGCAGAGCTAGTGCTATAATGAAACTATTAGGGTCAAATTTAACCGCTCGTCTTTTTAGTTATACTCTTTATTCAAATTAATTTTTTGATTTTGGGAAAGTATGAGTCCATAAAAGAACTCTTAAGGTAACTTAAGTCGACTTTTGTAAGCCGACGCTGTAAAAAGAAAAACAAAATAAAAAAGCGGTCAAAACTGACCAATCGCCTTTCTAGTCTTAAAGAGGAGCGTAAAAATGCTCAACTGGTATTAAGTTAACAAATTGAAATCAAGCCAAAATTATTTTGCTTTTTTATATTTCGGCAATCGTTTTCTGTCTGAACCAAAATAATAAGTATAATTATTTCACCTAGGCCTATAATTTTTTTCTGCTAAGCACGAAAATTTATACACTTTAGCCATTTTTTAAACGTTTTTCGCTTTTATTCTAAACAGTCTTTTTGCTTTTTTGCGCTTTCCGCCACAACCTTCACATTTTTTCTTTCGCTTTCAGTTTTAACCGATCTTAAACATATCAGGGGAGAAATTTAAACTTGGTGATTGGTCCTAGTTGAAACCGAGACTGAAAAAGTTAAGAGCCACTGGTATAGAATGAATTGACTTCGTCTCAAGCACGAAAAAAGACATTACATCAAATTAAAATAGCAAACTTTATACTTTTCTTAGTCTCAGCGATTTCAATTGCATTGCAAAATTAATCTATTTAAATTTATTTATAATAAAACTTTCTTTACATTTTCAAAATTTATAATGTTTCTCAATTCTTTAACTACTTTATTAAATGTAAAGGAGTCTGGGCTGGAGTAGAGATATTTAAAAGCTTCGGAGCTGGAGCTAAGTAATATTAAAGCTCGAAAGCTAGAGTTGGAGCTGTTGAATAATGCTTGCTCCAAATTTCTGTTCTTAACACTGCATACAATTAGGACGATCGTGCAGGATAGTCTTTCACTGCTCATCTCATGACGCTAATAAACCACATTCACATTAGCTGAATTTGACGGCAACCAAGTTTTTGAAAATTTGTTCGTCAAAGCAATGTAGTGACTATATTTGACCTTGCAGAAATCCCATCGCTTAATTCGCACGTTTAGCAGTAGCAAAACAAACCTTGGCGTGTAATAAGCAATGATTGATGTGTTGTGACCTGGAAACTTTTCTGGAATACAAAAGTTTTATCTACCCAAATCTTATATTGACGTTGCTGAATTTGATGATTAAAAATAGTTAGCGACTTACAAAGTTAAAGCTTGAGTAGTAATGGTGGCAAAACACAAAATTGAATATATAAAATTTTGGAAAAATTCATTAAAATTAAAAAAAACTTGATACTGTGCATAAATAAACAATTAGTAGACTGAAGAATAATATTGTTGCTTAATTGGGTAAAAATATGGATACAACAAACCACATTAAAATTTTACACAATTTAGAAATTTAAAATAACAAAGAGTAAAAAAATCTTTCCAAAAAAAGTGAAAAAATTTATAAACTTTTAATGACACCACAGTTTCCAAAAAGTTTTAAAAATTTAATGAATGAGCATTGCAAAGCATTGTAGGGCAGTCAAAATTTATCACATATAAAAGTAAGACAATCTTTATAAAACTCTAAAAAGATGCTTTACACAGTTACATTGCCACCAAAATGCTTGTTTCAATTGTCAAGAGAAAAAAATCTTATGTCCTCGCAATACCACATTTTTAAAATACAAAGTTTGAAATTACTACTGGACGTTGGTTAAGTTTTCCTTGACATCTTTGCCCGTTTTGGGGTAGTACTCGTAGTTGTATGAATTGTACGCCGGCGGGACTTCAAAGGAGCTGTTTTGATATGCAGGTGCAACCGCGGGATACATTGGTGGAGCTGCAGCCGTTGGTGGCGCAATTGGGTTCTGAAATTTTGAATTTTAGATTTTGTTAAACAAAACAATAACAAATTAAACAAAACAATAACAAATTAAACAAAAAATCAAGTAACATCACAAAGCACAACAATCGATGGAATGGAATATTTAGAATGCTAATTGAAGGGGTTTAAGTGAAAGTTTAGATCGTAAAGTAAAAAAATTAAGACAGCAGAATATACTCAAATAATACTGAAAATGCTTTTGGTTGTCTAGTTGAAAAATTAAGGAAGAGCTCTAGTTTTAATTCTGATTGGGCCAGAATAAATTTTCAAGCTTTTGTAACTTTTATGCAAATCCTTCTTGTCCGACTTTTTTTAGCATGCAATGTGGCTGCGCAGTGCGCACTTTTCGAAAAATACAGGGCAATTGTCAAGTAGATGTTGATCAATGGCGGATTCGTGAAATTGTTGTATGCGTATGTTGGCTTTGCAAGAGCGGGAAAGGCTTTGGCGGTTGTGCAAGGTTGGAGGATTGGCGATGGATCTTGGAACGTGTTGTTTGATTCGCTCTTCTAAGCGTTGGGACGTGCGACCAACGTACTGACTATCACAATGGCACACAAACTAAATGATATTGCTGTAATAATGGGAAGATAAAACGTCTTTCTTAGTTGCTGGTAAGAGCTGTCAGGTATTAAAAATAACACGTGGTTCGACGGAGAAAAAGCAGTCTTGACAATGCCCAATGCGGTCTTCACTACAACAATGAAAATTTTTCTGTTCACGCTCGAGGTCGCTCTTCTTTTCACCTTTCTGCTCTTGAAATGACTTTCATTAAATTTCTTAATCCTCTTCTGTTTAAACAAAAATAATTCGTCTACTCTTTGAAAATTTCTTAATCTTTTCTCTCATTGTCTAATTTTTTCAGCCAATGAAAACTCTGCTTTCCTTTTTATAATCCAGTTTGGTTTCGTTTCTGCTTTTTTGTGACGATTTCATCTGAAGAGTGTCAGATGAAAAGCTTTGGAAAAAAAATCTTTTACTTTGCGCCACCAGCAAATTCTGTACCACCAAACGTCTATTCAAATTACAAAGTACAAACATATAGCCCATCAAATTAACATAGTCTGATGAGACATCTTCAAGTATAGCTAATACGTAAAGAAAATTATTTGTTGTTAAAAAAAAAATCGAAAGGGAATTTTTTAAAATGTCAACCGCGTAGCCGTATTAATGGCTCAACTCTTACTTTTGTCATTTACTTGTATTTTTGGAAAAAATAAATTACTTTTTTCTACTAAAGCTTCTAAACCAAATAAAAAATATAATAACTAGATAGCAATACTTTGTCATCTCTGAAAACAGGTCTGGGTAATTTCTTAACATTGTCCTTAGTTGAACAAATATGACGTTGTCCTACGAGAAAGGAAGATAAACGAGATGCTCAATGATGAGAACTGTTTAAAGTCTTCTTAAACCTAGCAAAAATATTTAAATTTATAACAATTTGAGCTTTTATTTAAAATATTTTTTTGAATTTCAAGTTTCCACAACCGTAACAGACCAAGCGGGTGATGAAACAAGGGGACTATTTTTTATTTATTTGTCTATTTGTCATACTGACTTACAGGAAAGCGACCGAGGCGTCTATTTAAATAAGGTAAGTTAAAGTCTTGTTATAATCAAATACAAAATTGGTATTGCTGCAGAATTTTTTAAGGTTTTAGTTTTTTTTAGTTTTTTTCAACAGTTGTTTTAAAATATCATTTATAGATTGGACATTGGATTATTATTTATAGGAGTGCTACGATCGGATTATTTTTCAAGTTTTTTTTTATAAGTAAAAAAAAAAAGGTAAGACACAAATTTTCTTTTTCTCCGAATTGCAATCATAACCATCAAAAAAATTCTTTGTTATTCAAAATAAAAGTCGAAAATGAAGACGTTGATTTCAATATTAATAATTCTAATGACTTATTCTTGGAAAACGGCTTATTCGAATCATTGCTGGACAAAGGATATGGCATTACCACCCACAACTATATTCTAAAAATATACAATGTGCTTTTAAAGAAACAACCCCAAAAACTATCTTAGAGGAAACTTACGAAACTTTGAAAGAACGGCAAGAAATTTCAAATAGTGATAATATTGACTTTATAATTGAAGTTAATTGCCCACCTGGATATAGACAATTAATTACCTTGTACCCTATGCCCTTTGACATAAATGCAGAAATTTTAAAAAAATCACCAGAATCTGGAGAGACCTTAAACACTTTGAATTTGAGAAACACAAAAAATCTCCCTTAATTCATAACCCCTATTTCCATATATTTTTGGAAAATTTTAAAAAGAGACGAAATACCAGATTTAATTAACTTTAGAAACCGATTTATAGCAGTGAACATTGTTGGAAAGAACCACAAAGAACGTTGTAATTATTGTAAGAAAACCAGTCACAAGATGCAAATGTCCCAAGAAAACCCCATTGAATAAACAAGTGAAAAATAATACAATCCTTAATGACCCTACGCACCATTAACAAACCTATGCAAAAACGGTAACCTCCATCCCCAAAACTACTGAAACACAATTTCTCCAACCTATGACAAAGCTCAAACTAACAAAGAAAATTATTGAAAAACTTATTTAAAAATTTATTTAAAAATACAAAAAAACTTAAATTTAAAAATTTTTTTTACTAAAAACGTAGAAAAATTTCAAAAATTATTTTTTGAAAATTTCAAAAAAATGAAAAAAATTTTTTTGAAAACTTTGGGAGTGCTGCAGCTCTGCTGCTCCTCAATAGAAGCCGCCACTGGTCTCAGAGATTTCAATTGTATTTCAAAATTAATTTATTTAAATTTATTTTTCAGTTTTATGGCAAGCAAGAAATTTACTATAAAAAGACGAGTATGGGAAATCACTCCTAACTTGAATATAACCAAAATCACTTTGGCCTGCAATATATTCAATAGATCGAGAAAATGCACACACATGAGTAATTTGACCTCTTACCATCGAGGCAAATGACACATTACTGTGATATTGGTCGAAATCAAATGAGTCTTTGTACTTTTGCACAGTAATGTGTCATTTGCCTCGATGGTAAGAGGTCAAATTACTCATGTGTGTGCATTTTCTCGATATATTGAATATATTGCAGGCCAAAGTGATTTTGGTTATATTTATTAAAGCAGTGGCAGAGTTAGGAGTGATTTCCTATACTCATCTTTTTATAGTAAATTTATTTATTTATAATAAAAATTTCTTTACATTTTTAAAATTTATAATGTTCTTCAATGCTTAAACAACTTTATTAAATGTAAGTAGTCTGGGCTGGAGCAGAGATAGCAAAAAGCTTTGGATAATTGCTATTGTCTAGACCTGATGGGTCTAAATACAACAACAAAACTGTTGCTAATAAAATATTTTATACTAGGCTAAACCAATCAAGGTCTTAGAGGCTTTTTCGGCTAATGATTCATACTAATATTAAAACTGCACTGGTCACTTTGTAGGCTACTGAATAAAGCATAGGCTTAGGTTTTAAAGTCAAGTATTTTTTTAGATCTAAGCCCGTAGGCAACGACATATGAACTGCGTTTTCTGGTTGCTCACTATTGCTTATGAGTTTTGTATCTCAGGCCTCAAATACAAACAGTTTTGAATGTTTTATCTATTTTACTGTCTGTATAAAACACAAAAAATATAGAATTGTAATGTTGCCAATTAAACTTTATATTGATACATAAAATGTGCTGATGCGTTTTATAAGATTCTTTGACCTCGTTTAATATTATGCGCTGCGAGTAAGCAATAAAATTGCAACAAAAATCATTCGCTAGCGCTAACGCTGAATTTCTAAACGCAGTTTGTAGCGAGCTCTTAAATTACGCAAAAAAGCCTAGTCTCTGTTGCCTAATGCTTCATTTTTGGAACAACAAAAAAATACTTAAAAGAACAAATTTATCATTTTATCGGTATAGATGTGGTATTAGGTGTATTTTTGCCTTGCAAAATTAAATATACGCGAAAATATTGCGTTTTACTATACTTGGGATTTAATGGGTTAAAGTAATGAATATCCAAAAAACAAATTGAGGTAAGTTGCTATGTAATGTCAAGAATTACCCCTGACAGATACAACCCTTGAACTTGGTTTTCCCAACAACTTCAGTTTCGCTATAGAAAAAAGCTAGGAAGGCTTTAACGCTATTCTCCTCAACCTTTTTCGAGCTATTGACTCCTTAACAGCCGGGCTTCAAAAGCCCACCAAATTAACGATTTATAATTCCAAAACTATTTAAGCTATCTTTTTCAAATTTAAGCAGAGTGAAGATTATTTATTTAACTTTTGTTCGAGCAAAAAAGTTTTTTTGAAATTATTTGATAAAGTATGAAAAATTGTAATTTATCAAGGTCACTTCAATTTTTACGTTTAGACACTCACTTAACTAGCGTGAAATGCGATTGTAACGGATTCGCTGTTGTAACAATCGTAAACTTAATTAAAAATTGGACGTAAAGAGTGACGTCAACGCGCACGACAATTACGAACAATGAAAAAGCTAATGAAACTTGATTCATTGTTTAAATGGTCGAGTTGTAAAAAATATTTTAGATCAGTTTTATTTACTTGCTCACATGTTTTGTCCACATGTTTTTGTGGTTACTAGTAGTTATTGCTGCTTTTTTTAAAACAGGATAAAAAAACAAAAATGAATTTTTTTACATAAAATAATTTGAAATTGGTTAAGTTTTGATGTTTAGCAGTGTTAAAAGGTCAACTTACAGATATTATAAAACCAACAAAACTTAATCTTTTATATACATCGTTTACATGCACATAGTATTTTACCGCCACAAAAAGAGTTTTTTAATCATTGAAATGAAACTACATCATTGCATTACTTTAAAAAAGAACACTTGAGAAAAACAATATTACTCTATATCAGTGTTCTTCAAACTGGGGGTCGCGAGAGATTTTACATTTTGGATTTTTAGAGATTACGATGATTTTGGAAGAAAAGTAGCGAAATACAAGGTTAATTGGAAGCGAAGACCTTTTTTTTTAGAGAACACCTTGATTTTGGGGGAAAATACCGGAATCAGAGATGGATTCTAGATCAAGACCTTTTTTTTTTTTTTTGGAGAACACCTTGATTTTGGGGCGAAAATCAGAGATCGATTCGAGATGAAGACTTCTTTTTTTTTTTTTGGAGAACACCTTGATTTTGGGGCGAAAATCAGAGATCGATTCGAGATGAAGACCTTTTTTTAGGGGTCGCGAAAAAATTTAACCGTGGAAAATGGGTCGCGATGAAAAAAGTTTGAAGAACACTGCTCTATATAATTGTTACTGTTAGTCATGGAACATATCTCGGCATTGATCAAAGCATAAAGCGAAAATTTGTAAGCAGTACCGCAAACACGTGGAAGAGTCACATGTTTGACACTGATATTGTAATTTGTTCATGTTTTTTTGCATTTTCTGGCCTGGTCCAATTTCATTATCATAGCAGAGACAACAATGTTTTCTAAAGCTAGATTTTGAAGCATAATTTCGAGGTGTTAATGTTACAACACTAGAGTCACTTGCACGGAAATGACTTTCGCACAAGATCAATTTAATTTTTCGTTGAACATCAAACTGTAAGCCAATCAAAGGCCTTTCAACGTGCGGTTGAATTAGGGTTGGCCAGAAGTTGGAAGTGTCGTTTTCATGGAAACGGATTCTTTTCACGTTTTATTGTTCTATTACAAAAAAAACATTTTACGTCACTTTCCCTACTTGAAAGTCTTTATCAGCAACTCTAAATTACAGTTTGTAAAAACTAGAGTGCCCAATAAAAAATTTTCTAAACCACAATATTCTAATATTTGTGAAGATTTAAGATTCAGATTTGTTTATTTGTCACTAAACATTTACAAATATTTGCATAACATATAATTGAGATTAAATGTAGTACAACGTTACTGGGAAATAATCATAAGGTGTCTAAGTCAGGCATTACGTTTATTGTGTCATTCAAAATAACAAAAAATTATAATAAAATAAGCCTTTGAAAAACAACCACCGATAAGGCAAAAAAGTAATTAACAAGTGAAAACCTAAAAGCAAAACTAGAAAATAAGCAAGTCTGGGTAACAAAAGCAGATGTATTTTTTATTTTGTAATAGGAAAAGTGTCGGATAAAATACGAGGTAAAATAACGCATTTTGTCTCCAATATATTTAATTGAAAAGTGCGTTTTTTGTTTTACACTGTGGAAGATTAGATTGATCAACTTCAGAAGATATTGATCACCACAAGACCTCTCCAAGATAGCTTTGAGAAAGAGATGTTAAGCTGTAAAGGCCTTTTTTAACATTACGTAAAACATAGCAATTCTATGCCGAAATGTTGTAGCATCTAAAAATATTCACTTCAAGTAAGACACATAAATAGGACGGGATTTCGTGCTTAATTTTTTTACTGTAAATTTTTATTGTATTGTCTGGGTTGAATGCTGTTAACAATGTACCACACCACAATTGTTTATTTTTTCATTCAAAACTGCCCACCTCGTGCTCCTTGTATGCATGCATGTTACACTCCGATGCATGTTACACTCGTTATCTCCGGTTTGTGCAATGGCGCCGCATTTGCAATGAGAAAAAGGAACGAGATCCCTTTTATGTATGCACAAATGAAAACGCGCAACTACATTCCGCAGACGAAGTGGGCCAACTGGCCCTAACCGACTGGGCGCAATCAAGTAGACGCAGCAGACTGGTTAGTTTGGCGGCGCCAGTCGGTTGCGGCCAGTTGTTTTTAACCCATCTAAAGGCGTTTAAGCATAACGCAAACTGTTCTGGACACACTGTTTTGAACGGGTAAGGCAAGGTGCTGGTAATGAAAGCATGAGGCTGGTTGTACTCTTATAGTAATCTGTGTTCGATTTATGATTCATGTTGAACGCATGTAGAACAAATGTTTAATTTAGCGAAATTGTTCACGTTTTTGGTTAGCAGGCACAAACAAGCGTTTAAACCTTCGTATTTATCGGCAGGCATTTGATAAGGGGGCAATTAGTGTCATTTGAATTTGCAGTACAAAAGCATTGGATTTGATTTGTCCCTACACTTATATATATTTGACTGGAATTAAATGTAACAAAGTTTTTAAAACAATGATTTGACAACAGCAAAAGAAACAGTAAGGTAACAAGGGCGCAAAATTGAAAAAAGGAGGCACTCTTTTGGTTGATAAGATACTTACTATAAATATAAAATATAAAAATCTTTCTGAATATATACAAGAAAAATGAAAGTTCATTGGGTGAACTAACTGCTGTAAACAGGAAGTGATATTTCTTTTTTAAGGCTTCAACTAACTCTACAGGTCATGCATTTGCGTCCCTGTTCGAAATATATTTAAAAGTAAAAAAAGAATAGGTGGTAAAATCAGTGACAACATTTTTTTGTCTTCAATTGTATTTCGAACAGGTACGCAGATGCATGACCGGGAAATTTAGTTGAAGACTAAAAAAAAGTTTATCTCCTATTTACGGAAGTTCGTTCACCTAATAAACTTTCGATTTTTTTTATACAAACAAAATGATTTTTATATTTTACATTTATTGTTAGTACTTTTTCTACCAAATAACTGCCTTTTTTTTTAGCTTTGAACCTTGCTAATCATTGCGTGATTATAGTCATAGCGAAAGAATGAGAGTGCAAATCAGAGTGATGACCTTTTTTTTTAGTCTTTAACTATATTTCGATCACGTGACTTTTAATTTCGGACGATTCTATTTAGTTTTGAAGTCTTAACTACAATTTTTTCTATTCAACCAAAAAGAGGAGCTTTTGTTTTATATCTTTATCTCCCCCCAGCCAAAAATTTTTCCGGCGCCTCTGAGCGAACTTCAGCTTGAATATCCATTCAATTTTTCTCTATGGTTTTGATAAGAGGTAGAGCCGAAAAGCTTTTCTTACATAGGGTTAGATTGATTAAGTTTTGATTAAGTTTTGTTAAGTTTGATTAAGTTTTATTTAGATAATGTTGAGCATTCTAACCCTAACCCAAACCCTATTCTTTACAGCTAAGCCGTAGAAAAAATTAGCGGCAGTTTAATTGCTTTGTTATTAAATTGTATATATTTGTTTTAAGTGAAGTCTAAAATTGTAAAAGTGGTAAGTTTTTATACGCAATCTTTAACTTGGTATCGCAAACGAGTTCAATCAGCGATTCTTTTTTAGCAGCGTTAGGATTGCACAACTTTATATCCTCTGTAAAGAGATTAACGATCCAAAACTTTTCTTTTGAGGATCTTATTTTCGAAAAAATATAGGCAAAAATTAATGGCTTACCCTTTTCAGTGTTAACTCATAATAACAACTAACTCTTTAGTTCCAAAAGAGGTACTTGCCACAAAATCTTGCAAACTGGGAAACATATCAATGTCGCTTTTTTGCAAACATCTGTTACAAAAAAAACAGCTTTTTTAAAAGTTTTGTTGTACACTGTAAATATGTTGATGCAATAACCTTGAAGAGAACCATTACAATCATTCAAGCGGCTGAATATACGAGTAAGCAAGTTTGCCTATTCACATCTTTTTGAATCGAAATTCTTTTAATAGGGAATTTTCACTCCCGTAAAAATTTATTTGCTTTTCTTAAATCAAAAAGACGCGCAAGAACGCGTCCTCTCCAAAACCGGATCACTTTGCTTAAAAAAATGAGATGGTGATGTTGTGAACCCATGCGCTGACACAGTGCCTCAAAAACCCTTAAATGTAATAGACGGTTCCGAATATATTTGATAATCTTTAACTGATACCATCATAACTGTTATATACATATATATAATACCACTGTTCTATACAGCTTTCTTTGTCTTTCGAATCGCGACTACAAGCGCTCTTTCGTAGATTTTTGAAATTGGAGTTGAGGCAATCAGGAAAAGAGAAAATTATATAATCAAGAATTCAAAGCAGCTCAACATGGATTATCAGCTCTATGCACATAAAATTAGGGCCCGGAGCTTTATCTGGTTTTACGTGGAAAAATCTTTGTAAGCAGCGTACGTCATCCGCAACTAAGACGTCAAAGCTCATTTTTTATTCAAAGGTTTCCAATTAGTAAGTCATTTTAAAACTACAAAGACGTCTGAATATAAGAGAATAATCATATTAGATCAGGAGTCATATCAAAAATTTTTTAAAATGACATTTTGAGTTCAAACATAAATTTTATTGCGAAAGGTACATGAAGACCAAAAACAATTTTTATGTTTACATAAAAAGTTCTTTTCCAATTTTCAGGGTGGAGCTTTTTTGGTGTTTATTTAACTTTTGAAACAAATTTATCAAACAATTTGCAATGAGTAGGAGTTTTTTTAAACTTTGGCGAGAAAATGTTTTTGGAAGAAAGAAGTCATTTGTGTAAATCTCAGACTTTAAAGCCGTCATGAATTTATACAAGTTGGAAATCCCTGTTTCATTGAAATTCAATCGTATCAAACGTCATGTTTTCAGTTTGTGTTTTCTGTTTGCGAAACCCACATCTAAAAGCTACAAATTTTTTTACAAAACTTTTTCAAACAAGTAAATTTTTACATAAAAAATACGTCGGATTTTTCATTGTAAGAAAATTTTCAACATAGAAACGGCCTGTTACTTCAAATGCAACGTGAAATGCAATTATGAACAGTCAGGTGTTGTTTAATTGTTTGAAAGCGTCAACATAAAATCTAAATGTGAACTAGTTAATTCATTTATTTTTTCCCACGAATGAATAGGTATAACAAAGTTTTATAAAAATGCATAGCGTAAAGATTGAATTTTGTCAGCTTGATTGGTATTCGAGCAGTCTAACAACAATTGCTTTATACAACAAAATGTATATGTGCAAAGTATTTCCAAGCAATCGCAAAAAGCTCAAAAAAAGAAAATGCGATTTACATGAAATAAGTTCTGCATCGCCTAAGGCATATCGATGTCGCCAAACGACGTAATTCGCTTCGTCACGCAAAGCCAATTCTTGGTATAATTCATGTCACTTAATAAAAGCGTGAAATTGAAATTCCACGCTCTGCTTGCGAAAGCAAGCAAAAATTAACAAATTCGCTAAAAAATATCTATTTTACCCGTTAGCCCCTGTTTGAGGGCACCTAAAAATAGTACCATCTTATTCAGCAATTTAAATTGGGAAAAGTCAAGAAATTCCAGAATTTTATCTACACTTAAAAAGATGAAGTAATTACAAACGTTTTCGCAAAGACCGGGCTTCAGAAGCCCGGCCGTTGAGGAGAATAAGGTTAAAACTGCCATAATTTATTGCCAATAATAAGTAAAATTACTAACAAAAACATAAATGGGCAGCAAGTTTTTGAGTTTTTACAAAAAATTAAAATTATTTACTTTTTTGCACCAGAATTTTTTCCGAAATATTTTCTTCGATACTTGACATTAAAAGTCAGCCTTTTTTCAATTTAGTCTTCAACCGCCCTCATTGTTGCAAACTTAAATCTGGCGGTTTTCAATATTTATTTAGAAAACTACAAGGGTTGTAACAACCTACCCATGTAACATATCTCCCCAGTCTCCTCTACCTCATAGTTCCAAACGCCCGAGTTTTTTGATAATAGGCCTACCTACCATATTCAAATTTTCACAATTTTAAAAATTGCAAAAAACTTATAACAAATACTAATACCAATCTTTACAAAATCAGTGAAAGAATACTACAAACTTTTAATGACACCAAAAATGATAAACAGTTAACAGTTAAAAGTTAAATAAATAAAACAGTTAAAAGTTAAAATAAATGAGTACAAAGCACTATAGGGCAGTCAAAACTTGTTAAAAATAAAAGTAAATCAACGTTTGTAATAGTGCAAAAAGATATTTTACAAAGACATATTGCCACCAAAAAGCTTGTTTGGATTGTTAAGAAAAAAAAACCTTGTGACATCATAATGCCACATTTCTTGATATGCGAAGTGGGAAATTATTACTGGACGTTGTTCAAGTGTTCCTGGACGTCTTTGCCGGTATAGGGAGAATAATTTTGTGAATTGCAAGCCGGCGATGGTTGAGGGAGAGCGTATTGATGTGCAGGTGGAATCGTGGGGTACGGTGGTGGAGCATTAATTGTTGGTGGCGCAATCGGGTTCTGAAGTTTTGAAATTTAACTTTTGTTAAACGAAACAATAACAAATTAAACAGAAAACCAAGTAACATCACAAAGCACTGAATGGAATATTTAGAATGCTAAAAGAATGAGAGTATGATTAATGGAATGAACTATTTAGAATGCTAAATGGAATGCTTTATTGATAGTGCTAAATGAATGAGGGAAGTGAGACTTTAGGAAAAATATTAGGCCGTAAATTAAAGAAAAAAGATTAGGACAACAAAATATACTCAAACCATACTGAAAATGTTTTTGGTTGTCTAATTTGACGAATCAAAGAAGAATTCTAGTTTTAATTCTAATCGGACCAAAACATATTTTCGAGCTTTACTTTTAATTTCGAAACGAATTAACAATTTTGCACAAAATCCTTCTTTGTCCGACATTCTTTAGCATGTTATGTGGATGCGCAGTTGCAACAATATATTAGAGATTGTCTATAAAGTTTCATCTAGGTTTAGGGCCATTCGCGGCACAGACAACTTTGTCCCAATAGAAATGCTTCGAAATCACACTGGCCAGCTTCCTGTGCTGCAACGTAGGCCTACAAAGTTTTGTTCTGGTGTTTTGTTTGTTCACATACTTTTTTCTGTTTTGTTGCTGAAAAAACAATCAAAAGAGAATTTTTTTATTGATCGTTGTTGTTGACAGCGTAGCAGAGGGTGGGTGGTCTTTTTCTTTAACGATACTTCGTCCACGTCTTTTTGTCGTATTTTTTTTGTCCAACAATTTTCGGTCCAATTTCAAAGAAAAGAAGTCTTATTAAGGAAACATTAAATTCTAACTCTACCCTGACCCTAACCCTAATCCTAGCCCTAAACCCTATTGGACAAAAAGACATGGACAAAGTGTCGTTGGACGAGTTATCATAGGACGAAAAGTCGGTACACGTAGCCGAGTAGGTGGGAACATCCTATTGACGTCAAATACGATTGAAAGAGTTTAGGTTTAACTCTTACTTTCATCATTCTCTGGTATTTTTGGGAAAACCACATTACTTTCTTCGCTTGTAAACTGGTAAAGCTTGTAAACCAAATAAAAAAATATAACAACTGGATAGCAATACTTAGGCATCTCTGAAACCAGGTCGGGGTAATATCTTAACGGTGTCTAAATTGAACAAATATGACGTTGTCCTGCGAGAAAAGAAAGTAACCAAGATGCTAGATGATGAAGATTGTTTAAAGTTGCCTTAACCATTGCGCAACTATTTAAATCTATAACAAGTTAAGCTTTTATTGAAAACATTTTTTTAATTTTAAGTTTCCGGAACTGTAACACACCAAGTGGGTGATGAAACCTGGGAGCCTCTAAAAAAGGTAAAAAAAAAAAAAAAGAGAATGTGTTGATCATTCCAGTATAATTTTGGCATAAAAAACCAAAAATTTTAAAAGCTTAAGTTTTTAACTGGCAAGACTTGAAACAGTGGAGTATCACATATTGAAGAAAGTTCTTACAGCAATGCCTGTGGTTTGTTGTTGTCTTTGTGCTCTCATAACGACATGTAATTGAACTCCGGAAGCCCTAGAAGGCTGCAATCGACGTCTCATGCGTTGGCGACGGCCGCATGCGGCCATGGTGATAAACAGGACGATCGCGATTACAATCAAAAAATCTGTGCAGAGCAAATTTAGAAATGAAACATCAATGAAAATAAACTTCATACAAACTTTTAAAGTTTAAATCTTAATGCTTCATCTCAGTAGCTTTAAGTTGATGGCTCAATCTTTATTCAAGCTATGGACCTACAAACTACCATGTGTCGCAAAAAGGACATGGAAATTTACTTCGTGAAATTTTTTTTTTTTATCAATCAATCTCTAAGTTTTTACTTGGAGAATAAAAATTAGATGTGTTCAACATTGATTACCGAGAATATTGCTAAAAAATTCTTTTTTCTCTGAAGAAATCCCATCCCAATCGGTCAATTTAAACGTAATTTCAAAAGATATTAAAAATAATACCCGACAATACAAGTTACAAAAAGTAAGTTTAAAAGAAAGTTTGTGATGATCTAATTACTAAAAATAGTTGTTTTAAGTACTATGTAACTACTTGGGATTAATTATTTTATCAATCAATACAACTGCCCCGTATCTAGCGTCCGGGTTCAGTCTTTGATGCAGCTTCTGTTTTTATCCATTTGAATACAACAATATTTTAGTAACTCCTATCTTATTCAAAATCATTTACATTAAAAACTTATTCAAAACCATTTACATTAGAAACTTATTCAAATAGAATCAAAAGCAATAATTACAAAAACATAACTTAACACAACGAAACACCCCTAACCCTAAACTAGCACATCTAAATACAAATAAAACACTTCCTAAACCTAAACTAGCAAAACACAATTGACCACGTTGTGCAAATAAATGAAACATCTGATTACACAACGCACATTATTAGGTGACATTTTTAAACATCACACAACAATTATTTTTTGAAACCACAATAACGGAAGCCAAAACTACAATCGGCACTAAATCGTTTCATGTGCAAAATATTGATAGAAATATCCAAACCTATTTAAATTTTTCGGGATGACTGATGTATTTACCAATTTTTTTGCAAAAACGCCTTTGAACGTTATTTTGATTAACGGCAAACATTAAAAACGACTGAAATTGTTTGCCGTTATTAGGCCTTAAATAATTTTTTAGGCCGTCAAAAAGAAAATCTTAAGGAAAAAAGGATAACTCCAATCACACTTGTTTGCCACGGATTATTCCTCAAAGTAAACAAGCAACTAAACTTACACCACCAGTTGTTCAAGAGCGTGTTGATGTTGGTGTAGGTGTAGCTGTACGAGTGTGCAAGTGTACTAGTAGAAGGTGTAGTATACCTACAGCACAAAGCCGTGATATTGTCAAATCCACAGCAGTATGGGTAACCTGTAAAAAAACATTATCACAATACTTTTTAAAGCTTTTTTTAAAGCAGCGTTTCTTCCTGGCCTTTTTTCAATTATGAATCCCTTAAGTGATTTGGATGGACATAGCGATTGATTAACAGGTATAGGTGGGCACGAAAGTACCGCGGTACTTTTACTCGGTACTTTTGAATAATCCAATTTAATAGTAATAAAAAAACTGTTTTTGAAATTTTTTTCTATTTTTATTTTTGAATTACACTATTTTTAAATATCAATTGAAATTCAATGTATGACAGAGAAGTTAATAGTTATAACTATTAAATTGGATAATTCAAAAGTACCGAGTAAAAGTACCGTGCCCACCTATGTTAACAGGGACGTTACAAGTGAAAAAAGGTCAAAAGAGATCTTCATTACAAGTAAAAAGACGAGAGGTTACTAAAGGAAATGACAATACTATGTACGAGAGAAAAAAATTATCTTGTAGTTGACACAAAAAAAAGTAGTTGCTAGATATTGGTATTTTTATACTCAGGGCTTCTTTACAATTTTAACGTTTCCCCATCCCCAGTTAACCACTGCTCTACAACCGTGTTTATACTTAGTTGTACGTAGTGGTAAAACTGGAATAATTTTTTTACTGAGTAGATTAGATAAACGAAAAATTAAAAATAATGACATTAAAAAAGTTTTTAAAAATATTCTTATAGAACAATTGGAAATATTTTATTTAAGCTAAAAGACTTTGTGGATGCAATGTATAAGTGTGGTGCAATTTATAAAATGCCTTGTAAAAATTGCTCTGGTGTATATATTGGTGAAACGGGCAGCTGCTTTTATTCTTGCTTGTCTGAGCATAAAAGCGATTTCTATTAATTTGTAATTGAAAAAAAATGAATTTGTTAAATTGAAAGAAGATAATTTAAATAAAAAAACTGCATTGGTTAAACATTGTTTTAAATGTGAACATAGGATCGATTTTGTGAATTCTAAATTATTGAAATTTAATACTGATTATGATAAACGAAAATTTTTAGAATGATTACATATCCATAGTACAAAAAATTCAATAAATGATAAGATTTGGACTGTTTTTCCGAAAATATACAGTAATATAAAAATCTTATAAAGACTGTGGGTTTTCAACCGGCTAATTTTAGTTCTGTTGTACGAAGTTGTTAAATTGCTGTATATGGTTCGCCTCTAACCATTGTGTTCATTAGTTTTACTTTTTGCTTTTAAAAACGATGTGCATTGTATGTTGCTTTTACTTGAAGAAGTCCACCCGATGTAACGGACGAAACGTCGTGTTACAAGTTTTCTTTAAAAAGTATATTATGCATTTGTTATATTTGCTAATAGTTTAACTTACCTCTGATTATACCAGAAAAGCCAGGGTTGTGGAGTCCAAAAGTTAAGATCCGGCTCCGAATCCGACTCCTAGAATTTCTAAAATGCCGACTCCGACTCCGAATCCCGGTTCTGACTCTGACTCTGACTTCGACTCCCAACTCCGACTCCGACTCCGACTCCGACTTCCTAGTATGGGCAAAGTATTTATCTTACATTAGATTTAACTAAGCAAAAAGATTATCTTAAATTGCATTTGACTGGGAGTTGACAGTTGCACAAAATAAGTCAGGTTTTTCAAATACACAAAAAAGGTATTTATTTAAAAAAAATTATGTTTATGAGTATACCTCGTATATACAGATATAACTGCAAATTGCTGGTGCTCTTCCGAAGAGTGCTCAATGACTTCAATATTCCGAGTGGTTATTCCTGATTATCAAAACACAAATATTAAAAAAAACATTTTATTAAAATAGTCCCAACAGACTGTTTCACCTGAAGGCTCATCAGGGAAAAAAGTTAAAATAAATTTTTACGCTTCAGATAAAAACTCGCATCTTAGAAAAATAACATAACAAAAAGTTTGGGTTTAAATGATTTATTTTACTAAAGTCATTGATTGGTTAACAAATAATCACTTTTGTTACGAGATATTAAAACAAAACATGCTGTAATGTTGTGCATAGATATATTTCTAAACTTAGCCTAGCTGCCAAAAAGATTAAAGCGTACAAAAAGTTTATTTATCATTAGTTAAAAGAAAGTGTTATAAAAGAATCTTTTTATAAAAAAATGTTTTTATAACACTCTCTCTCTTAACTAATGATCCATATTACTGTTTTATACAGTATAAAAGAATATTTTTTATAACACTAGCTCTTAACTAATAATCCATAAATTTTCTACGCTTTAATCTTTTCTGCAGCTTGGCCAAGTTTAATATATCTATGCACAACATTACAGCATGTTTTCTTTTAATATCTCGTGACAAAAGTAATTATTTAATAATCAATCGCTAACTTTAGTTAATTAATTGTTTAAACCCAAACTTTTGGTAGCGTTATTTTTCTAAGACCTGAGTTTTCATCTCAAGCATAAAAATTTATTTTAACTTTTAATTTTTGCTTATTTTATTTCTTTCAACGTAAATAATAGGCCCATTGCTTTTTTTAGTTGTTGTGTTCCCTGATGAGCCTCATAGCCAAAACAAGTCTGTTGGGACTATTTTAATACAACATTTTTTTTTGTTATATTTGTGTTTTGATAAATAGGTATATACGTGTAATTATATTATATGCACAACCCATTAACTAATCTTGTTTAAATGAAACATTAATACAAATCACATTTAGAAAACTAACTCCAAATGGCATAAATCATAACTCGAAACTAAATACGTAATTCTCTACTTAATGCTTATTACATTTTCTGAACATCAAAGTATTTTATGGATAATCGTGGTGTTATCTCTGGTCTATTTTACAGTTATTATTTTTTCTATGGTAAATCGAACCTACGACAAACCTTGATTTTAATACAATTAATGGCTTGTGCAGGCCCTGGGTGT
Source organism: Diplosoma virens (assembly GCA_963680785.1). Lineage (NCBI taxonomy): Eukaryota > Metazoa > Chordata > Ascidiacea > Aplousobranchia > Didemnidae > Diplosoma > Diplosoma virens. Next base: position 5,819,763 of record OY796891.1, read on the forward strand.
AGGACTAGACCCTGAGTGTTGTCTCCTGCATGCACGACTACATCTAATCGGTTTGAAACTCAGTGAGGTATGCATGACTGACGAGCTCTAACAAGAGCAAAACTCAAGTTTGGTGCTTTTTATTTTAGTTGACTTAGTTTTGTTTCTATTAGTAGGTAATGAAGTTAAAGCGCAAATCTGAAAATTTTATAATTGTAAAAATTTTTACAAATGTACAGTAAGTAATAACTATAAAATTTATTGACAATGAAAATTTGAAAACAAAAGTTTATAAAAACCGAAGAAACAAAAAAACCATATGCAAAAGAATTAAAAATTTAAAACCCACAATTATAGACTACAAGAAAAACAATAAAATGCGTCTGATTTCAAATTTTTCCTGAATCATCCACTGCATATAACAAAACTTCAGAAAAAAGTTGCCATTTCCAGACCAATAATAAGCCCATCCTCATTTCTCCCAAATAAACTTTAGTCATTAGTTTGATGACATGGAGTCCATCTTCTTCACAGTAATTCATGGTTATATATTGATAATAAGAATATATATGTCAATTTTGTCAAATCTTGTAAACAAAATAGATGGGAGTTTGTAGTTTCTATCTCATGGATAATTCAATTATTATGATTTTGGAAGAGACTGAACATGCAGGTTCTCTGCGGTTTATAGACATTTATATTAGAAGATTATTAAAAAATTCACCTTGTTACTAAACTTTTGGTTGATATTTTTTGATTTTTTTTTAGGATACTTAATAATTAGCGTCAATATCTATTCAAAATATTATTCAAAAAAAGTTTACTTAGCAGTTACGCAAATTACCAAATTGAAATTATAAACTTGGAGCAGTTTGATTACAACAAAAGAAAAACTTAATGATAAAAATTTATTAAGGTATGAAAAGTAATGAAATTAAATAATTTTCAAGTGACTTGGTTACCTAGTGAATTTTTTCAACAAACCCGTCATTTTTAAAATTAAAGTATTATAATCAAAAATTAATTTTAGTGAAAGTAAAGTTTTCAATTATAGGAGATCTATTATAAATAGTTTTCTAGTCTGAAAAATTTAGCAATATAAGTTGTTTATGCAGTTAGCAAAATAATAAACAAAAATCATAAAAAATTTAAAATCTAAACTTTCAGCATTTTGATCAAAACAAAACAAAAAACTTTTTAAATAATAACTTTTATCACATTTAAAGCTATTAAATTGATTACTCAAGAAGTCAATTGTTTTTTTAAATAAAATAGGATAATTAAAAAAATAATAATTTTTTGTATAGTTATGTGTTTAATTAAGAGATCAAGACAGGTGAAAAAGTTTTTTGAATTTAAAATTGAGGTAATGAGAAAATTGCCAAATCTACTATTTTTCACTAAGTGAGTTATTTTTAAAAGTTAAACTACGTAGGTGATCAACAGTTTTTGTTTTTATAAGTTGTGTGTTTTATTTATAAAAAGGTTAAATTTTTTGTGTAATAACTAATATTATCCATAGTACACTCGTGGGTGTAATATGGTATTGAATTATTCAAATATTTCCTTTTGTATTATATACAGAATGTATTTAAGTAAATAAAATTTTTGCTTACATCTTGGCTGTGTTTTTTTAATTTAGTAAAACCTATGGCTTAAAAAATTAAAGCTCAAATTTTTTATTACAAAGTTTTGTCTAAAATTAAGTGTTATTATATTGATTGTATTTTTGAATTGAGGTATTTGAATTTTATTGGATTAACTTGATTTTGAGTAATACCCAAACTTCTTGACAATATTGAACATTTGCTGTATACCAGCTTGCAATTCTGGCTATAGGTCCAACAAGGATGAAAAAAGTTGCATTATTTTTGTTTCCTGTATATTCTGAGCTTTGTGATAAATACTTCAGAGTATCCCAAGGTAAAACTAGAAAGTATCAAAGTTCTATAATTAGCATGAGGATTTTGATAATACGAGAAACCAAACTGCTCAAAAATAAGAAGCACCAGACTCGAGTTTCGCTCTTCCTACTTGATACCGAAAAAATCAATACAATGCATTTGCTTTCATGTGGTTCTACGCAGATAGTAACTAAAGTGTCTAACAGTCTTACTTGGTGTAAAGCTTTAGCAGATATGTTTAGTTTTTTTTTTTTAAATCAAAAATGAGCATTAAAATAAGCTGTATCTTTGCAAAAAAGGTATATTTCTTATGAAGCAGTTGTTACATATTTATCACGATCTAGTATATTTTTATTATTTCTTGGCTGGTATTGCCAAATGAATGGTAACAATTACTTCATGTCCTTAAAACAACAGATGCAATCAGAAAAAAACTCATGTTTTATCCTTAATGTAGTGGCATGCTCTTACATCTGGTTCTTTTCTTAAATTTGATGCTCTACCTTTATTAGACGTGTTGATAAAAGAGCAGAAAAAAATGATGTGTTTCGGCTTAATAATGTATTCACTGGTGTTTTTTTTGATAATATATCATGTGGTAATTGTAGCGTCGCCAAGACGCGAACCAGGTCCGTGTTCGCGCGCTAATTAAAGTTCGCGCATGGCGCCTGGTAATTGTGCGCGCTGCAGTTGTCTTCCCTTTGGCGATCTCTGTTATGGTAACGATAGCATGAGACAGTTCTATCCTTTTTGGTTTTGACCTTGCTACAAGAAGGTTACTTAGTAGACCCTGCTGGCCGCTTACATCTTTCCCTTTGGAATTTAAATAGCCTATTGGCTGAAGTGTTCGGAAAGGAACAAATTTTTTTTAAACCTAATCTAATCTAATCTAATTTGTTGAATCTAATTTGGTGTTCTATATATAATCTGGTGTATAATTGTAAAGTCTGGAATAAAATAATATTATCTGTCCAAGTTCTATTCATTTCCACTTCCGAACTAACAAAGAGTTTAAACAAATTTGTACGAGTTATAGCGAATTTGGCGCAAGTTTATAACGAATTTGGACAAGTTATAACAAATTTGGAAGAATTTAGCAAATTTAATATTTATTGCTTCGACGATCGATTCAATTCAAATAAGATAATTCTAACTGAATAAGAACTTGATAAATTATTTGCTTTGAATAAGAACTTTGAACACATTGCAAGAAGCAAAGTTATTTTCGTTCCATTTGTCTGTGGTGTCGACGGACGCATCTGAATACAAGTCTTGAAGAAAATTCCTAAGAAGTTGGAAGACCGCAAGGAAAACGGTATTTGAACATTTAAATTTGTCCGCTCCAATACAGAGCACGGAAAGTGTTGAAACTTTAAGTAACTAATTTACTATTGTTAATTATATATTGTGTCAATTTATATTTGTTTGAACATTTATTACGAATGGAGTCTAATACTCCCGAGATTAACCCGCTTCAAGACGATGTACAAAATGCTATCGAAAGCTTGCGATCTACACTAAACAATAATTATTTAACCGCCGAAAAATTAATGTCGTTGCGTAATCCGGAAATTAAGTCGTTGAACGAGAGCGTTGCTAAAGTAGAAGATTCATACAATGAATTAATGAAAATAATGTCAAGCAATATGACACCTGCGCGAACCATAGCCGATGTAGCAACTAATAAACGCGAGTTTGATGAGCGAATAAGTGACTGGTTCACTCGCACAGGGACTATGGGTTCCAATAAAGATTTTGCCCGTTTTAATGCCGCGCCCACTAGCTCGACTAAATCTAGTAAAAGCTCACGGTCTTCTTCTCTCACGGTTAGGCAACTTCAAGCCCTCTTAATCTTAAAACGGCGCAATTACAAGCTAATCATATGCGAGAACGGGCGGAAGAGCAACAACGTAAGTTACAACTAGATGCGGAAGAGCAACAGCGTAAGTCACGACTAGAAACGGAGCTGGAAGAAAGGGAAGCTCTACGCAAAATAGCTTTTGCCGAGTTAGAGTGTAAAGTGTGGGAAGAGGCAGAAAGTAAGGATGTTAAGGGTCCCTCCTTTTCTAATCCAAATCCCTCAACTTTGTTAACTCCAAGTAGTGTAGGAACTCAATTTCGAACCGCTTCCATGGCTACTAAGAGGGTTACTTTTGGTCAAACAGCTGTATCAACAGCTAATACTAGCCGTTCTGGTTACGAGGCGAATAGTGGGGCAACGCCCTTGAATGAAGGTGCTTCTCGTCCATCTTTAGATGCTCCGCAACATTTACCTACCCGATCTTATTCGCCATTTACCAATACGCCCTACCAACCGTGGCTTTACAACGTCGATTATGATAGTATGTTTTTGCCTAGACCTGAATTTCCTAAGTTTAAAGAGGATCCCCTCGAATTCAAGTCATTTCTTAATAACTTTGAAACACACCTTGAGCCAAGGGTTCATGATGAACAAACTCTGTTTTGCCTCTTGCTTCAGCATTGCAGCGAAGATATACAGGGCCAAATAAACCATTTAGCTGGCCAGGAAGCATGCTACCAAAGGGCCAAGCAAAAACTTGTTCGAGAGTACGGATCGCCATGGATCATATCTGACGCTTGCTATCAAAAACTTAAGGAATTTCCGGCAATTAAGAGTGGAGCAAGTCGACAATTGAAAACCTTTTGCTAACTACTAGAGAAGACCCTAGAGATAACAAAAGACATTCCCCGATACACAAATCTAGATACTTTAGATACTCTTACCGCCTTGGTAGGAAAGTTGCCTTATAATTTACGAGCGCGATGGGTGAAAAGGTCAGTAGAGATAGAAAAAACTAGGGGCTTTGTAGCGGAATTTTCCGATTTAGTTGAGTTCGTGAAACAAGAATCTGATGTTGCTAATTCTTTGTTCGGCCTCAGAACTTTGAATGATAAATCTAACCCCAAGTCCAAGCCCTCTAGCTCTAAAGCAACAGTAGCTTTCTTGGAGGAAGAAAATAAAAGGACGGGCTTAGGATCTTGTTGGTACTGCAAAGATACAAGACATAAGTTGCTGAATTGTGCCAGTTTCTTAAACTTATCGTTAAACGAACTTTATAAATTCGTAAAAACAACGAAGTTATGTCACAAGTGCCTAAGTTCTAAGCATCGGACGCCAGCATGCAAAAGGACGAATACTTGTAAGGTCGATGGCTGTTCTGGAGCATTTCACCATACCCTCCTTCATCGATCTGTCAATAGCAAAAAACTTCATACCTGCGAAAAATCCACATCGACTTCCGACACGATTGAAAATACTAACGTATCTAGCGCTTTACTTAGCAATAAAATTCGTGCTGAGAGTTCTTCTGGAACTGTATACCTATGCGTTGTTCCAGTCCGCGTAGCTCACAAAAATAAAAGTATTTTGACCTATGCATTTCTCGACCAAGGTTCTACCCACACTTTTTGCGACGAAAACCTGGTTAAGACATTAAACCTTAACGGTCCTGAAACCAGCATTCAGATTAAAACTATAAATGGGTCCTCCAAAGTCTATAAAAGTATATTATGCGACTTAGAAGTATCTGCCCTTAATAACGATAGCTCGTTTTCTTTAACCAATCTACATTCCATTGAAAGTATTTCTCTGCAACCTAACTCAATACCACCTAAAAGAGAACTCTCTCAATTTCAACATCTTAAGGATATAAGACTTGACACTATACCAGGCGCTTCGATTCAAATGTTAATAGGTGCTGACGTTCCAGAAATGTTTTGCGTGGGAAATATACGAAAGGGTCCTAAAGGCACACCTTACGCCATCGAAACCCCTTTAGGTTGGTCTCTATTAGGTCCCTCAATGACGCTTTCTTCCCAATCAAACTTCAATGTTAACTTTCTAAGTTGTAAAGATAATGAGCTGCTGCAAGCAACTGAACGCTTGTGGAAGTCAGATTTTGAAAGGGGTACATTAGTATTGAACGTTTCAAAGTCTAAGGAGGACAGAGCAGCTTACGACGTGATGGAAACTAGATTATGCCTTGATGGAGGACATTACCAACTGCCATTGCTGTGGAAAGACGAATGTCAGAAGCAGCTTCCAGATAATCTACCTTTAGCTAGAAAACGACTGTTTCATCTGAGGAACCGATTGCTTAAAGACGAGAAGTTGAGAAAGGCATACACAGAAGCGATCGAGTCATACTTGAGTGAAGGATATGCCCAAGAAATTACTGAAGATGATATTCAAAATGCTTCCACTGTGTGGTACCTTCCCCATCATCCCGTAGTTAATCCGAGTAAACCTGGAAAGCTTAGAGTAGTTTTTGATTGTGCGACAAAATTTAATGGAACTTTCTTTAAACGACAAATTAATGAAGGGTCCAGATTTGGCCAATAGTTTAGTTGGTGTCCTTACTCGCTTCAGAAAGAATAAAGTCGCCCTAGTAGCAGACGTAAAGGCGATGTTTCATCAAATTAAGGTAGACGCCCGAGACCAAAACGCGCTCAGATTTTTGTGGTGGAACAAAGGAGACCTATATAAAGAACCGAAAGTTTATAAAATGGTGGTACACCCTTTTGGTGCAACCTCATCCCCGAGTTGTGCCAATTTCTGTTTGAAGCAAACCGCTCGTGAATTTGGTCATTTATATCCATCTATGATATCAGGAGCCGTGCTTCATAATTTCTACGTTGACGACTGCTTGGTTTCAGTTCCAACAGTTAAGGAAGCAGTCACGATGCAACAAAAACTTACAGAAATGGATTTCTAACGATGACAAGGTGTTGGAATCTATCTCCGAATTAGAAAAATCAAATTTAGGCCAGTTTATGTTAGATAACGGTGTGAAGGAAAAGGTCCTGGGCATTCAATGACATGTAAAAGGCGATTACTTTACTTTCGACATTCATGTCAACAAAAAATCTTTCACAAGACGAGGGTTGCTTTCCATGACAGCAAGTGTTTACGACCCCATGGGATTTGTAGCGCCAGTAATTTTGGAGGCAAAATTATTGCTTCAAGATTTGTGCAAACAGAAAGCTAATTGGGATAGCGTTATCAGCGAAGAAGAAAGAGTTAGATGGTCTCGCTGGCTCGAGGAATTGCCTTATTTAAGTGAGCTTAGGATTCCCCGGTGTTTTACCCAAGTAGCTGCTGCTAGCTATGAGATTCATTGTTTCGCTGACGCATCTTCGTTTGCATACGGCGCATGTTCGTATCTTCGTATAATTGATACAAAAGGTTTTGTCCATTGTTCGTTTCTTTTGGGAAAATCTAGATTGGCCCCAATTAAGTCTATATCAATACCTAAATTAGAATTAACAGCCGCTGTCCTAGCCGTACGCTTATTTTGCTTATTGAAGGCGGAGTTAGACCTACCAGTAGTTTCAACTTTCTGGACCGACTCTATACAGCCGTACTTCATTGCATAAAAAATAACACCAAACGCTTTCCTGTGTTTGTGGCCAATCGCTTAACAATCATTGAATAAAATACTGAACTTGATTGTTGGCGCCATGTGCCGTCAAATTTGAATCCTACCGATCTTGCTTCTCGTGGCATACGAGCTAACTCTAACGAAGTGAAAAGGTGGTTAAAAGGACCAGAGTTTTTGACAAAGCCCCGCACCGAGTGGCCTACAAATAAGTTGTCAAGCCTAACTTCGCCCGAAGAATTTATATCGGCTGAGGAGCAGACTATTTGTTCCACCTTGGAATCTCGCTTTACAGGTGAGCTAAACTCAATAGATAAACTCATTAATCGCTGCTCTAATTTATACAAACTGAAGCGTTTGACGGCCTGGATTTTGAAATGCAAATTCTTCTTGCAGAATCGCAACAGTTTTGATTGTAAATTGAAAATCCTTAAACAGATTACTGTCGAGAACTTGCAAAATGCAGAAATTGAACTTGTTAAATACACCCAGAGGCAGCATTTTCCATATTTGTTTACGAAAACATCTTCACATAGATGGCCTTTATTCATGCGAAAGATTAACCCTATTTTTCTTGACCGAGTAGCGCGGGTAGGTGGCAGGCTCGCACAACTTGATATTGACGTAGACATAAAACATCCAATAATTATGCCTCAATGTTCTCATTTGACTGAGTTAGTTATAAGACAGCATCATGACAAACTCGGCCACGCAGGCACTAGTCATACCTGGGCCTCGTTACGACAGCGCTTTTGGGTTGTCAAAGGTGCAGCTGCTGTCCGCCACTCTATAGGTCAATGCATAAAATGTAAAAAACGCAATGCTTCGGTAGGCAAGCAGTTGATGGCTGATCTTCCGAGCTGTAGGGTACAGACAGACAAGCCACCCTTCTATAAAGTAGGCGTTGACTACTTTGGTCCTTTTTTGGTTAAGCAGGGAAGAAGCCGGATTAAAAGATACGGATGCATATTTTCATGCTTAACAACAAGAGCAGTGCACATCGAGGTGCCTAGTGACCTATCTACAGACTCCTTTATAAATGCACTGAGAAGATTTATAGCCAGAAGGGGTCAACCCGATGAGATTTTCAGTGACAATGGCACTAACTTTGTAGGCGCCGAACGTGTTTTGCGCGAATCACTTCAGAGTCTACAACAATCAAAATTGAATGATTTCTGCCTTCAATTAGAAATTAAATGGCGCTTTAACCCTCCCTATGCAAGTCACATGGGTGGCGCATGGGAGCGAATGATACGCTCAATGTGCAGAATTTTAAATGCATTAACTCAGATGCAGACATTGACCGAAGAAGGTTTAGTGACTTTAATGACTGAGGTGGAGAGGATTTTAAATTCCAGACCTTTGGTCCCATTAATGCTCCATGATTCTGAAGAGGAGCCTTTAACTCCCAACCATCTGCTACTGCTAAGAGGCAACCCTAACTTACCGCCCGGCACGTTCGACACAAACAGTTGTTACACACGCAGGCGTTGGGCCCAAGTGCAATTTTTAGCCAATCAATTCTGGCGACGTTGGGCCAAAGAATTTCTTCCTAATCTTTTGCAGCGGCAAAAATGGTTCAACCGCAATAGAAATTTCGAAGTAGGGGATGTGATATTACTAGTTGAAGACATGCAACATAGATCAAATTGGGTAGTGGGGAGAGTGGTTCGAACCTTAACTGATAAGGAAGGCCTTGTGCGAGTGGTCCAAGTTAAGGCGCGCAATACCGTATTAACTAGACCCGTTACGAAATTGTGTTTAATTGAAAAAACGGCTCAGTAATTTGAGTGAATTTACGTTGCATTGTTTATTTGCTATTTATGATAATTTGTTTACGAAGACTACGTTGAATAGTGTAATTTTTGTTTATTCTAAGTTCAATCTCCATTTGTGTTATTAATTTGATGTGTATTTATGTTGGATTTACTTTATTTGTAAACTGCTGTTACCGCCGTGTTGACGACGCCTTTGTAATGTTTAAAATGTTAACGTAACATTTTGGGGGGGAGTGTAGCGTCGCCAAGACGCGAACCAGGTCCGTGTTCGCGCGCTAATTAAAGTTCGCGCATGGCGCCTGGTAATTGTGCGCGCTGCAGTTGTCTTTCCTTTGGCGATCTCTGTTATGGTAACGATAGCATGAGACAGTTCTATCCTTTTTGGTTTTGACCTTGCTACAAGAAGGTTACTTAGTAGACCCTGCTGGCCGCTTACATCTTTCCCTTTGGAATTTAAATAGCCTATTGGCTGAAGTGTTCGGAAAGGAACAAATTTTTTTTAAACCTAATCTAATCTAATCTAATTTGTTGAATCTAATTTGGTGTTCTATATATAATCTGGTGTATAATTGTAAAGTCTGGAATAAAATAATATTATCTGTCCAAGTTCTATTCATTTCCACTTCCGAACTAACAGTAATGCTAATTTAACATACTATATAAATGGTTATGTTGGCAGAAGTATATCTCGTTGCCGCAAATGCTCTTAGTCCAAAGGGTTACTCATTGCAAGTGATGATTCCTCTTTAGTTCAGGACTAGCTCCTAGACAAATAGAAACAGTTGTTTAAAAACGTCAATCGTGGGGGCCATACAAATTCACTTACACTGTAACAGCATTAGCAGTGCAACATTATATAATGTCATATGGTCATTTATTCCACTGGAGAACCGACAAAAACAAAATTTGTTTTTCCTAATCCATTAATTAGCATTGTCGCATTAACTGAAACTCTCAGTGATCTTTTGTTTCAACTTTAAGGTGCAGTGAGCATGCAGATTATAATGACATTTGTTGTATCTCTACAATGTATTGTTTGCATGTCCTATAACATATATCGTTCTATACTGCTTCCCTTTTGTCAGCTTTTAATGTGTTTTTGTGCTTTGATTTCTGTTCTGACTGAAAAATTAAAAAATATACATACATACATACGTACGTACATACGTACGTACGTACATACATGCATACATATGTACTGACCTGGCTAAAAAAAGATGTCCGGCCATTTAGTGGACAATCCAACTCCCACCCATCTCCTCACAAGAAGTAAAGGGCGTTTTCAATGGTTTTGGCTTATTTTCAAAACTGTTTTAAGGCTTCCTTTGACTGCAAGTAAACATAGACTACGGCTAATTTCTGCTTCTAAGTATTTTAATAGATTTTAAATTCTATATTGATGCAAAATGTATTAAAATTTGATAAATAGCAAAATTAATGTTGGAAAAAAAGCATTGTTTTAAAACTTTTTTATCTGTGAACTTAATTTGAAAAAAGTTTGAAACAAATTATTCGTTTCTACCATGAATAATGTTCCAAAGATTCAATGACAACTCAAAAATGTAATTTTATAACTTCCAAACAATGTCATAGACCAGCCAGCTTTGTGATAAGATAAATATTTGATTATTAAGCCATACACGTTGAAGTGCACGTCTGTTGCCAACCAAATATTATCACAAACGATGCTGCCACAGAAAGTTAGAAATAGACCAAAATTAAAAAAAAGCAAAATTTTGTTAAATAAAGCACAAATTTATAAAATTTAACTCTTCATTTTATATCAATTCCTAATTATCTAAGCAAAATTGTCACTAAAAACATCGTGAAAGTCAAAAATTTTTTTTACTTCGCCGTGATGTATCATTTATTGGATTGATTGTACATTTTGTTAGTGAAGCCTTTTTTTTGATCTTCACATTGTATCTTAACAAAAACTTTTTGAAACTAAAAAGTAGCTTTTTGCATAACCAATTGTCTGATTTTATGTTGTGAGGGTTTTTTTATTCAACAACCTGGAGAATTGCTTCTGAATTATTAGCTAAATATTGCTTCGATAAAAAAAACAAAAATTGAGGAAAAGCACAAAATTACAAGATCAAAAGCAAAAACACAAGACGTGGCACCAATAATCACAAACATAAAAGAAAAGATTTTTTATATTGAAAACAAATTTTTGTACGATATAAAATACTCTAGGCCTACACTACCAGGTTTTGGTACAAAAAACGAAGAAATTGTTTTGAATTTAATAAATTCCTAAAAAGTTACAAAAGTCAAAAAAATGTCAATTTAAAATTAGCCTTAAAAACAAGGTAAAAGAAAATATAAAAACTTACTACTATTAGGACAATGCCATAATTTTCCGTATCGTATACCACAATAGTTGGCCTAAAAAAAATTTAGTTAAACATGTTTCTAAACAATTATTAGCCAGGCTTATTAACTTATGTCTAATTAGATAGTCAAAAAAATTTTGTTTTTAGAAAGTAATTTGCCACAAATCAGAAGATTATCACAGAAAGCAGAAGGACCCAAGTTCAATGATCATTCTACTAGAGTAATTATTGTTGTGCAAATCAAGCACACCACATAGAATTCAAGTGGAATTTACGTGAATTTCACGTGGTGCCTTTGCTGGAGAACGGCGCTGACGACAAATTTTTTAATGAAGTCAGCAGCTTACCTACAAAAGTAACTCCGCGTTGAATAGAAAGCAGCAACGAGGCCAATACATTCATTTAACTTTTACGAAGGACTGTAATTGTCAGGGCCTAGAATAATGACTTTCTATTGAAATTATAGCTTAATTTTTATTCTCTTCATTGATTTTTTGCAACGTTGGCAACTTGGCCGAATAGATAGAACGCCGTATTGATGGCGAACACAATCGACACCGCCACGGTTTAAAACCTTTTTTGGCCATTCTATTGTGTTCAATCTGAGAAAGAATTTATGACACGCCATTTTTTATGCATTGAAATCTAAGTAAGTAGCCCTAAATTTTGGTCAAATATCGAAATAAAGAGTGTTAAAATAGTAACGCAAAATTTAATCTTTTAAAGTTTTATTTCTTTTATAAATCAAGAGATGGGGTTAATGAAGACTAAAAAAGATGTTCGAAGTGTCCTCCTTCGTTTTGAACGCACTTTGCCATTCTGTCTCGCACAGACCTACACGCTTTTCTGAAAAGGCTTAACGTCAATTGTTTGCAACTGTTGAGAAACAAGCGACCTCAGCTAGTAGAGAGATATGGGGTTGTGTGGGAAAACTTTGTCCTTCAATACACCCCAGAGGAAAAAGTCTGCAGGTGTTAAATCGGGCGACCTGGATGGCCTCTCGATTGGTCCTCTTCGTCCAATCCATCTTCCAGGAAATTTCACGTTAAACTGGTAGGCTTCACGCACGAAGAAAATGAATGCGTGCTCGCAAAGTTAAGTGAACGCGTGTGGTAACAATGGTAACCGCGTGAAAGAGAAAATTCTAAAACTGAGTGTGTTGAAAGTGAAGTATAATAAATTAGCTTTCTATGTTAAGAGTTTAATTGGAATCGCTATCTGTGACATGATTTTATTGCAATGACAAAAAATTTTGCTTTACTTTTTTAACACTCTATATAAATAAAAAAACCAGCAAATATATACTTTCTATTTGGACAGCAATATCTTGGCATCTCATAAAGCAAATCGGGATAATCGCTTACGGTTGCCCTAATTAAACGCCTTTGACGTTTTCTTACGAGTCATAAAGACACCTAAAAAATAAACAATGCATTACATGAGAAAAACAATCTTAGAAGCGTTAACTTGAAATTTAAACAAACGATTATGAGCTGATTTTAATTGCGATACAAATTAAAATTCTTGCTACTACATAAAAAAAACAAATTTGTTATATGAATCATCAATTTATTAAATAACTTACCTGAACAGAAGTAAGACTTGCCATTACCAACAGGCATGAAACCAAACATCCAAAAAAGTACATTGTAATATGTTTCTTTAATTATTAAAGGTCAATGAAATTTGCTAAGCCCAAGCTACTAAAATCAGAAACAAAAAAAGTTAATTTATGAATATGCAAAATCGAGCCGTTTTGCAGTTAATTTTAAGTCTCCAGTTGATTATTTAACAAATCTAGATAGTGTTAATTGTAAACTAGTAATGTCCAGCTAGAAAATTAAAAAAATAGAATTGGAAAACTAAAACGTATTCGTTTCACATCGCGAATTCGCTATTCATCTCTGCAACATTTTGTTGGTTAGCACATTCACTTGCAGAGCAGGCTGCATCTACGTGTTACTGGGGATTTTGGTGCTTAAGCTAATTAATTAAATGATGCGTAAATCAATCTGAACAATGATGGGTAAAATGTATTAAATGAAAATAAATTAAACAACGATACAAGGACACAAATATAAATAAAGACAGAAAGATTACAAAGCGATATACAATTCACGATTTAAGATTAACTACGGTAAGTTTACAAAGCGATTCACGATTGACTACAATTCACGATAGCTACGATATTTACGTTACGATAACTACGATATTTACGATATTTAATTGATTTGGGCTCGCACCTGCCCAGAACACAAGATACAATATACAATTACAATGATAACTTCCAACAGTATTCTTTCGACGTTCAGACAGTAGTCGACTTTCTTATCGACGTTCAAACAGTTGTCAATAAGTTCCAAAATTAACGAAGTTAACAATTCCACTTTATGGTCTTTGATCTGTCTCTTTCAATGATCAAACTTAAATTTATAAGAAACAAAAATACGTCAGGCGCAGTAAAAAAGGCAAATCAAGCTTACTATAACAAAGGTGAGAAATTAACTGAAACGAAACTAAACCGGGTTCGAAACCTGCTGTAACATAGCCCCCCACAATGTACGAACCCAACGTACATTAACGACTAAACCCAACAGCAAGTTTCGAACTGACAACACACAAACACACACAACTGAAATAAACTTAAACCCTACGAACAGTCCGTAACAGTCTATGAAAGTTCATCCTGTTGAATCGATGATCTTGTACAGTTTGGAAATCGGTCGCCTGAATGTACTGGAGACAGTCTTTACAAGGACTTGTCGAACACGATTGTTTCGATCTGGAAAAACTTCCACTATCTTCCCCAGAGGCCATTTTCCTCGTGGAGCATTTTCATCATAAACAAGAACAACATCGTCAACTTTGTAATTGTCCTTTAGTTTTTGCCATTTAGGTCGAACTTGTAACAGTTGCAAATATTCGTGCCTCCAACGACGCCAAAACTGATCAGCTAAATATTGAATTTGGCGCCAACGCTTCTTTGAATAATTATCATTACTTGTAAACGAACCAGGAGAAATGTTTGGCATTTCTCTGAGCAGCAATATATGATTTGGAGTGAGAGGAACGTTGGCTTCAGGGTCCATTGTAACCGGAGTCAACGGTCGCGAGTTCAAAATTGCTTCAATTTCGACCAAAAGTGTTCAACCCTTCATCAGTCAAGTTTTGGTGAGCCATCAAGATACGCAGGATGCGTCGAACAGACCGAATTTGTCGTTCCCATACACCGCCCATATGGCTGGCATAGGGACAATTAAACTTCCATCGTATACACCGTTGCCTTAAGTAATTTCCCACTGTCAGATTATTTAAGTTTTGAATCGAATGGCGAAGCTCTTTATCTGCAGCAACAAAATTGGTCCCGTTATCGCTAGTTATTTCCCACGGTTTACCTCTACGACCGATGAATCTTCGCAGAGCATTGATAAAAGAGTCAGCGGACAACGAAAACACAAGTTCAATGTGGACGGCTCTAACAGTCATGCAGGTAAACAAACATCCCCATCGCTTCACCATGGCTCTTCCTTTTGGAAGATCAGACATAATCTGTTGACCAGCTCGAGCGTTCCTTCTTTTGCATAAAAGACATTGTCCTAGCACGTTTCTAACAGTTGCTGCTCCTTTTATTATCCAAAATTTTTGTCTTATGGTCGCCCATGTATGAGACATTCCCACATGACCGACTCGCTCGTGATAGTCCTGAATAACAAGTTTTGTTACATGACAGTGATTAGGAAGTACAACAGGATTTTTAACTGCAAACGGAATATTTGCTTTGTCGAGTCTTCCTCCCACACGAAGAACACCTTCGAACACAACAGGGTTTAATTTAGTTAGTACGTTTTTATTAATAATTTTATTCCTTTGTAGGTGATCAATTTCTTTGTATGCACACTTTGGATAATAACATTTTCAGCAGATTCGATTTCGTCAACAGTCAATGGTGCTTTGCAGGTGCTTCTTTTTAACAAAAGTTCTTTTAGCCTTAAAATCCAACCAACAGAGCGTTTTAACTTATACCATGTTGAAAAACGAGAAAACCGTTCAGAAAAAGGTTCATGAGTCGTTAAATCTTTAGCAGCATTCACATTAAAAACTTGTTTTTTCAAAACTGCAAATTCTTCCGGTATAACCGGCAAAAGCACAAGGAGCTACAGGCCATAAATCATCCTCAAATTTTAAGAAATCTGGTCCATTAATCCAGCGCGACTGGTTAATTAGTTTTGACGCATCCAAACCTCTTGTAGCGTCATCTGCCGGATTTAAATTAGAAGGAACGTACCGCCATTGACTCGGGTTTGATGTTTCATCGATTTTTGCAAGTCTGTTTGCGACAAAGGTAGGAAAGCGTTTGGAAGAATTGTGGATCATACGAAGAACGGTTGTAGAATCAGTCCAAAAGATAGTCATCAAGTCTGTTCTTCTCACTTCTCTTAAAATAGCGACATTTAATTTGGCCGCTAAAGTCGCGGCCTCAAGTTCCAAACGCGGTATTGAAACAGATTTAATAGGTGCTAGCCGAGATTTACCAACTACAAATTTAATGTGCACGCTACTAGACTTGCAAATTCTTAGATACGCTACCACTCCATATCCATCTTGTGAAGCGTCACAGAAGATGTGCAGTACTATTTGCTCAGCGTCTTCGAAATCTAAAAAATAACGATCAACCTTTAGCTCACTTAGACAAGTCAAATTTGAAATCCACTTACTCCAACGAATAGCGATTTGTTCAGGTATGGGTTCATCCCAACCTAATTTGAGCCGGCACAGCTCTTGTAAAATCAATTTGGCCTTTAATATTACTGGAGCTGCAAATCCGAGCGGATCGAAAACAGCACTTACTTGGGAGAGAACACCCCTTCTGGTGAGTGGTTTATCTTTTAAATTTATATCAATTTGAAAACTATCTTTTTCGAAGTTCAACGTTACACCAAGTACCTGATGTTGAATGTTCTTGTCTTCTTTTAAGTCTAAATAAACCTTTGCTCGCTTCTCCAAAACAAAATTTGATACTACCCGATCATTGTTGCTTAGCCATTTTGTCAGATTAAATCCTCCCTTCTTTAGCAATTGAGCCAATTCATCGCTCATTCTAATGGCTTGCTCCACCGAGTCTACAGACTTAATAACATCCTGAGAAGACAAAAGGTCATTGTCTTTAGCTGTTTGCTGAAGAGCGTAGGTAGCACAAGCAGGCGAAGACGCCGCTCCAAACACGTGCACTTTCATACGATACCTTGCAGGTGGAAGATTAGTATTCCCGGATGGCCACCATAAAAACTTCAAATACTTTCGATCTTGAGGATCGACTAAGACTTGGTGATACATAGATTCAATATCCGCCACTAGCGTCACCTTTCCCTTTCTAAAACGAGTAAGTACACCGAATAGATTGTTTAACAAATCAGGTCCAGTTAAGAGTTGTTCGTTCAATGAAGTACCGTTATAGCGAGCTGCACAATCAAAAACCACTCTTACCTTGTTAGCCTTCCTTGGATGGGACACAGCGTGATGTGGTAAATACCAGCAATTGTTATCATCTGAATCATGCTCGCTTAAGCGTTCAGCAAAGCCTTTGTCCACATAGCCCTGCATGGTTTCCGTGTACAGCATTTGAAATCTTTTATCTCGAGCAAATCGTCGACGCAAGGACTCTAATCGAAATATAGCTTGTTTAAAATTACTGTGAAATTTAGGACATCCTTCCACAAAAGTTTTACCTGGTAGTGACCGTTCACCTGCTTTTTCGAATTATTAAGTAAATCCAATGCATACCTGTCATTACGCGACATACCTGGTTTCGAATCATCAGAATTGGGGACCATATCTATTTTCCACAAGCATTCAACTTGTTCTTGTAGCAACTGATCGGCTCTACTCACAAAATTTATATTCAACGTTTTATTACTGTAAGAAGACCCACCGATAATCGACTATCCCAAAAAGGTCTTAATGGCAAATGGCTCTCTTCGCTTTCCATAACGTTCCTCCTGTGTCCAAAATAGTTCCGGGTTATCGATTCCGATTAGTAGTTGAACATCCGGGTGACTCAATTTAGGTATTTCAATCCCTCGAAGATGTGTCCAACTATTTAACTCTTTCTCTGTCAAGCAAGGATTAGGAGATATCGGTAACTTCTCCACACAAAAAACTTCTGTTAATTCCGTATACTGATCATCGTTTAAAGCCGAAACCAATAACGTTGCCTTTTTTCCATTGAGATTCACCTCCGTTTGATTTACTGTGGTGAGAGAGTACTTCGCTTTTTCTCCAGAAATTCCGAGACGTTGCAGTAGACGTGATTCACATAAAGTTGCCGTAGAACCTTGATCTAAAAATGCATAGGTATTTACAGTTTTGTTACCAGCTCGCACTTTTACCGGAACCACATTTAAAAATGTGCGGTATGATGTTTCTGTCGTGCAACCAGCAGTGATCATTCCAACAGTTCTGTCGACCGATGAAGAATTGCTGGTTGATGGCTGATTAGTCTCTCCTTCATCGCACTCGAAACTTCGATGTATTAATTCATGATGCTTGCCTCGACATCCTTCTACCGTGCATGCTTTATCCCGACTGCAGAACCTTGCAATGTGGCCTTGCTTGAAACAATTAAAGCATAATCGCTTTTGCTTTATAAATTCATATTTGTCTTTTAAACTCTTTTTACGAAAAGCGAAGCAATTTTTTAACAAATGATCCTTTGAACATAAATAACAAGTCAGATTACCTGTAGCAACTTCAATTGAATTTGTCAAAAACGAGCTTACTCGCTTGGATTTTTGGTAAACAAACTTCGAATAGACGGATTTGACCACTTCCGCCTCTTCTTTCACAAATTGAATCAAGTCACTAATCGTAGGTTCTTCTCCCATGCATTCAATTTTGCTTGCCTTGCGAATCCAACGATTTTGTAAGTCATAAGGCAAACGCTGCACAATTTTGCCAATAGCATCGAAGTTATCAATTCTAGAATGGAGATTTAATTGTCTAAATGTTAATTCACACTCTTCTAAATCACGGGCTAAATTAACCAAACCTTTTTTATCATCACGCTTAATAATTGAATCTGAATGTAATTTGTCCATAAATACTCTAGCAATCTGGTTTTTTCTTCCAAAATTGTCCTTCAACAAGGTTTTAGCATGACTGTAACCTTCAACAATAATCTATTACCTTCTTCGCCTCACCTTCACAGTGTTGTATGAGTAGCAGCAACCGTTTGTTCGGATCAGTTACCCTTGATTCCACGTTGGCTTCGAATGTTTTTATGAAACGAATATAGTGCATCGGATTGCCGTTGAACTTTCCAAGTTCTATCTTCGGAAAAGTAGGATCTGCATACACAGGAACATTAGGCCTATACGAGACTTTACCTGCTGCTTGTTCCAGAGTTGGATGAATTTCACTACGCTCATGATTAAACGTAGGAGCTTCTCGTAGACTAGAAACAAATTGAGTTTCTTTCGCCAATAAACGTCGTGATGACGTGGGAATATCCGATTTCAAGGGCTTAGTTTCGGATTCGGACGGTATGTAGCCTCCTCGTTCAATTTCTTCCTCTATAATTTGTCGTTCTAGAGAAGCTTCTTCAATTTCATGCCGAGCTTTTAGCAATTCTAGATTAAATTGCTCTTCTTCTTCCCGTTCTTGTTCAGCGCGTCTGCGCTCTTTTTGGCTCCTTTCTAATTCTCTCTTTTCTTCTAGTTGCTTTAATTTTAATTTAGCAACCTCTTCCTTTGCAACCAACTTAGCTGTAGCCATGCTGCCCGATGTGGATAACGAACTTCTTTTCGATGTTGTCTTTGAAGCGCGAGATCGAAGGGTGTGTGGAACTGAAAGTGCACTTGCTACTTCCTTCTCGGTAAGCTTACCTTGAAAATAATTAGCAATGCGTCCATCGAACTTGCATCGAAACTCGTAATGTTTCTTCAAACGAATCTGAAGCAGTTGTTTACTATCGTCAGAACTTTCACTTATGACAAGTCTTTCCATGTCTGCAAAAACATTATTCATTAAAGAGATGGTGGCTTTAATCAAACTACTATCTGCATTATCCGCCATTAAACAGTCACACTTGGCGTACAACTCTTCAAGTCGATCTTCTGCTTCTTCAAAACCTTTAGAGGAAATCGACATATTTCTAGTAAATATAATCACAAAACAGAGCTAAATTTTACAACCAAAACAGTCAAATACAGCAAATCAACCAAATACAATCTTCAAAGTAGTCAAAACAATTAAATATATTTTTTAAATATATTTGTCAAATTAGTTACAAATCAATTACGACCAAAGCAATTAAATATGTTTGTCAAAGCAGTTAACAGCTTTAAACAATCAATCAAATATGCTTTACAAATTCAATTAATCAATTAAATATGTTTATGTTACTGGGGATTTTGGTGCTTAAGCTAATTAATTAAATGATGCGTAAATCAATCTGAACAATGATGGGTAAAATGTATTAAATGAAAATAAATTAAACAACGATACAAGGACACAAATATAAATAAAGACAGAAAGATTACAAAGCGATATACAATTCACGATTTAAGATTAACTACGGTAAGTTTACAAAGCGATTCACGATTGACTACAATTCACGATAGCTACGATATTTACGTTACGATAACTACGATATTTACGATATTTAATTGATTTGGGCTCGCACCTGCCCAGAACACAAGATACAATATACAATTACAATGATAACTTCCAACAGTATTCTTTCGACGTTCAGACAGTAGTCGACTTTCTTATCGACGTTCAAACAGTTGTCAATAAGTTCCAAAATTAACGAAGTTAACAATTCCACTTTATGGTCTTTGATCTGTCTCTTTCAATGATCAAACTTAAATTTATAAGAAACAAAAATACGTCAGGCGCAGTAAAAAAGGCAAATCAAGCTTACAATAACAAAGGTGAGAAATTAACTGAAACGAAACTAAACCGGGTTCGAAACCTGCTGTAACACTACGTAACAGTGATATTTCGACAAAACATCTGACAACTGAGTACAGCGCATCAGTCTGCTCTCGCAGCGCTCAAACGCGCTTCATAGACAGTGTCCTGTGTGACACTTTGCGCGTTGTAACTGGATGCCTGCATTCCATTACAACAAACAAACTACCAATAGTTTCAGGTATTCACCCAGTTGAGGTTTGCCTTCGCCGACTTTCACGTTCCAAATAAATCTACATGATTCCCCTTTTTACAACTAGCAGCATCGATGATACTACTGTAATCTTATTCCAAATCACAGCGCATTGGTTCAAATTTACTATTTTTAATACCACTAAAATCACTAACAACTATCACGTTATATTGTTTAAATTCACGTAATAAATATTGTGGCCCAGATGACACGTGCTTTCTCGTAGCCTGGGCCGTTAGTACGTCTGTTCTTTATGTTAAACATCACAGACCAAAACCAAACCTGCCGAAACGGAAGGGTATCCACCCATTCCGATGTTCAGCCTGGGTCTGCTAATTGGCAAATGTCCTTTTCAGGACGGGGCAATGCCAGGAAAAAAACTAACCTTTTCAGGGCACATTGCCAACAAGTTCCGAAGACCTTACTATTCTTCAGCTGAACATCGAAGGCCTCACTGCAAGAAAGATGAATGTTTTTCATTATCTTGCTCTGCAATCTGAGACATTCGCCATCCTTCTACAGGAGACCCACTGCACTGATGCAGAAAAGTTGGACTGCACTGATGCTGAGAAATTGGTACTTCCAAATTATCAACTTGTTGGGTCTTCTTCAAGCAGGAAGCATGGCCTTGCCACGTTTGTCCACGAGCGACTAAGGTACATACTTTTAGACCAATCTCCACCGACATCGGATCTCGAGTGGTTGTGCGTGGATGTTGATGGTTACAAAACAGTCAATGTCTACAAATCTTCACCAACACGATTACGATCTCAAGATCTTCCAGTGTTTCCCCACCCATGTCTTTATGCTGGCAATTTTAACTGTCGTCATGCTGACTGGGGTTACGATGATAACACGTGTGGACGGTGAGTGCTTAACGGGCTGGGCAAGTATTAATTGTCTTGCCCTCCTATGCAACGCCAAGGACGCCGCCAGTTTTTATTCCGGCCGCTGGAACATTGGCACCAATTCGGACCTAGCTTTCGCTAACGCAGGTCCTAACAGTCGCTTACCGGATAGACGTGTGCTTAAAAAATTCCCCAGGTCACAACATCGACCTTTGCTTATTACACCACCAAGGTTTGCTCCAGCAGTGCCAAGCATGCCTGTTAGGTAATGGAATTTCTGCAAGGCCAAATGGAGTCACTACATTGTTTTGACGAATAAATTCGCAAAGACTTTGTTGCCGCCTGATTCAGTTGAATGCGGCTTACCAGGACTTCTGTAACATCATCAAGAAGCAGCCAAGACGATTCCCACGCGGTTATCGATACAACTATATTCCGTGTTGGGATGCAGAGTATAAATCTCTCTATAGAACTTTCCTACTGTCTCCTCAGGAAGACAACTCAAGTTTAGCTGCTACAAATTTGCTTGCCAAGTTTGACAGGAATCGGATGGATTGATGGTCCGAGGCAGTTTGGAGAATCGACTTTTTACACTCTAGTCAAAAAAGATGGAGTATTTTGAACAACCTTACTGGTAGGTCACGACACTTTCGTCGTCACTGTCCGGTTTAAGCCAATGCTATTGCATTTCAGCTGGTCAGAAACGGGAGATACGAGGCTTTTGACCGCAAGTCATCTTGACTTGTCTCTCAAGAAGTGTCTGACTTTTGGAGGGCCAAAACAACAGACCCAATAAATTTCTCTGACATTTTCTCACAGTAAGAGAATTTACTGCTGTCCTCCAACATTTAAAACCAGGTAAAGATCCGGGCTCTGATTCCATCTTCCCAGAGCTTATACTCTATGCTGGAGCTGCTTTGAAGTCCTGGTTACGTAAGTTCCTTTCTTTCTATTTGCGCCGATTCAAAATTCCCAAGATCTGGAGAAGAGCTCTTGTAGTCGCGATCCCAAAGCCAATGAAGCCATTGGGGGACCCAAAGGTTATTGACCAATATCTCTGCTCTGTGTCTTCTACAAGATTCTCTAGAGGCATATCTACGCCCGCATCGAGCCATTAATTGATCCGCTGCTCCCTAAAGAGCAGGCTGGGTTTCAACGCGGAAGTTAACCCTAGATCAAATTATTTTACAGATCCAGAACATTGAGGAATTTTTTGAGGCTAAGAAAAAAGCCGGTGCCGTATTTGTTAATCTAATAGCTTTCTGGCACCGTGGCCTTACCTGCAAGCTGCTGAGACTACTTCCGGATAAGCACATGGTCAAAATGATCATGGAGCTTGTCCGAAATTGAAGTTTTACCCTTACTATCGGTGACAGCAAGCAAAGCAAGCTACGTCGTCTAAAAAACGGCGTTCTTCAGGAATCTGTCTTGGCCCCCCCTCCTATTTAACATATATATGTACGATCTTCCTTCCCTGAGTTACAAAAAGTTTGCTTATACCGATGATTTGGCATTGTTGCACTCTTCTGGAAATTGGAAGGACTTGGAGGGGACATTTAGTCAAGACATGTCTACACTTTCAGCATATCTCCAGACTTGGAGGTCGAAGATCGTCACACTAAGACGATGACGGCAGCCTTTTACTTAAATAACCGAGAGCCCAAGCGTGAGCTAAAGGTCTACAACAACGATAGACTTTTACCGTTCTGTTTAACCCCTACTTATGTTGGGGTAAAACTGTACAGATCGCTCACGTTTTGTCACCATCTAGTGGCATTGCGCAAAGCACTAACCTCGCGCGTCACACTGCAGAGGCGACTCGTGGTCTCGGGATGAGGTGCTGCTGCTAAAACTACGCACAGCCGTCCTATGTCTGGTCTACTGAACAGCTGAGTACTGCGCATCAGTTTGGTGTCGCAGCGACCACATTCGTCTTATCGACAATGTCTTGAACGACGCCTTGCGCATAGTCATTGGATGCCTGTGTCCCACTCAAACGGACCACTTAGCCATACTATTAGGCATTCAGCCGGCTGAGCTTCGCCGACTAGGAGCACACTCTCCTTGACTCACCGTGAATCTCTGGATTCTGATAATATCTTGTAAGGTCTTTTAAGTGGGTCCTTAGATGTTTTCCAAGAGAGACTAAGATCTAGACGCCCATTTGTGACAGCTGCGCAGAATCATTTGGACAACCTTGCCGGACTTGGCATGCTCGCTTATAAATGGACAAATTATAAAAGGAATGAGGAGTATTGTGAAAATACATCCAGACTCCATGTTTTTGTGCCCAGGACCGGTGCCAAGCCTGTTGGGATGGTTTGTCCCGAGCAGCTTAGGTTACGCGCAACCGCTTGAGAACTGGTGTTGAGCGATTCCATTTGTGCATTCACAAACGGGTCTCGCTCCTTCACCAAATTGCGAGTGCGGCACTTCTGAACAAACTGCAAACCACGTTCTAATAGCTTATCCCATATATCGTGCACCACGTGGGGCACGAGGTCTGACGGTTTTGGATGAGGAAACCCGATGCTGGCTTAACAATATCACTGCCAGCACCAGATCCAGGCAGTACAGCAGCCTGGGGTAATAAAAGGATAAGCCCTCGGCCCCAGTCCTGCTCGTGTCTGACCTGGAGTGGATACCTTTCCGAACAACGACGACAACAACAAGATATTGCAAAAAAAAAAGATTTGGAAATAACACATGAAATATTAATTTAATCGCAAAACAATGTGAGTACAGAAAATAATGATTGGTATTAGTGTTTTTATGATAAACTCCGCCGACAAAAGCTTTCATAGATCACTTCATTGGACGTCACTTGACGCAACAATCAACTGGTTTAGTTATTTTGTTTCTCTATACGTTACTATACGTTACTATAACTACATTTCTGTTTCTACTGTTTCTTTAGACGTTACTATAACTACATCAAATTATATGAAAATATACCTAAAAAGTTTAATTAGGCAGTGGGCCGCAGGTTAAACATTCCTGGTCTAGATCTTAGTCTCAGTTGGTGGGCATCTGGTGACCCACTTAAGTGACCGTGCAGCATATTGTCAGGGTCCAGAGTGCTCCAGTTAGCCTAGGAGAGTGTCGCTGCCAGCAACTATCATAACTTCTTTGCAGAAAAGAAATCTTTCTTAGCACTTTCATGGTTATTCAAAGTTAACTTTTAAGCAATTTTGTTTCAAGAAAACAACTGACATTATCACCATTATTTGTCTTAATATTGTTATTTTTAAAAAATATGTTTAATAAATGCGTACTCAGAAATCCATGGGTCACAAAACTTTTTAGCAATTTTTTTACATTACGCCAAAAAGAATTAACAAACCAATGCTTTAAAAGTTTTATACAGATTTTGTAATTTAAAAAAAATAATATTTCAAGAATCAATAAAATATTCTTTCCCACAAAGCGCTCTTTAAAAACACATGCTGATTGAAATACTGTTCCTGATCTAATACAAGCAGGTTTTGTAAGATCAAACCATTCTTTTGTGAAACTTAGCCAAACAGAAAGTCATTCTTTTCTATAAAATTGTAAAACACAAAACATGATTAATCAACTTTTGATATAACAACGATAACAATCTTGAGCTAATCGTCAAATTTTTTATGACAAGATAAGTTTTGTTTGTGGAAAAAATGAAGCCATTGTGATTTGACATAATTAAAACACAAAAAATCAAGTAGAAAAAGATTAGAAGTTCTGCTCTGGATGGAAAATCAGAAATTCATAGCAAAATGTAAAACGTTTTTGCATTTTGGCCAGAAGTGCGAAAAGTTTTTAATGTGGATCGCATTTTCCGATTTTGAAGTCTCGTGTTTGTGCAAAACAATAAATAATTATTTCGTCTTCGAGTTGCGGACAAACAGAACTAAATGTCATATGCGGCATTGTTAATCACGCCGCGAACGCGAAATCACTACTTGATCATTTTTTAAGATCTAAGCTTTTGTTTTTGTGATAGGATAAAACATTAAAACTAGTAAAAATTTATTTTTTTATAAGTTTTTTAATTCTTATATAAACGAATCAAGTTATCATGTCTCATTGTTATTATGGTTCTTATTTGGATTTATTTCTCCGACTAACGTTCATTACTTGACAAAACGATTTTAAACTTGATAAGTTTACAGACAGTAACAGTTTGCCCTTATTCTTATGCTACAAAATGAAAGCTTTTGTTTCGGTTCTGCTGTGCTTGATATCTATTGCGAAATCAACCAAGAAGTGTCGGCAGCGTGGTCGAATGGTTAAAGCGCCGGGCTCGTGACCAACACGATCTGGGTTTAAAACCCACTCGTGCCATTCTGTTGTGTCCTTGGAAAAGACACTTTACGGCACATTCCCCTGCTTGGTAGTTTTGGCAAGCAGTTCTAAATTACAATCATATCTCTATTAAATTACAAGCGGACAGCAATATCTTGGTATCTCCGGAAGCAGGTCGTGGTAATTGCCTACCCTATGTGTTAGCGCCTCCGTAGCTTTCCTGCAAGTCAGGAGGATAAATAGAGAGAAAAAATAAAAAAATGAAAAAAAACTCAAAGTAATTGCGTTTCCTATTGTTGAATATTTTGATTATGTTTGTGATGTGTCAAATATCGACGATCAAAAAAGGGTTCAAAACAGAGTCAGGTTTTAAATGAGTATTTTTGATATGCAAAAGGCTTGGGGGAAGAAAAAAATAAGTTTATTTTCTTTTTGGAAAAGGTGTTGAGGGGATTGTATAAAAAGAACAAACTAGATTTAGTATCTTTGCGACAAACTAGATCCGAGCCTTTGCCACATAATTTTTTTGTATCAATCAGTTAATTTGCGGCCAGCGCCGCGTTCAAAATCAACCTCGCAAATCAATGGGGGTTTGCAACCGCTCAGAAAATGGCTAGTGCCCAGCAAGGGAAGCAAAGTCAGCGCTCCATAATTTAATGCAGACAACTGAATTAAGGCAACATGTAGGTGTAACACTTGCTTTCAGAAACAAAATAACTGATTAAACCTTAAGGGGTAACTTTTTTTTGGAAATTAATTATGTTGTTGAAGACAAAAAGGCCTGACTAGTTAACATAAAGAAAAGTTAATAGCTTGTTCCATAATTATTCATAAGGCGAGCGATCGCGGTTAGATTTTTCCATCTGGCGATATGTATACTCGTATAATAAATGTAACTTTTCGGTACACAAAGCATCAGAGCAGAAATTACCGAAATCGCTGTTAAATTAAATCTTGTGTCATTGTTTTGGTCAAGTGGTACGATAAAACATTTGACGATACAGGAAGAGAAAGGATTCATAATTCCGGTATAAACTGCTGCAAAACAATAAAACTGGAAAACAAATTTTCTTTGAAAACTACATAAATGTTTGTCTAATGAGAAGGACTTCCGTTAACTGCTATGAGCTATTTTACATTTACATAAATTAAAACTACATACACAGTGTTGGATATTCCAATTTAGGGGCCCGAGGCAAGAATTTTCAAAAATTGATGTTGTCTGAGAAAAAAAGAGGTCTGATCTGGGCTTGCATATTTTTCTCCCAAAATCAAAGTGTTCTCTAAAACAAAAAAAAGGTCTTCACTCCGAATCATCCTCTGAGCAAACATCTACAGCGAATGCTGTTTTCGAGGGGGGGGGCCTTAAAATCGAGGGGGGGCCCCAAAAAAAGGGGGGCGTGAGGCGACTGCCTCATTCGCCTCACCCAATATCCATCACTGTACATACAATCAGGGTAGATTTTTTTTGTTTTGAAACATATCAACTTGAACAGAATTTGATCCAAAAAAAATGAAACACTTTACAAACTCAATATTTAAAAAAATAAAATCGTTGAAATTTGACAAAATGACTATATCCAATGTTAAATATATTTTAAAATCTTACTTCAGATCAGGATTTTCTAATTTTAAGTTACATAAAAGTTTTTTTACCATTCTGAAAACGAACCGGTCATTCAAGCATAATTATCACAATTATCACATTTTTAATTTGTTCTTATCTTTCGTGTATTATTATCCAACCAACATTTGCCTTAATATCGATAAAAAATCCTTTTTCTTGCATTTTCATCAAAGTTTCTGATCTAATTCGCTGTTGTCCTATTGCTTGTTTTTTTGTTCTACATCAAAAGCTTTACGAAACTTTCTTTTATTAAAAAGCCAATTACTAATCATTTCCAAAATAAACGCTATCCACGAACACGCAGTGAATAATCTATGTGTCATAGCCTGATTTAAATAGACAAAGTCTTATAGATTTTGTAGGGTTATGTTGGTTACATCATTAATTTTATAGGAAAACATCTCCTACTATAAGAGATCTTTTGAAAGGAGTACTTGTAACTTTTTGCAATTCAATTCGTGTAAATCATGGTTTTTATCTTCTTGTTGAACCGTATAATTTACTTATCAGATTTATCCATTGCTGAATATTAGATATTTTTATTAAATCACAATAGAACACATTACATGACTTTGATCGTGTGAAAAAGGATATAAGAAACGTTTTGTGATGGAAACATATGAAGAGCAAAAATATATAGCCCATACACTGGCAAATAAGTTATTGAATAACTTGTGCAACATTGATTTTGTTAACTTGTGCAACATTGCAACTTTGTTTTCATTGATTTTGTTCTTACACACGACTTGCAAATGTAAAAAGGAAGCTATACAACTTGCTTTGTAACTCAACAAAGTGTTGAATTTAAAAAGTTTTTTAGCATTCAGCATGCACAATTAAGTGCGGCATGTGGTTTAAAATTAATTGTCTTTTTAATGTTAAATTTATTTTTAATTAAAACTGTGTATACGCTGTATTTGAAGTTTTTTAAATTTCTTAATATTACATTTTCTCACAATCTTTTCATTTATTCTCATAGTTTGCAATAGCATTCTACATGTATATTGAGTGTAAATCAATGAAAAATTTTAGGCTGCTCTGTAGTGTTATCTAGACATTTCCACGGTTTAAGGTTGACCATAAATTTAAATGTTGAGATTTTGTGTAAAAAGCCAAAAAAAAAACTGTTTCAATTAGTTATATAGCAAGGACATTTTCATTCATTATAAAAAAATTCTTTTAATGCATTAACTATTTTATCTGAAACAAATGATCTACTTTATCCAAAGTACAAATTATGTAGGTATTGAATTACAGAAGAGCGTAA
Organism: Diplosoma virens; assembly: GCA_963680785.1. NCBI lineage: Eukaryota > Metazoa > Chordata > Ascidiacea > Aplousobranchia > Didemnidae > Diplosoma > Diplosoma virens. The sequence continues at coordinate 5,848,351 of OY796891.1, forward strand.
AAATGCTTAGCTGGTACTAAGTCAAAAAATTTAAATCAAGCCAAAATTGTTTTGCATTTTTATATTTCAGCGATCGCTTTCAGCCTGAACCAAGCTAATAAGTATAATTATTCCACCTAGGTTTATAATTTTTTTCTGCTTAACACGAAAATTTATACACTATAGCCAGTTTTTAAACGTTTTTCGCTTTTAATCTAAACAGTTTTTCCGTTTTATTTTTTTTGGGCTCTCTGGCACATCTTTACATTTTTCCTTTCGCTTTCAGTTTTAAGCGATCTTAAACATATCAAGGGGAGAAACATATCAAGTTGGTGATTAGTCTTAGTTGAAACGAGACTGAAAAAGTTAAGAACCACTGGTATAGAATGAATTGACTTTTGTCTCAAGCACGAAAAAAGAAAATACGTCAAATTAAAATAGCAAACTCTATACCTCTCTGAGTCTCAGCGATTTCAATTGTATTGCAAAATTAAATTATTTAAATCTATTTATTTATAATAAAAATTTTTTTACATTTTCAAAATTTATAATGTTCCTCAATGTTTAAACCACTTTATGGAATGTAAAGGAGTCTGGGCTAAAGTAGAGATATCAGAAAGCTTCGGAGCTGGAGCTAAGTAATATTATAAAAACTCAAAAGCTGGAGTCGGAGCTGCTGAATAATGCTTGCTCCAAATTTCTGATTTTAACACTGCATAAAATTTCGACAATCGTGCAAGACAGTCTTTCAGCTGCTCATCTTATGATGCTTATAAACCATATCTATAGTAGGTGAATTCGAAGGCAACCAAGTTTTTGGAAATTTGTTCGTCAAAGCAATCTAGTGACTCCATTTGACCTTGCAAAAATCCCAACGCTTAATTCGCACGCTTAGCAGGGGCAAAACAAACCTTGATGGTGTAATAAGCAATAGTTGATATGTTGTGACCTGGGAAACTTTTCTGGAACACAGAAGTTTTATCTACCCAAATCTTTGATCGACGTTACTAAATTTGATGATTAGAAATAGTAAGCGACTTACAAAGTTAAAGCTTGAATAGTAATGGTGGCAAAAACAAAATTAAATACATAAAATTTTGGAAAATTTATTAAAATTAAAAGAAACTTGATACTGTGCATAAACAAACAATTAGTAGACTGAAAAATAATATTGTTGCTTAATTGGAAAAAAATATGGATACAACAAACTACATTAAAACTTTACACAATTTAGAAATTTAAAATAACAAAGAGTAAAAAAATCTTTCCAAAGTAAGTGAAAAAAATTATAAACTTTTAATGACATCAAAGTTATCAAAAAGATAAAACGTTTAATGAATGAGCGTTGCAAAGCACAGAAGGGCAGTCAAAATTCATCAAATGTAAAAGTAAAACAACGTTTACAAAACTAAAAAGATGCTTTGTACCTTTACATTGCCACCAAAATGCTTGTTTCAATTGATCGGTTCTGAAATTTTTAAATTCAGATTTTGTTAAACAAAACAATAATAAATTAAACAAAAAAATAACAAATTAAACGAAACAATAATAAATTAAACAAAACCATAGCAAATTAAACAGAAAACCAAGTAACATCACAAAGCACAGTAATCGATGAAATGCAATATTTAGAATGCTGATTGAAGGAGTTTAAACTAAAATTTAGATCGTAAAGTAAAAAAAATTAAGACAGCAAAATATACTCAAATAATACTGAAAATGCTTTTGGTTGTTTAAGTTGAAAAATTAAGGAAGAGCTCTAGTTTTAATTCTGATTGGACCAGAATAAATTTTCAAGCTTTTGTAACTTTTATGCAAATCCTTCTTGTCCGACTTTCTTCAGCATGCAATGTGGCTGCGCAGTGCGCACTTTTCGAAACAAAACTTTTCGAAGTTGCCTTAACAGAATGCAATAAAATCATTCTTGGTACATGATCACTAAGCAAGATAAGCAAAACCTCACTGTAACACCTAAGAATAGTCATATACAAATACATGTATCTTCTCCAATTTTTGGAACGAAGTGCCAATGCCTATACACAACCAGAGGTGAAGCAAGAATCATGTTCGACAAAATACTACTAACATAGAATGAAGCGAAAAGTTGATTTTCATTCAATCCTTTCAAAAATACAGGGCTCACCCACCACCGCGGGCGGCAATCTATTTTTGGTGCGACTTATATCGATATGCAGTCGCATACATAAGCCGGTGATAAAATAAAGTAACATTGCTTCTCTCAATTACAAAGTAGGCGTGAAACAAAAGGTTTTTCTTTCCAAAGTTTTTCATCCCCTCCTCAGGGAAATCGTCAGAATAAAGCAGAAATGAAATCGAACTGGATTATAAAGAGGAAAGCAGAGATTTCATTGGCTGATAAAATCAGCCAATGAGAGAAAAGATTAAGAAATTTTCAAAGAGTAGACGAATTATTTTTGTTTAAACAGAAGAAGATTAAGAGATTTAATGAAAGTCGCTTCAAGAGAAGAAAAGTGAAAAGAAGAGCAACCTCGAGCGTGAACAGAAAATTTTTGTTGTTTTAGTGAAGACCGCATTGGGCATTGTCAAGTAGATGTTGATCAATGGCGGATTCGTAAAATTGTTGTATGCGTATGTTGGCTTTGCAAGAGCGGGAAAGACTTTGGCGGTTGTGCAAGGTTGGAGGATTGGCGATGGATCTTGGGACGTGTTGTTTGATTTGCTCTTCTAAGCGTTGGGACGTGCGACCAACGTACTGACTATCACAATGGCACACAAACTAAATGATATTGCTGTAATAATGGGAAGATAAAACGTCTTTCTTAGTTGCTGGTAAGAGCTGTCAGGTATTAAAAATAACACGTGGTTCGACGGAAAAAAAGCAGTCTTGACAATGCCCAATGCGGTCTTCACTACAACAACGAAAAATTTTCTGTTCACGCTCGAGGTCGCTCTTCTTTTCACCTTTCTGCTCTTGAAGCGACTTTCATTAAATTTCTTAATCCTCTTCTGTTTAAACAAAAAAATTCGTCTACTCTTTGAAAATTTTTTAATCTTTTCTCTCATTGGGTAATTTTTTCAGCCAATGAAAATTCTGCTTTCTTTTTTATAATCCAGTTCGGTTTCGTTTCTGCTTTATTCTGACGATTTCCCTTGAAGAGTGTCAGATAAAAAGCTTTGGAAAGAAAAATTTTTTATTTCGCGCCACCTGCAAATCCTGTACCATTAAACGTCTATTCAAATTACAAAGTACAAACATATAGCCCAGAGCCGGCGCAGCATCAAATTAATATAGTCTGATGAGACATCTTCAAGTATAGCTAATACGTAAAGAAAATTATTTGTTGTTAAAAAAAATCGAAAGGGAATTTTTTTTAAATGTCAACCGCGTAGCGGTATTAATGGCTCTCAACTCTTACTTTTGTCATTTACTTGTATTTTTGGAAAAATTAAATTACTTTTTTCTACTAAAGCTTCTAAACCAAATAAAAAATATAATAACTAGATAGCAATACTTTGTCATCTCTGAAAACAGGTCTGGGTAATATCTTAGCATTATCCTTAGTTGAAAAATATGACGTTGTTCTACGAGAAAGGAAGATAACCGAGATGCTCAATGATGAGAACTGTTTAAAGTCTTCTTAAACCTAGCAAAAATATTTAACTTTATAACAATTTGAGCTTTTATTCAAAATATTTTTTTGAATTTCAAGTTTCCACAACCGTAACAGACCAAGCGGGTGATGAAACAAGGGGGACTATTTTTTATTTATTTGTTTATTTGTCATGCTGACTTACAGGAAAGCGACCGAGGCGTCTATTTGAATAAGGTAAGTTAAAGTCTTGTCATAATCAAATACAAAATTGGTATTGCTGCAGAATTTGTTAAGGTTTTAGTTTTTTTTAGTTTTTTTCAACAGTTGTTTTGAAATATCATTTATAGATTGGACATTGGATTATTATTTATAGGAGTGCTATAATCAGATTAGTTTTCAAATTTTTGTTATAAGTAAAGAAAAAAAGGTAAGACACAAATTTTCTTTTTCTCCGAATTGCAATCATAACCATCAAAAAAATTCTTTGTTATTCAAAATAAAAGTCGAAAATGAAGACGTTGATTTCAATATTAATAATTCTAATGACTTATTCTTTGAAAACGGCTTATTCGAATCATTGCTGGACAAAGGATATGGCATTGCCACCCACAACTATATTCTAAAAATATACAATGTGAATTTTAAAGAAACAACCCCAAAAACTATCTTAGAAGAAACGTACAAAACTTTGAAAGAACGCCAAGAAATTTCAAATAGTGAAAATATTGACTTTATAATTCAAGTTAATTGCCCACCTGGATATAGACAATTAATTACCTTGTACCTTATGCCCTTTGACATAATTGCAGAAATTAAAAAAAAAATCACCAGAACCTGGAGAGACCTTAAACACTTTGAATTTGAGAAACACAAAAAATCTCCCTTAATTCATAATCCCTTATTTCCAAATATTTTTGGAAAATTTTAAAAAGAGACGAAATACCAGATTTAATTAACTTTAGAAACCGATTTATAGCAGTGAACATTGTTGGAAAGAACCACAAAGAACGTTGTAATTATTGTAAGGAAACCAGTCACAAGATAGATAAATGTCCCAAGAAATCCCCATTGAATAAAAAAGTGAAAAATAATACAATCCTTAATGACCCCACCCACCATTAACAAACCTATGCAAAAACGGTAACCTCCACCCCCAAAACTACTGAAACACAATTTCTCCAACCTATGACAAAGCTCAAACTAACAAAGAAAATTATTGAAAAACTTATTTAAAAATTTATTTAAAAATACAAAAAAACTTAAATTTTAAAAAATTTTTTCTAAAAACGCAGAAAAATTTAAAAAATTATTTTTTGAAAATTTCAAAAAAATGAAAAAATTTTTTTTCAAGCAAGAAATTTACTAAAAAAAGACGAGTATGGAAAATCACTCCTAACTTGAATATAACCAAAATCACTTTGGCCTGCAATACGTATATTCAATAGATCGAGAAAATGCACACACATGAGTAATTTGACCTCTTACCATCGAGGCAAATGACACATTACTTGGATATTGGTCGAAATCAAATGAGTCTTTGTACTTTTGCACAGTAATGTGTCATTTGCCTCGATGGTAAGAGGTCAAATTACCCCTGTGTCTGCATTTTCTCGATCTATTGAATATATTGCAGGCCAAAGTGATTTTGGTTATATTTATTAAAGCAGTGGCAGAGTTAGGAGTAATTTTCTATACTCTACTATACTCATCTTTTTATAGTAAATTTATTTATTTATAATAAAATTTCTTTACATTTTTAAAATTTATAATGCTCCTCAATGCTTAAACAACTTTATTAAATGTAAAGTAGTCTGGGCTGGAGCAGAGATAGCAAAAAGCTTTGGGTAATTGCTATTGTCTAGACCCGATGGGTCTAAATACAACAACAAAACTGTTGCTAATAAAATATTTTATACTAGGCTAAACCAATCAAGGTCTTAGAGGCTTTTTCGGCTAATGATTCATACTAATATTAAAATTGCACTGGTCACTTTATAGGCTACTAAATAAAGCATAGGCTTAGGTTTTAAAGTCAAGTATTTTTTTAGATCTAAGCCCGTAGGCAACGACATATGAACTGCGTTTTCTGGATGCTCACTATTGCTTATGAGTTTTGTATCTCAGGCCTCAAATACAAACAGTTTTGAATGTTTTATCTATTTTACTGTCTGTATAAAACACAAAAAATATAGAATTGTAATGTTGCCAATTAAACTTTATATTGATACATAAAATATGCTGATGCGTTTTATAAGATTCTTTGATCTCGTTTGATATTATGCACTGCGAGTAAGCAATAAAATTGCTAGAAAAAACTGGTGAATGTCAGTTTTATCATTATTGCATAAGAACAAAGACTTAAATTGAAGAAAGCATAGCGCACAAAGAGCAAAGCAACAAAAATCATTCGCTAGCGCTAACGCTGAATTTCTAAACGCGGTTTGTAGCGAGCTCTTAAATTACGCAAAAAAGCCTAGTCTCCGTTTCCTAATGCTTCATTTTTGGAACAACAAAAAAATACTTAAAAGAATAAATTTAGCATTTTATCGGTATAGATGTGTTATTAGGTGTATTCTCGCCTTGTAAAATTAAATATACGCAAAAATATTGCGTTTTACTATACTTGGGATTTAATTGGTTAAAGTAATGAATATCCAAAAAACAAATTGAGGTAAGTTGCTATGTAATGTCACGAATTACACCTGACAGATACAACCCTTGAACTTGGTTTTCCCAACAACTTCAGTTTCGCTATAGAAAAAAGCTAGGAAGGCTTTAACGCTATTCTCCTCAACCTTTTTCCAGCTATTGACTCCTTAACGGCCCGGCTTCAAAAGCCCACCAAATTAACGATTTATAATTCCAAAACTATTTAAGCTATCTTTTTCAAATTTAAGCAGAGTGAAGATCATTTATTTAACTTTTGTTAGAGCAAAAAAGTTTTTTTGAAATTATTTGATAAAGTATGCAAAATTGTAATTTATCAAGGTCACTTCAATTTTTACGTTTAGACACTCACTTAACTAGCGTGAAATGCGATTGTAATGGATTCGCTGTTGTAACAATCGTAAACTTAATTAAAAATTGGAAGTAAAGAGTGACGTCAACGCGCACGACAATTACGAACAATGAAAAAGCTAATGAAACTTGATTCATTGTTTAAATGGTCGAGTTGTAAAAAATATTTTAGATCAGTTTTATTTACTTGCTCACATGTTTTGTCCACATGTTTTTGGGGTTACTAGTAGTTATTGCTGCTTTTTTTAAAACAGGATAAAAAAACAAAAATGAATTTTTTTTACATAAAATAATTTGAAATTGTTAAGTTTTGATGTTTAGCAGTGTTAAAAGGTCAACTTACAGATATTATAAAACCAACAAAACTTAATCTTTTATATAAATCGTTTACATGCACATAGTATTTTACCGCCACAAAAAGAGTTTTTTAATCATTGAAATGAAACTACATCATTGCATTACTTTAAAAAAGAACACTTGAGAAAAACAATATTACTCTATATAATTGTTACTGTTAGTCGTGGAACATATCTCGGCATTAATCAAAGTATGAAGCGAAAATTTGTAAGCAGTACTGCAAACACGTGAAAGAGTCACATGTTTGACACTAATTTTGTGATTTGTTCATGTTTTTTTGCATTTTCTGGCCTGGTCCAATTTTATTATCATAGCAGAGACAACAATGTTTCCTAAAGCTAGATTTTGAAGCATAATTTCGAGGTGTTAATGTTACAACACTAGAGTCACTTGCATGGAAATGACTTTCGCACAAGATCAATTTAATTTTTCATTGAACATCAAACTGTAAGCCAATCAAAGTTTTTTCAACATGCGGTTGAATTAGGGTTGGCCAGAAGTTGGAAGTGTCGTTTTCATGGAAACGGATTCTTTTCACGTTTTATTGTTCTATTACAAAAAAAACATTTTACGTCACTTTTCCTACTTGAAAGTCTTTATCAGCAACTCTAAATTACAGTTTGTAAAAACTAGAGTTAAAAACCAATAAAAAATTTTCTAAACCACAATATTCTAATATTTGTAAAGATTTAAGATTCAGATTTGTTTATTTGTCACTAAACATTTACAAATATTTGCATAACATATAATTGAGATTAAATGTAGTACAACGTTACTGGGAAATCATCATAAGGTGTCTAAGTCAGGCACTTACGTTTATTGTGTCATTCAAAATAACAAAAAAATTATAATAAAATAAGCCTTTGAAAAACAACCACCGATAAGGCAAAAAGTAATTAACAAGTGAAAACCTAAAAGCAAAACTAGAAAATAAGCAAGTCTGGGTAACAAAGGCAGATGTATTTTTTATTTTTTAATAGGAAAAGTGTCGGATAAAATACGAGGTAAAATAACGCATTTTGTCTCCAATATATTTAATTGAAAAGTGAGTTTTTTTGTTTTACACTGTGGAAGATTAGATTGATCAACTTAAGAAGATATTGATCACCATAAGACCTCTCCAAGATAGCTTTGAGAAAGAGATGTTAAGCTGTAAAGGCCTTTTTTAACATTACGTAAAACATAGCAATTCTATGCCGAAATGTTGTAGCATATAAAAATATTCACTTCAAGTAAAACACATAAATAGGACTTCTTTCCGTGCTTAATTTTTTTACTGTAAATTTTTATTGTATTGTCTGGGTTGAATGCTGTTAACAATGTACCACGCCACAATTGTTTATTTTTTCATCCAAAACTGTCCGACCTCGTGCTCCATGTATGCATGCATGCTACACTCCGATGCATGTTACACTCCGACGAAACTTTATCTCCGGTTTGTGCAATGGCGCCGCATTTGCAATGAGAAAAAGGAACGAGATCCCTTTTATGTTTGCACAAATGAAAACGCGCAACTACATTCTGCAGACGAAATAGGCCAACTGGCCCTAACCGACTGGGCGCAATCCAAGTAGACGCAGTCGACTGGTTAGTTAGGCGGCGCCAGTCGGTTGCGGCCAGTTGTTTTTAACCCATCTAAAGGCGTTTAAGCATAACGCAAACTGTTCTGGACACATTGTTTTGAACGGGTAAGGCAAGGTGCTGGTAATGAAAGCATGAGGCCGGATGTACTTTCATAGTACTCTGTGTTCGATCTATGATTCATGTTGAACGCATGTAGAACAAATGTTTAATTTAGCGAAATTGTTCACGTTTTTGGTTAGCAGGCGCAAACAAGCGTTTAGACGTTTGTATTTATCGGCAGGCATTTGATAACCGATAAATAAACCACAGTCAGGATCTAGAGCAGTGCTCTGCAACTCGTGTGCTGCAAAAAAACGAGAAACATATTCTTCAAAATGGAAAAAAGTTATGTTTCTTTGAAGTAGCAACCAAAAAACTTAAAAAATTTATTATACAGTACATCTCATTGCATAGGCGTACGCAAGGGGGGGGGTTTCAGGGGTCAAACCCCCCCCTTTGAAGAATGGTGTTTAGCCATATATACATTAGTGATGGGACGATACCTTAATTTTTAACGATTCCGATACGATTCCGATTCTACCCAATTATCCGGATTTCCGATACGATTCTCGATACGATTCCGATTCCTGGCTATTATTACATATAGGTATTACCATAGCCGTACCTACCGGGAAACAGGGGGGCAATTGCCCCCCCAAGTTTCTAAGATTTAGAAAAAATTAAAATTTTTCGGGCAGTGAGAAGAAAATATTTGGGCAAAACCAGAATTTTTTGGGCAGCGATACGAAAAATTTGGGCAAAGTCAGGAAATTTAGGGAGGTGACGATGATGAACTGCAAAAAATAATGACCAAATTTAGGTGAAGACCTTTTTTTTTTAGAGAACACCTTGAGATCACCATGATTTTAAGACCAAGTTGGTTTTTCGTCTGAGAATCACAGACAATTTTTTTTTCATATCCGTAATGTACTATAAAATCATGATTTGGGCAAACGTTACAAAATTTGGGCAAAACTTTATTGCCCCCCCAAATTTTTTTGGGATGGTACGGCTATGGATATTATTATTAATGTGCCCAGGTATTCAGTGGTGGATATTGGGTGAGGCAAATGAGGCGGTCGCCTCAGGCCCCCCTGCGAAAATAGCACATACAGTTTTGAATCCGCTGCAGATGTTTGTTCAGAGAACGATTCCAAGTGAAGACCTTTTTTTTTTAGAGAACACCCTGACTTTGGGACAAAAAATAGGGAAAACTGAGAGCAAATAGAAGTGAAGACCATTTTTTTTTAGAGAAGACCCTGATTTTGGGAGAAAAATAGGGAAATAAAAGATGAAACCAAAGTGAAGATTTTTTTTTTTTAGAGGACACCATGAGTTTCGGAGAAAAATATGTAAGCCAAGATCAGACCTCTTTTTTTTCTCAGACAACATCAATTTTTGAAAATTCTTGCCTCGGGCCCTTAAATTGGAATATCCACCACTGCAGGTATTAACATATCTAATTCAGATATAAGTTAAAAATTGATTTGGAAAGTTTATCATCTTGCTATCCTTTACAATATGCTAAGTAACAATATGTTGGGAAGGTTTTACAGAAACACATCTAACAATAATTCCATTTTAACAACTGAAAGTTGTAATATTGAGTTCACAGTATCAATGTAAATAAAAGAATAGAAATAATTCCATTTTAATGAACTTCACTTTATTTAGTTGATAGTAAAAATAGCCTATGCATTTAATCATAGTCGAATTGAAGCACTCGCAAATTATAGTGCAAAAACACAAGCATTTCTCCAGTACTTGGTTCTAAACTGAAAAAAAATACAAAAAGGAAAGATTAAGGGATAAAAATCGGCAAAAGAACTTAAAAACAACAAGAAAAATATGCAATGATTAAATAGTTAAACGGGTTACAAATCTTTTTGATTGAATTTCAACGGGTAAGTTTTTTTTCTGTTGCTTACACTGATGTTACCAAATAACGAAGAGATTTATTAGACAAACAAAGAACCATAAAAATCTATTAAAATAATTTAAGATTTTTTTACGCGTTCTATTAATCCAATAAATTTATTTCTTTTTGGTAACAACTAAATTTATCAACAAAATGTTACCAAATAACAAATAAATTTATTGGATTAATAGAACGCATAAGAAAAATCTCTAATTACTTAATAACATTTTTAAGGTGCTCTGCTTGTCTAATAAATTTATTTGTTATTTGGTAACATCAGCGTAAGCAACAGAAAAAAACTTATCCATTGAAATTTAATCTAAAAAGATTTGTAACCGGTTTAACTATTTGATCTTTGCGGTATTTTTCTTGTTGTTTTTGAGTTCTTTTGTCAACTTTTTATTGCTTTGTTAATCTTTCCTCTTGGTATTTGTTTTTCAGATTTTTGATTGACTTCTGAAGAGCCTAATAGACGAAACAAACTGTTAAAATAATATTCATGGTTTCTAGTTTAAAAGTTCATCATAATAACCACTCTGACTTAATCTTCGTTGAGTAGTTTTCTCATGCGCCATGCGTGCCGACCAAAATAAATTTGTAGAAAAATGTTTATATACTGTCTAATACTTATTATGACGTTATAAGTTCGTACGTTTGCAAAACTTGAATCGTGTCGTTTATGTAGTACGTTGTTGTACTTTTTTGTAGAAAATCAAAAAAACATGCTATGTTAAACGACCTTTGTTCACAAATTTATTTATTACAGAAACACATTTTTTTTTAACTTCAACAATCGAAATTAACCCATTGTAAATTCCTATAGAGTAATATTCGGCTAGGAGCATACCTAAATGTAATGCATTCAACAATTTTTTAATGCGGATTTTTACTCTTATCAGCTGAACAACAATAGTAAAAGCAAGTTTTGGTATCACAGTTTACTTTTAAAAATGCGACAATGGCGATTATAAGTTTTGTATATTAAAAATAAATTATAATATAATATTGCCTTAGTGACATAACAAAACTTTTTTATGTCGCTTTAACGCTAGTGAACTTAAATCGAAATTATTTAATTTTCTGCCGAATTAGCTCGCCGACGAATTTGTCCCGTCAAATAGTTACGTACCTTACAGTTAAAATTAGCTTGATTGATTGAAAAAGGGTAAAGAAATTTTAGGAACATTTCATGAACACCCCAGCACAGTTCTGTGTTACTACTTTTTATCTTATGCCCTGTATATTTAAAGAATCGTTTTGGTATCGGAATCGGGTCTGAATTATACAGCTCCGATTCCGATTCCCGGTGCTTTGGAAAACTCCCGATATTACGATTATTCCGATACGATTCCGATTAATCGTCCCATCACTAATATACATGGTAATAAATAGACTTCAATAATAAGATTTTGGTTTCTATTGTTTGCCGCACTTTGAAACTTAATTACTGCTTGCGCATCAATTTTTTCTATCGCCTAAATTGCGATTTTTTCTTTTTGCAATTTCTTTTTGCAATTTTTTCTATCGCCTAAAGTTAGCTAATGTACAGTTGCCACTATGAAGAAAACTTTCAAACTTGTAAAATATTGAAAGTTAAGTATGGGAATGGAAATTACTGCATGGAAACAATAGCTTCAGTTCAAAAATTTTTTAATGCTTCACAACGTCAAAGCATTTTTACGCAACTCCATCAACACGATTTCGTCAACAACAAAAGTTCAAAAACTTGTTCAAATTTGTGCCATCAGATGGGTCGATCGACACGAGAGTGTTAGTACTTTTTCAAATTTACAATTTACCGTTGTAGAAGTTTTGGCAGAAATTTCAGCATGGCCAGACAGAGAGGAACTTCATTACGAGCTTTGCAATTGCTTTCGACAATTACGCAAAGTGAATTTTGCATTGCTCTCTTAGTTTTAAAAAACGTTTTTGGATATAGTGTTGTTTTGTGCAAAGTTAAGCAAAAAAAGTAGAAAAACTCTTTTGCGGCTGTCAACATAGCACATGATATTGCAAATGAATTGAAGTGTCTTAGAGAAAAAAACGAATATGAATTTCACTAGTTCTATGTTTTTGCGCAAAAAAACGGCCAAAGCCGAAGATTTTATTTTGGAAACACCACGCCTTACTTCAAGACAGACCAATCGATGCAATATTGCTGCTGAACAGATGAAGAATATTTTAGAGTAGGGATTTTTATTCCATTTCTTGATAACTTTATTGTCACTCTCGAAGCAAGATTTACAGCCCACAAATCGATTATTGATGAATTTCAGTGTTTAATTTCTTCTGATCCAACTAGTGGATCAACTCCTCAACAAATTAAAAGTATTCAAGTTTTGGGAAAATTTTACGAAAATGATTTAACAAAATTCTTGGGAGAACTAGTGTCTGAACCGATATTATGGTACAGGAAGCTTTTTCGGTTGAACGCAGCAGAAAGACCAACTAATGCGTTGAGCAGCATCAAGGAATGCAGTTCCGATGCTTTTCCGCACATATACGAGGTGTGTTTGAAAAGTATCGGGACTGTATGCTTTGCACAAACAACACTTGCAACAGTGATAAAAGCTTTGTTTTTTAAGATGGCGCAATGTCTTGTGGTTGTAAAAATGTAGTTTCAGCATTCTGTGACAACCATATGCTTTTTTACAGGCTTTTCTTGAAAGGCGCTTTACTGTAGTTCGTTTTGGGATAATTTATTTAGTAAATATTTTTTTCTTTTTTTTTCTTCTTTTGTTAACAAATAATAAGCATTGAACAAAGAATCAACTTGAAGTTTCTCGTTCGACTTGGAAAAACTCCAACTGAAACATTCAATTTGCTCCAAGAAGTTTACGGAGATGCTACGATGTCAAGAACTCGGATTTTTGAGTGGCACAAGAGGTTCAGAGAGGGAAGAGAGGATGTGGAAGATGATCCTAAGAGTGGAAGGCCAACAACAAGCAGAACAAACGAAAATGTTGAGCGTGTGAGAGAAAAAGTGCGCAGTGACCGCCGTCTTACTGTTAGAATGATAGCAGATGAGTTGAGCATGAATAGTGAGAGGGTGTGGAGGATCATTACAGAAGATCTGGGGATGAGGAAGGTTTGTGCGAAAATCGTACCAAGGTTGCTGAATGATGGGCAAAAGGAAAATCGTGTGCAAGTGTGTCAAGACATCCTGAAACAACTTGAAATTACACCAGATCTGCTGAGTAGAGTTGTTACCGGTGATGAGTCGTGGATCTTCGAGTACGATCCACTCACCAAACGGCAGAGCCTTGAATGGAAGAGTGCATCCTCACCAAGACCCAAGAAAGCAAGGCTGTTCAAGTCCAAAATTAAGGTGATGCTGATTGTTTTCTTTGATGTTCATGGAATTGTTTATCTAGAATTCTTGCCACAGGGCCAAACCATTAACCAGAATGTTTACAAAGACATCTTGCGACGTTTGATGCGTTCGGTAAGGGAGAAAAGAAGAGAATTGTGGGAGACAAAGTCATGGCTGCTTCATCATGACAATGCTCCTGCTCACAATGCCTTAAGCATACGACAATTTCTTGCAGAAAATAACATTGCCATGCTGGAGCAACCACCCTACTCACCAGATCTGGCTCCCTGTGATTTTTTCTTGTTTCCTAAGCTCAAGGGAGTCATTAAAGGAACCCGTTTTCAAGACTCAAAAGCCATAACAACAGCCGTAACGAAGGAACTACGAGCGATCCCAATGGAATCTTTCCAGTAGTGCATAGAAGCATGGCAGCAGAGATTAGAAAAGTGCATTCGAGCTCAAGGAGATTACTTTGAAGGGGACAAGTTGTAATTTTTACGTGGCATTTCAAATAAAATAATTATTTACACAGTCCCGTTACTTTTCAAACAGCCCTCGTATTTACATTGATGATCATTTTGTTAACTCTTCCAGTGACAACATGCACTAGTGAACAATTGTTTTCCATATTACGCAGACGAAAAACGTGCTTACGAAACACAAGTGGTACCACTCGAATGAATGGACTTGCATCACTAAAGATTTATAGGAGCCACACGCCTTGCCCTGGTGACGTAATTAACAAATTAAGTGAAAAAACGGCGTTTGAATATAAGCCTTTAAAAAAACTTTAAATATTTGTTAAGTAATGAGGTTATTTTTTTGTTCGTTTGATTTTTCACCTATTGTTCTCATCATTTACACGAGTTGCTTTTATTTTGGAAAGTTTCTTATCATAATTGAATTACCTGCACATGCCTTTTCAATAGTTAGTTTTACGGTTTGGTAAAAAAAAATTCATGCTAATTCAAGACGGTCTTAAAACCAAAACACTTTATTTTTGAATGTAGGCTTAATTTTGAAAGTTTTTGCCCATTACCAGGACCACTTAGAGCAGGGTTTCCCAAACTTTTAGTTGATCGGTACCCTTTGAACACTGTAGCAGGTTTGCATCTACCCCCAAAATGTTGTGACGTTTCTCTAAAACAGGGTGGTCCAACTTCTTCACTCTTGCGGGCCACGTTTCGAAATCGTTCGAGTTTGTGGGCCTCAGCCGGGTAGATATTGTTTCAAATCATGGTGTCCTCTAAAAAAAAAGGTCTTCACTTTGAATCAGAAAATTTTCCCAATTCATGCCGAAAATCAAGGTGATCTCTAAAAAATGAAAACTCTTCCCTTTTCAGCAGCCACAAATTTTCCCCATTCAAACCCAAAATCACGGTGATCTGTAAAAAAGTCTTCCCTCTCAATTGTCCTGTTTGACGTAATTATAATCGACCGGATTCGAAAATTCTAGACATTTGAGTCCATTATTTCTTCCGGACACGGAATTCAACTTAAATAAGGATATTCTCTCTGATAATGTACCTTTTGAGAAACCTAAATGTGCCCCAGTTTGGGAACCCCTAACTTAGAGCAATCGTGTTTTCGGCTCCAAAACCCCCCCCTTCACAAATTTCTGCGTACGCCACTGTCTCATTGTGTAATGTCAAGACCTGTTTTTGGTTTTTACTAAATTTTGAACGCTTTTCTTCATATAAAGCATTATTTAGTGAACATAAAAACTCTCTACAAATAAATTGATAATTTTTTTGATCAATTTTCACCCAGGCTCGATTGTGAATGATATGCGCAAATTGGTAACTTCAGATGAAAAAAAAGTCATTACTTTATTTTTAGAGTTTAGATTGAAATTTTTAGGTTTTTTAAGGCATCCAAACGAAACTTCAGGTAACGGAAAGCATTTAAAATTTAACTCTTTACACCTGGTCCAGGTGTTCTGCTAATTTAAAAAAATTTTCAAAGTGTGCCGCAGATTCGAAAAAGTAGCGGAGCACGGGTTTAGAGCAGTGTTTCTCAACCTTTTTATGCTTGCGGACCGGTAATATTTCAAAATAATCTTGCGGCCCGGTCATTTTTTCTAATGACAAAATTGCAATAAACGCGATAAATTGATAAAAAATTTTAGTATAACAAAAGTGAGCATTTAGCATCAGAAGAACTCCATTTATTGTTAACTTTGCTGCTGCTTTCTTAATATAATCGTAGTAAAAGTAGCTCTATTAAAGTTTTTAAAAGGCAAAGTCAGGGGAGCCAGAAGCGGGGGCGCACAAGGGGGCAAATGTGTCCTTTAAATTTGCAGTACAAAAGCATTGGATTTGATTTGTCCCTACACTTATATATATTTGACTGGAATTAAATGTAAAAAAGTTTTTAAAACAATGATTTGACAACAGCAAAAGAAACAGTAAGGTAACAAGGGCGCAAAATCGAAAAAAGGAGGCACTCTTTTGGTTGATAAGATACTTACTATAAATATAAAATATAAAAATCTTTCTGAATGTATACAAGAAAAACGAAAGCTCATTGGGTAAACGAACTGCCGTAAACAGGAAGTGAAATTTCTTTTTTATTCTTCAACTAACTCTCCAGGTCATGCATTTGCGCACCTTTTTGAAATATATGTGAAAACAACAAAAAAAAGAGTAGGTGGTAAAATCAGAATGAGTTTTCTGAATATATACAAAAAAACCAAAAGTTCATTGGGTGAACTAACTGCTGTAAACAGGAAATGATATTTCTTTTTTAAGGTTCAACTAACTCTCCAGGTCATGCATTTGCGTCCCTGTTCGAAATATATTTAAAAGTAAAAAAAGAATAGGTGGTAAAATCAGTGACAACATTTTTTTGTCTTCAACTGTATTTTGAACAGGTACGCAGATGCATGGCCGGGAAATTTAGTTGAAGACTAAAAAAAAGTTTATCTCCTATTTACGGAAGTTCGTTCATCTAATAAACTTTCGATTTTTTTTATACAAACGAAATGATTTTTATATTTTACATTTATTGTTAGTACTTTTTCTACCAAATAACTGCCTTTATTTTAGCTTTGAACCTTGCTAATCATCGCGTGATTATAGTCATAGCGAAAAAATGAGAGTGCAAATCAGAGTGATGACCTTTTTTTTAGTCTTTAACTATATTTCGATCACGTGATTTTTAATTTCGGACGATTCTATTTAGTTTTGAAATCTTAACTACAATTTTTTCTATTCAACCAAAAAGAGGAGCTTTTGTTTTAAATCTTTATCTCCCCCCTGCCAAAAATTTTTCCGGCGCCTCTGAGCAAACTTCAGCTTGAATATCCATTTAAATTTTTTCTATGGTTTTGATAAGAGGTAAAGCCGAAAAGCTTTTCTTACATAGGGTTAGATTGATTAAGTTTTGATTAAGTTTTGTTAAGTTTGATTAAGTTTTATTTAGATAATATTGAGCATTCTAACCCTAACCCAAACCCTATTCTTTACAGATAAGCCGTAGAAAAAATTAGCGGCAGTTTAATTGCTTTGTTATTAAGTTGTATATATTTGTTTTAAGTGAAGTCTAAAATTGTAAAAGTGGTAAGTTTTTATACGCAATCTTTAACTTGGTATCGCAAACGAGTTCAATCAGCGATTCTTTTTTAGCAGCGTTAGGATTGCACAACTTTATATCCTCTGTAAAGAGATTAACGATCCAAAACTTTTCTTTTGAGGATCTTATTTTCGGAAAAATATAGGCAAAAATTAATGGCTTACCCTTTTCAGTGTTAACTCATAATAACAACTAACTCTTTAGTTCCAAAAGAGGTACTTGCCACAAAATCTTGCAAACTGGGAAACATATCAATGTCGCTTTTTTGCAAATATCTGTTACAAAAAAAACAGCTTTTTTAAAAGTTTTGTTGTACACTGTAAATATGTTGATGCAATAACCTTGAAGAGAACCATTACAATCATTCAAGCGGCTGAATATATATATGCTAAGTAAGCAAGTTTGCCTATTCACATCTTTTTGAATCGAAATTCTTTTAATAGGGAATTTTCACTCCCGTAAAAATTTATTTGCTTTTCTTAAATCAAAAAGACGCGCAAGAACGCGTCCTCTCCAAAACCGGATCACTTTTGCTTAAAAAAATGAGATGGTGATGTTGTGAACCCATGCGCTCACACAGTGCCTCAAAAACTCTTAAATGTAATACACGGTTCCGAATATATTTGATAATCTTTAACTGATACCATCATAACTGTTATATACATATATATAATACCACTGTTCTATACAGCTTTCTTTGTCATTCGAATCGCGACTACAAGCGCTCTTTCGTAGATTTTTGAAATTGGAGTTGAGGCAATCAGGAACAGAGAAAATTATATAATCAAGAATTCAAAGCAGCTCAACATGGATTATCAGCTCTATGCACATAAAATTAGGGCCCGGAGCTTTATCTGGTTTTACGTGGAAAAATCTTTGTAAGCAGCGTACGTCATCCGTAACTAAGACGTCAAAGTTCATTTTTTATTCAAAGGTTTCCAATCAGTGAGTCATTTTAAAACTACAAAGACGTCTGAATATAATAGAATAATCATATTAGACTAGGATATCAAAAATTTTTTAAAATAACATTTTGAATTCAAACATAAATTTTATTGCGAAAGGTACATGAAGACCAAAAATGATTTTTATGTTTACATAAAAAGTTCTTTTCCGATTTTCAGGGTGGAGCTTTTTTGGTGTTTATTTAACTTTTGAAACAAATTTATCAAACAATTTGCAATGAGTAAGGAGTTTTTTTAAACTTTGGCGAGAAAATGTTTTTGGAAGAAAGAAGTCATTTGTGTAAATCTCAGACTTTAAAGCCGTCATGAATTTATACAAGTTGGAAACCCCTGTTTCCTTGAAATTCAATCGTATCAAATGTCATGTTTTTAATTTGTGTTTTCTGTTTGCGAAACCCACAACTAAAAGCTATAAATTTTTTTACAAAACAAGGGTTGTAACAACCTACCCATGTAACATATTCCCCAGTCTCCTCTACCTCATGGTTCCAAACGTCCAAGTTTTTGGTAATAGGCCTACCCTACCATATTCAAATTTTCACAATTTTAGAAATTGCAAAAAACTTATAACAAATACTAATACCAATCTTTACAAAATCAGTGAAAGAATACTACAAACTTTTAATGACACCAAAAATGATAAACAGTTAACAGTTAAAAGTTAAATAAATAAAACAGTTAAAAGTTAAAATAAATGAGTACAAAGCACTATAGAGCAGTCAAAACTTGTTAAACATAAAAGTAAATCAACGTTTGTAATAGTGCAAAAAGATATTTTACAAAGACATATTGCCACCAAAAAGCTTGTTTGGATTGTTAAGAAAAAAAAACCTTGTGACATCATAATGCCACATTTCTTGATATGCGAAGTGGGAAATTATACTGGACGTTGTTCAAGTATTCCTTGACGTCTTTGCCGGTTTAGGGAGAATAATTTTGTGAATTGCAAGCCGGCGATGGTTGAGGGAGAGCGTATTGATGTCCAGGTAGAATCGTGGGGTACGGTAGTGGAGCATTAATTGTTGGTGGCGCAATCGGGTTCTGAAGTTTTGAAATTTAAATTTTGTTAAACGAAACAATAAAAATTAAACAGAAAACCAAGTAACATCACAAAGCACTGAATGGAATATTTAGAATGCTAAAAGAATGAGAGTCGTTGTCGTCGTCGTCGTCGTTTGAAGGGCATCCACTCCAGGTCAGACAGAAACAGGACTGAGGGCGAGGGTTTATCCTTTTACTATCCCAGACTGCTGCACTGCCTGGATCAGATGCTGGCAGTGGTGTTATTAAGCCAGCATCGAGTTTCGTCATCCAAAACCGTCAGACCTCGTGCTCCATGTGGTGCCCGATGTATAGAGCACGCTGTTAGAACATGGTCTGCGGTTTGCTCAGAGGCGCCACACTCGCAATTCGGTGAAGGAGCAAGACCCCATTTGTGCATGGACGAATGGAATTGCCCAACACCAGTCCGCAGGCGGTTGAGCTTAACCCAAGCTACTCGGCGTAAGCCCATCCCAACAGGCCTGGCACCGGTCTCGGGCACAAAAGCATGGAGCCTGGAAACATTTTCACAGTACTCCGTTTTCCATTTGTGATTTGTCCATTCAGAAGCGCTGATGCCAAGTCGGGCAAGGTTGTTCAAAAGATTCCGCGTAGCTGGCACAAACGGGCGTCTGGATCTTAGTCTCACTTAGCGAGTATCTGAGGACCCATTTAAAAGACCATACCACTTAAAAGAGTATCTGAGGACCCACTTAAAAGAATGAGAGTATGATTAATGGAATGAACTATTTAAAAGGCTAAATGGAATTCTTTATTGATAGTGCTAAATGAATGAGGGAAGTGAGACTTTAAGAAAAATATTAGGCCGTAAATTGAAAAAAAAAGATTAGGACAACAAAATATACTCAAACCATACTGAAAATGTTTTTGGTTGTCTAATTTGACGAATCAAAGGAAATTTTAGTTTTAATTTTAATCGGACCAGAACATATTTTCGAGCTTTACTTTTAATTTCGAAACGAATTTATAGTTTTGCACAAAATCCTTCTTTGTCCGATTTTCTTTAGCATGTTATGTGGATGCGCAATTGCAACAATCTATTAGAGATTTTCTATAAAGTTTCATCTAGGTTTAGGGCCATTCGCGGCACAGACAACTTTGTCCCAATAGAAATGCTTCGAAATCACACTGGCCAGCTTCCTGTGCTGCAACGTAGGCCTAAGAAGTTTTGTTCTGGTGTTTTGTTTGTTCACATACTTTTTTCTGTTTTGTTGCTGAAAAAACAATCAAAAGAGAATTTTTTTATTGATCGTTGTTGTCGACAGCGTAGCCGAGAGTGGGTGGTCTTTTCGTCCAACGATACTTCGTCCACGTCTTTTTGTCGTATTTTTTTTGTCCAACAACTTTCGGTCCAATTTCAAAGAAAAGAAGTCTTATTAAGGAAACATTAAATTCTAACTCTACCCTGACCCTAACCCTAATCCTAGCCATAAACCCTATTGGATAAAAAGACGTGGACGAAGTGTCGTTGGACGAGTTGTCATAGGACGAAAAGTTGGTACACGTAGCCGAGTAGGTGGGAGCATCCTATTGACGTCAAATACGATTGAAAGAGTTTAGGTTTAACTCTTACTTTCATCATTCTCTGGTATTTTTGGGAAAACCACATTACTTTCTTCGCTTGTAAACTGGTAAAGCTTGTAAACCAAATAAAAAAATATAACAACTGGATAGCAATACTTAGGCATGCATCTCTGAAACCAGGTCGGGGTAATATCTTAACGGTGTCTAAATTGAACAAATATGACGTTAAACTGCGAGAAAAAAAAGTAACCAAGATGCTAGATGATGAAGATTGTTTAAAGTTGCCTTAACTATTGCGCAACCATTTAAATCTATAACGAGTTAAGCTTTTATTGAAAACATTTTTTTTTTAATTTCAAGTTTCCGAAACCGTAACACACCAAGTGGGTGATGAAACCCCGGTAAAAAAAAACATTATCACAATACTTTTTAAAGCTTTTTTTAGAGCAGCGTTTCTTCCTGGCCTTTTTTCAATTATGCATCCTTTAAGTGATTTGGATGGACATAGCAATTGATTAACAGGGACGTTACAAGTGAAAAAAGGTCAAAAGAGATCTTCATTACAAGTAAAAAGACGAGAAGTTACTAAAGGAAATGACAATACTAATACGAGAGAAAAAAATTATCTTGTAGTTGACACAAAAAAAAGTAGTTCCTAGATATTGGTATTTTTATACTGGGTCTTCTTTACAATTTTAACATTTCCCCATCCCCAGTTAACCCATGCTCTACAACTGTGTTTATACTTAGTTGTACGTAGTGGTAAAACTGGAATAATTTTTTATTGAGCAGATTAGATAAACGAAAAATTAAAAATAATGACATTAAAAAAGTTTTTAAAAATATTCTTATAGAACAATTGGAAATATTTTATTTAAGCTAAAAGACTTTGTGGATGCAAAGTATAAGTGTGGTGCAATTTATAAAATGCCTTGTAAAAATTGCTCTGGTGTATATATTGGTGAAACAGGCAGCTGCTTTTATTCTTGCTTGTCTGAGCATAAAAGCGATTTCTATTAATTTGTAATTGAAAAAAGATGAATTTGTTAAATTGAAAGAAGATAATTTAAATAAAAAAACTGCATTGGTTAAACATTGTTTTAAATGTGAACATAGGATCGATTTTGTGAATTCTAAATTATTGAAATTTAATACTGATTATGATAAACAAAATTTTTTAGAATAATTACATATCCATAGTACAAAAAATTCAATGAATGATAAGATTTGGAATGTTTTTCCGAAAATATACAGTAATATAAAAATCTTATAAAGACTGTGGGTTTTCAACCGGCTAATTTTAGTTCTGTTGTACAAAGTTGTTAAATTGCTGTATATGGTTCGCCTCTAACCATTGTGTTCATTAGTTTTACTTTTTGCTTTTCAAAACGATGTGCATTGTATGTTGCTTTTACTTGAAGAAGTCCGCCCGATGTAACGGACGAAACGTCGTGTTACAAGTTTTCTTTAAAAAATATATTATGCATTTGTTGTATTTGTTAATAGTTTAACTTACCTCTGATTATACCAGAAAAGCCAGGGTTGTGGAGTCCAAAAGTTAAGATCCGGCTCCGAATCCGACTCCTAGAATTTCTAAAACTCCGACTCCGAATCCCGACTCCGACTTTCACTCCGACTCCGAATCCCGACTGTGACTTTCACTCCGACTTCGACTCCCAACTCCGACTCTGACTCCCTAGTATGGGCAAAGTATTTATCTTAAATTAGATTTAACTAAGCAAAAAATTATCTTAAATTGCATTTGACCGCGAGTTGACAGTTGCACAAAATAAGTCAGGTTTTTCAAATACACAAAAAAGGTATTTATTTAAAAAAAATTATGTATATGAGTATACCTCGTATATACAGATATAACTGCAAATTGCTGGTGCTCTTCCGAAGAGTGCTCAATGACTTCAATAGTCCGAGTGGTTATTCCTGATTATCAAAACACAAATATTAAAAAAAACATTTTATTAAAATAGTCCCAACGGAGTGTTTCACCTGAAGGCTCATCAGGGAAAAAAGTTAAATTAAATTTTTACGCTTCAGATGAAAACTCGCATCTTAGAAAAATAACATAACAAAAAGTTTGGGTTTAAATGATTTATTTTACTAAAGTCATTGATTGGTTAACAAATAATCACTTTTGTTACGAGATATTAAAACAAAACATGCTGTAATGTTGTGCATAGATATATTTCTAAACTTAGCCTAGCTGCCAAAAAGATTAAAGCCTACAAAAAGTTTATTTATCATTAATTAAAAGAAAGTGTTATAAAAGAATCTTTTTATAAAAAAATGTTTTTATAACACTCTCTCTTAACTAGTAATCCATATTAATGTTTTATACAGTATAAAAGAATATTTTTTATAACACTTTTATAACACATAAACTAGCGCTAAGTTATGCTTCTAAGTATTTTAATAGATTTTAAATTCTACATTGGTGCAAAATGTATTAAAGTTTGATAAATAGCAAAATTTTTTAATAAAAATGTTGGAAAAAAAGCATTGTTTTAAAACTTTTTTATTTGTGAACTTAATTTGAAAAAAGTTTGAAACAAATTATTCGTTTCTACCATGCATAATGTTCCAGAGATTCAATGACAACTCAAAAATGTAATTTTATAACTTCCAAACAATGTCATAGACCAGCCAGCTTTGTGATAAGATAAATATTTCATTATAAAGCCATACACGTTGAAGTGCACGTCTGTTGCCAACCAAATATTATCACAAACGATGCTGCCACAGAAAGTTAGAAATAGACCAAAATTAAAAAAAAGCAAAATTTTGTTAAATAAAGCACAAATTTATAAAATTTAACTCTTCATTTTATATCAATTCCTAATTATCTAAGCAAAATTGTAACTAAAAACATCGTGAAAGTCAAAATAATTTTTTACTTCGCCGTGATGCATCATTTATTGGATTGATTGTACATTTTGCTAGTGAAGCCTTTTTTTTATCTTCACCGTGTTTCTTAACAAAAACTTTTTGAAACTAAAAAGTAGCTTTTTGCATAACCAATTGTCTGATTTTATGTTGTGAGGGTTTTTTTATTCAACAACCTGGAGAATTGCTTCTGAATTATTAGCTAAAACCTGCTTTGATAAAAAAAACACGAACAACCAAAAATTGAGGAAAAGCACAAAATTACAAGATTAAAAGCAAAAACACAAGACGTGGCACCAATAATCACAAACATAAAAGAAAAGATTTTTTTATATTGAAAACAAATTTTGTACGATATAAAATACTATAGGCCTACACTACTAGGTTTTGGTACAAAAAACGAAGAAATTGTTTTGAATTTAATAAATTCCTAAAAAGTTACAAAAGTCAAAAAAATGTCAATTTAAAATTAGCCCTAAAAAACAAGGTAAAAGAAAATATAAAAACTTCCTACTATTAGGACAATGCCATCCTTTACCGTACCGTATACCACAATAGTCGGCCTAAAAAAAATTTAGTTAAACATGTTTCTAAACAATTATTAGCCAGGCTTATTGACTTATGTCTAAATAGATAGTCCAAAAAAGATTTTGTTTTTGGAAAGTAATTTGCCGCAAATCAGAAGATTATCACAGAAAGCAGAAGGACCCAAGTTCAATGATCATTCTACTAGAGTAATTATTGTTGTGCAAATCAAGCACACCACATAGAATCCAAGTGGAATTTACGTGAAGTTCACGTGGTGTCTTTGCTGGAGAACGGCGCTGACGACAAATTTTTCAATGAAGTCAGCAGCTTACCTACAAAAGTAACTCCGCGTTGAATAGAAAGCAGCAACGAGGCCAATACATTCATTTAACTTTTACGAAGGACTGTAATTGTCAGGGCCTAGAATAATGACTTTCTATATTAAAATTATAGCTTAATTTTTATTCTCTTCATTTATTTTTTGCAACGTTGGACACGTGGCCGAATAGATAGAACGCCGTATTGATGGCAAACACGATCGACACCGCCACGGTTTAAAACTTTCTTCGGTCATTCTATTGTGTTCAATCTGAGAGAGAATTTACGACACGCCATATTTTATGCATTAAAATTTAAGTAAGTAGCCCTAAATTTTGGTCAAATATCGAAATAAAGAGTGTTAAAAAAGTAACGCAAAATTTAAGCTTTAAAAGTTTATTTCTTTTATAAATCACATTGAACAAAGAGATGAGGATAATGAAGACTAAAAAAGATGTTCGAAGTGTTTTCCTTCGTTTTGAACGCACTTGCCATTCTATCTCGCACAGACCTACACACTTTTCTGCAAAGGCTTAACGTCAATTGTTTGCAACTGTTGAGAAATAAGCGACCTCAGCTGGTCGAGAGTTATTAGGTTGTGTGAGAAAACTTTGTCCTTCAATACACCCCAGAGGAAAAAGTCTGCAGGTGTTAAATCGGGCGACCTGGCTGGCCTCTCGATTGGTCCTCTTCGTCCAATCCATCTTCCAGGAAATTTCTCGTCAAACTGGTAGACTTCACGCACGAAAAAAATGAATGCGTGCTTGCAAAGTTAAGTGAACGCGTGTGGTAGCAATGGTAACCGCGTGAAAGAGAAAATTCTAAAACTGAATGTGTTGAAAGTGAAGTATGATGAATTAGCTTTCTATGTTAAGAGTTAAATTGGAATCGCTATCTGTGACATGATTTATTGCAATGACGTAAAATTTTGCTTTACTTTTTTAACACCCTGTATAAATAAAAAAACCAGAAAATATAAAATTTCTAGTTGGACAGCAATATTTAAACAAACGATTATGAGCTGATTTTGATTGCGATACAAATTAAAATTCTTGCTACTACATAAAAAAAACAAATTTGTTATATGAATCATCAATTTATTAAATAACTTACCTAAACAGAAGTAAGACTTGCCACTACCAACAGGCATGAAACCAAACATGCAAAAAAATACATTGTAATATGTTTCTTTAATTATTAAAGGTCAATGAAATTTGCTAAGCCCAAGCTACTAAAATCAGAAACAAAAAAAGTTAATTTATGAATATGCAAAATCAAGCCTTTTTGCAATTAATTTTAAGTCTCCAGTTGATTATTTAACAAATCTAGATGGTCTTAATTGTAAACTAGTAATGTCCAGCTAGAAAATTAAAAAAATAGAATTGGAAAACTAAAACGTATTCGTTTCACATCGCGAATTCGCTATTCATCTCTGCGACATTTTGTTGGTTAGCACATTCACTTGCAGAGCAGGCTGCATCTACGTAACAGTGATATTTCGACAAAACATCTGACAACTAAGTACAGCGCATCAGTCTGCTCTCGCAGCGCTCAAACGCGCTTCATAGACAGTGTCCTGTGTGACACCTTGTACGTTGTAACTGCATGCCTGTATTCCATTACAACAAACAAACTACCAATAGTTTCAGGTATTCACCCAGTTGAGGTTTGCCTTCGCCGACTTTCACATTCCAAATAAATCTACATAATTCCCTTTTTACAACTAGCAGCATCGATGATACTACTGTAATCTTATTCCAAATCACAGCGCATTGGTTCAAATTTACTATTTGTAATACCACTAAAATCACTAACAACTATCAGGTGATATTGTTTAAATTCACGTAATAAATATTGTGGCCCAAGATGGCACGTGCTTTCTCGTAGCCTGGGCCGTTAGTACGTCTGTTCTTTGTATTAAATATCACAGACCAAAACCAAACCTGCCGAAACGGAAGGGTATCCACCTATTCCGATGTTCAACCTGGGTCTGCTAATTGGCAAATGTCCTTTTCAGGACCGGGCAATGCCAGGAAAAAAACTAACCTTTTCAGGGTACATTGCCAACAAGTTCCGAAGACCTTACTATTCTTCAGCTGAACATCGAAGGCCTCACTGCAAGAAAGATGAATGTTTTTCATTATCTTGCTCTGCAATCTGAGACATTCGCCATCCTTCTACAGGAGATCCACTGCACTGATGCAGAGAAGTTGATACTTCCAAATTACCAACTTGTTGGGTCTTCTTCAAGCAGGAAGCATGGCCTTGCCACGTTTGTCCACGAGCGACTAAGGTACATACTTTTGGACCAATCTCCACCGACATTGGAGATCGAGTGGTTGTGCGTGGATGTTGATGGTTACAAAACAATCAATGTCTACAAATCTTCACCAACACGATTACGATCTCAGGATCTTCCAGTGTTTCCCCACCCATGTCTTTATGCTGGCAATTTTAACTGTCGTCATGCTGACTGGGGTTACGATGATAACACGTGTGGACGGTGAGTGCTTAACGGGCTGGGCAAGTATTAATTGTCTTGCCCTCCTATGCAACGCCAAGGACGCCGCCAGTTTTTATTCCGGCCGCTGGAACATTGGCACCAATTCGGACCTAGCTTTCGCTAACGCAGGTCCTAACAGTCGCTTACCGGATAGACGTGTGCTTAAAAAATTCCCCAGATCACAATATCAACCTTCGTTTATTACACCACCAAGGTTTGCTCCAGCAGTGCCAAGCATGCCTGTTAGGTGATGGAATTTCTGCAAGGCCAAATGGAGTCACTACATTGTTTTGACGAATAAATTCGCAAAGACTTTGTTGCCGCCTGATTCAGTTGAATGCGGCTTACCAGGACTTCTGTAACATCATCAAGAAGCAGCCAAGACGATTCCCACGCGGTTATCGAAACAACTATATTCCGTGTTGGGATGCAGAATGTAAATCCCTCTATAGAACTTTCCTACTGTCTCCTCAGGAAGACAACTCAAGTTTAGCTGCTACAACTCTGCTTGCCAAGTTTGACAGGAATCGGAGGGATTGATGGTCCGAGGCAGTTCGGAGAATCGACTTTCCACACTCTAGTCGAAAAGCATGGAGTATTTTGAACAACCTTACTAGTAGGTCACGACACTCTCCTCGTCACTGTCCGGTTTAAGCCAATGCTATTGCATCTCAGCTAGTCAGAAACGGGAGATACGAGGCTTTTGACCGCAAGTCATCTTGACTTGTCTCTCAAGAAGTGTCTGACTTTTGGAGGGCCAAAACAACAGACCCAATAAATTTCTCTGACATTTTCTCACAGAGAGAATTTACTGCTGTCCTCCAACATTTAAAACCAGGTAAAGCTCTGGGCCCTGATTCCATCTTCCCAGAGCTTATAGTCTATGCTGGAGCTGCTTTGAAGTCCTGGTTACGCAACTTCCTTTCTTCCTATTTGGGCCGATTCAAAATTCCCGAGATCTGGAGAAGAGCTCTTGTAGTCGCGATCCCAAAACCAATGAAACCCGTGGGGGACCCAAAGGTTATTGACCAATATCTCTCCTCTGTGTCTTCTACAAGATTCCCTAGAGGCATATCTACGCCCGCATCGAGCCATTAATCGATCCGCTGCTTTCTAAAGAGCAGGCTGGGTTTCGACGCGGAAGTTAACCCTAGGTCAAGTTATTCTACAGATCCAAAACATCGAAGAATTTTTTGAGGCTAAGAAAAAAGCCGGTGCCGTATTTGTTAATCTAACAGCTTTTTGGCACCGTGCCCTTACCTGCAAGCTGCTGAGACTACTTCCGGATAAGCACATGGTCAAAAAGATCATGGAGCTTGTCCGAAATTGAAGTTTTACTCTTACTATCGGTGACAGCAAGCAAAGCAAGCTACGTCGTCTAAAAAACGGCGTTCTTTAGAGATCGGTCTTGGCCCCCCCTCCTATTTAACATATATATGTACGATCTTCCTTCCCTGAGTTACAAAAAGTTTGCTTATACCGATGATTTGGCATTGTTGCATTCTTCTGGAAATTGGAAGGACTTGGAGGGGACATTTAGCCAAGACATGTCTATACTTTCAGCATATCTCCAGACTTGGAGGTCGAAGATCGTCACACTAAGACGATGACGGCAGCCTTTTACTTAAATAATCGAGAGCCCAAGCGTGAGCTAAAGGTTTACCGTTCTGTCTAACCCCTACTTATCTTGGGGTAAAACTGTACAGATCGCTCACGTTTCGTCACCATCTAGTGGCATTGCGCAAAGCACTAACCTCGCGCGTCACACTGCAGGGGCGACTCGTGGTCTCGGGATGAGGTGCTGCTGCTAAAACTACGCACAGCCGTCCTATGTCTGGTCTACTGAACAGCTGAGTACTGCGCATCGGTTTGGTGTCGCAGCGCTCACATTTGTCTTATCGACAATGTCTTAAACGACGCCTTGCGCATAGTCATTGGATGCCTGTGTCCCACTCCAACGGACCACTTAGCCATACTATTAGGCATTCAGCCGGCTGAGCTTCGCCGACTAGGAGCACACTCTCCTTGGCCCACCTTGAATTTTTGGATTCTGATAATATCTTGTAAGGTCTTTTAAGTGGGTCCTTAGATGTTTTCCAAGAGAGACTAAGATCTAGACGCCCATTTGTGACAGCTGCGCAGAATCATTTGGACAACCTTGCCGGACTTGGCATCCTCGCTTATAAATGGACAAATTATAAAAGGAATGCGGAGTATTGTGAAAATACATCCAGGCTCCATGTTTTTGTGCCCAGGACCGGTGCCAAGCCTGTTGGGATGGTTTGTCCCGAGCAGCTTAGGTTACGCTCAAACGCTTGAGAACTGGTGTTGGGCGATTCCATTTGTCCATGCACAAACGGGTCTCGCTCCTTCACCGAATTGCGAGTGCGGCACCTCTGAACAAACTGCAAACCATGTTCTAATAGCGTATCCCATATATCGTGCACCACGTAGAGCACGAGGTCTGACGGTTTTGGATGAGGAAACCCGATGCTGGCTTAACAATATCACTGCCAGCACCAGATCCAGGCAGTACAGCAGCCTGGGGTAATAAAAGGATAAGCCCTCGGCCCTAGTTTTGCTCGTGTCTGACCTGGAGTGGATACCTTTCCGAACGATGACGACAACGACAAGATATTGCAAAAAAGAAAAAGATTTGGAAATAACACAATAAATATTAATTTTATTGCAAAACAATGTGAGTACAGAAAATAATGATTGGTACTAGTGTCTTTATGATAAACTCCGCCGACAAAAGCTTTCATAGATCACTTCATTGGACGTCACTTGACGCAACAATCAACTGGTTTAGTTATTTTGTTTCTCTATACGTTACTATACGTTACTACAACTACATTTCTGTTTCTATTGTTTTTTTATACGTTATTATAACTACACCAAATTATATGAAAATATACCTAAAAAGTTTAATTAGGCAGTGGGCCGCAGGTTAAACATCCTTGGACTAGATCTTAGTCTCAGTTGGTGGGGATCTAATGACCCACTTAGGTGACCGTGCAGTACATTGTCAGGGTCCAGAGTGCTCCAGTTAGCCTAGGAGAGTGTCGCTGCCAGCAACTATCATAACTTCTTTGCAGAAAAGAAATCTTTCTTAGCACTTTCATGGTTATTCAAAGTTAACTTTTAAGCAATTTTGTTTCAAGAAAACAACTGACATTAACACCATTATTTGTCTTAATATTGTTATTTTTAAAAAATATGTTTAATAAATGCGTGCTCAGAAATCTATGCGTCGCAAAACTTTTTAGCAATTTTTTTTGGATTACGCCAAAAAGAATTAACAAACCAATGCTTTAAAAGTTTTATACAAGATTTTGTAATTTAAAAAAAAAATTTCAAGAATCAATAAAATATTCTTTCCCACAAAGCGCTTTTAAAAAACACATGCTGATTGAAACATTCTTCCTGATCTAATACAAGCAGGTTTTGTAAGATCAAACCATTCTTTTGTGAAATTTAGCCAAACAAAAAGTCATTCTTTTCTATAAAATTGTAAAACACAAAACATGATTAATCAACTTTTGATATAACAACGATAACAATCTTGAGCTAATCGTCAAATTTTTTATGACAAGATAAGTTTTGTTTTCTATTGGTTTTGTTACCAGGTAAGTTATTCATAATTTTTCTATGCTCTTCTGGTAAACAGACTTAACTAAAATCTTCAGTTTATTCAAACTAAAAACTTTAAAAACAGTCAACGTTTCAAGCGTTATTACAGACGCTCTTCGTCAGGACTAACTTGAATTTTACTTTAATGAACTTTAACCTTAATGAACTTTAACACGTGAACTTTAACCAACGAACCAACACACATGAACTTTAACCAACGAACAGGTGCAATTTACCAAATTCCTTGCAAAAATTGATCTGGTATATACATTGGAGAAACCAGCCGCAGTTTTAAAACCAGATGTTCTGAACATAAGCGAGATTTGAACCCGAGAAACTTGGCAAAAATTGATGACAATAATATTAACAAAAAAACTGCTCTTGTAAAACATGTGGTAAATTTCCAGCATAACATTGATTTTGACAACTCTTCTATTCTTGCTTTTGAATCAGATTTTTTTAAACGTCGCTTTTTAGAATCTTTTTTCATCAACAACAAAATTACTACAGTAAATGACAAAGAAA
Source organism: Diplosoma virens (assembly GCA_963680785.1). Classification (NCBI taxonomy): domain Eukaryota; kingdom Metazoa; phylum Chordata; class Ascidiacea; order Aplousobranchia; family Didemnidae; genus Diplosoma; species Diplosoma virens. The sequence goes on from OY796891.1 coordinate 5,879,663, forward strand.
ATTGCTTTTACAATGAAATTTACAATGAGTTAAAATAAAACCGCTGCTTCTTTTTTGTTTGATCGTTCGCTTTTGTTTATATCCTTGACTGCCTTGTATCACTTAACTTGCCTTTTTCTTTTTTTTTTTCCATTTTCAAAAAAATTTTAACAGTTGTATGTATTTTCGTTCATTGCTTTTATCTATTTTATTTCAAGTTAGTCCTGACGAAGAGCGTCTGTAATAACGCTTGAAACGTTGACTGTTTTTAAAGTTTTTAGTTTGAATAAACTGAAGATTTTAGTTAAGTCTGTTTACCAGAAGAGCATAGAAAAATTATGAATAAGTTTTGTTTGTGGAAAAAATGAAGCCATTGTGATTTGACATAATTAAAACACAAAAAATCAAGTAGAAAAAGATTAGAAGTTCTGCTCTGGATGGAAAATCAGAAATTCATAGCAAAATGTAAAACGTTTTTGCATTTTGGCCAGAAGTGCGAAAAGTTTTTAATGTGGATCGCATTTTCCTATTTTGAAGTCTCGTGTTTGTGCAAAACAATAAATAATTATTTCGTCTTCGAGTTGCGGATAAACAGAACTAAATGTCATATGCGGCATTGTTAATCACGACGCGAACGCGAAATCACTACTTGATCATTGTTTAAGATCTAAGCTTTTGTTTTTGTGATAGGATAAAACATTAAAACTAGTAAAAATTTATTTTTTTATAAGTTTTTTAATTCTTATATAAACGAATCAAGTTATCATGTCTTATTGTTATTATGGTTCTTATTTGGATTTATTTCTCCGACTAACTTTCATTACTTGACAAAACGATTTTAAACTTGATAAGTTTACAGACAGTAACAGTTTGCCCTTATTCTTATGCTACAAAATGAAAGCTTTTGTTTCGGTTCTGCTGTGCTTGATATCTATTGCGCAATCAACCATGAAGTGTCAGCAGCGTGGTCGAATGGTTAAAGCGCCGGGCTCGTGACCAACACGATCTGGGTTTAAAACCCACTCGTGCCATTCTGTTGTGTCTATGGAAAAGACACTTTACGGCACATTCCCCTGCTTGGTAGTTTTGGCAAGCAGTTCTAGATTACAGTCATATCTCTATTAAATTACAAGCGGACAGCAATATCTTGGTATCTCCGGAAGCAGGTCGTGGTAATTGCCTACCCTATGTGTTAGCGCCTCGGTAGCTTTCCTGCAAGTCAGGAAAATAAATAGAGAGAAAAAATAAAAAAATGAAAAAAAAATTAAAGTAATTGCGTTTCCTATTGTTGAATATTTTGATTATGTTTGTGATGTGGTACGATAAAACATTTTGGTCAAGTGGTACGATAAAACATTTGACAATACAGGAAGAGAAAGGATTCATAATTCCGGTATAAACTGCTGCAAAACAATAAAAACTGGAAAACAAATTTTCTTTGAAAACTACATAAATGTTTGTCTAATGAGAAGAACTTCCGTTAACTGCTTATGAGCTATTTTACATTTGCATAAATTAAAACTACATACAATCAGGGTAGATTTTTTTTGTTTTGAAACATATCAAATTGAACAGAATTTGATCCAAAAAAAATGAAACACTTTACAAACTCAATATTTAAAAAAATAAAATCGTTGAAATTTGTCAAAATGGCTATATCCAATGTTAAATATATTTTAAAATCTTACTTCAGATCAGGATTTTCTAATTTTAAGTTACATAAAAGTTTTTTTACCATTCTGAAAACGAACCGGTCATTCAAGCATAATTATCACAATTATCACATTTTTAATTTGTTCTTATCTTTCGTGTATTATTCTCCAACCAACATTTGCCTTAATATCGATAAAAAATCCTTTTTCTTGCATTTTCATCAAAGTTTCTGATCTAATTCGCTGTTGTCCTATTGCTTGTTTTTTTGTTCTACATCAAAAGCTTTACGAAACTTTCTTTTATTAAAAAGCCAATTACTAATCATTTCCAAAATAAACGCTATCCACGAACACGCAGTGAATAATCTATGTGTCGTAGGCTGATTTAAATAGACAAAGTCTTATAGATTTTGTAGGGTTATGTTGGTTACATCATTAATTTTATAGGAAAGCATCTCCTACTATAAGAGATCTTTTGAAAGGAGTACTTGTAACTTTTTGCAATTCAATTCGTGTAAATCATGGTTTTTATCTTCTTGTTGAACCGTATAATTTACTTATCAGATTTATCCATTGCTGAATATTAGATATTTTTATTAAATCACAATAGAACACATTACATGACTTTGATCGTGTGAAAAAGGATATAAGAAACGTTTTGTGATGGAAACATACGAAGTGCAATACTATATAGCCATACACTGGCAAATAAGTTATTGAATAACTTTTGCAACATTGATTTTGTTCTTACACACGACTTGCAAATGTAAAAAGAAAGCCATACAACTTGCTTTGTAACTCAACAAAATGTTGAATTTAAAAAGTTTTTTAGCATTCAGCATGCACAATTAAGTGCGGCAAGTGGTTTGAAATTATTGTCTTTTTAATGTTAAATTTATTTTTAATTAAAACTGTGTATACGCTGTATTTGAAGTTTTTTAAATTTCTTAATATTACATTTTCTCACAATCTTTTCATTTATTCTCATAGTTTGCAATAGTATTCTACATGTATATATTGATGTATGTTACATTGAGTGTAAATCAATGAAAAATTTAGGCTTCTCTGTAGTGTTATCTAGACATTTCCACGGTTTAAGGTTGACCATAAATTTAAATGTTGAGATTTTGTGTAAAAAGCCAAAAAAAAACTGTTTTAATTAGTTATATAGCAAGGACATTTTCAGTCATTATAAAAAGATTCTTTTAATGCATTAACTATTTTATCTGAAACAAATGATCTACTTTATCCAAAGTACAAATTATGTAGGTATTGAATTACAGAAGAGCGTAAAAATGCTTAGCTGGTACTAAGTCAAAAAATTTAAATCAAGCCAAAATTGTTTTGCATTTTTATATTTCGGCGATCGTTTTCAGTCTGAACCAAGCTAATAAGTATAATTATTCCACCTCGGTTTATAATTTTTTTCTGCTTAACACGAAAATTTATACACTATAGCCAGTTTTTAAACGTTTTTCGCTTTTAATCTAAACAGTTTTTCCGTTTTATTTTTTTTGGGCTCTCCGGCACATCTTTACATTTTCCCTTTCGCTTTCAGTTTTAAGCGATCTTAAACATATCAAGGGGAGAAACATATCAAGTTGGTGATTAGTCTTAGTTGAAACGAGACTGAAAAAGTTAGGAACCACTGGTATAGAATGAATTGACTTTCGTCTCAAGCACGAAAAAAGAAAATAAGTCAAATTAACCCTATTCTCCTCAAGCTTTTTCGAGCTGTTGACTCCTCAACGGCCGGGCTTCAGAAGCCTACCAATTTAACGATTTATAACTCCAAAACTACTTAAGCTATCTTTATGAAATTTAAGCAGAGTAAAGATCATTTATTTAACTTTTGTTAGAGCATAAAAATTTTTTGAAAATTTATTTGAAAAAATATGCAAAATTGCAATTTAGCAAGGTCACTACAATTTTTACGTTTAGACACTCATTTAACTAGCGTGAAATGCGATTGTAACGGATTCGCTGTTGTAACAGTCATAAACTTAATTAAAAATTGGACGTAAAGAGTGACGTCAACGTGCACGACAACTATAAACAATGAAGAAGCTACAGGAAGCTTGCTTCATTGTTTTAGTCGAAGTATAGAATTTATTTTAGACTGGTTTCAATACTGGTTCACATATTTGTCCAGATGTTTTTTTAGTTACCTATAGTTATTGCTGCTTTTTTAAAAAAAGTATAAAATAATGAAAATATTTTTTTTTACATAGAAGAATTTGAAATAGGCTATATTTTATTATTTATCAGCATTGGAATATCGACATACCAATGTTGTAAAACCAACAAACCTTTAACTTTTATATAATTATCATCGTTAGTATGCACTTGTTTTGTTTTTTCGCAATGTATTTCACCACCACAAAAAGAGTTTTTTATTTATTGAAGTAGAAGTACACCGTTGCATTACTTAAAAAAAAACACTTGAGAAAAACAGTATTACTCTATATAATTGTGACTATTAATCGTGGAACATATCTCGGCATCGTTCAAAGCATGAAGTGCAAATTTGTAAGCGGTGCCGCAACCTGGGCGATTTTAATTAATAATTTCTTAGAAATAGTGATCTTATGGAACAGTGTGTTTATTCATGCCAGCACGTGAGAAATTTGCCAAATCTTTTGGCAATAAAATTTATCAAAAACTTTGTTTGCTTTCTACTGTATAAAATTAAGAAAAAAATCAATTTTATAATATATTTGTTGACAGTATAGCAAGAGGTTGGGAGTGGCAATTTGATTGGAACGGATCAGGATCGTATACGTTCGTTTTTGTCACATTTTATTAGAAAAACATTTTACCGCACTTTCCCTTCTTGAAAGTCTTTGTTAGAAACTCTAAATTACAATTATATCAGTTAATAAAAATTAGAGTGTCCAATAAAAAAATTTTTGAACAACAATATTGTGGCATTTATGAAGATTCGAAATTCACATTTTTTTATTTTGTCACTAAACTATTACAAATATTTGCATATCTTATAATTGAGATTAAATATAGGACAACGTGACTAGCAAATAACCATAAGGTGTCTTGGTCAAGCAGTTACTTTTATTGCATAATTTAAAATAACACAAAAATTAAAATAAAATAACCATTTGAAAACAAGTTGCGATAAGGCAAAAAAGTAATTAACAAATGAAAACCTAAAAGCAAAACTAGAAAATAAGCAAATCTGGATAACAAAGGTAAATTTGTTTTTTTTATTTTGCAATATGAAAAGTTTTGGATGGAATGCGGGATAAAATAACACATTTGGGTTCCAATATATTTAATTAAAAAGTGCGTTTTTTTGTTTTACACTTTGGAAGATTAGGTTGATTGCCTTCAAAAGATGCTAATCACCACAAGACCTCTCCAAGATAACTTAGAGAAAGAAACGTTAAGCTATAAAAGCCTTTTTTTAACTTTACCTAAAACAGGGGAATTCTATGCCGAAATTGTTTTAGTATTTAAAAGTATCCACTTCAAGTAAAGCAAATAAATAGGATTGGCCCCCATGGTTTATTTATTTACTGCGAATTGCTATTGTATTGCCTGGATTAAGTACTGTTAGTGATGCACCAAGCCACAACCGTTTTTATTATCTAAAACTGTCCAAATTTGTGCTCCTCATAATGCCTAATTCATATGACACTCCTATACAACTTTATCTCTATTTTGTGCAATGACGCCGCATTTGCAATGAGAGAAAGTAAAGAGACCCTATTTGTCCATGCACAAATAAAAACACGCAACTTTGGTTCGCAGGCAGAATGGGCCAACTGGTCGCAACCGACTGGGCGCAATCCAGCTAGATGCAGCCGACTGGTTAGTTAAACTGCGGCCAGTTGGCTGAGGCCAGTTGTCCTAAACCTGTCCACAAGCATTTAAGCATAACTCAAACTGTTCTGAAAACGCTACTGCAAACGAGCCTAGTACATTCAAAGCGCTGGTAATAAAAGCATGGAGCCAGAATGTACTACCACAGTACTCTGTGTTCTATGTATGATTCATGTACTGGGCATTAGGGTACCTAATTCGGCAAGATTGTTCAAGTCTTTGCAAAGCAAGTGTAAACAAGCTTTTAGACCTTTGTGTTTATCGGTAGGCATTTGATAACCGATGAATAAACCATAGTCAGGATCTACAGCAATGCTTTGTAACTCGTAAGCTGTGGAAAAACGGCAAACATAATCTTTCGAATAGATAAAAAGTTATGTTTCTTTGAAGTAGCAACCAATAAACTTAAAAAATTCATTGTACAGTACATCTCATCGTGAAATGTCAAGACTTTTTTTTGGTCTTTACTAAATTTTAAACGCTTTTTTTCATATGAAACTTTATTTAGTGAACATAAAAACTCTTTACAAATAAATTGATAGCTTTTTTTTAAAATCAATTTTCTTCCAGGCTGGATTGTGCTTGATATGTGCAAATTGGTAACTTCAAATGAAAAAAAGTCATCACTTTATTTTTAGAGTTTAGATTAAAATTTTTAGGCTTTCTATGGCAGCCAAAGGAAACTTCAGGTAACGGAAAGCGGTGAAAATTTAGCTCTTCACCTGGTCCAGATGCTCTGCAAATTTTTGAAACCTTACAAAGTGTGCCACAGGTTTGAAAAAATAGCAGAGCATGTCTAGAGTACTATCTCTAGCCAAAAAGAGTATCGCTTCTTATTGTCAAAGCTCAGATGGCTGGATGTCTGTAAAAACTGGTAAGTGGTTCGTTGGAGAGGGACGGAGGCATTTAGTGACTACGCATAAAGCATTATTCAAGACACTGTATATAAACCAAGTACGTGCGCTGCAAAAACAAACAAGATCCAGTACTCGGCTATTGAATAGACAAAAATAGGAGAGTTATTTCTGATGTTTTGGCCAGTGACGGATATTCAAAATAGGGCCGCGAAGCAAGAATTCGCAAAAATTAATGTGCTCTAAAAAAGGGCTTTGATCTCGTATTTTCCTTATTTTTCAAAACTTATTTCCCTTATTTATCAAACTCATGGTGATCTCTAAAAAAAAAGGTCTTCACTTGATTTGATCTCTCATTTTTCTATTTTTCTCCCAAAATCATAGTGATCTCTAAAAAAAAAAGGTCTTCACTTCGATTTGTTCTCATATTTCGCTATTTTTCTCCCAAAATAATGGTGATCTCTAAAAAAGCATATACAGCAATATGAAACTATATGCAATATTTTCAAGGAGGGGGCCGAGGTAACTGCCTCATTCGCCTCACCCAATATTCACCACTGGTTTTGGCACCAGCTCCCACCCTAAAACCGCAAGTACTTCAGCGCCGGGACAAACAAAGAAATATTTTTGAGCAATGCAAACGGTGCTGACGAAACTTGGGTGATTTATTTAGTTTTACCTCAAGATAAGTCAAAATTAAACGCAATGATGCATGTTGATTATTGTAAACTTTTAGCTCACAATATTTTTAATCTGAAGATTGTGGAGCGCAGATTATATTTCTAGATGTTAAAAAAGAATCAGTAGTGATTGATTCTGGAGGAACACTGTTTCTCTCACACCGGAGACTGTTTTGCTTACAGTCGCCGTTAGAGTAAAACTTTTGTTGTGAACTAGTTTCATAATTATTTAAACCATATTCTTATCCAGCAGAAAACTCAGTAACATGCAATTAAAATTAAGTTTGTATGAAATAACAGTGTCATATGCAGGTGTCAGTATAACAAATAGCACTGGCATTTTTCTTAGTCTTGAGAAAATCGTCAATGATTTCTATGATAACAGAACGACTTGATGCGCGGTTGACTTTTTGCGTCAAAATCATCAATTAGCTCATTGCAAGCCTACGTAAACGTCTCAAATTTCTCCTACGGGACATAAAGTTGATAAATTTGTTAATAACTTTTTGGATCTCTACAGCCTTCTTTGTCTTTCAAATCGCGACTAGAAGCGCTCTTCCATAGATTTTCCACATTAGAATTGACGCAAGCAGGAAAAAGGAAAATGATTTAATCAAGATTTTGAAATAGCTCTGACATGGATAATAAGCTCTATGCACATAAAACTGGGGCCTGGGTTTTATCTGGTTTTACGTGGAAGAACCCTTGTAAACAGCCTAGGTCAACCGTAAGTAAAAATTTAAATTGGTTTTATTCAGAGGTTTCAAATTAGTGGGTCATTTTAAAAGTACAAAGACGTTAAAATATAATAGGATAATCATATTAGATCAAGAGTTATATCAAACGTTTTTAAAAATTACATTTTGAGTCTAAACATAAAATTTATTGCTAAAGGCAAATAAAGACCAAAAAATGGTTATTACGTTTGGGTCATTCCATGACAAATCGCCATAGCCGTTTAACCACTACATCTCCGATTATGATAAAAATTGGTGTATGTGGTTATCTTATAGCCAAAACTCACTGGTGCAAATATTTCGTTTCTACGACTAATACTTTTTGAGTTATAGGGGGCAAAGTTTTGGGGGAGCGAAAAAATCCTTTTCAAAAAACGCTTATATCTTCCTCAAAATATGTTTAAATTATAACATGTTATATATGGTTGAAATCAGAAAAGAACAAGGAATTCAAATATAATATCAAACATTTTATAAATATTAATATAAAAAAGTTATTTATTTTTAAAAAATATTTTTTCCCGCCACACCCCCAAGAATTTTGAAAATCCCCAAAAACATTTTTTGGAAAAAATTTTGATTTATAAGCCTTAAAAATATGCAATAAAAACAATGGGTACAGACCGTTTATTATGCTTAACACTCAATACAAATGATTCACTAAAGCAATTTTTAGGAAAAATTTTACTCAATTTAATAGATTTTTTAAAAAAATTTATCCATTAAGTTATTATCTCGGTCCTAAAAACATAAATATGGCAATACTTTTGAACAGCTTTCACTTTTTATTGTATTAATAGATAACTTGAGATAAATGATGTTAGGCCTATCTAAATATAGAATCGATGTCCCTCTCATTTTGCTAAAAATACATTGTTGTTGATCGGCATCTGTTTCATTTTAAAGCAGGGTGTAGCAAAAGTAACTTTAATGTTTAGTAGGTATTAAATTCATAATAAGTATTATGTTTAAACATTTTGTATTTAGCAACCATCTGTGATAAACTACTATCTACTCGTAATTTTAACAACAACAAATTTACATGCTCTGTGTTTTTAGATCTAAGCAAAGCTTTTGACACTATTAATCATAATCATGATATATCAATAGAAAAAATTTAATATATACTTTAGATTAAGAAGTACGGTCGTATTTATCATAAAATTATACCTAAGTAATAGAATTCAATGTACAAAAATAAGAAATGTTTCATCTGATTTGACTACACTTAAATGTGGAGTACCACAGGGTTTAATTCTTGGACCCCTGTTATTTCTACTCTAAATAAATGATCTTTCAAATGTATCTAATATGAAGACTACTCTATTTGATATCTGTGCAAAATAATGTTAATAAAGAATTGTTTGTAATTGATGTATGGTTGAAGTCAAATAGACTATTATCAAACTACTCTAAAACCTATTTTGTACCATTCAGGAACAAAAGAAAAATTTTACTGATCCCTTTAATATTACAATCAATGGTCATTTTATTGAAAAAAAATGTAGTTTGAAGTACCTTGGGTTAACTTGAAATGAGCACTTGACATTTTTCTAAACTTTGTGGCATAGCATGTAAACTCAGACACTGTGCTACCCTAGCGACATTAAAAACTATCTATTTTGCAATATTTTAATCTGACGTCTAAAACTCTGTATTAAATTGGAGAAGAGCTAATAAATCAATGCTGGCTCCTATTCAGGTCCATCAAAATAAGTTCATTCGTTCTTGTTTATTTTTACCAAAATCAACGAATATAAATTATTTCTTTCATAAATTTAATGTCTTAAAAATAAACAATGTTATTAAATTTACTTATGCAAAGTTCATGTTTAAGTATATGCATAATATGCTTCCAAAAACTTTTTCGGATTACTTTCAATAAACATTCAATAAACAAATTCATAATTACATATAATACTCACCACATAAAAAATTGATTTGTTTTTACCAGGGGTGCGGAGCTAGCAATAAAATCTATGGCTCCAGCTCCGGGATTTTAAAATGACTGGCTCTGGCTCAGCTCCAGCTCTAGACTCTAAAACTTTTTCCCACTCCAGGCTTTGGCTCCAGCTCCGGTTCCACACCCCTGCCTTAAACGGTTCGTTTATGTGTGCTATGATCAAATTCAATACTTTATTTTTTCTTTTATTTTCTACAATTATCCTTCTGACTCGCAGGAAAGCGACGGAGGTGCTATACATAGGGTAGGCAATTACCCCGGCCTGCTTCCGGAGATGCCAAGATATTGCTGTATGTGTAATTTAATAGAAATATTACTGCAATTTAGAACTCCTTGCCAAGACCACCAAGCAGGGAAAAGTTCCATAAAGTGTCTTTTCCAAGAACAGAACAGAATGGCACAAGTGGATTTTGAACTGAGACCATGTTAATTATCATCCTGGTGCTTTAACCACTTTACCACGCTGCCTACTCGACTTTTTTAAAAATGTTTCACTCTAAAAGTGACCATGACTCTTAAAAGTCGGCAGCGTGGTCGTGTGGTTAAAGCACCGGACTGATGATCAACATGGTCTTGGTTCAAAACCCACTTGTGCCATTCTGTTGTGTCCTTGGGAAAGACACTTTACAGCACTTTCCCCTGCTTGGTGGTCTTGGCAAGCAGTTCTAAATTACAGTAATATCTCTACTAAATTACTAGCGGACAGCAATATCTTGGCATCTCCGGAAGCAGGCTGGGGTAATTGCTTACTATGAAAGTGTATTTCATGCTTCTCTGGGAGGCAGAACATTAACCAACTCAAGCAAAGGATAATAGCACTATATATTTCTGATTTACCAAATATACTAGAGGCAACTCTAAAACATAATATTTAATTTGAATAAAAAAATTTAGCTGTGTTCTTTTAATACAATACAAGGCTTGAACTTAAGCTGGTGCAACTTTACTGGTTCCAAGCCTTTCAAAATATCAGGCTCCATTTCCAACCTATTAAAAAATTGCCTCCAGCTTTAACTTTTTAAAAATATGTAGCTCCAGCTTCACATTTTTAAAATATGTGACTTCGACTCTGACTACACTTTTTTAAAATATGTGGCTCTGGCTCCAGCTCCAGCTCCAGACCCTAAAATTTCTTCCTGTTCCAGGCTCCGGCTCCACACCCCTGGTTTTTAACTGTATGTATCTTCTAATTTTACTAAAAAATGTTAAATTTCAATGGTGTAAAGATATGGTCTAAAATTCCTAAAAACATTAACGAAAACTCATTTCATAATTTTAAAAATTTGTATGTATTTGAATAGTTTTAAATTGTGTCGGTATGTTGTAATTTGCAACAATTTGTAAATTGTAATGTTTTTGAATTGTTTTCATTTTTATCAGTATATTTTTTCATGACCTGACAGTTGATCGAACGACACTTGATCAAACGACACTTGATTGAAACATCACTTGATCGAAATGACATTTGATCGAATAAGAAAAAAAAAATTTAAACTTTGAATCTGTCTTAATTTTTCGTCCCAAAAACATAGTGATCACTAAAAAAAACTGTAAGTTTTCATTTTGACTCTGTCCCGGTTTTGTCAATTTTTTGTCCCAAAAACATAGTAATCTCTAAAAAAAGATCTTCCCTTTTAGTCCGTCTCTTATTTTTGTAAGGGTCTGCAAGGGTGGGGCCATCACACAATGCCTCCCCTTATAACTAACTGACTACATTATAAATTGAATACAAAGGAATGGCAGCAATAGGCATCTAACAAAACATAACTATGGCATGAAATCTACTTGTTTCGCCCCTAAAAATGCTGAGCCCAGGAAACTCTTTAAAATCCCTGACCTTGACATTGACCAAAAATTAAAAAAATAAACACAAACTGTTCTCTTACTGATGACCTCTGCTTTTTATGAATCTAATTTATAGTAACAAAGACATTGTTTAATCGCAAAAACATACAAAAGTAAATCTTTTTTTTTATCAACTGTCAATTTCGATCACGTGTCATTTCAGCCAAGTGTTGTTTCGATCAAGTGTCATTTCGTTCAAGTACCGTTTTGATCAAGTGTCGTTTCGATCAAGTGTGTTCAAACAAGTGTCATTCAATCAACTGTCATAACACCATATTTTTTATGATTAACCTTGATAAATATTATTTTTTTATTTGGTTTGTCTTTGTTTATATTGCAATTTCATTTTTTATATGTATGTATAGCATCTGATTCAAATAGTTAAAGGTGCTAGCTCACATATGGTAACACAAAAGGTCTTTTGCTAGCATCTTCTTCTGGCAGCAATTGCATTGTATTATATACGTGATTTTTCATTCTTTTGTATGTGTCTTTTTATTTTTGTTGTCAATGAAGAAAAAAATATAAAAAATGTATAACTTGTATATGTATTTGTGATGTATAATTCTATTACATCAACAATGGAGTTACGGTTAGTATTGCTGATAGCTATACAAAGATTTTAATTTTTTACTATAATACCTATAGAGTCATATTTATCAGAGGTATTATTTTTATTTTTATTTATTTATTTTTTATTTTATCTCAATATTTATCCTCCTGACTTGTAGGAAAGCAACGGAGGCGCTAATACATAGGGTAGGCAATTACCCCGACCTGCTTCCGGAGATGCCAAGATATTGCTGTCCGCTAGTAATTTAATAGAGATATGACTGTAATTTAGAACTGCTTGCCAGGACCACCAAGCAGGGGAATGTGCCGTAAAATGTCATTTCCAAGGATACAACAGAATGGCGCGAGTGGGTCTCGAACCAAGACCATGTTTATCATAAGCTCGGCGCTTTAACCAGTCGACTATGCTGCCATATTACACATGCTATTTAGTTTGCACATTCCACAATATCTGATACCTACATTAATCCCCATTAAATGCTTTTTTTTTACATATTATAAATTATTTTAAACTATTTAGAATTTAAAATGCCAAGAAAACATTGCCAAGATCCTCAATGTTAAAATTGAGGTATGCAGGAAAATCTTTCACATTTTAATTGAATTTTTGGAAATATTTGCCCTAAAAATTGCTTTAGTGAATCATTTGTATTGAGTGTTAAGCATAATAAACGGTCTGTACCCATTGTTTTTATTGCATATTTTTAAGGCTTATAAATCAAAATTTTTTCCAAAAAATGTTTTTGGGGATTTTCAAAATTCTTGGGGGTGTGGCGGGAAAAAATATTTTTTAAAAATAAATAACTTTTTTATATTAATATTTATAAAATGTTTGATATTATATTTGAATTCCTTGTTCTTTTCTGATTTCAACCATATATAACATGTTATAATTTAAACATATTTTGAGGAAGATATAAGCGTTTTTTGAAAAGGATTTTTTCGCTCCCCCAAAACTTTGCCCCCTATAACTCAAAAAGTATTAGTCGTAGAAACGAAATATTTGCACCAGTGAGTTTTGGCTATAAGATAACTACATACACCAATTTTCATTAAAATCGGAGATGTAGTGGTTAAAAAAAAATTTTTTTTGTGGCGATTTGTCATGGAATGACCCGTTTACAAAAAAATTTTTTTTCGAATTTCCAAAGTGGAGCTTTTTTAGGTTTTTATTTAATTTTTGCAATAAATTTGTTAAACAGTAAGGACCATTTTTTATACTTTGACTTGAAAATTTTTTGGGAGGAAAGAAGTCATTTGTGTAAATCTAACAGGTTAGAGCCCTAATGAATTTATACAACTTGCACATAAAATTGGGGCCCGAAGCTTTATCTGGTTTTAATCCTTGTAAACAGCCCAGGTCATCCGTAACTAAGATATTTAAGTTGATTTTATTCAAAGGTTTCGAATTAGTGGGTCGTTTTAAAACTAAAAAGACGTCGAAATATAATAGGATAATCATGTTAGACCAGGAATCATACCAAACATTTTTTAAATGACTTATTAAGTTCAAACATAAAATTTATGGCGAAAGGCAAATGAGGACCAAAAATGGTCTTTACGTTTACATAAAAATTCTTTTTAAATTTCCAGATTGAAGCTTTTTTTGGTTTTTATTTAACTTTCGAAATAAATTTATTAAACAGTTTGCAATAAGTAAGGACACCCTTTTAAACTTTGGCTTAAAAATTTTTTGTGAGGAAAAAGTCATTTGTGTAAATCTCAGACTTTAGAACCGCCATGAATTTATACAAGTTGGAAACCTCTGTTTTCTTAAAATTCAATCGTCTCAAACGTCTTGTTTTTATTCTATGCTTTCGGTTTAAAAAACCCACATCGAAAAGCTATAAACTTTTTCACAAAACTTTTTTAAACAGGTATACTTGTATATAAAAAATACGTCAGATTTTTTATTGTTAGGAAAATTTCAACATAAAAACGGCCTGTTACTTCAAATGCAACGTGAAATGCAATTGTAAAAAGTCAGGTGTTGTTTAATTATAAGAAGGCGTCAGCGTAAGAGCTAAAATGTGAACTAGTTAATTTAATTTTTTTCCCACAAATAAATAATAAAAAGAAAGTTTTATAAAAATGCTTATTGTAAAGATAAAATTTTGTCCGCTTGATTAGTATTCAAGCAGCCCAACAGCAATTATTTTATGTAAAATATTGTATATGTGTAAAATGTTTCCAAAGAATCGCCAAAAGCTCAAAAAAAAATGCGATTTACATGAAATAAGTTCTACATCGCCTAAGGCATATTGACGTCGGGAAACGACGTAATTCGCTTCAACACGCAAAGCCAATTATTGGTAAAATTCATGTCATTTAATAAAAGCGTGAAATTTGCAAAAACCAGCAAAAATTCACAAATTTGCTAAAAAACGTCTATTTTATCCGTTAACCCTTGTTCGGTGGCACCTAAAAATAGTACCATTCAGCATTTCAAATTAGGAAAAGTCAAGAAATTCCAGAATTTTATCTAAAAAGATGAAGTAAATACAAACGTTTTTGCAAGGGTCGGGCTTCAGAAGCCCGGCCGATGAAGAGAATAGGGTTAAAATAGCAAACTCTATACGACTCTGAGTCTCAGCGATTTCAATTGTATTGCAAAATTACACTATTTAAATCTATTTATTTATAATAAAAATTTCTTTACATTTTTAAAATTTATAATGTTCCTCAATGTTTAAACCACTTTATGGAATGTAAAGGAGTCTGGGCTGGAGTAGAGACATCAGAAAGCTTCGGAGCTGGAGCTAAGTAATATTATAAAAACTCAAAAGCTGGAGTCGGAGCTGCTGAATAATGCTTGCTCCAAATTTCTGATTTTAACACTGCATGAAATTTCGACAATCGTGCAAGATAGTCTTTCAGCTGCTCATCTGTAGTCTCCTCAGGGAGACAACTCAAGTTTGGCTGCTACAGCTCTGCTTGCCAAGCTTGACAGAAAGCGGAGGGATCGATGGTCCGAAGCAGTTTGGAGCATTGACTTCTCACACTCTAATCGAAAAGCGTGGAGTATTTTGAACAACCTTACTGGTAGGTCACGACACTCTCCTCGTCACTGTCCCGTTTCAGCCGATGCTATTGCATCTCAGCTGGTTAGAAATGGGAAATACAAGGCTGTTGATCCCAAGTCATCTCGACTTGTCTTTCAAGAAGTATCTGACCTTTGGAGGGCCACAACACCAGACGAAGTAAATATCTCTGACAATTTTTCACAGAGAGAATTTGCTGCTGCCCTTCAGCACTTAAAACCAGGTAAAGCTCCGGGACCTGATTCCATCTGCCCCGAGCTTATACTCCATGCTGGAGCTGCTTTGAAGTCCTGGTTACGTGACTTCATTTCTTCCTGTTTGTGCCGACTCAAAATTCCCAAAATCTGGAGAAGAGCGCTTGTGGTCGCAATCCCAAAACCAGGAAAGCCCGTGGGGGATCCAAAGAGTTATCGACCGATATCTCTGCTCTGTGTCCCCTACAAGATCCTCGAGAGGCTTATCTACGCCCGCGTTAAACCATTAATCGATCCACTGCTCCCTAAAGAGCAGGCTGGGTTCCGACGCGGGAAGTCAACCGTAGATCAAGTTGTTCTGCTAACCCAGAACATTGAGGATGCTTTGGAGGCTAAAAAGAAGGCCGGTGCCGTATTTATCGATCTGACAGCTGCTTATGACACTGTCTGGCACCGTGGCCTTACCTGCAAGCTGCTGAGACTACTTCCGGATAAGCACATGGTCAAAATGATCATGGAGCTTGTCCGAAATCGAAGTTTCACCCTTACCACCGGTGACAGCAAGCAAAGCAGGCTACGCCGTCTTAAAACGGCGTTCCTCAGGGATCGGTCTTGGCTCCCCTCCTATTTAACATCTATACGTACGATCTTCCTTCCATGATTTCCAGAAAGTTTGCTTATGCTGATGATTTAGCATTGTTGCACTCTTCTGGAAACTGGAAGGACTTGGAGGGGACTTTAAGCCAAGACATGTCCACACTGTCAGCGTATCTCCAGACTTGGTGGTTGAAGCTCAGTCACACTAAGACGGTGACGGCAGCCTTTCACTTAAATAACCGAGAGGCCAAACGTGAGCTAAAGGTCTACAACAATAGTAGTTTTGTCCAACCCGTTCTGTCCAACCCCTACCGTTCTGTCCAACCCCTACATACCTTGGGGTAAAACTGGACAGATCTCTCACGTTTCGTCACCATTTAGTGGCATTGCGCAAAAAACTATCTTCGCGCGTCAGACTACTGAGGCGACTCGTGGGCTCGGGATGGGGTGCTGGTGCTAAAACACTACGCATAGCCACCTTGTCTCTAGTCTACTCAACAGCTGAGTACTGTGCACCAGTCTGGTGTCGCAGTGCTCACACTCGCCTCATTGACAGTGTCTGGAATGACGCCTTGCGCATAGTTACTGGATGCCTGCGTCCCACTCCAACGGACCACCTACCTGTACTTTCAGGCATCCAGCCAGCTGAGCTTCGCCGACTGGGAGCAACACTCTCCTTGGCTTACCGTGGATCTCTGGACCCCAATCATATTTTGCATGGTCTTTTAAGTGCGTCCTCAGATACTCGCCAAGTGAGACTAAGATCCAGACGCCCGTTTGTGCCAGGTGCGCGGAATCGCTTGGACAATCTTGCCGGACTTGGCATCAGCGCCTCTGAATGGACGAATCACAAATGGAACGCGGAGTACTGTGAAAGTGCTTCCAGGCTCCGTGCTTTTGTGCCCGGGACCAGTGTCAGGCCTGTTGGGATGAGCTTACCCCGAGCAGCTTGGGTTAAGCTCAACCGCCTGAGGACTGGTGTTGGGCGATTCCATTCGTCCATACAAATGGGGTCTCGCTCCTTCACCGAATTGCGAGTGTGGCGCCTCAGAGCAAACCGCAGACCATGTACTAACAATGTGCCCCATACATCGGGCACCACATGGAGCACGAGGTCTGACGGTTTTGGATGACGAAACTCGATGCTGGCTTAATAACATCACTGCCAGCATCTGATCCAGGCAGTGCAGCAGTCTGGGGTAGTAAAAGGATAAGCCCTCGGCCCTAGTTCTGTTTGTGTCTGGCCTGGAGTGGATGCCCTTCAAACGACGACGACGAGCTGCTCATCTTATGATGCTTATAAATCATATCCATAGTAGGTGAATTTGAAGGCAACCAAGTTTTTGGAAATTTGTTCGTCAAAGCAATCTAGTGACTCCATTTGACCTTGCAAAAATCTCAACGCTTAATTCGCACGCTTAGCAGTAGCAAAACAAACCTTGATGGTGTAATAAGCAATGATTGATATGTTGTGACCTGGGAAACTTTTCTGGAACACAGAAGTTTTATCTACCCGAATCTTTGATCGACGTTACTAAATTTGATGATTAGAAATAGTAAGCGACTTACAAAGTTAAAGCTTGAGTAGTAATGGTGGCAAAAACACAAAATTGAATACATAAAATTTTGGAAAATTTATTAAAATTAGAAAAAACTTTATACTGTGCATAAACTAACAATTAGTAGACTGAAAAATAATATTGTTGCTTAATTGGAAAAAAATATGGATACAACAAACTACATTAAAATTTTACACAATTTTAGAAATTTAAAATAACAAAGAGTAAAAAAATCTTTCTAAAGTAAGTAAAAAAAATTATAAATTTTAATGACATTAAAGTTGTCAAAAAGATAGAAAGTTTAATGAATGAGCGTTGAAAAGCAATGAAGGGCAGTCAAAATTCATCAAATGTAAAAGTAAAATAACGTTTACAAAACTAAAAAGATGCTTTGCACCGTTACATTGCCACCAAAATGCTTGTTTCGATTGTCAAGAAAAAAAATCTTATATCCTCACAATACCGCATTTTTAAAATACAAAGTTTGAAATTATTACTGGACGTTATTTAAGTTTTCCTTGACGTCTTTGCCCGTTTCGGGGTAGTAGTTGTGTGAATTGTACGCCGGCGGGAATTCAAAGGAGCTGTTTTGATATGCAGGTGCAACCGCGGGATACATTGGTGGAGCTTCAGCCGTTCGTGGTGCTATTGGGTTCTGAAATTTTGAAATTTAGATTTGTTAAACAAAACAATAATAAATTAAACAAAACAAGAACAAATTAAACAGAAAACCAAGTAACATCACAAAGCGCAGTTGTCAATGAAATGCAATATTTAGAATGCTAATTGAAGGAGTTTAAACTAAAATTTAGATCGTATAGTAAAAAAATTAAAACAGCAAAATGTACTCAAATAATACTGAAAATGCTTTTGGTTGTCTAGTTCAAAAATTAAGGAAGAGCTCTAGTTTTAATTCTGATTGGGCCAGAATAAATTTTCAAGCTTTTGTAACTTTTATGCAAATCCTTCTTGTCCGACTTTCTTCAGCATGCAATGTGGCAGTGCAGTGCGCACTTTTCGAAACAAAACTTTTCGAAGTTGCCTTAACAGAATGCAATAAAATCATTCTTGGTACATGATCACTAAGCAAGATAAGCAAAACCTCACTGTAACACCTAAGAATAGTCATATACAAATACATGTATCTTCTCCAATTTTAGGAACGAAGTGCCAATCCCTATACACAACCAGAGGTGAAGCAAGAATCATGTTCGACAAAATACTACTAACATAGAATGAAGCGAAAAGTTGATCTTCATTCAATCTCTGCAAAAATACAGGGCTCACCCACCACCATGGCGATATAACAAAATTCAAAATTTTGTTATAACATACAGTAGAAATCGTTTGGGTAAGGGATAATCGCTTTCATACTGTGTTATTTAATTATCTGCTTGCAATTGTTCGAATGCATCTTTCTTTTTTCTTTTGCCAAAAGATGATGACGTAATGCGCTTTGTCTGTATGGTATGACCGAGTTAAACTTTACCTGGAATGTTCTCACTTACCAGGGAAAAAGCGTTCTAATTTTAATGCACGTGAGCGAAGCGTTTTCGAGATAACTCTCTCCGATTTGTCGTCATGTGACTTTTGTCTATATATATATATGTACGCTCGCTTGACCGACCACGCAGAGAGAAAGACGGCGACGAAGAGAAGACGAAGACGAAGACAGAGAAGACCAATACGAAAAACGACGAGAGAAGAGAGTTGAACGTTGGTTTGGCGTAGAGCGTGGGCGAAGAATTCTTTGATTGTATCGCATCGATAAGTGTTATAATTGTTTTTGCGCCAGTGTTTGGAGATTGGTTCTACGGAGGTAGAATTATTTGCATTGAACGAATTAAGTTATAGCGCTGATTTTCGCTTTGCAGTGGCAGAACGCTGAAGAGAATTTTTGTCGGTCGTGAGTCGTGACTTTTATAATACATTCGTTTTAGTTAGAGACAATGGTCTCTGTTTGTTTGCGGAGAAAAGTTCTCAACAAATCAATCATAACTTTGTCGAAGCCAACTGTTTAAAAGCTTCAGGCTCATAGCAATTACTTCTTGAACGAGAATAAAATAAAATTAGACACAGCTTTGTTTCAGCGCAGGTATTCGGGTTACCTTGCTCAACTGGTCCCTTAGGATTTTCAAACAAAGTCTGTGACACCCTAAAACCCGAATTCTACTCAAACGTTTAACCCCACGGCTCTATACTTAACCCTTTATGGACCAAAAACCTTTCTCTCTTCACAAAAAACTCTATCTCTTCAGAAATCTTTGAATAACTTACCTTTGAATCCCTCTACAAATTTTTACTTAAATCTGATTCTAATCCCATTCCTATAACAAACACCAGTACCTCCCATACTTAGCTACGTCTAGTTTTTGTGTGTTTATAACAATTAATAAAAAAGAAAGAGGCGCTAATACGCAGGGCAAGCAATTATCCCGACTGCTTCTAGAGATGCCAAGATGTTGTTGTTGGGTTGAATTTTTTTTTTTTTTTTTTTAGTTTTATAGAGGTATGATTGAAATTTGGAGCTGCTTATCAAGACCACCAAGCCGGAAAAATTGCCGTAAAGTATCTTTCCCAATGACACAACAGAATGGCACAACATGTTGATCACAATCAAGGCGCTTTTAAAATTCAACCAAGCTGCCGAAAATAAAAAATGCAAAAAAAAGTTAAAAAACAAAAATAAAATATTTTTTATTTCAATATAATTTTGCCATAAAAAACAAAAAAATTCAGTTGGTAACATTTGAAACAGTGGAAAATCAATCAATAAAAAAATCCTTACAACAAAGTCTGCGGGTTGTTGCTGTCCTTGCACGATGGCGCCTGGTCGGATTCTCGCAGTTGTGGAAGCCTGCAATTGACGTCTCATGCGCTGACGGCGGCAGCAAGCTACAATGGCAGTGACGAAAAACAGAAAAATCGCGATTCCAAACCAAAAATCTACGCAAAAGAAATTTAAAAAATACAGAAACCGCAATGAAATAAATATCATACAAACTTTTAGAGATTAAATAATCGCGCTGCATCTCAACAGCAATAAGTCGAAAGTTCAAATTTTAACTGAGTTATGGATCTATAAACTACAATGAGTGGTAAAAAAAAATGGTGATACAAAAAGAAACTTGGGAAATTCTTTTTTTTAAACAATCTCAAAGTTTTTTCTGATTTCAAAATGACATGTCTCCAAATTGATTATGGAAGATATTGCTCAAACATTATTTTCTTTTCTGAAGAAATGCCACCCCAATCAATCAATGTAAACGTAGTTTTAAATTGCTTTAAAAGAGTATGCGACGACGCAACGGAAGGCATGCAAAGTAAGTTTCTATAAGAAGGTAACAAGACTCCCTAATTACTGAAAGTAGTTGTTTTAAGTACTATTGTAACTACTTATGATTAATTATAATCGTTCAATACAACAACGCTTTTTTAAAATTACAATAACAGACGTCAACACTGCATACAATCGGCATTAATTTTAAACCAATTTAGAATTGAAGATTGACAAAAACATCCAAATCTGTTTATGTTTTCTGGAGATGACTGAGGTTTTCTCCAAATTTCTCGCAAAAACATTTTTGAACTTTATCTTGACCTTAATTTGAAAATCATCGTCGTTGTCAATATTAATTTGAACAATATTTTAATTAAAACATTGAAAACCACTGGATTTGCTTGCCATTATAAGGCCTTTAAATATTTTTTAGGCCGTCAAAAAAATAACTCCATACACAATGGTTTACGGCAACATTATTCTTTTAAGTAAACAAACAATTAAACTTACACCACCATGTGTAGAAGGGGGTATATGTGCAGCACAAAGCCGTCGAACCACGAAATCCACAACAATACTGGCCGTCTGTAAAAAAAGCATTATCACAATACTTACAAGTTTATTTAAAGCAGTGTTTTTTCTAGCCTTTTTTGATTATGCCTCCTACAAGTGATTAGAATGGACACAGCGACTCAATAACAAGAAACCCAAAAAAGTCAAAAAAGTCTTTGCTGCAAGTGGAAAGACGAGAAGTTACTAAACTAATTGACAATTCTCAAGCACAAGTTTCATATTAATACGAGAAAAAAAAGTTATCTTAAAATTGGCAAAGAAAAAGTAATAGCTAGATATATGTAATTTTAAACTCACGACCCCTTTCAAATTTTAACGTTTCCCCATCCCCGGTTGACTGCTACTTTTCACCCATGTTTATACTTTTCACCCATGTTTATACTTTTCACCCATGTTTATACTTTTCACCCATGTTTATACTTTTCACCCATGTTTATACTTAGTTTTCGTGGTGATAAAAGTGGAATGATTTTTTTTACTGAACACATTTGATAAACAACAAATCAAAAATAATGACATTAAAAAAAGTTTTTAAAAAACTTTATTTGAAGTTAAAGTCAGAAAGAGTATTTTTGCTATAAAAGTTCAGTGACGACTAAAAATGAAAGGCATTTACTTAAAAGTCAACGCAAAAAAGTTTTTTGTAACAGTAACACTAATAAGATGAAATTCTTTTCAAAACGACCTCCGTCAATCACTATTTTAAAGAAAAGCGATTTCAATAGTTTTGGCTAACTTTAAGCACTGCTTTCAAGAATGCTTTTGACGCAATAAGGCATAGCGCACGGCTACATTATGTTTCTAAGTGTTTTATTAAATTAAAAATTCTACATTTTTGATAACAAAGTTGACAGAAAAGTAATATTTAAAAAGCTTTATCAGCACATTTAATTTAAAAAAAGTTTAAAGTGAATAATTCTTTTCAACGGCGACATTGTGTCATAAATATTCAATGACAAGTCAAAAATGTAATTCGATAACTTCAAACGATGTCATAGACCAGCCAACTTCATGAAAAAAAGAAAGCTAAACACTTTGAAACGCACGTTCTGTTTTTAAGAATCACTGTCATAGCAAATTTAAAAAAGCACAAGCTCTTTTTTTAAACACTAGATTTCGTTACAAAAACACAAGATTATAAAATTAAACTCTTTTCCGTTTTATTTAAATTACTTTCAACAAAATTTTTCTAAAACAATGAAGACTAAAAAAACGGTTTACTTTGCCGTGAAGTATCGATTACTGGGTTGATCGTACCTGTTGCCACTTTGCTTTTGACCTTGTTTCTTTAGTAAAAACTTTCCGAGATTGCTTTTTTAAGAAAAAAATTACGTTTTTTTGGATTACAAATTAGCTAATGAGGGATTTTGTTATTAAAAAGGCCAAACAATTCTTCCTGAATTATCGGCTAGAGATTGCTTTATTAAAAAAACACAAGATTCAAGTAAACACTGAGAAAAACAAAATCACAAGATCGAAAGCAAAATCACGACGCGTGGCGCCAGCGGTCATAAACATACAAGAAAAGATTCGTGTTATATTGAAATCCAATTTTAAACAATGCCAAATACAGTAGGCTTACAGTTCGAGGTTTTGGTACAGAAAGCAAAAAGTTAGTTTGACCTTTAACAAAAATTCTTAATAAATTACAATAGCCCAGAAAAATATCAATTTAAAGTTAACTTTGAAAACAACAGATAAAAGAAAATATAAAAACTTACTGTTACAATACCATTGATAACCGTTCCGTGTACCACAATATTCGGCCTAAACCAAATCATGTTAAACATATTTAAAAACAAATATTAGTCATGCATATTGGCTAGAGAAGACATGGAAAGGGTTGGAGCTAGGGAAGGAGACGAAGTCGATAGAGTAAAATGGAGAATACTGTCGCGCTGTGGCGACCCCGAATAGGGAGAAGCCAAAAGAAGAAGAAGAGGAAGAATTTGCTTATGTCTAAAGTGATAGTCAATAAAGATTTTTTCCTAGGAAAGTAGTCTTCTGCAAGTCAGAAGATTATTGCAGAGAGCATTTGATGCAAGTCTATTAAAGAAGTTTTTGTTGTCCATTTTTGTTGCCCTTAAGAAAGGCACTTCATGACAAATTGCTCAGTGCGCTCACGTAGTTTATCTACAAAAGTAAATAAACAGCCATTTGGCTTTGACAAAAGACTGTAATAGTTAGGCCTACAATTATGACTTTTTATGTTTAAATTATGGCTTAATTTTTATTCTCTTCATTGATGTTTTACAGCGTTGGCAACGTGGCTGAGTAGATAGAACACGATCGACACAGTCACGGTTTAAAACTTTTTTGCCTCATTCTATTATGTCATTATGAGAAACAATTTATGCCACGTTACTTTTCTCTTCATGCAAGTCCTAGCAAGCAGCTCTAAATTTTGCTTATATCTCTAAATATAAACTAAAAAAAAAGAAATAAAAAATTTTCATTGGGACAGTAATATCTCGGCATCTCATAAAGCAGACCAAGGTAATTGCTTTTAGTTGCCATATTTATTTTTTTTTATTTCTATATTTATTTGTATCTCTATATTTTTTTATCTCTACATTTAAGATAAAATGAAAAAAATAAGATATACATAAAGATAAATATATCACCTATGTTAACTTTTTTTTACGAGTCAAAAAGATTCTTAAAAAATAAAAGTGCATTACGTAATAAAAACAATCTTAGAAGTGTTAACTTGAAAGTGACGATTGTGATATGAATTTGATTGTAATACAAATTAAAATTCTTTTACTACATTAAAAGAAAATTGAAACTTGTTATATAAATTAGCAATTTATTGTTTGACCTACCTGAACTGAAGTAAAACTTGCCATTACGAACAGGCATAAAACCAAACATGCGAAAAAGTCCATTGTAATATGTTTTTCAATTATAAAAAATCAATAAAATTTACTAAACCAAGCTACAAAATTATCTCAGCTGTATTTCTGCATAATTTTTTTTTATCAGAAACAAAATATCAATATATACAGTATGTACTGTATACAAATTCTAGCTACTTTTGTAATTTTAAATCTCTAGATGATTAATTAACAAATCTAGACGGTTGTAATAGTAAATTCTAAACTGAGTTCTGAGTTCTTTTTAAGCATATTAACTTATTTTAAAAAATTAAAAATTTTCGGTCCGCTTTGGGCCTGCTAGTACAATTTGCGCTGCGTTTTTCTTTTTTTATCTTATAGATCTAGTTCTGTTTCTTTTTTACTCTCACTCCAATCGATTTTTCTTCGAATTAGACTCGACCATTTAAAACAGCTCAAGAAGATGCCAATTTAAAATTAAAAACAAATTCTTTTTTAAAAAACTCAATAAAACTTAAATTTAAAAAAAGAAAATTGAGAAAATTAGAAAAATTAAAAATTATTGCAAATATTAATTCTTTTAAGCGTTGCAGATAATATTCTAAATTGATACACGAATATTTGGTGGTGCTGCTGCTCCTCAGCTCTTATGGGTAAGCTCCCACTGGCTCCATCTCTGATTTTTCTGTGAGAAGTGCGACTGCCTAGTTCGGCAAGATTGTTTAGTAGCTTCCGCGCAGCTGTCACAAACGAACTTCTAGGTCTTCGTCAGGGACGTACCGTCAGGGGAGGCAAGTGCAGTGCCTCACATGTGAAAATCTAATAAAGCAAAAATAAAATATTGAAGTCATAGCACTTCCTATGAGTTGAAAAAAATTAGTAAAAATTATACTGTGCTTGTAGCAGTTTAATTATTTTTTCTTTTTTACCCTAATTTTGGACGGTTTAATTGTTGTGTTTTCAGCGCTGTAATCATTTCGTCGAGCGTTCTTGTCGACAAAATCGCTAATACACGCTAATGAGGTAGCTTCAAGGTTGCCTTCATTTAGATAAAAAAAGACACAAAAATGAAACGATATAACGCTTTTCTCTCTTTCGTTCAAAATCTTTGTTGAAATGAGAGAAATTTGAAGCATGCCGCAATTCTGACGTCCTAGAAAAAAATTTTTCTTACTTCCGGAATTTGCTAAAAGAAGATAAATCGGTTTGCTCTTGGTAAGTGAGAATACAAGCATTGTGTAACTGCAAAGCAATAAATTATTTTAGGCTTTAGTAATGGAAGATGATTTAGTATCTAACCTAAGAAATTTTTCAACATAAAGCTTTCAATCTAATTTTGGTATAGGTATAATTCAGAGTTGAACCTCAATTTTTGGAAGCATTTTTATATACATTCTAACGAAAACTAATTCATAAACTATACCTTAAAAATCTTAAAGATATCTTTAAGAGGTCAAGGTTGTGCCAAAAAAACAAGCTATTTGTCAGAAAATTTAAGGGTTTAATCCCCCTTCATCTCCTGGAACCGATCATGAAAGCTTTAGCAGGCATGTGAAATCGAAGGCTTTCATACAAATTCCTAAAAGACTTACGAATTCCCTAAATTCCTTAAGACTTAGAAACTTTAAAAGAACTGCTTTCTATTTAAATAAACAGATTTCGCAATTCTAATGTTAAACTTAAAATTTTGCAGGTTTTTTATAAACAAAACATTTTTTTCGTCGACAACGTGGGCAAATGGTAAAGCACCGGAATTGTGATCGACATGGTCTCGGTCAAAACCTACTCGCGCCATTCTCTGGGTGTGTCCTTGGAAAGACACTTTACGGCACTAATCCTATTAGGTGGTCTTGACAAGCAGATCTAAATTTTAATCATATCTCTATAAAACTGAAAAATCAAAATAACAATTTTAATTGCACAGCAATATCTCGGCATCTTTGGAATCAGGTTTGGGTAACTGCTTGCCCTATGTATAGGCATACCATGTTTCCAATGAGGAAAACAGGGAACTTGTTAATAGAAGAAACTTGTCCTTAAAAAGGTCTTCATTTCAAATCAGCCTCCAATTTCTTAACCTTCGTTCCTTTAAAAGTAGTATTTTTATATATAAAAGGTTTTTTCTTCGAATCTGTCTCGGATTTCATAGTTTCGTCCCTGAAACGTGGTGTTTTTAAAATAAAGAAGGCCTTCACTTCAAATCTGTCTTGGATTTTTGGCAATACGGTCTAGACAAAACTTTAAAAATTGGGACTGTCTTGCCAAAATTGGGAAAAATGGTAAGCCTACCTATGTAAAGCGGCTCCAACACTGTCATGAAAAGTCAAGAGGATAAATTTAGAGATAAAACAGAAAAAACATTTTTTTAACTCAGACAGAGTTAGCTAAATATGAGAGAATGCTTCAAATTGCTTTTTTAGATTTAATTAGAGCACTGTTTTGTTTGTTATTGAATAAAATCAATAATAACATAGGGTTGCCAAACATTCCGGACATATTCGGAATTTTATGTTAAATTCTGTGTCCGGAAGGAATTTTAAAAAAAGAATCAAATGTGCAGAAATTTAGAATAAACTTAAAACAACGGGCAATTTTTTAGAGAACACAATGATTTTTGGGACGAAATATAGGGAAAATCCGAGACCGATTTCAAGTGAAGACCTTAATACCATGATTTTAGGACGAAGATAGAAAAATACGAGACCGATTTGAAGTGAAGACTTTTTTTTTTTCCTTTTTTTGGTCTTTGTCCTAGATTCGTAGACAATTTTATTTTGTCCGCCCCCTCAAAATTTTTTTTGTTGGTACGCCTATGTCTGTCCGGAATTCCGCCTATTCATTTATGGCAACCCTATACTAATATCGGTTTAAAAAAATTGTGCCTCATCAACCATGAGCTGCACGGCACGTCACTGATCTTAGTCTCAGTTGGCGGGCATCTGAAGAACCGCTTAATAGCTTGTGCAGTATGTTGTCCGGGTCCAATGCCACGGTTAGCCAAAGTGAGCGTCGCTTCTACCTACAGTAGTAGCTTTTTTGCACTGATGCAGAAAAGCTAGTATTTTCATGGTTATTCAATGTTGACTTTCAAGCAATTTTTTAAAAATATGTTTAATAGATGAATACTCATAGATGCATGGTCGCAAAACTTTTTAGCAATTTTTCTGGGTCGCGCAAAAGGAGTTGGCAAGCCAATGCTTTAGAGACTTGATACAAGATTTTGTGATTAAAAAACTTTCAAAATCAATAAAATATCGACTCCTTATGGAGCGCTGTTAAACAACACATTTTTTCCTGATCTAATACAAGCATATTTTGTAACCACAATCTTTTCTATTGTTAAACTTTCCAAAGCGAAGTCGTTCTTTTCTATAAGATTGTATGACTATTCAACTGTTGAGATAACAATGATAACAACCTTGAGGAAATCGATAAACCTTTGTTTATGAAAAGAATGAAGCCATTGTGATTTGACACAATTAAAACATAAAAAATTAAATACATAAAGATTGGAAGTTCTACTACAAATGTAAAATCAGAAAGCCATAGTAAAAATTAAATCTTTTTAACATTTTGGCCAGGAGTGGCAAACTTTTTCATGCTGGTTGCACCTCCCTGTTATGAGTTTGTGCAAAGCAATAAACAATTATTTCGTCATCAAATTGAGGGCAAACAGAATTAAATTCTATCTGCGGCATTGTGCATTACGTTGAATTCATTACCTGATTATCTTGGAAATATCTAAGCTTTTGCTTTTGTGTTAAGGTAAAATTTGACACTACGTAAAAAGATATTTTTTTATAAAGTTTTTAAATCCTTATATAAACAAAACAACTTATCATGTCTCGTTGTTAGTGTGCTTCTTTTTTGGATTAATTTCTCGCGCTAACTCTGATTACTCGCAAAACGATTTTGTACTCTGATAAGTTTACAGGCAGTAGCAGCTAGCAGATAAGTTTACTGACAGCAGCAGCTTGTTTACAGACAGTACCTATTCTCATGCTACAAAATACAGTGGAACCTCACCATTCGTACGCCTCTCTATTCGTACAACTCGCTATTCGTCCAACATGTTCACACAAATTTTAACTCGTCATTCGTACGCTGCTCCGCGATTCAGAACCATACGGTGATTTACAGAGCAAAAGAAGATAAATTACAGCAACGTTCTAAAACGTTTGTACTAGTAATGTCAACCGCGCAGCGTACGCGGCCGCGCAGTGCAGCGTATTAACCTTTTTCGAAGGATCTTGCCGCGTACCGCGCCGCGTGCAAATTATAAAAAGTTCACATTTAAATTTTGAGCAAATCTTATTTTGCTTAATGCTATTGCTTGGGTTGCCGATTTAGTTGTTCCTCTTCATTAATCCAATCACAGAAAACAAAGTGTCAGGAGCATAATCAACTAAATAGCTTCTTTCCATAGTACCGGTAATTTATAATGTAAATAGCGGCCAAAAGGAAAAAAGAAATACAGAATCATACAGAATCTGTATGAGAGAAACTAAAATAAAGAGAGGGAGATGAACTGCTCTTAAACTTAAAGAAAGCAATACGGGCAGTGCAATTAAAGTTTTATTGGTTTAATAAATGTACTTAGTGTATATATTTTTTTGGTTTATATGTAATATGTGCTTAAATACGTATTATTAGGGATTACATAGGTAATTATCTGTCGGTCTAGAACAGATTAATCCAATTTACATTATTTTTATAGAAAAAATTGATTCGTTATTCGTACAACTCACAATTCAAACAGACTTCTGGAACGGATTGTGTACGAATGGCGAGGTTCCACAGAAGAAGCTTTTGTTTCGGCTCTTTTGTGATTGATATCTGTTACGCAATCAACCATCACGGACTTACATATACACCACAAAAGTAATTGTGCTTTCTATGGTTGAATGCTTTAATTGTGTTTGTGATATACAAATATCGACAGTTGAAAAAGGGTTCGAAAAAGAGTCAGGTTTTAAAGAAGTATTTAATAAGCAAACAGTTTGGGTGAAAAAGTAAAAATAATTTTTTGGGAAAGGTGTCGAATGACATTTATAAAAAGCAAACAAACTGGATTTAGTATCTACATCAACGAGTCTCTGCTACATAATCTTTTTAAGTCTGGATTGTTCATTTTGCTGCCAGCGTCACGTTCAAACTCATCCACATAAATCAAAGGGAGCTTGCATCTGCTTGAAAAATGACAGTGTGAATTAGGAAAGTTTCAAGTAGAGAAGACAAGCCGGCGTTCCACCACTTAATGAGCCCCAATAAACTGACACACTTTGTAGGTGTCACACAAGTTTGTAAAAATAAAATTACCAGTAATATCTGAAGAGGTAACTTTTTTTTTGAAACTATATTTTGTTTTTGCGGAAAAGACCTGACTAGTTTATCCAAAGAAAAGCAAATAGGCTGTCTCATTACTATTTATGTGGGGCGCGATTGCAGTTAGGTTTTTCCACCTGGTGATATCTATATAAAGAATGTACCCTTTAGGAACACAAAGCATCACAGCTACCGAAAAAGGTGTTAAATTGAAAGCTTTTTTTATTGTGTTGGTCAGGTAGTACGATAGAACTACATAAAACTCAATGACGCGTCCTTAATAAAAAAGTCAATCGCAAAGCGTTTTACAGATGAGCGCTATTCACTGAAACGCAGTAAATAATATAGGTGACGCAGGCTGCTCTAATTAAACAAAGTATTTTATATATTTTGTAGGATATATTGGTTACGTTAGCAACTTTATAAGAAAAGCAAACAACTCGTACCAACAAGCGATCTTTTAAAACAAGAACTTGTGACTTTTTACTATCCGATTCATGTAAATCATTGTTTCTGCTTTATTGTTTACCCATATGACAGATGACAGGTACTTTCTAGCAGCCTGGTTTGTGAGTACGTTTATATTGCTTTCAAACATAACAGACCGAATATATTTGGAACAACCTTATTGGTAGGTCACGACACTCTCCTTTTCACTTTTTGTTTCAGCTGATGCTATTACATCTCTGCTAGTCAAAAATGGGAGATACAAAGCTGTTGACCGCAAGTCATCTCAACTTGTTTTACAAAAATTGTCAGACATTTGGAGGGCCAAAACACTAGAGCCAGTGAATATCTTTGAATTTCTCGCAGAGAGAATTCAGTGCTGCTCTGCTACAATTTAAATCAGGCAAAGCTCCGAGACCTGATTTCATCTTCCCAGAGCTTATACTCCATACTGGAGCTGCTTTGAAAACCTGGTTACGTGACTTCCTTTTTTCCTGCTTGCGCCGACTCAAAATTTCCAAGATTTGGAAAAAAGCTTGTAATCTCAATCCCAAAACCAATGAAACCCGTGGGGGACCGAAAGCGTTATCGATCTATATCTTTGCTTTGTCTCCCAACAAGATACTCGAGAAACTTATCTACGCCAAGCCAATTATTGATCCAAGGCTTCCTAAAGAGCAAGCTGGGTTTCGACACTGGAAGTCAACCGTGGATCAAGTCTTTCTGCTGATACAGAAAATCGAGGATTCTTTCGAGGCTAAGATGAAGGCCGGTGTCGTATTTACGAATCTGACAGCGGCTCATGACACTGTCTGGCACCGTAGCCTTACCTGTAAGCTGCTGAGGCTTCCAATGCCGGAAAAGCACATGGTCAGAATGATCATGGAGCTTGTCCGAAACCGAATTTTTACCCTTACTCCCGATGACAATAAGCAAAGCTCTGAAAGCAAGCATTGTCGGCGGCATGGTCAAATGGTTAAAGCGCCATGATGATGATCAACATGGTCTTGGTTCAAAACCTACTCGCTCCATTCTGTTGTGTCCTTGAGAAAGACACTTTAGGGCACTTTTTCTTGCTTAGCGGTCTTGGCAAGCTATCTTAAATGAAAGTAATATCAAAATCTTTATTCATGCTCTTCTGGTAAAATCTGAGTTAAATTGCTTTTAATTCTTTATTAAAAAGTAAAAACAATAATAAAAACTCAACGTTTCGGTGTACTATGATTTAGTAAACCTTCATCAGGAGATTAAGTGAAATACAAATATCACCCGCAATAAAACCACAGTGGTGCAAAAAAAGCAAAAAATTTTAAAAGTACATTTGTGATCTAAAACGACATCTAACGGATTTAAAATTTTTAATTATAATAAGCAGTTGGATAAAACCAATTGGTTTTATCATTAAAAGCATCATTATTAGAATGAATAAAAAAGGACTCTAAAAATCTTCTTCTTATATAATCTGTTTCTTTCGCCAAAATTTTTGAATTATTCTCATCCATGCGATGATTTTCCGAATATACATGTTTAAGAATGCATCTATGCGCTACATTACAGCAGGTTTTCTTTTAATATCTTGTAGCAAAAGTAATTATTTGCTAATCAATCACTAACTTTTATAAAATAATCATTTAAACCCAAACTTTTGGTAGCGTTATTTTTCTAAGATGCAAGTTTTCATCTGAAGCATGAAAAATTTATTTTAATTGTGTCACCTGATGTCCCCTAAAACACCTGACTTATTTTGTGCAATTGTCAACTCGCAAGGATGATCTTTGCTTAGTTAAATCTAATTTAAAATAAATACTTTGCCCTTACTAGGGAGTCGGATTTGGATCCGGAGTCGGAGTTAAAGTCTGAGTCGGGAGTCGGAGTCGGGATCGGCATTTTAGAAATTCTAGAAGTCGGAATCGGAGTCGGATCTTAACCTTCCGACTCCGTAACCCTGCTTGCAAAGTGTGGCTTCGACTAAAGCTTCAAGTTTGCCAACCTCTCGGTACATCTCTACTGCCAACAAGTGTTAAAAATGCCACCAGTAATTTCTGAGAACCACCTTTGATTTTTTGATTTTATTTTTTTAATTTAATAAAATAAGGCAAAACGATTTATTTGTATTTTTTTTTACTTATTTGTAAATTGTTGATAATTCAACTAATTTATAAACTATGAAAAATTTTGCGCGTGTAAAATTTGATAGCGACGAATCCACAGATATCTTCCATAAAAGTTGGATGATCAATTCAACAAGTTGCATGTGGCCTCCATTTGGAAGCAATATCCAAAGCTCTTAAGATAAAAAAGCAAGATTCAAAACAAATACAAAAATATTGTAAAAAAATTTTCGACAATTTTATAAGAATTGGTCTAAAAATAATAAAGCAAAATCTTACTCAATTTTTTTACAATATTTATGTATGTGTTAAAACAAGAACTTCTTTTAACCGGTCCTTAGCTTGAAAATAGTTGCCGACCTGTGCTTATACCTAATGCGGTCATAAGAAAATCGCCAGATTTTTTAAAAAATTTAAATCAATTACATGTTTTTAAGTAGCATATTAAATATAAGCCATTTATCTAAAACGAGAAATATTTTTCACTCTCGAAAGTAAAGCAAAGACGAAAAAAAGTTTTCCTATCATTCCAAAAGTAAATGCCTACAAAAAGTTTTGGCGTTTGAAAGTTTAATGAGACATAAAACAATTTTTAATTTTAAACGTAAAGTGTGGAAAATTATTTTTATTTTTATAAGTTTAGTTAACTCTAAAATAATGTCTTTACTAAAATTTAAGCTTTCTTTAAAAAATTTCTAGCCTAAGTCCAAATGTTTCCCGAAACCGCAAAGCTCATGCTTTAACATCATTAAATTTTTTTAAATCTTTTTAAATGTATATCAGACAAAAAATTATTTTTCGACTTTACTTAATTTTTTCCGTTTAGCCAATTAATACAAAAGCAACTAAAAGCTTTGAAATATCAAAGTTTCCAACCTGCAATTATATAGAAATTGTGTTGAATATCAAATTTCTAATATTGTTTTCTTAAACATTAATATGTATAATTTTTTCGAGATGGGACTATTTGGCGAAGCCGTTTTGGCGCCAGCCATTGTGGCAGTGTGTCGTTTTCTTATTCGTAAAATCTTAAAAATTTTAGGGTTTAGGGGTTAGGTTATTGTGATTGATTATACTGTTTTATTCAAACCTTCAATCTAGTTTCAAATAGACTGGCGCCAAAATGGCCGCGCCAAATCGGCTTCGCCAAATAGTCCCCTTCCCTAACTTTTTATGGTAAGCTATTATTTTTGAAACTATTTATGAGTAACCTACACTCGGTGCTTGCGCAAAGCTTATAAAGGTGGCTTGTCATCTTTGGAATGCCGGCCTGAAGATGACAGCTGTGCATATCAAAAATCTGTCAGAAATCGATGGAGATAGTCATATGGCAACTTCTTTAACACCCAAAAGGTATAACCTCTTTAACACCCAAAAGGTATATGTTTTTTAGCATTAAAATTTAATAACTTTAATAGCTATAATCTTTGTAATGTTTTTATTTCTCGCCTTATTTCATCAATAAACGATTCCGTGAAAAGGCTACGTGAAATAGAAAATATTTTACATAGCCACACGAAAATGTTGTAAAGCATGCAAAAGTAGCTTCGCATGCTCAAAGAAAAATTGCAAATAACAAGCTATGCCAATCCAGCGGCACACTTTTCATTTTTTCAACTGGCTGATACCGATAAGGAATCATTAATTAAATTCAAAAGACTAGTGTACTTTCTCAAACAGTATATTTTATTGAATCAAACTTTTTACATTATGGTGTAAATTTGAGTGTTTTTCTCTTTAAAGTTGAAGCTTATAAAACAAACAACGTAATGCAAAAAAATCTAAGCTGAGTGAAAACCGATTAAGTAAAGTTTGTGGTCGGTTGCTGACCGAGTTGATGCATTCTATTTGAAAAAGCATTAGCGTTATTAGTTTCTCTATAGGCAGGTCGGGTTAATATCTTCACAGTATTCTGTATAAACACTTATATTATTTTTCTGCAATTTAATAAGATAAATACTTGATGTCACATTTAAGTTTACATTCTTTTTTTCGTAAGACTTTCAAGCAATCGAAAAAAAATTGAAAGTCACAGTTTGCAATCCACGCTGTTTGAGCATTTTTAAAAATGCTAATGTTAAAACAGCTGGCTTCTGAGTATTCTTGGAGTGGCATAGGAGTAAAGCAAAAAAGAATAAAAAAGCCTTTTCGTGGCAGCTAATTGCACCATGCTTTAGCAAGTAAGTTGTACTTTTGGGTTGTTAAGCTATAGGTACTCGTAGCCCGACAGTTGATTGAACGACACTTGATTGAAACGACATCTGATCAAAACGACATTTCATGAAATAATGAAAGAGAAAATTTACAACTTTAAATTTGTCCCAATTTTGTCAATTTTTTGTCCCAAAAACATAGCAATCTGTAAAAATGGCCTTTACTTTGAATCTGTTACGGTTCTATCAATTTTTTGTCCCAAAAACATAGTAATCTCCAAAAAACTAGATCTTTCCTTTGACTCTGTCTCTGATATCTGCAAGAAGTCTGCAAAGGTAGGGCCATGGCACAATGCCCCCTAAATAACTGACTACAATGTAAAAAAAATGCAAAAAAAATGGCAGCAATAGGCATCTAACGAAACGTAACCATGACAAAAAATTTACATGTTGTCCCCCTAAAAATGCTTTGCGCAGGAATCTTGTTAAAAAATCTTGACCTTGACATTAATAAAAAATTTAAAAAAATATAAACCAACTGTCTTCTTACTGATGGTCTCTGCTTTTTATGGATCTAATTTATATTAATAACAAAGAGATTGTTTAATCGCAGAAACATACTGTATAAAAGTAAATCTTTTTCTTTTATCAGCGATCATTTCGATCAAATGTCATTTTGATCAAATTTCGTTTCGATCAAGTGTCATTTCGATCAAATGTCGTTTTGATCAAATTTCGTTTCGATCAAGTGTCATTTCGATCAAATGTCGTTTTGATCAAATGTCTTTTCGATCAAGTGTCGTTCCATCAAGTGTCGTTTTGATCAAGTGTCGTTTCGATCAACTGTCGTTCAATCAAGTGTCGTTCCATCAAGTGTCGTTTTGATCAAGTGTCGTTTGATCAACTGTCGTTCAATCAAGTGTCGTTCCATCAAGTGTCGTTTTGATCAAGTGTCGTTTGATCAACTGTCGTTCAATCAAGTGTCGTTCCATCAAGTGTCGTTTTGATCAAGTGTCGTTTGATCAACTGTCGTTCAATCAAGTGTCGTTCCATCAAGTGTCGTTTTGATCAAGTGTTGTTTTGATCAATTGTCGTTCAATCAAGTGTCGTTCCATCAAGTGTCGTTGGATCAAGTGTCGTTTGATCAACTGTCGTTCAATCAAGTGTCGTTCCATCAAGTGTCGTTTTGATCAAGTGTTGTTTTGATCAATTGTCGCTCAATCAAGTGTCGTTCCATCAAGTGTCGTTGGATCAACTGTCGCAGCACCATAAGTACTAAGCAATTGCTTGACAAAAATTTTCCGTTTCCTTTATAAACGTCGATCGTTACTGTATACTACTTTTATCGGCATATCTTACTTTGTAATTTTAGGAATCGACTTTTCTGTTTTCAACAGTCATTCGAAATGAAGTATCTGAGCTGGATATAGCTCAGTGTGCAAACACTGTGGCTTG
Source organism: Diplosoma virens (assembly GCA_963680785.1). Lineage (NCBI taxonomy): Eukaryota > Metazoa > Chordata > Ascidiacea > Aplousobranchia > Didemnidae > Diplosoma > Diplosoma virens. The sequence continues at coordinate 5,915,358 of OY796891.1, forward strand.
CAACCATAAAAACGAGAAAGCACAAGAGAAATCACTCTGTTAAATACTCAATCTATTTTAGTAATTTCCATCTACCTAACAACGTTATTGAGGTTTCTGACCAGCTTTTGTTTTAAACACGTGTTTATGCTTTCGTAACTTTTTATAATTTTTTTGCAGTTGTTGATTGTCTCAACTGTAAATATTTTACATTACCTCAAAACAACAAATAAATTCATCAAAAACCTAGAACTTTGGCAAAAGCATAAATTTTGATTGACTCTTCAATCTATAACATTTAAAAAATTTTCAAGAGTCTTCATAATGTCAAGAACGCCCATTGTAGTCATTAATAAAAAATTCCAGAATAAAACTAACCGGTTTAAGCTGTTACGTATGATAATTCTATAATTAAAGAGTATATCTTTATGTTTTTTTAAATAATTTTAAATTAATTTTTAGAATGTTTATTATAATGTTATTAAGCCAACTTATTATTTTTTGTTTCGAAATCCTGATACTTACGTAGTATCAAAATGTACACGCACAAGATTTGCTGCAGAGCGTCGCAATTGTGCTTTCCCAGACCGGAGACTGGGAAAGTGGACGCAACAAGAAAAAAAAAATAAACAAAAGACCTGTTAATTTAATATAAACAAGGGCTTTAAAAGCTTTGAATCGCGATCTAATTTTGATTGCAATGGAATTTTTGATTGTATCTATTAGTTTTTAAGCCAAAATGGTTTTTATGCTATCAAACAAAGTTTTACAAGCACTGGTTTAATGTGTGCATTTTTTGTATTGTTTTTTTCGGTTTGTTTTTTGTTTGTATTAAATTTTTTCTCTGTCACTTCGGTTTCATTGTTTTAAATCAAAGGTAACAAAAAAAATGTAAAAGCGTTGAATCTATTTGAATTTAGAAATTTGAATTGCCAAAAATAAAAATTTTTGGTAATATAAGCTATATAAAAATTTCAAGTAACAACAGTTTATATTTTACTTAATTAATCTATTAGGAGTTAAATAAGGACAAAAAGCTTACGTCATTTTTACCTGTTCAACAACAAATTTTGTGGATAAAAATATTTTATAAAAATACCCTGTTTGATTGAAAAATGTCAAAGGTGCGTATTAGTTCGTTTTCAAAACAGACTTTTTGCTTAAAACTTTATATCTATATTTCATAGCAAATTTTACAATATTAAATATTCTTAAGTTTTTTTGCAATTTTCATCAGTTTAAAATAGTAAATTTATCGTAATTTTTGAATTTTGTTTAATAATGTTGTAAAAAGTTTTTTTCTCAAAAACACATTTAAAATCAGATATTAATTGACAATAACTATACTGTAAATCAGGGGTCTCCAAAGTACTGCCTGCGGAGCTCTTTTTAAAAAACATTGTTCCGGTCTTAAAAATCGCCCCATTATTTATATTTACAATCTCCTGAAAAATCTCTTTAATTTCGCTTTGATCCGGCTCAAATAGCAGTAGAAATAACGTTCTATAAGCATTTAAATATTTTACATTTATTTACAAGAAAATGGCAACACTGCTTAATTTCGTAATTCTTAAAGAAAATTTCAGAATTTTCGCTTGACTTATTAGCCATTGTGACATGTGTGGCGTAATAATGGTTATTTGTGATTGGCTTGAAGTTAGTGAGTTTCAGAACATTCGAGCAACTTATGACTGATTGATATAAATAAGGCTCTCTCGCAAGCGTCATTATTATTCATTTTAGTAATTCGGTATTGGACATTTGTTAGCTGTGTGAATTCATATTTTTTAAACGCAAGTCTCTGGTTGCTTACGTTATTGTTGAAGAATTAAGCTAATGAGCTTTACCTGCTGATGATTCTTACTATTGTGGACCCTTAAGTAGATTGGGGCATATTTTCTAGTAAAGAAGTTATTGTGGTAGTCTGAGCTGTGGTTTAGCTAGACTATATTTTTGCTGTTACTGGTTCCTAGGGCAGGTCCAGTAAGAAGATTTAAGAATTTATCTTGTTGTAGGCAGCCAGGATTGTGTTGCCGGTGAGAGCCTTCTTAGCAGGCACCGAAAGGTTAGAAGATTAAACAACTTACCGAATTACTGAATCAATTTCTAAAAAATTTTTAAAAACTAATTCTGTAAAAGTAACAAAAATATATACTCGCTTTGAACTACAGTTGGATAGAATTATGTCGGAAATACTCCAGTTTCAGTCTTTTCATTTTTTATGTTTTTAGAGATCATTATGATTTTGGGAGAAAAATAGCAAAATTAGAGATCAAATTAAAGTGAAGACTTTTTTTTTAGAGATCATTGTGATTTTGGGAGAAAAATAGCGAAAGGCCTTTGTTCTGAAGCGTCCCGGTTTATAATTGCAAAAATATTTTTTTCCCAAAATCGAGATGATCTCTAAAAAAAAAGGTCTTCACTTTGTTTACAGTTATTTATTAACTGTTTTTCGCAAATTAAGTCTCTCGCTTTGGCCCGAGGAGGTCCAAAAAATCTATACACGGCCCCCTGCTCGAAATGTTTGGAGACCCTTGCTGTAAATAAATCAAAACAGATAATCATATTTAAACAAAACAAAACTCATTTGATTCCTTGTAAGAAACGTATACAATTTTTCTCCAAAATAGCTATGAAATTAAAAATTTATTTTTGATAATCATGTTTAAATAAATAGAAACAATTATGTATAAATCAAGTGGATAAACTCGTTAATTTCTGGCAAGAAACATACACGATTTTTCTCCGGAATAGCTTTGAAATCAAAAATTTATCTTCGATAATCATGTTTAAACCAATGATGACAATCATGTTTAAATCAAGCTTAAAAGTGTTCACTTTTGATTTATATTTCTAGGATACATTTCTGGGTTTCAACTATGATTCAAATTTAAAACGAAGATAAATCTCAATGATATATCCTTGATTATCCTCGAGATTCTACCACTTGGTATACGCTGGTGCAGCATTAACCGTTGATGACGCAATCGGGTTCTGAAATTTTGAAATTTAAATTTTGCCTAACTAAACAATGATGTTAAATAAATTAAACAGAAAACCAGGTAACATCACAAAGCACAGGAATGAAATATTTAGAATGCTTAAAGAATAAGGGAAGGGGTTTAAGACTAATGGAATGGACCATTTAGAATGCTAAATAAATGAGAGGAGTAAGATTTAAAAAAAAATATTAAGCTGTAAGTAAAGAAAAAGGATTAGGACAACCAAATATACTCAAACCATACTGAAAATGTTTTCGGTTGTCTAATGTGACGAATCAAAGAAGAATTCTAATTTTAATTTTAATCGGGCCAGAAGATATTTTCGAGCTTTGCTTTTAATTTTGAAACTAATTAACGATTTTGTACAAAATCCTTCTTTGTTTGACTTTCTTTAGCATATGCAATGTGGATGCGCAGTTGCAACAATACAATAGAGGTTGTCTATAAAGTTAATCTAGGTCTTGGGCCATTCGCGGCACAGACAACTTTGTCCCAATAGAAACGCTCCGAAATTACACTGGCCAGCTCCCTGTGTGCAATGTAGGCCTACAAAGTATTGTTCTGGTGTTTTGTTTGTTCACATACTTCGTTCTGCTTTGTTGTTAAAAAAAATCAAAAAGAAATTTTTTTATCGATTGTTGTTGTCGACAACGTAGCCGAGTAAATAGGAGGGCCGTATTGATGGCAAACACGATAGAAACAGTTTAGGTTTGACTTTTACTTTCATCATTCTCTTGAATATTTTGGTAAAACACATTACTTTCTTCTGCTAAAACTTGTAAACCAAATAAAAAGTATAACAACTGGATAGCAATATTTTTGCATCTCTGAAAGCAGATCGGGGTAATATCTTAACGGTTGTCCAAAGCTTAACAAATATGACGTTGTCCTAAGAGAAAGGAAGGATAACCGAGATGCTCGATGATGAGGATTATTTAAGACGCCTTTAATATTGCGCAAGCATTTAAATCTATAACAAGTTGAGCTTTTACGGAAAAAAACATTTTTTTTTGAATTTCAAGTTTCCACCACCGTAACTGACCAAGGAGATGACGAAACCATAAAAAAGGTGAAAAAAAAACAAAAGCAAAATATTGGATTTCTCATTCCAATGTAAATTTGCCATAAAAACCTAAAAATTTTAAAAGCTTAAATTTTCAACTGGCAACACTTGAAGCAGTGGAGTATGGTCAAGTCTAATTTGAGGAAAAACCGATTGGAGTGACAAGAAAAAAAAAACAAATTAGTCGCTCTAAGGGCAAACTGGGATAGGCAAACTACGGCCCACCACAACTTTTGTGCGGCCCGCGAAGGCCTCAAGCAAATAACTTAACTCTCCTCTTCGCTTTCAATCGTTGTGATCTCTAAAAAAATGTCCAAAATTTGGGATTACTCCGTTTTTGGAACGAAAAAGGACATTTTGAACATTGATTAAAAATGATGACCGTTTTTTTTTTTTTAGAAATCACTATAGTGCGGCCCGCATTTAAAATCAACTTGTGAATGAGGCCAGTGAGCTGAAAAGTTTGCCGCCCCCTACTTTAAGAGATAAAAAGAGAAAAAAACGTTGCGCAAATTCTTCTTGCGCGCCCAAAATTTTTTTAATTGTTTAAAGTTTGTTAAGATGCTCAAAAAAAGATAGTTTCTTTTTAACCAACAACTTTCTCTCTACAACTAATTATGTTTTTTTCTAAAACTAACTCTCACTCCAATCGTTTTTTTTTTTCGAATTAAACTCGACCGTGGAGTATCAACCAATAAAAAGATTCTTACAACAAAGCCTGTAGGTTGTTGCTGTCCTTGCCCTTGCACAACGATGTTTGATTGAGTTCTTGAAGTCGTGAAAGCCTGCAATTGACCTCTTATGCGCTGGCGACGGCAGTAAGCGAAAGTGGCGATAAACAGGACGATCACAATCATAACCCACAAATCTGCGCAGAGCAAATTTAAAAAATAGAAATAGCAATGAAAATAAGCATCATACAAACTTTTGAAGTTTAAATCATGCTGCTACATCTCAACAGTGTTAAGTTGAAGGCTCAATTTTTAGTCAAGTTATTGATCTACAAACTACAATGTGGAGTAAAAAAAACATAAAAATGTATTCGGTAAAAAATTTTTTTCTTTGGAATCAATCTCTAATTTTTTACTTGGAGTATAGAAATTAGATGCGTTCAAAATTGATTATGGAAGATATTGTTAAAAAATACTTTTTTTTCTCTGAAGAAATGCCATTCCAATTGATCAATTTAAATATTGCTTTAAAAGATATTAAAAATAATATCCGACAATACAAGTTACGAAAAGTAAGTTTAATAGAAAGTTTGTAATGACCTAATTGCTAAAAGTAGTTGTTTTATATAACTACTTACGATTAATTATTAATCAATACAATAACGCTTTTTTGAAACCACAATAACAGACGCCAACACTAAAATCGGCATTAAATTGTTTAAGGTGCAACAGATTGATAGAAATGCCCAAACCTATTTTTTATTTTTTTCGAATGGCTGACGTTTTTACAAATTTTTCTGCTAAAACGCTTTTGAACGTTATTTTGATTAACGGCAAACATGAAAAGCCACTGGAGTTGTTTGCCGTTATTAGGCCTCATATTTTTTAGGCCGTCAAAAAGAAAACCGTGAGGGTAAAAACGATAACTCCATTCACAATTGTTTGCGACTGCAGTATTCTTTAAAGTAAACAAACAACTAAACTCACACCACCATGTGTAAAAGAGGTTGCTGGTATACGTACAGCACAAAGCCGTCGAACCGTTGAATCCACAACAGTATTGGTTACCTGTAAAAAAAAAAGCAGTATTACCATATATTTACAAGCTTTTTTAAAGCAGTGTTTCTTCGTAGCCTTTTTTCAATTATGCCTCCATGATGTAATTTGGATGGACACGTTGACTGACAAACAGGGACATTGCAAGTAAAAAAAGGTCAAAAAAGGTCTTCACTGCAAGTGAAAAAACAAGAAGTTACTAAAGAAAACGGCAATTTTTAAGTACAAGCACAGGTTTTATTACACATTCAAATTAAAAAATCATCTTAAAGTTGACATAAAAAAAATAGTAGGTAGATAATGTACTTTTATACTCGCGGCTTCTTTGCAATTTTAATGTACCCTTAGCCTCGGTTAACCACTTCCCTACAGGCATGGTTAACCTTGGTTGTAGGCAGTGGCAAAACTGGAATAATTTCTTTACTAAACACATTTGATAACGGAATAATGAATCAAAAGCATTTGATAATAAATAAAAAATAATGATATTAAAAAAATTTTACTCTTAGTTGTTATAGTTTGTGACATCATAGGGTACGGCTTTACCAAGGCCACCTAGAGAGAAGGCCGTTTAGTCAAATTGCTATTTCTTGATGACGTCATTAAAAGTGGTCCGTCGCGGCGAGTCGAGCCTTGAGCAGACATTCCAGTTGAATTGACATTTGCCATTAATAAGTAGTTTTATAACTATAAAAGTTTATTTTTAATCTTTTAATATTGTACTTTCATGCAAGCCATTAAACAAGAGTTCGATTCTCAAGTAAAGCAATGTGATGAACCGAGTTTATTACATAAGTAAAATTACAAAAACTTTTAACTTTCAAAATAATCAAAACGCAATTCATATCAAAGCAATATATTTCGTTTATTTTAGTGTACCAAGTTTACGTTTTTTTGATAAGCGTTTGGTGCATAAATCATCATTTTTTTTAGAACAAAGATTATTTAATAATAAGTTGGTACACACCCAAACAGTCATTTCAACTAAAGCCATATAATTGTGTTCAGTGCAAAAATTAGTTTCATTGTTGTGGAGCATGCAATCTGCTTCAAGAACAGCTAAGCAACTATTTATAGCAACTTTGCGTTGTGATGAAGCTCAGTAAAATGTATCGATTTTAACGAGTTTTGTTATAGCTGTGTAACAAATTAATACAATATCAACAAATTCTTGAGATGGATACAAAAGGCCTCCTCTTAATAGACCTCAAATTAAACTGGTTTGGAAATTAGTGCTGCTTTCATAGCTACTTTCTATGTATTCTTTGCAGTCTATGCACTTAAGTTTTTTATTAATTGAATAACAACAGCAGCCTGCAATATAGGTCAATACCGGCAACTTTTCTTTACTTTTATTAAATTCTTTCGCTGTTATTTGGATAGAATAATGCTGATAAATGTTTGAAGCAAATTCATATGCATCCCAATTCAAGGAAAAGTCGTTCAGAGTAACGCTTTTGCCTTGGTCCATTCCACTACAGCAAAGTACTGCACACTTGTTTAGTGTCGCAGTACCCATACTTGACTTATCTATAAGTCCATTAGCAATGCCTTGCGCATACCGTGGTTTGATTTCTGTTGCGGCTGAGAAACTAAAAAGTATACGTACATACAATGTTCTGCCGGTCACTTGAATTTGAAGGAAATTGTTAAATCTACTTTTAATTGTTTTGCAGATAATGAACTTAAAAGGATAAACGCATTTCAAGTTCAATTGCCAGAAATAACTGCTAAAAAATTGCGAAATTTAACTTCAAAAAATTCCCAGTTTTAATTCCTGTATAGCCTAATAGTTTGTATTTTGTTTTTTTGATAGTTTTCTTGTTTCTTTAGCGCGTTTTAAGTTTATTATATGCTTTAAACCTAGTTTGTTTTTCTTTCTTGATAAGCTATTTTCAGTTTTAATACATGTTATATTGTTATTTAGTTTTACTGTTTTCGCATATTCAAGTTAATTTTTGTTTTTCTTAAATAACTTTACTTAGTATGTATTTAGTATTTCAAAATATGTTAACGCTTAATGCGTTTATCGAAATAAAGATTTCAATTTCTTTTAACGAATAGAGGTCAGGAATTTTTAAATTTTAACTAAAATGCGTTTAAGAAAAGAAAGATTTTAAAGCTTCATAGAACTTTTGACACTATTTTTACAGTACTGTAGCCCTTCTAACGTAAATGGCCAAAACGAGTTGTTGATCCTGGTGTTCTAATATTCCTACCAGACCCGCATGGGTCAAGCTTAACCGTCTTTGAACCGGCTCTGGTTTATTCCGCTCAGAAACGCAAAAATGGGATACGACTTCTACGGCGGTATGTAAGTGTGACCAAAAGAAGTAGACAGCTGAGCACATAATAACATTTTGCCCCATTTATTATCTTACAAATGCAGCCCGTGCTCTCTCAGCTGTCGACTAGAACCTGGTGACCAGGCTAAAAGAAACATGTTCGGTTATTTAGTGGACCATCTAAGTCCCGTTCATCTCCCCAAATAGATGAAGAAAAAGAACGTCTTTAATTGTTCTGGCTTACTTTCAATGCTACTTCAACAAGGTTTTCTTTGACTGCAAGTAAGGATAGACTACGGCCAAGTTATGCTTTTAGGTGTTTTAATAGATTTTAAGTTGTTAAATTAACCCTTTGTGGTTCTCTTTTTTTTACCATTGCAGTTACTACAGGTCCAATTTTTTTGAATTTTTCGTTAGTTTAGTATGTATAATTGATGTTTTTAAAAGTTTTAGTTGACAAAAAAATGTATTTTGTTTTTTTGGGGAGTTTATTTTTACAGGTTTTTGGCTCTTTTAAGCTTTGCTTAAAGTTGAACCATCGCTTCTACATACAACAGCAAAATGCACACACCATTTATTTTGGTCATTACTTCAAAACGTTACACCATCATTAAGTTTTTAATTTTTGGGCATTTTTAGCTGTTTATTATTCTTTATAGTTCACCATCGTGTGATATTATTTGAAGCAGTCTCCTGGCTGAAAGCCTGGTTTCTTTTTGCAAGTCTCACCAAAAAATAACGTAGCTTTCCTGTTTCCATTGCTGCTGCACACAAAGCAGTTTTTGTTGCAACCTCATGGTGCTTTGGAAATGAAATGAGGCATTTTGCTCAATCACTCACAGTGCTAAGAGCTAAGAAGCATCACATGAAATTAAAAATCATCAAGCACCTACATGAACTTCATAAAATGTGCAATATAGCCAGTTATAGCCAATTCATAGCCATAAATGCTTTTCTGATTTCAAGTAAGCTATTGGGCTCTTCTAAGGCCAACTATACCGGAATCTTGTGTAGCCTTACAGGACATCTTTTCATTACATTAGCTAAATCAAGTCAAAACTTTACTAGCTAGTCTAGGAGAAATTTATAAAGTAGGCCTATTCAACTTAGATGCAAGTACAACATTAAATTGTCTGCGCTACAAATGTTTCAAACCAAATCTATTATTTTAAATTATATGAAAACTACCGCCATGAACAAACAAATTTTCGTAGTAAAAATGTCACGCTTACAAAAGAGGAATACCCCAATGTGATATAATCTAATATACGTACATAAATCGATAAAAAATTTTTGTTATTATGATAACTTGCGGAATTATCATCTCTAGCATGCACGTGGGTTTTGTAAAGCCATCGTAGCAAAAAGTTATCCAAGTGATGACGGTGGACCGCAAAGAGTTAAAATGTTTTAGATTTTAAATTAAAATGCATTAAGGGCTGATAAACAGCAAAATTTTTTAATAACAAAGTTGGTAAAAAGCATTGTTTTTAAAGCTTTTTTATCTGTAAATTTAATTTGAAGAAAAGTTTAAAACGAATAATTCGTTTCTACAAAATATAGCTTTTGAAATACTCAATGACAGGTCAAAAACGTAATTCGATAACTTCAAAACGCAAACGAGCCAGCTTTGTAAGAATACAAATAATTGATTATCAAGCTATACACGTTGAAGTGCAAGTGTGTTGTCAATCCAGTATTATCACAAACAATGCTGCCACAGAAAATTTAAAGAAAGTACAAGATTTCGTTACAAAAACGCAAGTATATAAATTTAACTCTTCATTTTATGTCAATTCTTAATTATTTAAGCAAAATTGTCACCTAAAACATCGTGAAAGTCAAAAAAAGTTTTTACTTCACCGTGATGCATCATTTACTGGATTGATTGTATCTGTCGCTAGTGATGCCTTTTTTTCCATCTTCACCATGTTCTCAGCAAAAACTTTTTGAAACTAAAAAGTACCTTTTTGCATAACCAATTGTCTGATTTTATGTTGTGAGGGATTTTTTATTCAACAACCTGAAGAATTGCTCCTGAATTATTAGCTAAAGATTGTTTTGATAAAAAAAAACACGAACAACTAAAAATTGAGAAAAAAAACACAAAATTACAAGATCAAAAGCAAAAACATCAGACGTGGCACCAATAATCACAAATATACAAAAAAGATTTTGTTACAGTATATTGAAACCAAATTTTGTACAATATCAAAAACTGTAGGCCTACACTATCAGGTTTTCGTACAAAAAAAAAAAGAAGAAGTTGATTTGACTTTAATAAATTCCTAAAAAGTTACAAAAGCCAAAACAATGTCGATTTGAAATTAACCTTAAAAAACCAGGTAAAAGAAAATATTAAAGCTTACTTTTAGGACAATACCAATTTTTACCGTATCGGTAACCACAATAGTCGGCCTAAAAAAAATAAGTTAAACATATTTCTAAACAATTATTAGCCAGGCGTATTGAACTATGTCTACATAGATAGTCAAAAAAGGTTTTGTCCTTGGAAAGTAATCTGCCACAAGTCAAAAGATTGTCACAGCAAGCAGAAGGACCCAAGTTCAATGATTAGTCTACTAAAATAATTTTTGTTGTTCATACCAAACATAGGGTCTAAGTAAAATTTACGTGAATTTCACGTGTTGTCTTTGCTAGAGAAACGCACTTACGACAAATTTCTCAATGGAGTCAGCAGCTTACCTACAAAAGTAACTCCGCTTTGAATAGAAAGCAGCAACGAGGCCAATACATCCATTTAACTTCCACAAAGGACTGCAATAGTCAGGGCCTAGAATAATGACTTTTTATATTGAAATTATGATTTAATTTTTATTGTTTTCATTTATTTTTGCAACGTTGGCAACGTGGCCGAGTAGATAGAACGCCGTATTGATGGCGAACACAATCGACATCGTCACGGTTTAAAATCTTCTTGCTTTATTTTATTGTGTTCAATCTGAGAGAGAATTTACGTCACGCCATTTTTTCTGCATGGGAATTTAAACAAGTAGTTCTAAATTTTAATCACATCTCAAAATATAAGCTAAAAAAACAAACAAGTAAAAAATTTTTGTTTGTACAGTATTTTGGCATCTCATAAAGCAAATCGGGATAATTGCTTACGGTTGCTCTAATTAAACGCCTTTGACGTTTTCTTACGAGTCAAAAAGATATAAAAAAAACAACAACAATGCATTACATGGTAAAAACAATCTAAGAAGCGTTAACTTCAAATTTAAACATAGGATTGTTATCTGAATTTGATTGCTATAAAAATTAAAATTTTTGCTACTATATTTGTAACATAAATCATCAATTTATTAATTAACCTACCTGAACAGAAGTAAAACTTGCCATTGAGAACAGGCATGAAACCAAACATGCAAAAAAGTCCATTGTAATAAGTTTATTTAATTATTAGAGATCAATGAAATTTACTAAACCTAAGCTGCTAAAATCAGAAATAAAAAAAGTTTATTTATGGGTATACAAAGTGGGCTGTTTTGCAATTAATTTTAAGTGTCTAGTTGATTACACTGTTCAATAAAAATTTTGTATCTGATAACCTGAAGTGCGTTTTAGGGTAATTTTTGGGTAATTTTTAGGGTAATTTTAACATTGAATCCAAAATTGATGTTATCATCGATTCAATGTTGAAAGATTAAAATTATTAGAAGTAAAGTTTGAAAATAGAAGTAAAGAAGTTGATACCATATTAGATACCAAAGCTGATATTGACTTAATTAAACAGTTAAACCAAAAAATTATATCGTTTGAAGAATTTCAGTTAAACTATGAAAAGGCAGTTTTAATGAAAGAGTCTTATCATAATAAATTAAATATCTTCATGGTATCCAAGAAAACAATAATAAAGAGAAAAAACTATTGAAAACTTTCAAGATTTTTTAAAGAATGGTTTAAAAATTAATCCAAATAAAATCAAGCTCTCAGATATTCATCGAATTCCTCGACAACCGATTACAAAGAATGGTAGACCAGTTCATCGACCGATAATTGTTAAGTTACTTACAATTCATGATAAAAATTTAATTTTTAAATCAGCAAAAAATCTTAATGAATATAACCCTATGCGTAAAGAAAGTGGAAGTACCAATCTAAATACTTACACTACTGATCATCTGGCTGCTAAGTTTCAAGAACAGCGAAAAGTTCTATACCGTATTATAAAGAAGCTAAGAAGCTAAGAAGCTAAGAAGAAAACTATTTAAAAAGCACTAGATGGTAATTATACTCTTTTCATAGATAACACTGGCCAACACAATTTTTGGTGCCCAAGGTTTCTAAGCTGATTTAGACTAATTTGGGGGTGCTGATTCCAAAAATCATATTAATTTTCTCTCATCAGGTCAAGTTTTTGAGATATTTGTTATTTTATATCTTTTTTACCTTAAAATTAGGCGTATTTCTATGTACATTCTAGCATCATAATTACAATTGCAGGTTACTGTTGTGATGTACGTATGTTAAATGATTATGACATCACAAACCTTAAAGTAAAAGACAAACTTGCTACACAAGGAGGTATGTAGTTGGTAAGGAGTGGACACTGAGTAGTAGGTAGGCCTACCAATTGTGGCATGTTTTCGTTGATTTCTGCGTCAAATATAAAACTAGTTCGCAACTAAAGTTTCACTCTATCGGCGACAGTAAGCAAAATATACTTTCGATGTCAGAGAAACAGTGTTCCTCCGAAATCAATTACAACTTTTTTACATCTAGATGTATAATCTGCTTTCCACAATCTCCAGATTAAGAAAAAATGTGAGTTAAAAGTTTATGATAACCAACATTCACCATTATGTTTAGTTCTAATTTACCTTGAAGTAAAACTAGACAAATCACTTACGTTTGATCACCACCGTTTCGCATTGCACAAAAAAAATTTTTTGCGTGTCCCGCTGCTGAGGTAACTTGCAACCTCAGGGCGGCTGCTGGCGCCAAAACATCAGATACATCTCTCTTATTTTTAGTTTATTTAATAGCCGAATACTTAAGTCTTGTTTGTTCTTGTAGTACTTGTTTTATATACAGTGTTTTGGATGACGCTTTGCGCGTAGTCACTGAATACCTCCGTATCTATCCAACTGACCATTAATCAGTTTTTTCAAACATCCAGCCATCTGAGTTTTACAACTAGCAGCGACACTTGTTTTGGCTAAAGGTGGTACTTAAGACCTGTGCTCCGCTACTTTTTCAAACCTGCAGCACATTTTGAAAGGTTTGAAAAATTAGCAGAACACTTGAACCTAAATTTTGAACGCTTTCCGTTACCGGAAGTTTCATTTATCTTTCTAAAAATTTCAGTCTAAACTCTAAAAATATAGGCTAGTGACAACTTTTTTTTATCTGAAGTTACCAATTTGCCCATATTGTGCACAATCAAGCCTAACTGAAAATTGATTAGAAAAAGTTAATTTAGTAAAGACTAAAAAAAAGTCTTGATATTACACAATAAGATGTAAGCCTACTTATAATATATTTTTTAAGTTTTTCGGTTGCTACTTCAGAGAAACATATTTGTATCTCTATTTCAAAAAGTATGTTTGCCATTTTTCCACAGCACACGAGTTGCAGAGCACCGCTCTAGATCCTGACTATGGTTTATTTATCGCTTATCAAACGCTTGCCGATAAACACGAAGGTCTAAACGCTTGTTTATTGTGCCTGCTGGGTAAAAACCTTGCTTGCTGACTTAGGCATCTGTTCTGTTCTGCATCCAATACATGAGTCGTAGATCCATAAGTCAGTACATGAATTATAGATCGAAATCAATCAGGTATCGAAACTAGTACATTAATTAGGCATCCAATACATGAATCATAGATCGAACACAGAGTATTGCGAAAGTACATCCGGCTTTTATTATATCAGCGCCTGGCCTTATCCGTTCGAAATAGCGAGCTCAGAACAGTTTGAGTTGTGCTCAAACGCCTTCAGACGGGTTAATGACATCTGGCCGCCGCTAAATCAACCAGTCGACTGCGTCTAGCTAGGTTGCGCCCAGTCAGTTGCGGCCAGTTGGCCCATTCCGCCGGTAGACTGTAGTTGTGCGTTTTCATTTGTACATAGACAAATGTGGTGTCGTTTTTTTCTCTCCTTGCAAATGCGGCGCCATTGCACAAACCGGAGATATCGTTGTATCGGAGTGTCGCATGCACTGTACATTACAAGGAGCACGATATTGGACAGTTTTGGATGAAAAAATAAACGGTTGTGACTTGTACATTGCTAACAGCATTTAATCAAGCCAATACAATAGCAATTTGCAGTAAATAAATTAAGCACGAGAGCCAGTCCTACTGATGTGTTTTACTTGAAGTGGTTGCTTTTACATGCTACAACAATTTCGGCATAGATTTGCCCTGTCTTACGGAATGTTAAAGAAGGGTCTTTACACCTTAACATCTCCTTTCCGATGATATCTTGGAGAGGCCTTGTGGTAATCGATATCTTCTGAAGAGAATCAATCTGATCTTTCACTGTTTGAAACAAAAAAACGCACTTTTCAATTAAACATATTGGAGCCAAAATGTGTTATTTTATCCCGTATTTCATTCGACACTTCATATAGCAAAATAAAAATTATATTTACAGTATTTTTGTTACCCAGATTTGCTTATTTTCTAGTTTTACTTTTAGGTTTTTATTTGTTAATTACTTTTTTGCCTTATCGCTGCTCGTTTTTCAAACTATTATTTTATTATAATTTTTTGTCATTTTAAATAACACAATAATAGTAACTGGTTGACTAAGACATCTTATGGTTACTTCCAAGTCACTTTGTCCTACATTTAATCTAAATTATATATTATGCGAATATTTGTAAATGTTTAGTGACAAATTAAAAAATGTGAATCTTCGCAAAAGTTAGAATATTGCTATTCAAGAAATCTTTTATTGGCCACTATAGTTTTTATAAACTGTAAGTTAGAGTTGCTGATAAAGACTTTTAAGTAGAGAAAGTGCCGTAAAATGTTTTACTTAATAGGACAATAAAATGTGCAAAGAAACAAATATATACACTCTTGATTCGTTCCTATCAAAATGACACTTCCAACCTATCTCCAGCCCTAATTCAACCGCACTATAAAAAAAGGCCTTTGACTGGCTTATAGTTTGAAGTTCAACGAAAAATTAAATTGATCTTGGGCGAACGTCATTTCCGTGCAATTGACTCTAGTGTTGTAACATTTACACCTCGAGTTCATGCCTCAAAGTCGAATTTTAGGAAACGCTGTTGTCTCTGCTATGGTAATGAAATTGGACCAGGCCAGAAAATGAAAAAAAACATGAACAAATTATGAAATCAGTGTCAATCTTCCTCGTGTTTTCGGCACTGCTTACAAATTTGCGCTTCATGCTTTGAACAATGCCGAGATATGTTCCACGGCTAACAGTAACAACTACGTAGAATAATATTGTTTTTCTCAAGTGTTTTTTTTAAAGTAGTGTAATGGTATAATTTTAATTCAATTACGGTAATTAAAAAACTCTTTTTGTGGCGGTGAAATACATTGCGAAAAAGCAAAATGATGTTCATATAAACGATGATATATAAAAGATAAAGTTTTGTTGGTTTTACAATATTTGTAAGTCGATATCTAACATTGCTTAATATCAAAACATAGCCAATTTCAAACCCTTTTATGCAAAAAAAATATATATTTTCGTTTTTTTTTTATCCTTTTTTAAAAAAAGGCAGCAAAAACTATTAGCAACTACTGTACAAAAACATGTAGAGAAAACATGTGAATAAGTAATTGAAACTAGTCTAAAATAATTTCCATACTTGGACCATTCAAACAATGAAGCAGGCTTCCCTTAGCTTTTTCAGTGTTTGTAATTGTCGTGCGCGTTGACGTCACTCTTTACGTCCAATTTTTAATTAAGTTTACGACTGTTTCAACATCGAATCCGTTACAATCACATTTCAAGCTAGTCAAATAAATGTCTAAACGTAAAAATTGAAGTCACCTTGCTAAATTAAAATTTTTCATACTTTGTCAAATGAATGTTTAAAAAATTTTTTGCTCTAACAAAAGTTAAATAAATGATCTTTACTTTGCTAAAATTTCATAAAGATAGCTTAAGTAGTTTTTGAGTTATAAATCGTAACTTTGCTGGGCTTCTGAAGCCCGGCCATTGAGGAGTCAATAACTCAAAAAAGGTTGAGGAGAATAGGGTTAACTTTACTCTTAAAATTCATCATAAAACTGTTTTTTAAAGTATATTTTAATGCATTTATTAATCTTAATCAATTTGTTATTGCTTGAGAAATAAGATTTGGGTTTTTGTAATACAGACTAGTTTAAAGTAATTACTTTTTCAATGTTAAAATCATAAAAATAGAACTTGCACTAAAATTGAAAAAGTTAATTAACTGAATAGAAGTCTTTTTTGAAACCTCGTAATTAATTCTATTGTTTGCGTTCACTGCTTTATAGGTAGATCACGTGTAGTGATTTTAATGAAATCTGATTGGTTCACTTACATGTGGCGAGCACACTATAAATTGAGATGTTGGTAAATTTAATTCCTTTCAGTCGTTGGTGATTAAGTGGTTCGGTGATTTGGTTTGGTTTGAAGAGTAAGTTTGTAGATCGCAAGCGAACTTGGGAAAATTTCGTTTTGTGATTGCATCGTTAGCTGCACGTTGGTTATATCGTTGGCTGCACCGTTTGAGCTGTCGTGTTTAGAAAATAATTGTGCTCGTTGGCTTGTGGAAGCCTGTTATACCTTTATATCGAAATCTCAACTTTAATAAATATTATAAAGTCATAAGACGTGTGGAAAGCCAGCGGTGTGATTGGGGAAGGCTCGGATAGCTTCCCCATAGTTAAAGAAATTGAAGCCAAGAAGAGGGGGATTCGCTGCGCGGTCTACAGTAAACGTTTGAAATTAACATTCAATTTGGAAAGATGTTTGACAAATATTTAGTTTCCGTAAATAGTTATAACCAGAGTTGCGCAATTTTTACTGTTTTAGTTAATTTTCTTGGAAATAACCAGCTTTTTAAATTTGTTTGCTCTGTAATAGTTATTAAGTAATTATTCTAATGGTTAATAAAATACAGATTGGGTCATTCCATGACAAATCGCCATAGGCGTTTAACCACTACATCTCCGATTTTGATGAAAATTGGTGTATGTGGTTATCTTATAGCCAAAACCCACTGGTGCAAATATTACGTTTCTACAACTAATATTTTTTGAGTTATAGGGGGCAAAGTTTTGGGGGAGCCAAAAAATCCTTTTCAAAAAACGCTTGTATCTTCCTCAAGATATGTTTAAATTGTAACATATTATATATAATTAAAATCAAAAAAGAATAAGAAATTCAAATATAATATCAAAAATTCTATAAATATTAATATAAAAAAGTTATTCGTTTTTTAAAAACAATTTTTCCGCCATTTCCCGAAGAATTTTGAAACCCCCCTCAAAAATGTTTTGAAAAAAAATTTTCATTCATAAGCCATAAAAATATGCAATAAAAACAATGGGTATAGACCGTTTATTATGTTTAACACTCAATACAATTGATTCACTAAAGCAATTTTTAGAGCAAAAATTTTACTCAATTTAATGGATTTTAAAATTTATCCATTAAGTTATTATCTCAGTCCTAAAAACATAAATATGGCAATACTTTTGAACAGCATTCACTTTTTATTGCATTAATGAATACCTAGTTGCTAAACTTAAGATTAAATAATGTTAGGCCTACCAAAATTTAGAACCGATGTCCCCCTCATTTTGCTAAAAATAGATTGTTGTTGATCGGCATCGGTTTCATTTTAAAGCAGGGAGTTGCAAAAGTAACTTTAATGTTTAATAGGTATTTAATTCATAATAATTATGATTTTTAAACATTTTGTATTTAGCAACCATCTGTGATAAATTACTATCTAATTTTAACAAAAACAAATTTACATGCTCTGTGTTTTTAAATCTAAGCAAAGCTTTTGACACTATTAATCATGATCATGATATATCAATACAAAAAATTTAATATATAGTTTAGATTAAGAAGCAAGGTTGTATTTATCATAAAATCATACCTAAGTAATAGAATTCAATATAAAAAAATAAAAAATGTTTCATCTGATTTGACTACACTTAAATGTGGAGTACCACAGGGTTTAATTTTTGGCCCCCTGTTATTCCTACTTTAAATAAATGATCTTTCAAATGTATCTAATATAAAGACTACTCTATTTGATATCCGTGCAAAATAATGTTAATAAAGAATTGTTTGTAATAGATGTATGGTTGAAGTCAAATAAACTATTATCAAACTACTCTAAAACCTATTTTGTACCATTCAGTAACAAAAGAAAAATTTTACTGATCCCTTTGATATTACCATCAATGGTCATTCTATAGATAGAAAATGCAGTTTGAAGTACCTTGAGGTAACTTGAAATGAGCACTTAACAACTTTCCAAAGTTTGTGGCATAGTATGTAAACTCAGACACTGTGCTACCCTAGCGACATTAAAAACTATCTATTTTGCATTATTTTAATCTGAAGTCTAAAACTCTGTATTGAATTGGAAAAGAGCTCATAAATCAATGCTGGCTCCTATTCAGGTCCATCAAAATAAGTTCATTCGTTTTTGTTTATTTTTACCAAAACCAACGAATATAGATTATTTCTTTCATAAATTTAATGTCATACAAATATTATTAAATTTACTTATGCAAAGTTCATGTTTAAGTATATGCATAATATGCTACCAAAAACTTTTTCGGATTACTTTCAATGAACATTCAATGAACAAATTCATAATTATAATACTCACCACATAAAAAATTGATTTGTTTTTACCAGGGATGCGGAGCTAGCAATAAAATTTATTGCTCCAGCTCCGTGATTTTAAAACGACTGGCTCTGGCTCAGCTCCAGCTCCAGACCCTAAAACTTTTTCCCGCTACAGGCTCTGGCTCTAGCTCTAGCTTCACACCCTGCCTTAAACTGTTTATTTATGTGTGCTATGATCAAATTCAATACTTTATTTTTTCTTTTATTTTTATCTTTATAGTTATCCTCCTGACTCGCTGGAAAGCGACGGAGGTGCTATACATAGGGTAAACAATTACCCGACCTGCTTCCGGAGATGCCAAGATATTGCTTTACGCTTGTAATTTAATAGAGATATTACTGAAATTTAGAACTGCTTGCCAAGACCACCAAGCAGGGGAAAATTCCATAAAGTGTCTTTCCCAAGAACAGAACAGAATGGCACAA
Source organism: Diplosoma virens (assembly GCA_963680785.1). NCBI lineage: Eukaryota > Metazoa > Chordata > Ascidiacea > Aplousobranchia > Didemnidae > Diplosoma > Diplosoma virens. The sequence goes on from OY796891.1 coordinate 5,934,691, forward strand.
GTGGGTTTTAAACCGAGACCATGTTGATCATCAGCCTGGTGCTTTAACCACTTGACCACGCTGCCTAGTTAACCTTTTTTGAAAATGTTTCATTCTAAAAGTGACCATGACTCTTAAAAGTCAGCAGCGTGGTCGTGTGGTTAAAGCACCGGACTGATGATCAACATGGTCTCAGTTCAAAACCCACTTGTGCCATTCTGTTGTGTCCTTGGGAAAGACACTTTACAGCACTTTCCCCTGCTTGGTGGTCTTGGCAAGCAGTTCTAAATTGCAGTAATATCTCTATTAAATTACTAGCGGACAGCAATATCTTGGCATCTGCGGAGGCAGGTCGTGGTAATTGCTTACCCTGTGTATAGCGCCTCCGTCGCTTTCCTGCGAGTCAGAAGGATAAATAGAGAAATAAAAAAAAAAGAAGCATTTGCTCAGTAAAAAATTATTAAATTTGGCTAGAGCATGCTTACATAAACTATTTAAGGTAAGTTTAATTTCCATTTCCAAGTGGCATTAAATATTCAAACTTGATCAGATTAAGTAACATCATTCCATGCCTCTCTGGGAGGCAGAACATTAACCAACACAAGCAAAGGATAATAGCACTATATATTTCTGATTAACCAAATATACTAGAGGCAACTCTAAAACATAATATTTAATTTGAATAAAAAAATTTGGCTGTGTTCTTTTAATACAATACAAAGCTTGAACTTAAGCTGGTGCAACTTTACTGGTTCCAAGACTTTCAAAATATCAGGCTCCATCTCCAAACTATTAAAAAATTGCCTCCAGCTTCAACTTTTTGAAAATATGTAGCTCCAGCTTAACATTTTTAAAATATGTGACTCCGACTCTGACCCCATTTTTTTAAAATATGTGGCTCTGGCTCCAGCTCCAGCTCCACACCCCTGATTTTTACCAACTGTATTTATCTTCTGATTTTAGTAAAAGGTGTTAAATTTCAATGGAGTAAGATATAGTCTAAAATTCTTAAAAACATTAACGAAAACTCATTTCAAAATTTTAAAATTAATTATATATCATTTCTTATAAACAAGTATATCAGTGGTTTTTAACAATTTACAGAATTCTGCTTGTAAACTGTAATATGTAATGTATTTAAATTGTTTTCAATTGTGTCTGTATGTTGTAATTTGCACAATTTGTAAATTGTAATGTTTTTGAATTGTTTTCATTTTTATCAGTATATTTTTTCATGACCTGACAATTGATCGAACGACACTTGATTGAAACATCACTTGATCGAAACGACATTTGATCGAATAAGAAAAAAGAAAATTTTTAAACAAGCTGCATAAAGATGAGAAACACCAAACTCGAGTCTGGTGTTTCTCATCTTTATGCAGCTTGTTTAAAAATTAATTCCAAATCCTCTTAATTCTTCAAAAAAGAAAATTTACAACTTTGAATCTGTCTTAATTTTTTGTCCCAAAAACATAGTGATCACTAAAAAAAACTATAACTTTTTACTTTGACTCTGTCCCTGTTTTGTCAACTTTTTGTCCCAAAAACATAGTAATTTCTAAAAAAAAGATTTTCCCTTTTTGCCTGTCTCTTATTTCTGTAAGGGTCTGCAAGGGTGGGGCCATCACACAATGCCCATCCTAAATAACTGACTATAATGTAAATTGAATGCAAAAGAATGGCAGCAATAGATATCTAACAAAACATAATTATGGCATGAAATCTACTTGTTGCCCCCCTAAAAATGCTGAACCCAGGAAACTCTTTAAAAACTGCTGAACTTGACATTGACCAAAAATTAAGAAAATGAACACAAACTGTTCTCTTACTGATGACCTTTGCTTTTTACGAATCTAATTTACAGTAACAAAGACATTGTTTAATCGCAAAAACATACAAAAGTAAATCTTTTTTTTTTATCAACTGTCAATTTCGATCACGTGTCATTTTGGTCAAGTGTTGTTTCGATCAAGTGTCGTTTCGATCAAGTATCGTTTTGATCAAGTGTCGTTTCGATCAAATGTGTTCAATCAAATATCATTCAATCAACTGCCATACCACCATTTTTTTATGATTAACCTTGATAAATAATATTTTTATATTTGGTTTGTCTTTGTTTATATTGCAAGTTCATTTTTTATATGTATATATAGCATCTGATTCAAATAGTTGAAGGTGCTAGCTCACATGTGGTAACCTAAAAGGTCTTTTGCTAGCATCTTCTTCTGGCAGAATGCAATTACTGCCAGAATAGTACAATGCAGTAATTGCATTGTACTATTCTGGCAGTAATTGTATTGATTCTGATATACGTGATTTTTCATTCTTTTGTATGTGTCTTTTTATTTTTGTTTTTGTTGTCAATGAAGAAAAAAATATAAAAAATGTATAACTTGCATATGTATTTATGATGTATAATTCTATTACATTAACAATGGAGTAACGGCTAATATTGCTGATGACTATACAAAGATTTTAATTTTTTACTATAATACCTATACAGTCATTTTATCAGAGGTATTATTTTTATTTATTTATTTTTTGTTTTATCTCAATATTTATCCTCCTAACGCGCAGGAAAGCGACGGAGGCGCTAATACATTACCCCGACCTGCTTCCGGAGATGCCAAGAATTGCTGTACGCTTGTAATTTAGTAGAGATATGAATGTAATTTGGAACTGCTTGCCAGGACCACCAAGCAGGGGAAAGTGCCGTAAAGTGTCTTTCCCAAGGACATAACAGAATGGCGCTAGTGGGTTTCAAACCGAGACGCTTTAACCACTCGACCACGCTGCCATGTTACACATGCTATTTAGTTGGCACATTCCACAATATCTGATACCTACATTAATCCCCATTAAATGTAGTTTTTTATATATTATAAATTATTTTAAACTATTTAGAATCTAAAATGCCAAGAAAACATTGCCAAGATCCTCAAGGTTAAAATTGAGATATGCAGGAAAATCCTTCAATTTTAATTGAATTTTTGGAAATATTTGCTCTAAAAATTGCTTTAGTGAATCAATTGTATTGAGTGTTAAACATAATAAACGGTCTATATCCATTGTTTTTATTGCATATTTTTATGGCTTATGAATGAAAATTTTTTTCCAAAGCATTTTTGAGGGGGATTTCAAAATTCTTCGGAAAATGGAGGAAAAAAATGTTTTTAAAAAATGAATAACTTTTTTATATTAATATTTATAGAATTTTTGATATTATATTTGAATTTCTTATTCTTTTTTGATTTTAATTATATATAATATGTTACAATTTAAACATATCTTGAGGAAGATACAAGCGTTTTTTGAAAAGGATTTTTTGGCTCCCCCAAAACTTTGCCCCCTATAACTCAAAAAATATTAGTTGTAGAAACGTAATATTTGCACCAGTGGGTTTTGGCTATAAGATAACCACATACACCAATTTTCATCAAAATCGGAGATGTAGTAGTTAAAAAAAATTTTTTTGTGGCGATTTGTCATGGAATGACCCGATTGTTAAATATAATAGTTCATCTAATAGTTATTAAATAAATAGGTTGTCTACGAAAACCTATAATGTTAAAATTTTTAACAGAAATCTATTTCCCTTTTCAGCAAAGTCAAACTAATGATTTTATTTAACTGGTCAAATTGCGATACATAAACTCATTAATAAAATCGGTTTAAGTTCAATGGGCCGAATGTTTAATATAAAAATTAAAAATTAAAACTATCAAACTCCTAAGCGAAAAATCGATTTTGACCTATAAAAGTCATCATCAGTTCTGCAAAAAATCAAAATTTAAAAAATAAAAAACATTTTAAAAAATTAAAAGCTGTATTCATTTTAATCGGCTCCTGACTCCAAAGATGCAACATAAAGCTTCAATAAAAGCTACAAAGCAAACGACGCAACAGCTGACGTCCTGATTATGATCAATCACGTAACGAAGTTGAAAAAAAGCACGCTTTCATTTTTATGAAACCGATTTTACAAAGTAGCTTTTTTTATAATTTTTATAAATTTTAATTTGACATTTTTAATGCTAAACTTGACATTACATAGTGCTCTATAGTTATATTTATAAAACAGCCGGATAAAACTTTATTAGATTGGTGTGAAAGTAAATTGATTAATTATTTAAATAATAAAATTAATATTAATAGAGTTTTTCTGTCTTCTAATTGGGATTAATTTTAAATCCGTTTATTTGTTCACTATCTTTTAAACTCCGCAAGCTGTGAGGAAACTGCAGCAGTTTTTTTGATCTTTTCAATCAACGCTTTCGATCTTAGCGGAAGTTTGTGATTTTTGATTTTACTTCAGATTTTACAACGTGCCTTTTTTTCATCTTCGTTAGGTGACTGATAATCAGGACGTCAGGTTTTCCTTGTAGCTTTTATTGAGGTTTTATTTTGCGTCTTTAGAGTCAGGAGCCGATTAGAATGACTACAGTTTCTTTTATTTTTTTAAATGTTCTTATTTTTCAAATTTTGTTTTAAACAGAACTGATGATGACTTTTATAGGTCAAAATCAATTTTTCGCTTATGAGTTTGATAGTTTTAATTTTTAATTTTTATATTAAATATTCGGCCCATTAAATTTTGACTGCTTTTATTAATGAATTTATTTTTCGCAATTTGACTAGTTAAAAAAATCGTCAGTCTGACTTTGCTGCAAAGGTTAATAGACAGTGGCGACCTGCGCATTGGAGCTGCAGAGCTGCAACCATTTAAATATCTGTGCAGCGGTTGTAAATATCATCAGCAACGCTTAAAAAATTATAATTATTAATTTTGGAGACTTGCTGATGATATCTGATAATATTTACAACTGCTGCACTGATATCAAAGGAGCTGCAGCTCTGCAACTCCAATGCGCAAGCCGCCGCCGTTAATGGATTTCTGTTAAGAGTTTTAACATTGTAGGTTTTCGTAGACAGCCTGTTTATTTAATAACTCTTAGAAGAACTATTATATTTAACAACCTGTATTTTAATAACCATTAGAATAATTACTTAATAACTATTACAGAGCAAACAAATTTAAAAGGCTGGTTATTTTCAAGAAAATTAACTAAAACAGTAAAAATTGCGCAACTCTGGTTATAAATATTTAAGGAAACTAAATATTTATCAAACATCTTTCCAAATTGAAAAAGTAATTACTTTAAACTAGTCTGTATTACAAAAGCCCAAATCTTATTACTCAAGCAATAACAGCTTGATGTAGTTTTCGTATGATTTGGTTAATCTAGGAATATTGAAAGCTACCCCTGTTTTAAAGACTTATGAGTTTCTTTTATAAAACACCTGTATGATAAAGCTTAAACACTTTTGGGAATGTTATTCCACAATTTAACCCCTAAATATAAAGATGATGACTGTCCTTTAGAAGTGTACATTCTAGAAACGTAAAAAAATTTTTCAGATGCTTTTCGAATATTGTAGCTGTGGGACCTTGACACTAACGTAAAATAGTCAGCAAAAACTTCAGGTAGTAAATTATTATATTGTGAATACATAAATTTACACATTTCAAGTTCAAAAATATCTTTAAATATAAGAATATTAAATAATAAACACAAATTATTTAAACTGACTTTATCCTTTACTTTTGTAAATAAAATTAACCGCATTATATGAATTTGCACTATTTTCAATGGATTCAAAATTCAAGAATTTGAATTGCCGCAGGTTGAAATTCCATATTGTAATTTACTATGTATAAATGCATAATATATCATAAACAATTTTTTTTTGTTAACAAAATGTCTAATTTTTGAAATAATACCAGCTGCTTGGGGGATATTTTTTTTGTAAACGTAATCGATATGTGTTTTAGAATTTAAATCACTTTGCAAATGTAATCCTAAATAAAGTATTGTATCAATTTTAAGTGTATTATTTTTAGATATACCGTTATTTTAAAATCATTAGCTTTATGTTTAAGCTTAGAGTTGGGAATAATCATGTAATATATTTTTGTGAAATTTAATTATACCTGTTAAACCTGGTCCAGTAAGTAATTTGCAGTTGTTCTGTACAAACAATTTTTAAAGTTTATTTAAGTTTTGGTTCCTAATAAAAAGAACTGTGTTATCTGCAAACATTCTAACTGAAAATTTGGTATGAATAGGAAGATTACTTATAGAAATAAGTGGTTGGAATTGTTTGTGTTACTGAAACCTGTGTAGCGTGGTGTTAGTGTTTAGTTGTTTAGTGTGGATTGGACGCCTTTAAAGTTAATTTTATTGTGAGATAGAATAGTTTGGATGAACTTTTAAGTTAAATATCAATTATTGGCGTGCTAATAATACTTAAAATTAGTCAGTACGAAGCTGTTGAGTAATTTTTTGCAGTTGTGAAGATTTCTTCAAAGTTTTGTAAAGCTTGAGAGTCAAGTTTTAACAAGAGTTGATCAAGTTTGTTAATTTTATGAATAATATATTATTTATAATTAAAAAACTGCAATTTTTAGGTAGTTGGTGAGAGAACTTTTTTTATTTGTGCTTAACCAAAACTAAGTGTATTAAAAAACTCCAGTCAAGCGGTAAATTATTTCTTGAGCCGGTATAAAAATAAAAGAAAATAAACACAGCTTTACTTCAGCACAAATATTCGGGTTATCTAGTTCAACTAGTCTTTTAAGATTTCCGAGTAAAGTTCTAACAGTATCGGATTTGTATTTTTCTTAAACCACTCCGACTCCGATGTTCGGTAAATCATCATCTTCTGAATAATTATTAGCCATGTTCATCATCTGAAATGCTCCGAAAAAATTACTTAAAAAATCGATGCTTCAAACCATTGATTCCTCCGCTTCCTGTTAAGTTTGGCAAGTAAAGCTTTAGCTGCCAAACTTGAGTCGCCTTCCTGAAGAGATTGCAGGAACGTTGTATAGAGGGATTTACACTTCGCGTTCCAACACGAATTATACTTGTTTTGATGATTGTCTTTTTGGCTGGTTTCTTGATGATCTTACAATGCACCTTCAAGGAAGTGTTTGAAAGAATCCTCGGAGCAGACAATCAGAAGCGTTTACCAACAGACTGATAACAACTTCCCATGAAGCCGATTTCATAGCGAATATTTCGCCTTTAGGAAAAATGGTTGGGGACCAAGACGACCGCAAACCATCAATTTATTCGCATCGATTTATTATCATTAATTGAGTTACTTAACATAATTTATTATCATTATTTAGAGCCATTAGATAACGATTTATTTTATAGTGAAACCACAACTGCCAGGGACAAGCTGCGTCGAGAACATTAATACATCCACACCAGCGCAATCGAGTTCTTACGTTGCCCACACGCGGTGTTCAAGAGTAAAGTGTTGCCCAGATTGGAAAGTTCGATCAGCTGCGGTTTGCTTGTCAGACAATCGTGTTTGTGAGAAAGAGATTCGCAAGCTCGTGCTCATCAAACCTGTTTTTAATGAATAATTACTTTTTATTATGTTAACGTTTTTTGTGCTTTGTTTTTACGATTGCTACCCTCTTGTTCCAGGTACAACATAATTTTGTACGTACGTGGTGCCACGACTTTACTTTTTTTAGCAATAATTAACTTCTTAATTTTTGTGGGAAACTGTTAGCGCCGTGAGCGTGAGCTTCGAACATACTTCTGTATTGTTTTATTTACGACCCCGCCGCGTGAGCCCATAGCTAATGATCATGTAAGCGCCTCTGCCTGACTACTTGTTGTAGCTGCCTTACGCATATTGTGTGAATTTGTTGTTTTACAATCTTTTGGAATTTTTGGTTTGTGAGATGAGTTAAAGGTTTTTGTTTAGCATGCTGTGTCACTATTAGTTTCTATTTTGTACAGAAGTGTGCAACCATTAAAGTATTTTTTTACAATATTTGCCTTAATCACAGGTTATTTCCTTTATTTTTTATCAAAAATGTATACGCCAAGCATAGGCCTACACGTTTAATTTTGTTTTCGCTTGTATTTTTTCGTCTTGGTGCTAAAAAACTATGATCGTTGTAAACCAGCAATAAATTAAATAATAATGATAACGAGTTAAAGGCATTCAAGAGTGTATACATATGGTTTATCTAGTCCAAAACTGCTGTAACGTTCTTTTGTTTTCAGGACCCTTTTATTATTTTGTATCTGGCAACTGCTGCCAATAGCGAATAAATTTGTACCCTTTTGTTTGTTGTACTGGTTCTGATTAAACGCTTTTTTTTACCAAGATACGACTCTGAAATTATTCAGATAGAATAAATATAAAGGTTGGAGATCTACACGACTCGCTCCCTCTCGCTTTCAATAAGCAATGGTTGATGTGCAGTGACCTGGAAAAATATTTTAGAACACAAAAGTTTTATTTATCTCAACGTTCGATCTGGGTTACTGACTTTGATCATCAAAAATGTTGGTGAGTTACTAAGTTAAGGCTTGAATGGAAAAAACAAAATTGAACACATTAATTTTTTTTGTATTTTAATACTATGTAAATAAAACGAAGTATTTGTAAATTAAAAGTAAGATTGATGCTTAATTTGGTGAAAACATATTTGGTCGTCGTCGTCATCGTTTGAAGGGCATCCACTCCAGGTCAGACACAAGCAGAACTGTGGCCGAGGGTTTATCCTTTTACTACGCCAGACTGCTGCACTTCCTGAAGTAGATGCTGGCAGTGGTGTTGTTAAGCCAGCATATTTGGTGAATACAAAAAACTAAATTGAAATTTTTACAATTTAAGATTACAGCAGACACCGCTTATTATGACCACCCGCTCTGTTACCATTTTTACACAGTCTCGAATTTCGCCATATCAAATTTTCCGTTTATTATGACCATTCTTCGGATATTGTGACCAATCTTTTCATCTTTTTCAAGTTTTTTTTCTCAGTACCTTTCCGTTTCACTTTGCCATACTTGAATTCTCGATTTTGAAAAAAATATTGGACGTCACAATCGAATTGTTTGCTGTTGCATTAAGACAACAAAGCTTTCATTTTAGAATATTTCAAATGTATCAACAAAGTGTTGACATCATTATCCGATTGTTTTCTTTGTTCTAAAGTAACCAAACACTCATTTTCAGAATTCTCAATTATGCCACTCAATTGTGAAAGTTGAATTTGCATTTTTAAAGTCTACTGACGTTTAATTTAATGTTACTTTGTAGTGTTGATTAATTACAGTAAATGATGAATTCTACATTTTGCTGTCATTTTGTGCTAACTGTTGCAATCCTGGTGTGGTTATTCACTATTGGGTTATAGCTTTGGTTATTGTGACCATCGGATATTATGACCGAACTTGTCTGGTCCCAAGGTGGTCATAATAAGCGGAGTCCAATATATAAACTTTTAATTATATAAAAATTGCCCAAAAGTCAGAGTTTAAGTCCTTTCCTCTCGAAAAATTTTTTTCTAAATTTTACAAAATTTTGCCTTGGCGTGTTGTTTCAAGAGGCTAAAAGTTCTTTAAACTTATTTTTGGTGAGGCTAAATTTTTGTGGGGGGTATACTGTAGCAAGCTGTTTTTGGATGGAATCCCACCCACTGGGAGGAAACTGCTGCACTTAGCCATTGTAAACTAAGTCCTTCAACTAATGAAAGATGCATATGGCATGGGTGGGATTCCACCCAAAAGGAGGGAAAGAAAATAGCAATACTTAATGAATTAGCAATACAAAGCATTGCGGGACAATCAAAACTTTTTTAATATACAAAACTAAACCAACGTTTATAATACTGTAAAAAATACTTTACGAATACATATTTCCACCAAAAAGCTTGTTTGAATCGTCAAGAGAAAAAACTTTGTTACGTCAAATTTTTTTGAAATACAAAACGGGAAATTATTACTGGACGTTGTTCAAGTTTTTTTTGACGTCTTTGCCGGCTTCGGGATAATAATTTTGTGAATTGTATGCCAGCGGGGGTTGGTAAGGAGTGTTTTGATATGCAGGGACAACCGCAGGATACGCAGGTGGAGCATTAGCCGTCGATGGCACGAGAGTGTTTTGATATGCAGGTGCAACCGCGGGATACATTGGTGGAGCTGCAGCCGTTGGTGGCGCAATCGAGTTCTGAAATTTTGAAATTTAGGTTTTGTTAAACAAAACAATAACAAATTAAGCAAAAAACCAAGTAACATCACAACGCACAGTAATCGATGAAATGGAATTTTTATAATGCTGATTAAATAAAGGGGAGTAAAGTTTAAACAAAAATTTAGGATGTAAAGTAAAAAAAACTAAGATCGCAAAATATACTCCAACAACACTGAAGATGTTTCTGCTTGTTTAATTTGACGAATCAAAGGAAAATGCCAGTTTTAATTCTAATCGAGTCAGGTCAGAACAGATTAACTTTTAACTTATAAACTAATTAACGGTTTTACGCAAAATTCTTCTTTTATCCCGTTTTCTTCCGCATGTAATGTGGCTACGCACTTGGAAAAATACAATAAAGATTGCCAATAAAGTTTGATCCTCGGTCTAAGGCAGGGGTACATAAACTTTTTGTTCCGCGGTACCTTTAGAAACGTTACAGGTTCGCATGTACCCCAAATTTTTCATACTTTTAGCGCTAAGCTTAATTTGCACTGATGCATAACTTAATTTTATAGCTAAGCAATTCACTGCAATCATTTAAAAAACTTGAAAATCTATAGTTTATATTAGGAGTCGGCAGCTTTTTATATTTCACAGGCCAAAAACCAATTTATAACTTTATGATGGGCCGCACTTGTTACATTTCTTGTTGTACACAAACTCAAAGTGAAGACGTTTTTTGGTCTTCACTAGTTTTTTATCGTTAAAGGAGCAACGTCAAACAAATTTAAATTGTATAACTTTTTTTTTACACCGAATTTTGTACTCGAAAATTACGCTACTTCGCATGCTGCTGTAACCAGATTATTTCACAGTTTTAATGGGATATAGATTGTTTGAAATTGTTACGTTAATAAAAAATAGAGTTGCAAACGAGATGACAAAGCGTATTCTTTTATTAACGAACATGTCACGGGCCGAATAATTTGGCCCGCGGGCCGCAGGTTGCCGATCCCTGGTTTATAGTGATTAGGAGCGTTATGTTTAAGTTGTATTGTGGCAGTTCAAACCAGGGCTCACGGCGATGGATTTTATAAAAACCCAGATAGCATAAGAAAAAGAACAGATTTTTTAAAAAATCCAAATGTTATATTTTCCCAAAAAATGCATTAAATTTGAAACGAGTTTGTTTATTATTGAAAGTGAAATGTCTCTTAAAAAAATACTATTTAAAACATTCGTCAAGAAATCGAAAAAAAATTAGAGAAACGTTACAAACAACCATCTTCAATCCATGTGTTTAGAGCACGTAGCAATATTTCATCCTACACATAGCCGTACCTTCCCGGGGGGTAGGGAACAATTGCCCCCATTACTTTAAAAAATTTTTGAACAACGGCAAAAAATATTTGGGAAAAACCTAAATTTTTGGACAGCGATTGGAAAACGTTGGCAAAATCATGAATTTATGGCAGCGACAAGGAGTTATTTGGCCAAAACAAAATTTTTGTGCATTAAAAGAGAACACTAAATTTAGAAAAAAGTTAAAGGTCTTAGGTGAAGACCTGTTTTTGAAATGACTGTGTTTTTGAGACAGAAGTTGAGAAATTGAAGACAGATTCAACGTAAAAGTAAAAATTTTTTTTTTTAGTCTTTGTCATATATTTTCGAGGAAATTGTTTCTCATATTTGTTCGACAAGTGGCTGAAATAAAAGCGACTGAACAGAACTGAACTGAATATTTGTAAATTACTAAAAAATCATGACTCGTGCAAACGTCTCAAATTTGGGAAAAACTGTATTGCCCCAATTTTTTTCAGCTAGTATGCCTTTGGCTTACATATCAAGGGTACTTTTTTGCTGACAAACTATTACTTACAAAACTGTTAAATAATTATTTACACTAGATTTGTGAAAATATTGTTTTCAAAAATATTGATATTACGCAAAATGAGACTTTTTTGTCGTTTTTATATAGATGGGCCGAGGAAAAAAGGTTGATAACAAATAATTATTTATTTTTTCAAAAAACCCAGATTTGAAGAAGTTTTCAAAAATAAAACCTGGACACAACCAGATGGGACAAAAATAAACAGATCTGCTTGAAAAAATTAAGACTGAGAGCCCTGGTTCAAACTTAGAAGTTTAAACTTAGAAGCACTAAGATGCTTCTATTTACATTTATTTACTTATTCAAACAGAAATAAAAACAAAACAAAATTAAAACAAAGCAATTACAACATTTTAGGCAACTTATTTCATCATAATAAAAACAAAACTTTAGCGTTACCTAGCTGATGCTGCCAGAGAGTAACTCTATATACTACAATCCGTGACAAAGCTACATCACTGTATGAAAGAGGCCGTGATATTTTGTAATCATGTGATATGAAACGACAGGATGTGAAATTCGAAAATGTATTAAAATAGAGCACAACAACGTTAAATTCCACGTTTGAAAAAAAATTTTAACTACGTAATATGATTACTACAGTTTGCTTTTGCGTGAAAATATGAAATTAAATTTATGACTATCCAACAAAGCGCTGCAGTTTTAGTTACTAAAATTTAGTTTAATATGATAATATGATTATTATTAATTAAATTAAATTTTAAATGAACGAAATAATAAAAGCACACAAAATAGTTCAAAGTTATGTAATACAAGTTTAAATAAACAATATAATCAAGATAACAATGTAATTTAAATAAGCCAGTAATACTTGCTATATGAATGAGCTTGCTTTTTAGTAACAACCTAATGGATACAAGATGAAACAAGCAACAACACAACAAAGGTTATGTTCTAGTGTATTCAATTAACCTTTATCTTACCGAGTATAGTTCTTATGTTTAAATCTGTTTTCTTTTTGTATGTATGTGTTTCTTAGGTAGTAAATAAGTTACATACAAATTTTTATGTTCATACCTTCTTCCGGAAGTGAGTTACGTTATGTTCCATTTATGGAACACTGGCGGGTTACCGTACACAAAATCGCACTTTATTGATTTGTTGGTTCGATGAAAGCGTTTTGCTTTTTAACTAATACTTTGTAAACTCAATTGAATTATTCAATTGTAATGTATTATTTATTATAGTATCTTTCAAAACAAAGCTTGCCAAGTTCTGCATGCAGGCGTACATTGCATTTTTTACACATAGTTTTGGTATTCTTTTTGCACATTTTGCAACATCCTTGAGAAGTTGGTCCTTGGAAGTGGTTTGCTTTATCAAATCTCATGTTCTGTGGAAGTTCTATCAGATCAATACCGACCATACCTTTGTTATACGAACCAATGACATTCGGCTGTGCTGCTTCTTTAGCTCCTCTTTTTATCCTCCGCTTTACTTTGCGCACAGGTTCATAATTTTCCCAGTTACTTGCGATATTTACAACAGAGTTGTCATGCCATTTAACAATGTATATTTTTCCATCACTGCAGTAATCGTATGTGCCTCTTTCTTGCTTCTGAAGCTTTTTGATTTGAATAAGTTGTTTATTTGCACCTTCTGTTTTATTTTCTTGTATGGTTCCTGTAGCTCGCATGCTTTTTTCAGCTAGTTCATTCATCAGATGGTAGCTAGAAAAGAAATTATCAAAATAAAGTTGGTGATAAAGAACATTGGAAATACTGGAGATGATGGAAACCATATTATTGATGACACGTGTTCCTAAGGGCTAGTCGTTGATATATCTGCATTTGATACGGATAATCATCATTTCCACACAGACACCAAATTTTGTAACCAAAACGAATTGGCTTCCTTTTGATAAACATTTAGGCGCTGTGGCGTCCAAAGTATGGCACCATTGACTCATTTACACTCAATACTTCATGAAAAATACCGAACCGAACCAAATAGCAATTTAACATATTATACAAAGGAGATATTTTGCTCATTTTATCTCCTTCTGTGAGCCTTTAATTGTCAGCTAAATGTAGATATCTTTTAATTTCGTGATACCTGGTTCTACTGATTGTATTATACACGGCTGGAACTCCCAAATTAGGCTGCGTTGACCAGTAGTGATGTTCTTCCGGTATGATAGCCAGTAAGTAAAAGCACTCCTAAAAATAACAGCATTTCTTCAGTTGATACCATAAAATGTGGATTGTTTTGATCTCGATTGCTCTAAAGGTTACTTTGAAGAACAATGTGCTCCAGTATGTCCTCTGAAAACAAAGTTTTCCACACTTGATAAGATGAATATCCCTTCAAATCTGACAAATTTTCTCTAATATTAGGTTCAACCTGTTGAAAATCTTTTGGAAAACCAGAGGTTTTTTCCATCTAAGCAGTTCTTGTCGTCTTCATTTGCTACGAGTTGGCAAAAGCGGTTCAACTTCGTCGTCACTTTCAAGATTTTCTTCAACCTCAAGCTCTCCGGCTGGTTCGTATATTTTTTTTATACTTTTAGCTAAAACTTCTTCTGTATTGCTTTCCTGATTACCGAAGTCACCGGCATTTGGAAGAAGCAAAACAACATTGACAACATTTCTTGCACCTTTTATAGCTTCATGCGCTTCTGAAATAGTTGCTACTCTTGTCGTTTTTCTTATTCCATAAAAAACTTTGGGTTCCATGTTTTCTTATCTCGCTTGCTTTCTGACAAATAACTGATAGTCAGTGAAACAAAAAAAAGTCTAAATGCGATAACTCTTATGTTTACGAATAAGTAATTTTTACGCGTGAATGAGCACAATAAAAATCTGAGCTCAAAACTAACACTTGCTCGACTTCTAATGCAGTTGTACAGTAACCGCCATTGTTCCATAAATGGAACATAAAACTTTACAACAAATTTATGAAAAGTTATTGCCGAAAATTTTACTTCTTCTGCGGTAAAAATACTTTGATATCAGTAATCTAAAATGTATCAATCTTTGGATAATTTTAAATAACAGGAAGTACGTTCGTTACCGCTTAGTAATGCGCTCACCTCAAAACGTAATTTTTCACGAAATAGACGTTCTCGTAATTCGTTCACTAAGCAAGTAATTAGTAATAAATATATCTTGCAAAAAAGAACAACTTCTAAATAGTACAGTAAAACCAAACCTGGTTTAAATTTATCCAATAGAATAGTTTGCAAGCCTCTTGAAATTTTGTTCCATTTATGGAACACTGGTACGAAAAAGGTTAATTTCAAATTAATTTTTACCAGCACTGAAAATGTCGATTCAGATAGCCGTGATGATGGACGCAACAACAAAGCTTGAATAGCAGGTGTATCAATCTTTGTGTGAGTTGCACATCATAACCCAAAATTCACCTAAATTTTTCCCAAAAAACACATTACATGTGAAATCATTATGTTGGAGTTTGTCAGAAACTTTACTCGGGAATCCAAAAGAACCAGTTAAACTACGTAACATGAATATCAGCGCTGAAATAAAGCTGTGTTTATTTTTCTAGGTTTATTCCTGCTCAAGAAATAGTTTGCCGTGAGACTGAAGCTCTTAATACAGCTAGTTTCGGTTAAGTTCGAGTTGATTCGTTAGAAAGCTTTCCTCGGCAGAGAGATAGAAACCACTGTCTCTAACTACAAAGGATAAATTTATAAAATTTACAAAACTTGATCGATTCACAAAAAAAACTTTAGTGTACGCTTCCCACGCTTCACTGAAAGAATTTCTGTCCCAAAGCTGCGAACAAGCACTTCAACAACTTTATGCATGCAAACTATAAGACTGAATCAACGCCCCAATAGCTAAATTGAATCTAAATTCATCAATTTCTTTTTTAAATTTTGTAAGATGTTTGGTGACCAGTTCTGTAAGGCTTTTGGTTTAAGAATGTGGATTTTGACTCAGAAATTTTTCAATAAAATTAATTCCTTAATAGACTACTGAGAATCACTGTATCAGCCCATTTGAATTTTGATAACTTATCAGAAACTAGCAAAAATATATAAAAAAATATTACATCCAAGTTTAATCAATTACTCTCACAACAAAAGAGTTAAAAAAAGAAATTCTCTCACATATAATGTACTTCTTGAAAAGTCAAAATGTACCCCAACGCGCACATTTACCCCTGTTTAACAACTCCTGGTCAAGGAAAATTTGCGGCACAAACAATTTTTTCTTAATGGAAATACTTCGAAGTCACCCAAGCCAACCCCATGTTGCAACGCAGGCGTACTTGGTTTCGCTCTAGTGTTTTGTCTGTTCGCACACTTTGTTCATTTTTGTTATTAGCAAAAATCAAAAGAAAATTTTTTGTTGATCGGTTTTGTCGACAGCATCGCTGAGTAAAGGGGAGTGCCTTAAAGATAAACACAATTGAAGCAGTTTAAGTTCAACTCTTACTTTTATTATTCTCTTGTATTTTTGCAAAAATACATTACTTTCTTCTGTTTGGCGATTTTGAAAATCAGCCCTAAATTTCAGTTATATTACTTTATGACAACTTGTTAACCAAATAAAAAATATTAACTGGATAGCATCTTTGAAACCAGGTCGGGTAATATCTTAACGGTTGTACTAAGTTGAACACCTATGACGTTATCCTGCGAGAAAGGAAGGATAATCGAGATGCTTAATGATGAGAATTTTTTAAGTTGCCTTAAACATAGCAAAAACATTTAATTAAATTTAAAACAAGTTGAGTTTTTATCGAAAATATTTTTTTTGAATTTTTAGTTTCAGCTACCGTAACAGACTAAGTGGATGATAAAAGAAGGGGTTTATAGAAAAGCTGGAAAAAAAGAAATATTTCTCATTCCAATATAATTTTGCCATAAAAATACAAAAAAATTTCAAAATTTAATTTTTAACGGCAACACTTGAAGCAATGGACTATCAATTAATAAAGAAAGTTCTTACTACAAAGCCTGCGGGTTGTTGCTGTCCCTGTCCTTGCACGATGACACCCGATTGGATTCTGGCAGTCGTGGAAGCCTGCAATTGACGCCTCATGCGCTGACGACGCCAAAAAGCAATGACGGCAGTGACAAAGAAAAGGAACATTAAGATTCCAATCCAGAAATCTGCTCAAAACAATTTTAAAAACTAAATACAACAGTGAAATAATTATACCGATATAATACAAACTTTTAGAGTTTAAACTATCTCGCTACATCTCAGCAGCAATAAGGTCCAAATTTTAGCGGGAGTTATAGACCTTGTGTCATAAACTTTTACTTGGGAATCCAAAAAGACCAGTTGAATTAAATAACCCGAATACCAGCGCTGAAGTAAAGCTGAGTCTATTTTTTTTATTTATTCGGGCTCAAGAAATAGTTTGCTGTGAAACTAACGTTTTTAATACAGTTAATTCCAGCTAAGTACGAATGGATACTTTAGAAAACTCCGCAGACAGAAACCATTGTCTCCAACTGTAAAGAATAGATTTACAAAATTCACAAAACTTGATTAATTTACAAAAACTTTACTCCCATGCTTCGCCAAACTTTAGCACTATTCTAGTGTCACAACAACTTTGTACTAGCAAGCTATGAAAATGAATTAGCATCCCGATGACTACTATTAAATTATATATTTTGTCCGCGGCACAAAACAATTTTATCTCTTTATAGAATTAATCTCCAGGCGTCAACACTTGACGCTTAACAACTATGGCCAACAACCGCAAAAATACAAACAACCAACCACAATGTGGGACATTCCATGTCAACTCACAACCCACTTTTGCCGACCATCTCCAATTTTTCTGAAATTTGGCATGTTTCTGGGTTTGGATGAGAAAATGTTTCACACCAAAATTCAAGTTTTTATATCATATAGTTTTTGATTTATGAAAGTTGAAAATTATACACAAAATCGCCACTTGGGCCTTCCTGGCTTTATTTTTGTTCGATTTCAAAGATATTCATATCATTGGAAAGCTCTTTTCAGCAGCTTTCCAATGATATTCATATCTCAAATGTATCTATATAAATAAAAAATTTATTATTTGTCGTGAACTTGTGACCTTGTGACTTTGACCTTGCATGACCCCAAACCTCCACTCTAGACAAAAAAAATTTTTCCATCTTTTGTTCCTCATATAAAGAACTATCAGCATGCCAAAAATAAAAGTGGGATCTTTATGGGTTTTTAAGATATTTGCATTTTATTGAACAGGTGTGCCTAATGATGCAAATTTGTTCATATTTACGCGATGAATATTTTCGCAACTTTGTCGATATTTTCAAATAAATCATTTTCGCAAGTTTTTTGTTAATTTTTTTCTAATTAAAAAATATCTTAAAAACCCATAAAGATCCCACTTTGATTTTTGGCATGCTGATAGTCCTTTATGTGAGGAACAAAAATATTAAAAAATTTTTTTATCTAGAGTGGGGGTTTTGGGGTCATGCGAGGTCAAAGTCACAAGGTCACGACAAATAATAACTTTTTTATTTATATAGATACATTTGAGTTATGAATATCATTGGAAAGCTGCTGAAAAGAGCTTTCCAATGATATTAATATCTTTGAAATTGAACAAAAATAAAGCCAGGAAGGCCACTTTTGCTCGATCAGGGGCGTTCAAGCGGCGATTTTGTGTATAATTTTCAACTTTCATACATCAAAAACTATTTGATTTAGAAACTTGAAATTTGGTGTGAGACATTTTCTCATCCAAACCTACAGATATGCCAAATTTCAGCAAAATCGGAGATGGTTGGAAAAAAAATGCCGAAAAGGGTGTGAGTTGACATGGAATGTCTCATGTAACCATTGAAATCATTAACTGGAATTGAATAAAACAAAATTAAAACGAGAGATTATATAAGATTACGTCATGTGACGCCAGATTATAAGCAAATTTTTTGGAATAAAGTTGATTTCTCTGAATAGCGATTAAATTAAGGTAACACTTTACAACAGCCATCAAAAACGCACCAGAAAACGATTACGTAACGTCGAATAACTAGAAAATTACAACAGCACTTAATGAGCGTTCGAGATAAAGGAGACAAAAGAGAAAAGAAAAAAAGGTGCAAATCCGCATAGAATTAAAACGAAAAACAAACAATTACACTTCTAAAACAACTTGCAAATAAATTAAATAAATTAAATTAAATGGGGGTTTACCTATTATGCAATCAATACGTGATATGAAGAAATTACGTTATATTAAAATTTAGAACAATTGAAAAGACAGAAAATTATCTATGGATTGTGAAGTAAAATTATATTCCAAATGAATGTGACACCTACAAACTACAAGTGCGGTAAAAAAGACATGGATATTTACTGCTTAAGAAAAAATTTTTTTTTCAATTAATCTCAAAGTTTTTCCTTAAGTGTAAAAATTAGATGTCCACAAAATTGATTGTAAAAGATATTGCTAAAAAACTTTTTTTTTTTCTGGAGAAATGTCATCTCATTCACTCAGTTTATACGTAGTTTTAAATTACTCTAAAATAATATGCGACGACGCAAAGCGCGCCAAGTACGCAAAATAAGTTTAAAACAAGTTTTTAAAAATCTACAAGAAGGTAACAAGCCGCCGTAATTACTGAAAGTAGTTGTTCCAAGTAAAGTTATAAACGAGCCGACTAGTTCAGACCCGAACCCGATTCGAACCCGAAAATATAAGCTCAAACCGAGCCCCAACCCGAATTTAATTTAAAGCCCGAAACAGGTCCGAAAAAGCTCAAAAGTTAAGTTTGGTTTAAAACACTTATATGTTAAATTCTTAGTGCTGAGAACATATCATATCAGGAACTTAAAAAGGAATAGGGCAAAGTGGGTTTGCGTTAATGAAGTCAAAACAGCTATTAGCTACTGGGCGCTGAAAAAAGTGGTCGTTTATCTGTAAGCTCCGTATTGGTTCCCAATTGGGCCCAAATCCGGCCCAAACACAAACTGGACCCGAAAAGTCCGGCCCAACTTACAACTCTGGTTCCAAGCACCATGTAACTGCCCACGATTAATTATTATCAATCAGTATAAAAATGCTTTTTTAAAACCACTGTAACAGACGATCGGCATTAATTGTAAATCAATTTACAAAGTAAAAGATCGATAAAAACGTCCAAAGTTATTTCAAGTTTTTTTTGGGATGACTGACGTTTTTACCAATTTTTTCGCAAAAAGCATTTTTGGACATTATCTCAATTTTATTTGAAACGTTATCTTATTTAAAAAATTGAAAAACACTGAAGTTGTTTGCCGTTATTAGGCCTTAAAAATTTTTTTTTCAAACCGTGAAAAAGAAAACCGTTATGTAAAAAAGATAACTCCATGCACAATTGTTTACAACTATATGATTCCTTTAAGTAAAGAAACAACTAAACTTACACCACCACGTGTAGAAGGGTTGTGTACAGCACAAACCCGTCAAACTGCTAAATCCACAACAGTATTGGTGACCTGTAAAAAAAGCACTATCACAAAGCTTTACAATATTTTAAAGCAGTGTTTTTTCTTAGCTATTTTGCCTCCCTTAAGTGATTTTAATGGAGACCGCGACTCATCAATTAGGAACTCAAAATGAGTTGAAAAAGGTTTTTGCTTCAAGTGTAAAGAAGAGAAGTTACTGAACGAAATGACCATTTTTAAGCACAAGTTTCACTGTTAATTCAAAACAAAAAACCATCTTGAAGTTGGCAAAGGAATAATAGTACCTAGATTTATATAATTTATACACACGGCTCCTTTTAAAATTTTTAACGTCGCCCCGAATCCCCCCGGCTAAAAACTGCTTTAGGTAGTGATAAAAGTGGTGTATTTTTATTGAACACATTTAATAAACGACAAATCAAAAACAATAAAATTAAAAAAGTTTTTTTTTTAATTTTTCTCAATTTTAAAGCCAGAAAGAAATTTTTGATAAAAAAATTTACTGAAGACAGAAAATAAAAGTTATATATTTCAAAACGGCCTCCGTCAATAGCCATTTCATAGAAGGGCGTTTTCAATGGTTTTAAGATTGTTTTGCTTTTTTGCGCACTGAAGACCTTTTTCTTGGTCTTTGCTTGCTCTTTAATTATTCATGCATATAATTAAAACAGAACTTCTGAACTTTAGCTTTTTTATGGCGACCCAAATGCTAAGCAGAAATAGAGAGCAAAGATTTGGTGACTCATCCAAAACTTGTGGTCTAAATTCTGGTTATCCCAGGAAGTTGGAAAATTAAGATTCAAATTTGAATCTGTCTCAAAGTGCTTGATTTTTGTCCCTAAAACTAGCGATCTCTAAAAAAAGCTTTTACTTGAACCTCATTTTTTCGGACATAGAGTGAAAATTTTGTAATAAGCGCGTTTTCAAGAACTTTTGGAAAAAACTTAAACAAATTAGTAAAATACAGTAAATAATTTGTAAAGGGTACAGAATTTTAAAATGGCTTTCAGTAAAGCATGCCAGAAGCTTTTCGTGTCACACTTTTCATTGGTAATTGTGACAGTGATCAAAGTAAAGAACCAGGAGTATTCATAGACAGAGTAAGTATTGCACAGTTACTTGCAAAAACAACTTGTGTTATTTTCATTGTGTCATGTAAACAATTGCAAAATTTTACATGCTGCACAGCATTAACCCATTAGTGCCGGTTGTATTAAATTTAATACAATGAAAAATTGGTATAAAAATGACAGAGTATCATTATATATTTGCATCAGCTTTTGTTATTAACATGTAAATCAATACTTGATGTAAGTTTTCAAGAAGTTTCATCTTCATGCAACCATCAGTCGTTATTTGACAGCTTTAAATATAAACAAGATGACGTAAGAATCGCGCGCATGTGGTAGTGCTCTGACAAAGCGGTCGATTATATCAACATCGAAAAAAAATTTAATAACCTGAAACGTCTTAGTAATTAACTATTATATTTATATAAACACTTTTTTGTTTTAAAAGTTTGTAAACAATCAGGCATAACTATAAAGAGTTTAATGAATGAAATTTAATACAACCGGCCATACAAGCAGTTACAGGCATAACTCCCTATTGTATCAAATCACCGCATATTTAGCTATATAAGTTCAAAGCCTTATAAAATTGAACTAAAAGGAATATAGTAGTAGCGTAATTTAAGCACTGGTGGTTTTGATTTTATTATTTAGTATTTATATTTTACATTTTTTGTTAATCTCTCGTTATTTGGTTTATTTAGACTAGACTAATTACATATTTGACTCATCAAATTAGAAATGCAAGGCTGCTATGTATTCACGAAAAGGCTGAATTTTCATTCAAATTTTTCAAACTCAAATAAATTTTTTCGTCGTAATGTTTTAATTAAGATTAACATCATACTTTATGGCATTAATTAAAGAATAATCTCGGCAATAATAATTATATTGTGTGAGCGGTATAGTATAAAACTGTTTTATTTTCTGACTACTATTATTTTAGTGTAATATTGATAGACAAAACGTTACATGAAAAGCGCTATTTAGTGTATTGGATAGCAAGTCTGCTTCACTATTATTGGATTTTGAGTTCTAATTGCGTATTGGCATATTATTTTAAATAGTTTTGACTCGATGTGTTGTTAAGCTTACATATTTAAACGAAATAAACAAGGTCAAAAATTTGCTCCTGTACTTACATATATTTTATTATAAACAAAGTTACAAATTTACGTACAATACAAACACAGTCGAAATCGGTTAATCGCATATTTAATTTGCCAGACATTTTATGCGATTATTCGATATATGCGTTTAACCGATTTGTGTGATTACCCTTCGACCACATTATTGATTGCCAATTTGTTTGGCAATGTTTCTACGCGATTAAGACATTGTAAAAACACTGGCAAGAAAATACGCAATTTTAATGTTTGTTTATACTCAAATCTTCAATTCAACTCAACTTTGTTTTCCCGATTTTCTCCCAAAAATTCTCCCAAAAAAAATAAATAAATAAAAGGCTTTCACCTACATTTCGTCTCCAATTTTGCTATTTTTCTCCCGAAATCATGGTGATCTCTAAAAAAAAAAGTCTTCATTTCAATTTTGTTATATTTCTTCCGAAACCATGGTGATCTCCAATAAAAAAATATAAAAAAGTTCTTCACCTTGACTCGAACTTCTATTTCCCACTTTTCATCTCGACTTCATATTAATCCCAATAAAAAATTGCTGTTTTGTAAGACGGTCTTTTTTTTTGGTTTTTTGATAGGCATTGTAAAGGGGGATGGCATGCCGTCCAAACATCCCCTCTAGTTGCGCCCCTGTTTCATGACGCACCTTGAAGATTATCGCACTTTTTTGTTTTACTTTTGTTTTGTATTTTTCTGCAATTGCGCTTCTTTTGTTTTGTATTTCGCAGCAAATAGTAGCCCCCGCAACAGATTAAGTTACCCCTGTTACTTTTACGATACCATTGTAGATTGGATTGTTGTTTTGCAAATGTTTTCCACCCGGAAAATAATGCGATTAAGTTAATGAAGATAGCAACTGTGACCAAAATCTTATGCTATAATCCGATTTATTCCTTTAAGCGGTATGTGATTAACCGATGTTTTACTTAATAAGAGATAGGATTTGGTTTGAAAGTTTAGATTTGTATGCGATAAAACAATATATGCGTTTAAGCGGTATGCGATTAACCGATTTCGTCTGTACTTTATTATTAGAATTATAAAACTATTTTTATATTGCAGCTTAACAGGAGCTGAAGTATTGATATTATTGGAAGATATGGAAAAGGTAGGAAACGTGGTGATGGGATTTTCTGAACTAGGTGTGTGTCAGATGGAGATAGTGACGCTTCCGATGAAGAAGTCCGAGCAGATTCAGTGAAATTGAATAAAATTTTTTTGATGGCTTCTGGAGAATTACAGTTGAAAGCTCTCAACAAAGATAATGAAGTAGATAATGATGATTCCTCAGATACCGCTAATGCAACCATGAGAAAACGAGTTTGTAAGAGAAGATGGTTAAAGCAAGATAGAGAAACTTTTACTGGACAGCATTTCATACCAACAAGTATTATTGTGTCTGATAAAGTGCAAGCTGCCCAAAATCCCGTTTATTATTTTGAATTATTTTTTGACGAGCCTCTTATATCTTCGTTATTCAGCCTCTTAGATCCTCTTATATCTTCATTATATCTTTCATTATTTGAGCAGTCAAATTTGTATGCCGGACAGAAGAAAAAATATTAAACGCCAATACAGATAAAATAAAATTTTTGCTAGCTGGACTGCTTCTCACATCAATTGCTTCAGTCCCAAACAAGAAGTTGTACTGGAGTTCTGCTGATCATGTTCCAAAAAGAGAGGGTGGGCCAAAAGTTATTAAATGTATGGTTTAGATCCAAAAGTAGGTTTTTAGTTTTCATGTAGGCATTTTTTGAAGTTTAAGAATACTAGTAATATCTTAGACAGAAACTATGTATTTAATCTCTTTGGTGCTCAAAATGTCCTCTGGCAACATTGCAACATTTTTTACACCTGTCCAGAGCACTCCGACACATAGTGCACCACAAATTTCAATTTCAATTTTTATCAGTTTCTCTGAATTCGTCATAAATGAAATCTTTTCATTCCGTTACTGTTTTGGAATTCTTTTCATACCCCTTGTTTTGCTATTCAAATGGAAGGACAACAAAGACGTCATTTTGGTATCAAATTTTGAAACAATCGAAATAAAATCTGCAAAATGATGGAGTAAGGAGAGTAAGAAATATATTGATGTGCCTCAACCAGCTTTTATTTCAAATTATAACAAGTATATGGGCTTTTTTGATCAAATGAATCAATGTTGGAGTACTTATAGGATTAGAATGAGAATCCGCAAATGGTGGTTTCCAATTTTATCCCATTTGGTTTCTTGCAAAACAAATAATGCTTGCCAACTTATGAAAAAATCGGACTTTTGAAAAAATAACCAATCATAAATTCATTGAATTCGTTGTTCTTTCTTACTGTAAATCATTTGGAAAAAAAAATTGACTGGAATTTTACATCGCGACTTACAGACGTCTCCAGATATGATGGGCTATCTCACTGGATAATTTCAATTGATAGACAAAGGAGGTGCAGATTATGTAGTAGCTTTACAAAATATGAATGTGAAAAATGCAATGTAGGCTTATACCCAAAATGTTTCAAAGACTTGAACACGTTGAAGTTCACATCTGTTGTCAATCCAGTATTATTGCAAACAATGCTGCCACAGAAAATTTAGAAAAAGTACAAGATTTTGTTACAAAAACACAAGTATATAAAATTGAACTCATCATTTTATGTCAATTCCTAATTATCTAAGCAAATTTTTACTAAAAACATTGTGAAAGTCAAAAAAAGTTTTTACTTCGCCGTGATGCATTATTTACTGAATTGATTGTACCTGTCTCTAGTAAAACCTTTTTTTCATCTTCACCAGGATTTTTAGTAAAAACTTTTTCAAACTAAAAAGTACCTTTTTGCATATCCATGTTTGATTTTATGTTGTGAGGGATTTTTTACTCAACAACCTGAAGAATTGCTTCTGAATTATTAGCTAAAGGTTACTTTAACAAAAAAACACCAACAACCAAAAAATTAGAACAAACACAAAATTACAAGATCAAAAGCAAAACATCAGACGTGGCACCAATAATCACAAACATACAAAAAATATTTTTGTTATATTGAAATCCAATTTTGTACAATATCAAAAACTGTAGGCCTACACTACCAGGTTTTAGTACAAGAAACGAAAAAGTTGATTTGACTTTGATAAATTCCTAAACAGTTACAAAAGCCAAAAAAATGTCGATTTGAAATTAACCTTAAAAAACCAGGTAAAAGAAAATATAAAAACTTACTTCCATAACAATACCAACTTTTACCGTATCGGTAACCACAAAAGTCAGCCTAAAAAAATAAATTAAACATATTTCTAAACAATTATTAGTCAGGCGCATTGAATTATGTCTAAATAGATAGTCAAAAAAGGTTTTGTCCTTGGAAAGTAATCCGCCGCAATTCAGGGGATTATCACAGAAAGCAGAAGGACCCGAGTTCGATGATCAGTGCATCCGAATAATTTTTGTTTCTCAATGCGGTGACGCAACTTACCTACAATAGTAACTCCGTTTTAAGTAAAAAGCAGAAACTTGGCCATTTAATTTAGACGAAAGACTGTAATAGTTAGGCCTACAATTATGGCTTAGCATATTTAAATTATGGCTTAATTTTTATCCTTTTTGTTTAAAATTGTTCTGAAACGTTGGAAGCGTAACCGAGTAGATAGAGCGTCGTATTGATTGCGAACACGAACGACATCTTGACGGTTTAAAACTTACTTGCGTCATTCTATTGTGTTGATTATGAGAGACAATTTACGCCACGTTATTTTCTCTTCATAGAAGTCCCAGCAAGCAGCTCTAAATTTTGCTCATATCTCTAAATATGAACTATAAAAACAAAAAATAAAATGTTTTATTTGGACAGCAATATCTTGGCATCTTAGACAGCAGATCAAGGTAATCGCTTACGGTTGCTCTAATTAAATACCTTCGACATTTTCTTACTAGTCAAAAAAATACATAAAATATATACAATGCATTACATAATATAAATAATTTAGAAGCGTCATCTTGAAATTCAAAATGACTATTGTGATCTGAATTTGATTGCAATACAAATAAAAATAATTGCTACTACATAAATAAAAATTAAAACTTGTTATATGAATCAACAATTTATTAATTAACCTACCTGAGCAGTAGTAAAGCTTGCCATTATGAACAGACATGAAACCAAACATGCAAAAAAATCCATTGTAATATGTTTTTTAATTATTAGTAATCAATGAATTTTACTAAATCCAAGCTATTAAAATTGTCTCAGCTATATATCTGCATAATTTTGTTTTTATCAGAAACGAAAAGATTAATTTATAGTTAGACAAAATCTAGCTATTTTTTGTATTTTATTTTAAATCTCTTGCTGATTATTTAACAAATATAGATCGTAGTAATCATAAATTAGGTAAAGTCCAATGGAAAATTAAGAATAGAGTTGGAAAACATTTAAATGTACTCGTTTTATAATTGAAAGTGAGTTACGCGGATTCACTATCCATCCCTGCAACAATGCGCTGCCCAGCACAGTCACTTGCAGAACAGGCTGCATCTAGAAGCTATACGAGCGTTGGCGAGCCTTTTAGGCTTGGTTGGTGTTTGAAACGATCTCAAAAATTTTGAAGCCAAAGCAGAAACTCTAACCCATAAATCAGTGTTTCTTAACCTGGGGGTCTTGACGACAAGGGTCGCCGAGTACTTTCATGGTGGTCGCAACGATACTTTATACAATACTTTTCAAATCTATATCTACAATAAACTGAACACAAAAGGAGTTGCAGGCTAGATGAAAATTAAAAGGAGTCAAAAACCGAAAAAAATCACAAAACATTAAGAAACATTATGATACTGTTGAACACCGTTTTTTCAAACTGTTCCGTTAAACGACAATTTGCAATTATATATTATATGAGCTTGCATAAGCTTTTCATATTTTTAAAAAATTTTACACTCTTATTTTAAATGTTACGTTTTGTTTTGACAAAAACTTAAGTAGCTTTAGTATTGGACGTGTGAGATGTAAAATCAAATTTGATGAACATTTTAAAAGTAATCACTGTCATTTACAAAACAAACCCACAAGTTGTATTTTAAAAGAGAAACTCTAAAATAACCACATATTCTAAAAAGAATGTCCTAATAGCAAGGAAAAGCACCCGATTCTTTTAAAGGTAAATAACTGTTTCTGACAAAACTCATATTTCTTCTTTCCAAATCTCAAGACTATTGATCGAAACAATATTTAAAAAAAAAAGATTTACTTTTGTATATTTCTGTGATTAAATAATCTCTTTGTTACTGTAAAGTAGATACATAAAAAACAGAGGCCATCAATAAGAAGACAGTTTGTTGTTAAATTTTATAATTTTTTTTTCAATGTCAAGGTCAGGGTTTCTCAAGAAGCTCCCTGTGCAAGGCATCTTTAGGGGTTCAACAAATAGACCTCTTGCATGATTATTTTTCTTTGGGTGCATGTTACGGCCCTTTTTTGCATTCATTTTACATTGTAGTCCTATTTTAATGACACATTCCAAAATATTCCATGTTACAGTGACTCTTGAAATTAAATTTGTCCTTACTACAACAGAAGACCTGGCAAATATAAAAAGTTTATATGCGTTGAATTTCACTGGAAATATCTACTATTTAGCAAGAATGCTGTCGTCATGATGAAGCGTTTTTGAAAAAGGTTGAACCAGGACAAAACAGGCTGAAATTTATCGATTCCGGTACTTATAAAGATTTAAATGTTTAGAGGGCAGTATAAAATAATCATAGCTCGTTTAGCAGATTAAGCAGCATTTAATTAAACTTCGCCTTTTCTTGCTTTTTTTTTTTTTTTTTTTTTTTTTTTAGTTAATCTGATTCCTATGTAAAATGTAACTTTTCATCTGCTCTATCGTTCTTTTTGTTGGTCCAATACAAATTTAAATCTTCTAGTCGCAATTATTTATAAAGAAACTGCAAAACAAAGATGCCTTATTGCAAAAAAAATTGAGATGGCTTTGCAATGCTTTGTTGTAAATTTTCACTTTCATTGTTTGATTAAGTTTCGATCAACAGATGTTTCAATCAAGTGTAGTTTCGATAAATTGTCATTTTAATCGACTGTCGTTTTAATCGACTGTCGTTTTGATCGGCTGTGGTTTCGATCAAATGTCGTTTCGATCAAATGTCGTTTCGATCAAATGTTGTTTCGATCAACTGCCGTTCCATCAACTGTCGACTCACAAAAGCAAGCAACTCGTACTAATAAGCAATCGTTTGAAACAAGAACTTGTGACCTTTTACAATTCATTTCATGCAAATCATTTTGTTTCTGCCTTATTTTTACCCCATAACTATTAAACCGTAATAAACCGCATAAACCGCGATGCTTTTGCACTCTTCTAATTATCTTCTGCAAGTTTTAACGGCTGCTTCTCTTTTCCTTGATCTTTATTAAGTATTTATTGTTTTCCTTGGTAACTTATTCAAATAATGGTCAAGAATGAAAACAAGGAATCAATAAATGAATAAATTAGCTGAATTAAGTCATAAAACATTACAAAATTTTCTTAATCTATATCAATAACTTTATTTGTATTAGTTTAAACAATTTTAGCAATTTATAAAACCAACTAAAATTAAGTTTAAAACACAATAATCCCTTTGTCTTTCCAAAACGATCGAACACTTTAATGTCAATTTTCTAAGCACTAATTCTATTAAAATACCTTAAAAGCAGTTTGTCCAGCTTTATAAAAAATCGACTGAACTTTTTTTAATCAATGTATGTCTTGATAATAAACAAAATAATTCAATTCTATCTGTGCTATCATTAAACAATTATACACAAATCCGATTTTTAAAGTTTTTTTCAGAGTTTTAAAGTTTCTTAGCTGATTTTAGATTGTTTTTTCTTGTAGAATTCAAATATGCAATCGGCTTTTCCCAATCAAGTCAAATAACTTTGCTGTGTTATTTTTAATTTTTTTTCGAATTCATACTAAAACACCTATCTAGTTTATTCAATTACAGTCTTTTAAAATTTAAATTGCTTTGTCATTAACATTTAATAACTGATTTAATTAAAATGTAATTTAGGCAAAAGAGCGTTTTAAAGCTTTCCCTTTATCCTATGGAACAAGGATATCTCATCCGAGACACCAACAATAGTCGGCTAGAATATTATATCTCAATGATCTTGATATCGTTTTTCCATCCTACAAATATTGTAGTAAAAATGTTCATTTTGCTCTTAATTGCAATTACCACAGTTTCTTGGAAAGTAATTCAGATGAAAATTTAAGAAATGTACTGTATTTAAATTGACATTCATGCATTCAAGGCTTGAAAGTTGTGCATTCATACATCAACCATATCTTCATAATTTGGGCTACATTTTTCCAAAAAAAATTGTGAGCTAACAGTTTTAAACCATTTTAATGCTCTTTTTTCATCAGTAGTTAAAACTTGATTAAAAGAAAAATCTTTCATTAATTTATGTATTTGAGACCATTAAACACAATTGCTCTAATTTTAGCATAAATCAAAGTGGAAAATTTAGAGTGAAAAAATTTAAAAGATGAGCTGTCTTTATTAAAGGCTTTAGCAACGTTTTTCATTCGATCAACTTTAATACAAGAAAAAGAAAGTAAAACGTCTTTTAGTTCAACTAAAAAGCATGATTTAACATTGGATTAAATAGGTGTTAAAGCATCTCTAGTTGGCAATTGTTTTTGCAAATAATTTCGATTATCAGCTGTAAAATCTTAAAGATATAAAAAGCAAGGATATTTCGTACACCCTCCTTGAGTACCAAGCAGAATTCATATCATTTTTAGATCAGGACAAATCATTCTAAGTATCATAGCCCAGTGCTTCAAGAAGATATTTCATTTCTAAATAACATTTTTTAAGAACAATTGAATGAGCAATGGGAGTCGAAACAACTTTATTGCCAATGTGCAAAAGAACTGCTTATACGTATGCTTCTTACAGGAGAGTCTAAAAACAATCTCCACTCAACTAGATTGCATTCCATGCCTAAAGCTTTTACAAGTCTACTAACATAATTGCAGTACAAGAGAGAGTGCTGCTCATCTCTTGTAAAACACTTTTTAAACTCTTCATCTGGATTTCTTTATCAATAAAACGTATATTTCTTTACCAATAATTCATATTTCATAATTATAAAATCTAAATCCCGCACGACTGGAAAAACAAGCAAATTTTTAAAACTGCTCGTTTCAATTTAAGCTGCGACTATCTTGTAATAAATCGTGATCCCAAGCAAGCAAATAAAATCGCGCAAACGTGACTATTCTGACGTCACGGGAAAGTTTGAGATACTACGTCAAAAAAATAATTGTAAAGCTTGTCATGAGAAAATAGTTCCTCATAAGCTACACATTGACGACTTCCTAAGTTTTTTTGTTTACAGGAATAAATGGGCAAGATGTAAAATAATACGTGGTTTCTCTGCAAAGAAGCATTTTTTATAAATAGGATGTATTGCCCGCTTCACTCTTAATATAGTATATAATTTTTGTGCCATTGTGGTAGTCGGTACATAGGCCGCACATTGCAACGTTAACAGAACAAAATTTGCCAGCACTAGCCAAAAATTATTATATCTTGCCAACTTCCGAACTTTCGCAGCATCTCCACTCATTTTTGCAATTCTTCAATCCAAGGCATATTTAGTAAATTTTCTAACCCTAACCTTTGTGATAACCCTATGTGCGTCCAACATTGAGTAACAAAAAATTTACTATTTTTAATATTTTTCTTTTCATTTATTTGATTTAGAAGCCCTTTACATTAAATAATAGAAGCCAAATTTGAGCCGTCAAAAAGAGTTTGTTTACTTAAAAATTCTTGCGCCTATTAATTGTTGTGACGCTTTCCTTCACAGCCTATCATTTTTTCGTTTAGTGTTATACTTTGGTGAGATTGAAAGCCAAGTTTTGGTGAATCGATCAAATTTGGTAACTTTTTTGAAATATACTTTTGCAGTTAGAGACAGTGCTTTTGTCTGTCTGCGGAAAGAAGTTTTTTAAGGAATGAATTCAAACTTAGCCGGAACCAACTGTATTAACCCTATTCTCCTCAACCTTTTTCGAGCTATTGACTCCTCAACGGCCAGACTTCGGAAGCCCACTAATTCAACGATTTATAACTCCAAAACTACTTCAGCTATCTTTATGAAATTTAAGCAAAATAAAGATAATTTATTTAACTTTTGTTAAAGCAAAAAAGTTTTTGAAAATTCATTTGATAAAGTATGCAAAATTGTAATTTAGCAAGGTCACTTAATTTTTACGTTTAGACACTCATTTAACTAGCGGGAAATGCGATTGTAATGGATTCGCTGTTGTAACAGCTGTAAACTTAATTAAAAATTGGACGTAAAGAGTGACGTCAATGCGCACAACAATTGCAAACAATGAGGAAGCTAAGGAAGCTTGTTTCATTGTTTGAATGGTTGAATTATGAAAAATATTTTAGACCAGTTTTATTTGTTTGACACATGTTTTTTTCACATGTTTTTGTGGTTACTAATAGTTATTGGTGCTTTTTTTAAAAAACATAAAAAAACGAAAATAAATTTTTTTATGCAAAACAATTTGAAATTGGCTATATTTTGATGTTTAGCAGTGTTAAAATATCGACTTACAAATATTGTAAAACCAACAAAACTTTATCTTTTATATATCACTGTTTACATGCACATCGTATTTCACCGCCGCAAAAAGAGTTTTTAATTGTTTAATGAAACTACGCCATTGCATTATT
Organism: Diplosoma virens; assembly: GCA_963680785.1. NCBI lineage: Eukaryota > Metazoa > Chordata > Ascidiacea > Aplousobranchia > Didemnidae > Diplosoma > Diplosoma virens. The sequence continues at coordinate 5,966,950 of OY796891.1, forward strand.
TTACAAAAAAACATTGAGAAAACAATATTACTCTGTATAGTTGTTACTGTTAGTCGTGGAACATATCTCGGTATCGATCAAAGCATGGAGCGCAAATTTATAAGCAGTCCCGCAAACAAAGAGCCGCATGTTTGACACTGATTTTGTGATTTGTTCATGTTTTTTTTGCATATTCTGGCCTGATCCAATTTCATTATCATAGTAGAGGCAACAACATTTCCTAAAATTAGACTTTGAAACATAATTTCGAGGTATAAATGTTACAACACTAAAGTCACCCCACGGAAATGACTTTCGCCCAAGATTAATTTAATTTTTCGTTGAACATCAAACTGTATGCCAGTCAAAGAGCGGTTAAATTAGAGCTGGTGAGAGGTTGGAAGTGTCGTTTTGATGGGAACCTGTTTTTTCCCATTATCTTGTTCTATTAGAAAAAACATTTTACGGCACTTTCCCCACTTGAAAGTCTTTATCAGCAACTCTAAATTACAGTTTATAAAAATTATAATGCCCAATAAAAAATTTCTTCAATAGCAATATTGTAACATTTGTGAAGATTTGAGATTCGCATTTGTTTATTTTTTCACTAAGAATTTGCAAATATTCGCATAATATATGGCTTTTATTTTATTTTATTATTTTTTATTTTATCTCTATATTTATCCTCCTGACTCGCAGGAAAGCGACGGAGGCGCTAATACATAGGGTAGACAATTACCCCGACCTGCTTCCGGAGATGCCAAGATATTGCTGTCCGCTTGTAATTTAATAGAGATATGACTGTAATTTAGAACTGCTTGCCAAGACCACCAAGCAGGGGAATGTGCCGTAAAGTGTCTTTCCCAAGGACACAACAGAATAACGCGAGTGGTTTTTGAACCGAGACCGTGTTGGTTACGAGCCCGGCGCTTTAACCACTCGACCACGCTGACGACCATTGTTTAGATTGAGATTAAATGTTGGACTACGTGACTGGGAAACAACCATAATGTGTTTTAGTCAAGCAGTTATTTTTATTGTGTCATTCAAAATGACAAAAAAATTATAATAAAGCAATCGTTTGAAAAACAAGCAGAGAAAAGGCAAAAAAGTAATTAACAAGTGAAAACCTAAAAGCAAAACTAGAAAATAAGCAAATCTCGGTAACAAAAGTAAATAGATTTTTTTTATTTTGTAATATGAAAAAGTTGCATGAAATACGGGATAAAACAATACATTTTGACTCCAATATATTTAATTAAAAAGTGAGTTTTTTTGTTTTACACTGTGAAAGATTAGATTAATCACCTTCAGAAAATATTGATCACCACTAGGCTTCTCCAACATAACTTCGAGAAAGAGATGTTAAGCTGTAAAGGCCCTTTTTCATCTTTACGTAAAATAGGGCGATTCTATGCCGAAATTGTTGTAGCATGTAAAAGTATCCACTTTAAGTAAAACACATAAATAGGACTGGACCCCGTGCTTTATTTTTTAAATTGCTATTGTATAGCCTGGATTAAAATTTATTGGAAATATACCAAGCCACAACCGTTTATTTTTTATCCAAAAACTGTCCGACCTCGTGTTCCTTGTAATGTCCACTGCATGTGACACTCCGATACAACGTTATCTCTGGGTTTGTGCAAAACCCTACATTTGCAATGAGTGAAAGGAAGGAGAACCCATTTTTCTATGCCCAATGAAAATGTGCAATTACAGTCCGCAGGCGGAATGGGCCAACTGGTCACAACCAGCTGAGTTAAGGACAACTAGAGGCAGTCGACTGATTAGTTAAGCTGCCCCCAGTCGGCTGCGTCCAGTTGTCTTTAACCCGTCTGAAAGCGTTTAAGCATAACTCAAACTGTTCCAGGCACGCTATTTCGAACGATAAAAACAAGGCGCTGGTAATGAAAGACGAAGCCGGATGTACTCTCATAATACTCTGTGTTCGATCTATGATTTATGTGATGGGCAGATCGGATGCGCTTAATTCAGTAAAATTGTTCAAGTTTTTGCGCAACAGACACAAGCAAGTGTTTAGACCTTTGTGTTTATCGACAAACATTTGATAACAAATAAATAAACCATAGTCAGGATCTAGAGCAGTGCTCTGTAACGCATATGCTGCAGAAAAACGAGAAACATACTCTATAAAATAGAGATAAAGTTATGTTTCTCTGAAGAAGCAACCTAAAAACTTAAAAAATGCATTATGCAATACATCTCATTGTGTAATGTCAAGACCTTTTTTTGGTCTTTACTAAATTTCGAACCCTTCTTTTAGTATGAAGCTTTATTTAGTGATCATAAAAACTCTCTGCTAATAAATTAATAATTTTTTTTGATCAATTTTCAACCAGGCTCGATTGTGCACGGTATGCGCAAATTGGTAACTTTAAATGAAAGAAAAAGTCATCACTTTATTTTTTGAGTTTAAATTGAGTTTTTAGGTTTTTTATGACGGCCAAATGAAACTTCAGATAACGGAAAGTGTTCAAAATTTAGCTCTTTACCTGGTCCAGGTGTTCTGCTAATATTTGAAATTTTTCAAAGTGTGCTGCATGTTCGAAAAAGTAGCGGAGCACAGGTCTAGAGTACCACCTTTAGACAATTCAAATGTCACTACTAGTTGTCAAAGATCAGATGGCTGGATGTTTGAAAAAACTGTTAAGTTTTTCGTTGAAGAGGAACGGAGGCATTCAGTGACTACGCGCAAAGCGTCATTCAAGACATTAAATATAAACCAAGTACTACAAGAACAAACAAGACTCCAATACTCGACTGTTGAATAGAGTAAAAATAAGAGAGCTGTATCTGATGTTTTGGCACCAGCACCCGTTCTGAGGCCCCATTTTACCTCAGCAGTGGGACAGGCGAAGTTTTTTGCGCAATTCCAAACGGTGGTGACAAAACTTGAGCGATTTTTCTAGTTTAACTTCAAGATAAATCGAAACCAAACACAATGGTGAATGTTGATTGCTGTAAACTTTTAGCTCACATTTTTTCTTAATCTGGAGATTGTGGAAAGCAGATTATACATTTAGATGTAAAAAAGTCGTGATTGATTTTGGAGGAACACTGTTTCTCTGACACCCAAGACTATTTTGCTTACTGTCGCCGTTAGAGTGAAACCTTCGTTGTGAACTACTGCAGTTTTACAATCATTCGAACCACACATTTATCCAGCAGAAACCTTAGCAGCTTGCAGTTAAAGTCAAGTTTGAATGCAATAACAGTGTCATATGTAATAGTGATAAAGTAATTACAAACGTTTTCGCAAGAGCCTGTCTTCAGAAACTCGGCCGTTGAGGAGAATAGGGTTAAGAACTTTAGTCTCTCGGCAAAATATTTCTTAGGCCAGAATAAATAAAAAAAATAGACACAGCTTTACCTCAGCGCCATTTTTTGGGTTACCTAGTTCAACTGGTCCTTTTTGATTCCCGAGTAAAGTTTGTGACACCATCCCACCAAAAAAGTTTATTGGTAATAATTATCCAATTTACTATAGCAAAACAATTTTGTTAACAATTTATATTTTTCACATTCGAACATACAACTGTACAGAGCTAATAATGGCTAAATTATTAAAAAAGAGCTTGAAATAACTTTTCTGATGAAATCATCTTTAAAAGACCTGAAAGTCTATAACAGTGCTTCTTGACCGGGTGAATAAAATGTTTGTAAAGATGAACAAATAATAGTCATTTTGTGTTTTAGCATAGATATCCGATAATATTTTTTCTTTTGTTGCTCTGAAAAAATGTTTTGTAAAATAAATTTGTGGATTGAGTTTATTGCCACAATTTGTACCGTGTCTTGTTAGTGTTGTGCATAAATGCGGACAGGAGAATGACTATAATATTTTGATGCCTCGTTTATGAAAATTTTATTTACGGGTAAAATAAATTTGGCTATTTTTAAAATGGGTAACAACATTGAAAAAGGTTGAAAAGCATTAGTTTAAGATGTATATATGATATAAATATAAAATGCATCTACAAAGAAAACAGCTTAATTTGTAATAAGTTCATGTTTTACAGTATTATGGGCACTTGAATAGTTTTGCTATGACAAACGAAATATTAATTTTGGCCATAAGAATTTGAAAAATATCAAAAATTTTATTCATCAAGAGAACTTTTCCAAAGAAAAATTTTAACAAAATGGTAGCAAAATAAAACGAAATGTTAAACTTTACCAGCAAAAATTGCTATACTGTAGTTAAAGCAATCAAAAAAGTAAAGAATAGCATGTTAATACAAAAAATGTCTTTACAGTAATAAATGACTGGAAGGCTGTCAAATTCACAATAACGCGAGTTCAATTACCACAGCTGGTTTTATAGAGACTTAAGTTGTAGATGCTCTTTGCCGAAGTCTCATCAGGATTAATAAAGGAAGAGAAGTCTTTATGATTTTTTTTTCGGTTTTAACTTGCTGATAAGTCAGTGGCATTTCATTTCTGGATGGATCCATTGTCTACAATTCAAATTTTACATCGTGAAGAATTATTAAAAAATTGCAAATTACTTGAGGAGAAATTCGGTAGTAGTATATGACAAAAAAATAATGGAAGTAGTCTTACCGCCCTCAATCTCTAAAATTTAGATTTTTTTGAGATGAACAAGGTTCATGACAATAAAAAATTGTGATATTGAGCCGTTTAATGCAAAAATCTTTTTAGGTTTAATTTCCATACCAAGTGACAAATCATTCAGATTTCAAAAATTTTCAGGACGAAAAAAGCAACTGAGTCCAAAATATTTGATGAAGTTTTATTTTAAACGATATAAATCTAGTGTGTTAATATTCTTTGTTCTTTAGTTAATTATTTACTATTTTTGCAATAAATTGGTATTTGGGGATTTTTACAAAATTATGAGAACTTTTAAAAATATTCTTTGATAAAACATTATGTTTTATATTTACTTCCAGTAGTTCGGTCGCATGACTTGGTTTTCCTTATTTATGAGTTTTATTTTAATGGACTATTGCTGATAATATCTATTAGCTTAGGTTTAAAGTTTAATTTAACGACTGCGTGAATAAAAGTTGGAAACAAAGCTACTGAGTAATTGAAGCGTCCTGGAAACAGATTGAAGAGGGATTTTATGCACGGAGAAGAAGAAGTGGACGATATATCTCTGGATCCGCATTGGTGTCTTCCTATTCCAAGGCATGCACATATAAAGAACAAACAAAGGAAACCAGACAGCCAGAAATCTATAAAACAAATTATAGATGAAATAGTTGCAATTTTACTTTGTACTTCTACAGGAGATTTTATTTTTTTTAATAAATTTTTTTGCTCAATTGTTCTTTTCCGAACATATATTTCTTTTATGCACGACATAAAGCTGAATTCTAGTGCAATACTTAATAAATTATTTAAAAAGTTCAAAGCGTTTTATATCCTAAAAAAATAGAAAAGACCTAGAAATTCATTTCAAGTTGTTCATTACTTTAAGGTCCAAAAGCCGTTTTTTCTAACGTGAACATACGAGTACTAGTTACTTTTGTCTTTATCTGATTAAAAGTAGATTATATTACTACTGCTGCCACCGGTATACGGCAAATGCAACTCACACCATAGCTCCCATGTTCTTGTGAAATAACAACATCCATGACTTGTGCTGTTGCAACAGAATGCTGTTGAACTTTGAACATCTAAAAACATATTTGTTGTAAATAGTCATATACGTTTAATTTAATGTTTCTCAATTTTTTTTTAAATTGTTGTCTGTTTCTTGTGGGTTTTAAAGGTCTACTAAAATTTAATGATTTATAACCCACAATCTATATGAACAACAGTTTTGAAATTTAATCAGATTAAAGGATTGTTACTTCAAATATTGTTACAGAAACCAAGTTTTTCAAAAAAATAGCAAGAAAAGTATGCAAATTTTTAGTTAGTAAATCGTTAAGACGTTCTCGAAGAAGTCTAATTGTGCAGTTCTGAAATTCTAAAATTCAATCAAGATTAGAAAAAAAGCACCATATTGAAGAGTAGAACAATATTAAAATTTTGAGGTCTACCAAACTTTTAACTAATTAATAAAAGTATGAAATTACAGTAGAATTTTATACTTGGCTGTAATATTTAAAAGATTTACAAATTTACAAATTTACTGAAAAATTTTACTTCCCAAACGAATGGTTCTCAACCTTTTTAATTTCATGGACCTCCTTAACTGATATTCAAAACTAAATTTTTCCCCCAACAGAAATTCAGTTTGTAGCCTAATTTTTTTATTTATTTATTTATTTTTATCTCTATATTTATCCTCCTGACTCGCAAGAAAGCGACGGAGCGCTATACATAGGGTAAGCAATTACCCCGACCTGCTTCCGGAGATGCCAAGATATTGCTGTCCGCTTGTAATTTAATAGAGATTTGATTGTAATTTAGAATTGCTTGCCAGAACCACCAAGCAGGGGAATGTGCCGTATAGTGTCTTTCCCAAGGACACAACCGAATGGCGCGAGTGGGTTTTGAACCCAGACCATGTTGATCATCAGTCCGGTACTTTAACCACTCGACCACGCTGCCGACTAATTAGTATGTTTTTATCGGTTCGCAAAAAAGAGAAACTAAGTTCTTACAATTTAACCTAAATTCGATAAACTTTTTAGACTAATATTTATTACTGCAAAATTACTATTATTAGCAAATGAAAAAAGCTCAAGATTACTAGCTTTTTGTAATACTAAAATCATAGCTATTGTCAAGAAATTAATAGCAAAATTATTAACCAAAAAGCAACAATTGACCATTATGAAGTATGCAAAGCAAAAAAAACAATTTACGCAACAGCTTACATAAAAGCCAAATTTACCAAAATAGGTCGCACTTTTGAAATCTTCTTCATACAAAAAATCTATGAAGTATTACAGTTAATATTTAAAACATTCAATTGGATTTTTAAAAATTTTCCTATTAAAAATACAAATTTTCTTCCTAGTGAGGAATTTCCCCGGTTGCAAAACCCTGTCCCAACCCATTAAACGCCGCCCCTTATTCTAATCGTTAATTTTTTTTTTTGGTATTTTAGTCTCACCATGCTCACCATTCCAACCATCTGACCATTACGCTTAAGCGTTGAGTGAATTAAAAAATAATAAACCAACAAAGAATAATTCCGCCAATACTCGCAGTGGGAACGGGCCTTAAGAGTTTTAGAGAATAAAACTAAAATAAGGTGCACTTAATAAAACAATACCTTTGAAATATTGACGGTTTTTGTGGTGCAATTCATCGTAATACTGATAAGAGCAGCGTTACACGTCTTAACAATGAAAGCATATTTGGCAGCAACACTGCTACCGCAGATTTAGATGGTGATATGACCACATTTATTTAATCTTCACTGTACTCAGAATCGTCCACAACAATGGTTTTTAACCTTTTTCATTCCGCGACCCAATTTCCAACCCAAGGTAACACAACGATCGTCAGGTTGAAAACCATTGGCCAACAACAATCAACGCCTCCTTATTAGAGACCTCTAGCGAGACATTATTAAGCATAACTTTGTGAGTTTGGAAACAGTCGTAATGGTAATAGTCTTTCTTAACTTTTTACGATTTTCAACTTTTGTAAATAATCTATAAACACCACTTTAACCCTATTCTCCTCAACCTTTTTCGAGCTATTGACTCCCCAACGGCCTTGCTTCAGAAGCCCACCAAAGTTACGATTAATAACGCAAAAACTACTTAAGCTATCTTTATAAAATTTAAGCAGAGTAAGAACCATTTATTTAACTTTTGTTAGAGCGTAAAAAGTTTTTGAAAATTCATTTCATAAAGTTTGCAAAATTCCAATTTACCAAGGTCACTTAATTTTTACGTTTAGACACTCATTTAATTAGCGTGAAATCCGATTGTAACGGATTCGCTGTTGTAACAATCGTAAACTTAATTAAAACTTGGACGTAAAGAGTGACGTCAACGCACACGACAATTGCAAACAATAAAGAAGCTAAGGGAAGCTTGTTTCATTGTTTTGGTCGAAGTATGGAAATTATTTTAAACCAGTTTCAATTACTTGTTCGCTTGTTTTGTTCACATGTTTTGTCCACGTGTTTTGTAGTTACTGTTAGTTATTGCTGCTTTTTAAAAAAAGGATAAAAAAATAAAAACGAATTTTTTTTTTACATAAAAGGATTTGAAATTGGCTATTTTTGACATTTAGCAGTGTGTGTTAAAATATCGATTTAGAAATACTGTAAAACAACAAAACTTAATCTTTTATATATCATCGTTTATATGCACATCGTTTTTTTTTTTATTGCAATGTATTTCACCGCCACAAAAAGAATATTTTATTTATTGAAATAACATCGCATTATTTAAAAAAAAACACTTGAGAAAAACAATATTACTCTATATAATTGTTACTGTTAGTCGTGGAATATATCTCGGCATCGTTCAAAGCATGAAGCACAAATTTTTAAGCATTGCCGGAAACCATATGTTTGACACTGATTTCCTGAGTTATTGAATTTTCTGGATATGAATTGAGTTTACATTTTCTGGCCTGGTCCGATTTCATTATCAAAGCAGAGACAATAATGTTTCCTAAAATTAGACTTTGAAGCATAATTTCGAGGTATAAATGTTACAACACAAGAGTCACTAGCGTGGAAATGACGTTCGGCAAAGATCAATTTATTTTTGTAAGCCAGTCAAAGACCTTGTTTTAACGTGCGGTTGAATTAGCGCAAATTTCTATTGTATTTCCTGGATTAAGTGCTTTTAGCAATGTACCAAGCCACAACCCGTTATTTTTTTATCCAAAACTGTCCAATCTCGTGCTCCTTGTAATGAACAATGCATGTGACACTCCGATACAACGCTATCTCCGGTTTGTGCAATGGCACCGCATTTGCAATAAGAGAAAGGAAGGAAAACCCATTTGTCTGTGCACAAATAAAACGTGTAAGTGCAGTTCGCAGGCAAAATTGGCCAACTGGACGTAACCGACTGGACGCAACTCAACTAGACGCAGCCGACTGGTTAATTAAGAGGCCGAGGCCGGAATGTACGCTCACAGTACTCTGTGTTCGATCTATGATTCATGTACTGGGCAGAACGGATGCCTTCAGCAAGATTTTTCAAGTTTTTACTCAGCAGGCACAACAAGTGTTTAGACCTTTGTGTTTATCGGCAGGCATTTGATAACCGATGAATAAGCCATAGATAGGATCTAGAGCAGTGCTCTGCAGCTCGTGTGCTGCGGAAAACCGACAAACATACTCTTTCAAATAGAAAAAATTATGTTTCTGTAAAATAGCAACCAATAAACGTAAAAAATTCATTATACAGTATATCTCAATATGTAATGTCAAGACCTTTTTTAGCCTTTACTAAATTTCGAACGCTTTTCTTCATCAGAAGCTATAACTTTCTTTGTTTTCAGGACGCTTTTATTATTTTTGCCTTTTTTAGCCTTTACTAAATTTCGAACGCTTTTCTTCATCAGAAGCTATAACTTTCATTGTTTTCAGGACGCTTTTATTATTTTGCATCTGGCAACTGCTGCCAATAGCAAATAAATTTGTACCCTTTTGTTTATTGTTCTCCCTCTTGAAACAAACAACTATCTTCAATCCAAATGTTTATAGCGAGTAGTAATATTTCATCCTACACATAGCTGTACCTGCCGGGGATTTTACAATTACCCCAGCAAGTTTCTAAAAATAGGGTGACAATTACCCCGGCAACTTTGGCAAAATCAAATTTTTTCGAGCAACGACAAAAAATATTGGGGCAAAACCGAATTTTTTTGGAAGCGATTGGAAAACGTCGGAAAACGTCGGCAAAATCATAAATTTTGGGCAGCGAAAAGGAGTTATTTGGCCAAAACAAAATTTTTGTGCATGAAAAGGGAGCACTAAATTCAAAAAAAGTTAAAGATCTGAGATGAAAACCTGTTTTTGAAAGGACTATATTTTTGAGACGGAAGTCGAGAAATCGGAAACAGATTCAAACAAAAAATTGAAAATCTTTTTCTTTAGTCTTTACCATATATTTTAGAGGGAATTATTTCTTATATTTGTAAATTACTAAACAATCATGACTCAGGCAAACGTCACAAAATTTGTGAAAAACTGTATTGCCCCCACTCTTTTTCGGCTGTTCGGCTGTTGCTAACAAAACTATTACTTACAAAACTGCTAAATATTTATTTTCACTAGATTTGTGAAAATATTGATAGAATATTGAAGTTGATAAAATATTCCTCGGCCCATCTATATAAAAATATCAAAAATATTGAAGTTTTTATATAGATGGGCCGAGGAAAAGGGGTTAATAACAAATAATTATTTATTTTTTCAAAAAACCCAGATTTGAAGAAGTTTTCAAAAATAAAACATGGACACAACCAGATGGGACAAAAATGAACAGATCTGCTTGAAAAAAATTAAGACTGAGAGCCCTGGTTCAAACTTAGAAGGTTAGATACTAACATGTTTCTATTTACACTTATTTACTTCAATTACAACATTTAAGACAACTTATTTCATCATAATAAAAACGTTACCTACCTGATGCTGCCGGAGAGTAGGCTGACTCTTATTTGTGACAAAGCTACATCACTGTATGAAAGAGTCTATGAAACGTTTGAAAAAAATTTTTAACTATATTGATAACTACAGTTTGCTTAAGTGTGAAAACATGAAATTAAATTTTTGACTAACTAACAAAACGTTGCAGTTTTAGTTATTCACATTGCCGTGACGATGAAAGCAACAACAAAGCTTGAATAGCAGATGTAGCAATCTTTTGTATGAGTTGCACATTATAAACCCTAAATTCATATATGTTGGAGTTTGTCACAAACTTTACTCGGAAATCCAAAAGAACAAGTTGAACCAAGTAACCCAAATACTAGCGCTGAAGTAAAGATGTGTCTATTTTTTTAAAATTTATTCCTGCTCAAGAAATAGTTTGCCGTGAGACTGAAGCTCTTAATACAACTAGTTTCGGTTAAGTTAGGTTGATTTGTCTCTAACTACAAAGAATAAATTTTTACAAAACTTGATCAATTCACAATAAAAACTTTGCTCCAATAAGGCTTTCGGTGTAAAAATGTGAAGTTTGACTCAATAATGGACTACCGAGAATCACTATTAGCCTATTCGAATTTTGATAAATTATTAGAAACCCCAAAGCGCATATGCTTAGTAGGAAGGAACACGGCATAGATAAACACAGTTGAAGCAGTTTAAGTTTAACTATGATAACTTGTTAACCAAATAATAAAAATATTAACTGGATAGCAATACTCTGGCATCTTTGAAAGCAGGTCGGGGTAATACCTTAACGGTTGTCCTAAGTTGAACACCTATGACATTATCTTGCGAGAAAAAAGGCAACCGAGATCCTTGATGAGGATTTTTGAAGTCGCCTTAAATATAGCAAAAACATCTAGTTTCAGCAGCCGTAATACTATAGAAAAGCTGAAAAAAATATTTCTCATTCCAATATAATTTTGCCATAAAAACACAAAAAAATTTCAAAATTTAATTTTTAACGGCAACACTTGAAGCAATGGACTATCAATCAATAAAGAAAGTTCTTACTACAAAGCCTGCGGGTTGTTGCTGTCCCTGCCCTTGCAAGATGACACCCGATTGGATTCTCGCAATTAATCGTGCAAGCCTGCAATTGACGTCTCATGCGCCGACGACGGCAAGCTACGATGCAGCGATAAAAAGCAGAAAACTCACGATTCCAAACCAGAAATCTGCGCAAAACAATTTTAAGAGTTTAAACTATCGCGTTACATCTCAAGAGCAATAAGGTTCAAATTTTAGCGGGAGTTATAGACCCAGTGTCATAAACTTTTACTTGGGAATCCAAAAAGACCAGTTGATGACCCGAATACCTGCGCTGAAGTAAAGCTGAGTCTAATGGATTCCTTAGAAAATTTCTCTCCGCAAACAGACAGAACCATTTTCTCTAACTATAAAGAATATATTTATAAAATTCACAAAAACATTGCTCAAACTCTAGCACTATTCTAGCGTCACCTCAACTTGTTGAGTTAACAACTCAATGGCTAGTATTAATTAATCTCCAGGCGTCAAAATTTGACCCTAAACAACTACGGCCCAGAAAAACACGACCGCAATGGGAATCGGAATGGAAAAAATGTGGATTTCTCTGAATAGCGATTAAATTAAAGGTGCAAATCCGCTTAAAATTAAAATGCAAACAAACAATTTCAATACTTGATATGAAAAATGTATTAAAATTTAGAACTACTGAAAAAGACAAGAAAATTATTTATGGGTTTGTGAAGTTATGAAGTGTGACACCTACAAACTACAAGTGCGGTAAAAAAGACATGTAAACCAAGTACGCAAAGTAACAGGCCCGAAAAAACCCGAAATTAAGTTTTTTTGAAAGCACAATAGAAACGCCAACAATACGATCGGCATTACTTGTAGATCGATAAAAAAGTCCAAAGTTCAAACATTTTGTTCACAACTACATTATTCCTTTAACAAACTACAACTGAACTTACACCACCGCGTGTAGAACACACAACAGCAGAATCCCTTCGAACCGCTGTATCCACAACAGTAGTGGTAACCTATAAAAAAAGCATTATCAGAAAACTTGCTTCAAGTGGAAAGACAAGAAAGTCAAGCAAAATGACAATTTAAGCACACTTCCACTGTTTATTCAAAACAAAAAATCATCTTGATGTTGGCAAAGAAATAATAGTTAAATTTGTATAATTTATACACACGGTCCCTTTAAAATTTTTTACGTCCCCGCACAACCCCCCGGCTAAACACTGTTTTAGGTAGTGGTGTAAAATTGGTATATTAAGACTAAGTCTCCGTCAACAACCATTTTACAGAAGGGCATATTTCTGACTAGCACAAAAAAGCCTGCCTAATCTTTATATACGTTGCCTTCAAAATTTGCCGTTGAAACTACAAACGTGCAATTATTAGAATTGAGACCTTAGTGTTCTCATAGTTCTTCCAATAGCAGAATCGCAGTCAGGCTGGGCAGTTGTGTTCTTATTCGAACTTCGACAGTTATGTTTTAGTTGCATTAATTCTGGATCGGATCCATTTTGGAACATGCTGTCAGATTCGGGTCTTCGATCCTTTGCAATACGAGACCCAAGTATCGACTTTCACAGTGGCATTGGAATTAATAAACGACATTAATTTCCTTTGTGGCAGGTTGACATTTACTCTTAGTTCTTCTTTACCTCCATCTTTGTCACGACTGCCATTGTGACACGAAAAGTTGTTGGCATGGCTTTTTTAAGCACAAATAAGTATTTAGTTTCAAGACATGTTCATGTACAAATGCTAAAAATTTTCTTTTGACGGCAAGTAAGTATAAACCACGGTTAAGTTTTATTACAACGTGTTTCAATAGATTAACTATTTGAAAAGCTTCCTTTAAAACAATGTCGCACACCAGACCGGCTTTGTAAAAAGACAAACCTAAACACCTTGAAACGCACGTTCTGTTTTCAACCAAAAATTGTCACAAACAATGCTGTCAAAATAAAATTTAAAAAAAGCAAAAGTTTTAAAAATAATTGCATCTTTGCTCGTTTACACACGTTTATTAAACAACAATAATTACATTTACAAAAAATACTTAGCCAAAATAACCTTATTCAAATAGAATACTTTTCGTTCGTTTACTGTAATAGCTTGATGACTTCGATAGATAATGACCCGGAACAGACGCGCGATTTCAACTTGATAAAATTATGCTTGGAGTACGCGTCCAATAATTGTTCGAGAAGAAGGCGATAATTAAGATTAAGAAGCGTTTGAAAAAAACACCGCGTCATCGATTAACACAATACCACGACCAAAAATTAAACTCTTTTTTATTTTATTTCAATTACTTTAAACAAAATTTGTAGTAAAAACAAATAAAGACCAAAAAAAGAGTTTCTCTTCGTCATGATCGGTTGATCGTACCTATGCGAGTGAAGACTCTTTGTTTGCTCTTCACCATGTTTTTTTAGTAAAAACTATCTGAGATAGCTTTTTCAACAAAAAAAGTACCCTTTATTGCATTAAAAATTGGCTAATTTTATGTTGTAAGGGATTTTTTTACTCAAAAGCTTTGGCAAAAAAGACACAAGATTTAACCAAAAATCAAGAAAAAAACGCAAGATCACAAGATCAAAAGCAAAAACACAACGCGTGGCGCCAGTAGTCACAAACATGCAAGAAAGGTTTTTGTTATATTGAAATCCATTTTTTAACAATACTAAATACAGTACAAAGTTTTAGTAAAAAAACGAGAAGTTGATTTGACCTTTAACAAAATTTTAAAAAAATTGCAGAGGCCTAGAAAATATGAATTTGAAATTAACCTTGAAAAGATCAGGTAAAAGTAAATATAAAAACTTACTGTCACAGTGCCATTGATCACCGTTCGGTGTACTACAGTATTCAGCCTAAGCAAAAATAAGTTAAACATATTTTAAAAGAATTATTAGTTAGGCATGTTGGCGTATGTCTAAAGTAATCGTCAAAAGAGATTTTGTCCTTGGAAAGTAATCCGCCGAAAGCCAGGGGATTATCACAGAGCCCCGAAGAACCCGAGTTCGATGATCAGTGAATCCGAGTAATTTTTGTTTCTCGATGCGGTGACGCAACTTACCTACAATAGTAACTCCGCTTTAAGTAAAAAGCAGTAATTTGGCCATTTAATTTAGACGAAAGACTATAATAGTTAGGCCTACAATTATGGCTTAATTGGTGCCGGTTCAGTGTGCGGCCTATCTTTCGAATGTGGCCTACAAAATTCTATCTCTGTTTTAGTATGTGGCCTACCTTGAAAAACCAATATATAGCTATATAAGTAGATATTGTATAGATATATGTTGCACAGTGAAACGATTAACAATAACAAGATTCCTGGATCTTTCCTTGTGGAAATGTGCATTGTGTGGTAATAGAAATAATTATATCAAAGCAAATTCAGCATTTTGAAGAAAAGGCGCGGAGTTCCAATTTATCACTTCCAAGGGCACCTTGATGAATACTGCTGGCGATATTCGAAAAGAGCTGATGCCGATTTATTTATATTATTCTTGAGGATATCAAAAAAATTTTTAATGATTGAAAACTGAATTAAATTTGTTTAAAAATGTTAAGAGATTTTAGAATTTTAGCTTATTTTAGAATTATGTTTTTTCTTGACACACCACTTTACAAACTTTTTATTCTATTATTTACTGTTGAGCACTTTGCTTGTATTAACTAACTACTCAAATATATTTATTTTAAAATGAAATAGTTCTTAAACTCATGAGTGTTCTGTCTTTGTTTAACAATTTCAAGACATTTTAGAATTGTAGCTTATTTTATACTTCTACAAATACTATCACTTAGGTAGGACACATTCAAGCCGTGAAGGCCACATATTAAACCAGCACCGCTTAATTTATATTCTTTTTGTTTAAAAATGTTCTGGAACGTTGGCAGCGTAACCGAGTAGATAGAGCGTGGTATTGATGGCGAACACGAACGACACCGTCACGGTTTAAAAATTACTTGCCTCATTCTATTGTGTTAAATATGAGAGACAATTTACGCCACGTTACTTTTCTCTTCATAGAAGTCCTAGCAAGCAGCTCTAAATTTCGCTCATATCTCTAAATATGAACTATAAAAACAAATAAAAAATTTTCATTTGGACAGCAATATCTTGAAATTTTAGAAAGCAGATTGATGTAATTGCTTACAGTTGCTCTAATTAAACGCTTTTGACGTTTTCTTACGAGCCAAAAAAATACATAAAATATATACAATGCATTACATAATAAAAACAATCTTAGAAGCGTCATTTTGAAATCCGAAATAACGATTGTGCTCTGAATTTGATTGCAATACAAATGAAAATTCTTGCTACTACATAAAAAAAATTAAAACTTCTTATATAAATCAGCAGTTTATTAATTAACCTACCTAAGCAGTAGTAAAGCTTGCCATTACGAACAGGCATGAAACCAAACATGCAAAAAAAATCCATTGTAATATGTTTTTTAATTATAAATAATCAGTGAAATTTGCTAAATCTAAGTTACTAAAATTGTCTCAGATATATCTGCATAATTTTGTTTTTATCAGAAACAAAAAAGTTGATTTAAGTTAGATAAAATCTAGCTATTTTTTGTAATTAATTTTAAATCTGTAACTGATTATTAATAAATATAGATCGTAATGATTATAAATTAGATAACCTCCAACTGGAAAATTAAGAATAGAGTTGGAAAACATTTAAATGTACTCGTTTTATAATTGAAAGTGAGCTACGCGGATTCACTATCCATTTCTGCAACAATGTGTTGGCCAGCACAGTCACTTGCAGAACAGGTTGCATCTATTAATAGAAGCTATACGAGCGTTAACGCCCTTTTATACTTGGTTGGTGTTTGAAACGAACTCAAAAAATTTCAAAGCCAAAGCAGAAACTCTAACTCATAAATCAGCGTTTCTTAACCTGGAGGTCTTGATGACATAGAGGGTCGTCTAGTACTTTCATGGTGGTCGCAACAATATTTTATACAATACTTTTCAAATCTATATCTACGTACAATAAACCGAACGCAAAAGGAGTTGAAGGCTATATGAAAATTAAAAGAACTCACAAACCGAAAAAAGTCACGAAATAGTGAGAAACATTATAATACTGTTGAACACCGTTTTCTCAAACTGTTCCGTTAAACGACAGTTTGCAATTATGTCAAATGAGCTTGCGTAAACTTTAGATATTTTTAAAAAAATTTCACGTTCTTATTTTATATGTTATGTTCCGTTTTGACAAAAACTTAAGTAGCTTTAGTATTGGACGTGCGAGATATAAAATCAAATTTGGTGAACATTTTAAAAGTAATCACTCTCATTCACAAAACAAACCCATAAGATATATTTTAAGAGACAAACTCTAATATACCACATATTCTATAAAGAATTTCCTATAGCAAGAAAAAGCACCCAATTCTTTTAAAGGTTAATAATTTTTTCTGACAAAACTCATATTTCTTCTTTGTTTTGTTTTCATTCCAGATTTTAGTTAATGATTTGAGATATTGCAGTTGAGTTGTTTGAGTTTTTGTGGCTGTGTAAAAGCCGTTTATTCTATAGAGAGATAAAATTGTTAAGTTTGTGTAGCGGACAAAATATTAAGATCATTATTAGCCATTAAGGCGCTCATTCAATCTTAAAACTCGCTAGCACGAAGTTGTTGAAGTGATTATTCGCAGCTGTGGCGCTGGAATTGTTTTAAAGTTTGGTAAAGCTTGAAAGCCAAGTTTTGGTAAATTGATTAAGTTTGGTAAATTTTTTAAAATATATTATTTTTAGTTAGAGACACTGGCTTCTGTCTGTCTGCGGCGAGAAGCTTTCTAAAGAATCAATTCGAACTTAGCCGGAACTAACTGTATTAAGAGCTTCAGTCTCGCGGCAAACTATTTCTTGAGCCGAAATAAATAAAAAAATAGACACAGCTTTACTTCAGGGCGATTTTTTGGGTTATCTAGTTCAACTGGTCCTTTTTGATTCCCGAGTAAAGTTTGTGACATCATCCAAACGTAAAAAAGCTTATTAATAATAATCATTTGGTTTACCATAGCAAAACAATTTGTTAACAATTTTATATTTTTTACATTTAAACATACAACTGTATGGAGCTAATAATCACTAAATTATTAAAAAAGAGCTTGAAATAACTTTTCTGATGAAATCATCTTTAAAAGACCTGAAAGTCTATAACAGTGCTTCTTAACCGAGTGAATGAAATTTTTGTAAAGATAAACGAATAAGAGTATCCATTTTGTGTTTTAGCATAGGTATCCCACAAAAATTTTTTCCTTTTGTTGCTTTGAAAAAATGTTTTGTAAAACAAATTTGTGGATTGAGTTTATTGCCACAATTTGTATTGTTAGTGTGGTGCATAAATGCGGACAAGAGTTTAACTATAAAATTTTGATGACCCGTACATAAAAATTTTAAAATAGAGTACATCTACAACGAAAATAGCTTAATTTGTAATAAGTTCATGTTTTACAGTATTATGGGCATTTGAGTAGTTCTGCTATGACAAAAGAAATATCAATTTTGACCATAAGAATTTGAAAAAAATCCAACGATTTTATTTATCAAGAGAACTTCACCGAAAAAAATTTTAACAAAATAGCAGCAAAATAAAACAAAATGTTAAAGTTTACCAGCAAAAATTACAATATTTAAAGCGTTCAAAGGAAAAGCAAAGAATAGCATCTTAATATAAATTATGTTTTTACAGTAAAAAATGACTGAAAAACTGTCAAATTCACAATAACGCAAGTTTAATTACCACTGCTGGTTTTATAGAGACTTAAGTTGTAGATGCTGTTTGTCGAACTTTTATCAGGATTAATAAAGGAAGAGAAGTCTTGATGATTTTCTTTCTCGGTTTCAACTTGCTGGTAAGTCGATGGCATTTCATTTCTGGATGGATTTATTGTCTACAATTCAAATTTTACATCGTGAAAAATCGTTAAATAATTGCAAATTAATTCAAGAGAAATTCGGTAGTAGTAGATGGCAAAAAAATAATGGAAGTAGTCTTACCGCCCTGGATTTCTAAAATTTAGATTTTTTTGAGGTGAACAAGGTTTTTGAAAATAAAAAATTGCTATATTGAACCGTTTAATGTAAACATTCTTTTTATGTTCAATTTCCATTACTAAGTGATAAATCATTCAGATTTAAAAAATTTTCACGACGAAAAAAGCATTTAGTCAAAAATATTTGAAAAACTTTTACTTTAAATTACATGTAGATATTATTATTTTGCAATGAATTGTTATAGATTTAACGGCACTTTATAAGTTTGCAAATCTTTTTCTTTGTGTCGCAGTTCAATCAAAAAACACAAATAAAATTTTTTTTTAACAATTTACCAACAATGCAAAACGTTTATGTTCAAACATCTATAAGTTACGTAAAAGCATGGTTACGTTTTGATGTAGTTGTTATAACCTTGTTTACGCTTAGTATTGTTCTATTATTATTATTATTATTATCATCTCTTTTTGTCCTTCTGACTTGCAGAAAAACGTCGGAGTCGTTATACGAGAGGCGTTCAAAAAGTAATGCCAACAGGTTTCTTTTTATAACATTGAGTTTTAAAAGTACACAAATTGTGCATCACAAGAAAGTATTAGGTTGTTGCATAAGTTCCCGCCGTTACATAAAAATATTTGTTTTACAGCCGCTTTTTTATATTTGCCGAAGTGTTATATACAAAGCCTGCGCTCTTCTTTATAGATTAAGATCTTCTTTTTTGTCTCTATTATTTATTTGTTTTTTTTTAGAACCGTCAAATGGATTGTCAAGTAGACAAAAATTTACATTTTCGACACCTCCTTCTTTTTGCCGTTAATCGAGGTCAAAAAGCGAGTAAAGCTGCCAGAGATATTTGTGCCGTATATGGAGAAGACGCTATGGCTGAGAGAACTGCTTGAGATTAGTTTTCCAAATTTAAACACAATAATTTCGTTCCGGAAGACCAGCCGAGATGGACGAGAACCAACTCAAGGATTTTTTGAAGGAAGATGACCGGCAAACACGCAGAGAACTGGCTGAAAAAATGAATTGTGATTTTATGACAATTTCACGCCACCTTCAGTCAATGGGGTTTACTTAAAAGCTTGGAGCTTGGGCCCGCACAAACTCACTCAAAAATAGAAGGATAAGCGGTTTTCCATTGCTGCTCAAAATCTTGCTCAACACCAAGCAACCCATGGCCACAAGCAATGATTCTTATACAGAATCATTACTGGAGAGGAGAAGTGCTGTTTGTAGGTGAATATGAAACAAACAAAAGAGTGGGTGAGTCCTGGAGAAAAGCCTAAACTCAGGATCAAGACAGACCTCCACCCAATGAAGACAATGATATGTGCATGGGGGGATTGGGAGGATCTGATCCACTGGGAGATGCTTGAAAAGAATACGACAGTAGAAAAGAATCTCTATAGAGCTCAATTAAATTGAATCAATGAGGCTATTTAACAGAAAAATCCAGATCGACAAGGCCAGGTGATCTTCCTCCATGACAATGCTCGACCATACACCGCACAAATTATCAAGACGGCACTTCAAGAGCGCTATTGGGAGGTCCTTCAAAATCCTCCTTATTCCCCACACCCCTCCCCAATGGATTTTCATCTCTTCCGCTGCCTTTCAAATGAAATGAGAGGACTTAGTTTAAAAACCAGGACCTTCTTGCAAATTGACTCAACAACTTCTTTAATACTCGAACTAAGGATTTCTGTCGAAATGAAATCAAAAAATTATGAAAAGATGTGGAGAAGTAGTGAACAATGAAGAACAATACATAACTGACTAAATTGTTATTATTTTTGTTTTTAAAATTCTTTGATTTTGTTAAATATGTAGTTCTTTGATTTTGTTAAATTATTATTTTCATTATTTAAATTCTTTGATTTCTTGTAAAATACATATTCAGAAAATTGCGAAAACTTATGCAACAACCCAATATATAGCATGAGCATTTCATAGTTACTTCTCAATGTAATCTCCCGCTTTCCGAACCGCCTTTTCCCATCTTTTAATGAGTGCACATATTCCTTCATTGTAAAATTTTACAGGCTGCGTTTTTAATCACTTTCTAATAGCAGTTTTGACCTCTTCATCACTGGAGAAATGTCGCTCTCTCAAACTTTCTTTGAGGGGCCCATACAAATGGAAGTCAGACGGTGCCAGGTATGGCAAATTTGCGGGATGTGAAATTGATGTCCAGCTAAATGAGCTGATGACTTCACGGGTTTTGAGGCTGGTGTGAGGCCTAGCGTTATCATGTTACAATAAAACCTTAGACATTTCCAAAGCAGGTCGAACTCTTTGTATTCTTGCTTTCAACTTTTTTAATGTATCGATGTAAACATCTAAATTGATTGTTGCTCCTTTGGACATGAAGTCTACCAGTATCACACCACCACTATCTCAGAACACAGTCACCATCACTTTTCCTGCAGACTGCTGAGATTTGAACTTCTTCGAGTGTGGTGAGGTGGAATGGCGCCACACCATTGACTCTGTTTTTGACTTTGGTTTGAAGTGTTGAACCCAATTCTCATCTGCGGTCATTAGTCGCTTCAAAAAGGTTTTGTCACTATGACAATACTCCAGAAGTTTAGAACAAGCTTCTAGGCGGGATTATATTGCAGAAATTTAGAATAAGCTTCTAGATATGACTTAATTTTGGAGCTGCTTGCTGAGATCGCGAAGCAGAGAAAAACACCCTAAAATGAATTTCTTCATTACAACAGAATGACGTAAACAGGCTTTGAACCATCACTGTGTTGATCACATTTACCAAGAACATGACTTTTTTACTCACTTGGCCACGCTACCCGCAGTTTGAAAAAGCAAATCATTTTTGTTTTATATTTTTAATGTTTTTACAAAATTATGACAACTTTTCAAAGATATTTTTTGATAAAGTATCATGCTTTTGTATCTGCTTCAGTAGTTCGGTCGCATAACTTGCTTATTCTTATTTATGAGTTTTATCTTAATGGATTATTGTTGATTATATCTACTGTATTAGCTTAGGTTTTAGGTTCAATTGAATGACTGAGTCAATAAAAGTTGGAAACAAAGCTACTGAGTAATTGAAGCGTCCGGGAAACGGATTGAAGAGGGATTTTATGTGTACGGAGAAGAAGAAGTGGACGATATATCTCTGGATGCGCATTGGTGTCTTCCTATTCCAAGGCATGCACATATAAAGAACAAACAAAGGAAACCAGACAGCCAGAAATCTATAAAACAAATTATAGATAAAATAGTTGCAGTCTTACTTTGTACTTCTACAGGAGATTTTATTTTTAATTATTAAATTTTTTTACTCATTTTCGAAACATATATTTCTTTTATGCAAGATATAAAGCTGAATTCTTATGCAATACTTAATAAATTATTTAAAAAGTTCAAAGCGTTTTGTATTCTACAAAAATAGAAAAGACCTAGAAATTCATTTCAAGTTGTTTATTACTTTAAGATCCAAAAGCCGTTTTTTCTAACGTGAACATACGAGTACTAGTTACTTTTGTCTTTATCTGATTAAAAGTAGATTATATTACTACTGCTGGCACCAGTATGCAGCAAATACAACTCACACCATAGCTCCCATGTTCTTGTGAAATAACAACATTTATGACTTGTGCTTTTGCAACAAAATGCAGTTGAATTTTGAATATCTAAAAAACATTCGTTGTAGATAGTCATATACGTTTGATTTAATGTTTCTCAATCTTTTTTTAAATTAATGTTTGCTTTTTATGAGTTTTAAAGGTCTATTAAAATTTGATGATTTATTACCCACAACCTATATGCACTGCAGTTTTAAAATTTAATCAGATTAAAGAACTGTTTCTTCAAATTTTGTTACAGAAACCAAGTTTTTCAAAAAAATAGCAAAAAAATATGCAAATTTTTAGTTAGTAAATCGCTAAGACGTTTTTGAAAGAGTCTAATTATGCAGTTTTAAAACTATAACATTTAATTAAGATTAGAGAAAAAGCACCATATCGGGGAGTACAGCAATATCAAAATTTTGAGGGCTTTCAAAATTTTAACTAATTAATATTGATAAAAGAATGATATCAAAATTTTATACTTTGCTGTAATATTTTAAAAGTTTACAAACTTACTAAAAAATTTTACTTTCCAGCCTAATAGTTCTCAACCTTTTTAATTTCATGGACCCCCTTAACCAATATTCAAAACTAAATTCCCCCCAAATAGAAATTCAGTTTGTAGCCTAATAAGTATGTTTCTATCAGTATGCAAAGAAGAGAAACTAAATTTTTACAATTTAACCTAAATTTGATAAACTTTTCAGACTAATATTTATTACTACAAAATTATTATTATTGCCAAATAAAAAAAGCTCAAGAATGCTAGCTTTTTGTAACACCAAAACCATAGCTATTATCAAAAAATTAATACCATAATTATTAACAAAAAGCAACAATTGACCATTATGAAGTATGCAAAGTAAAAAAAAACAATTTACTCAACAGCTTATATAAAAGCCAATTTATACCAAAATAAACCGCACTTTTGAAATCTTCTTCTTATAAAAAAATCTATGAAGTATTACAATTAATATCTAAAATATTCAATTGCATTTTAAAAAATTTTTCTCTTAAAAATACACAATTTTTTCCTAGTGGGGAATTTCCTTTGGTTTAAAAACCCTGTCCCAATCCAATAAACGCCGCTCCTTATTCAAAGCGTTAATTTGTTTTATTTTGTGGTATTTAGTCTCACCATGCTTACCATTCCAACCATTTAACCATTACGCTGAAGCGTTGAGTGAAATAAAAAAATAAAGCAACAAAGAATAATCCTCCCAACCCTCGCTGTGGAAACGGGCCTTAAGAGTCTTAGAGAAATAAAACTAAAATAAGGTGCACTTTATAAAACATTGCATGTAAAATATTGACGGTTTTTGTGGTGCAATTCATCGTAATACTGATAAAAGCAGCGTTACACGTCTTAACAATGAAAGCATATTGGCAGCAACACTGCTTGCAAGACGTCTTTCGTTGCAGAAAACAGTTTTTGTTAAATACTTTAATGTGTGATGAATTATGTTTTTAAATATTCCAGCTTGTCTGTGTTTTTTGCATATAGAAAATAAAAAAAGCCATTTTTCTACTTCAAAGATTTACTTTCGATAAGCTTTGTTTTATTCTGGAAACTGTGTTTGTTTGCAGGACATTACTTTGTTATTAGTGTCAAACTTTCTCTGGCTGCATTTAGAAATCTAATTCTATCAAATTTCGCTGTTCATAAATACTTTGTTATTTACTACGGGCATATTTTGATGGTTATATGACCACATTTATTTCATCTTCACTGTACTCAGAATCGTCCACAACAATGGTTTTTAATTTTTTTCATTTCGCGACCCAATTTCCAACTCAACAATCATCAAGTTGAATACCATTGGCCAACAACAATCAACGCCTCCTTATTAGGGACCTCTAGCGAGACATTATTAAGCATAACTTTGTGAATTTGGAAACAGTCGTAATGATAATAGTCTTTTTTTAACTTTTTACGATTTTCAACTTTTGTAAACAATCTAAAAACACTTTAAATGAATAACTAACTCATAAATCTTACAGCAAAAATGTTGATTTTCATAAAAAGATTATCCCATTTTATGTGAAAATCAAATTAATTTAATTTTAAACCTTGACGTTTTTTTATTTTTTTATTTTTATCTCTATATTTATCCTCCTGACTCGCAGGAAAGCGGCGGAGGCGCTAATACATAGGGTAAGCAATTACCCCCACCTGCTTCCGGAGATGCCAAGATATTGCTGTCCGCTAGTAATTTAGTAGAGATATTACTGTAATTTAGAACTGCTTGCCAAGACCGCCAAGCAGGGGAAAGTGCCGTAAAGTGTCTTTCCCAAGGACACAACAGAATGACGCAAGTGGGTTTCAAACCGAGACCGTGTTGATCATCATCGAACCGAGACATGACTTTAAAGATTGCTAGACAATTATTTTAATATGGTATTTTCAAGCATCTTTTGTTTCGGAAATTTACAAGACTATAGCATGTTTCGACCACAAGGCATAATAATGTAAGGCTTTTCCGATGACTTTTGCAGAAATAGTTTGCGAAAATTTGCTCATAAATAACTCCGACACTTCCCGCATTTAAAAGCTAACTTTTCACGAGTGTCTTCTGTAAATATTACTCTATAAGTTAAAATTATTTTAAACATTATTTAATTGAATTAATGTATATTGAAATGAGATTAACCAAATGCGGTCCTATTTGTAATTTTTTTTTTTGCAATAGTTCAGCTAAGCCTTCAGCA
Organism: Diplosoma virens; assembly: GCA_963680785.1. Taxonomy (NCBI): domain Eukaryota; kingdom Metazoa; phylum Chordata; class Ascidiacea; order Aplousobranchia; family Didemnidae; genus Diplosoma; species Diplosoma virens. The sequence continues at coordinate 5,991,853 of OY796891.1, forward strand.
ACCTCAAAGATTAATGGACTGTCCCAAAGGGTCTTGTTTACTGTTTGGAATTACCAACCTTCCAGGCTTTGGACATTCCCTAAACTTTAAAAGGTAATAAACTAAATTCGGAAATTAATAAACAAAAACCAACCGAGACTTTCATGTTTTATTTTGATCCATATAAAATCGGTGTGAACTTGATCAAGAAATCAAATAAAGAACCTAAAAATTCCTAACTTTTTCGTAAAAAACGTATCAATGTTTAATTATTAATCTTGTGTCCTCGTTGGAAGAGGAGGTAATGGGATGTTTCCTTATTTGGATTTTCAAGATTTAGCACACAGTATAAACGTTTTATAGTTAAAAATGCTTTTTTTGCTCGTGTATGTTATAGGTATTTTCTGTAGTTTTGTTTTTGTTTTTTTTGTGCAGAAATCTTTTCAAGTTTAACTCGTATATAGATCTAATTAATTTTTAAAAAAGTTTTTTTTATTATTGGCCTTCACTACTTCTACTATTACTTTTTAGCGAAACCAACCGTAGAAATATTTTTGTTTCTTTAACTGCAAACAGCTGAGTTCATGAAGTCATGAATAAAAACATAAAAATAGTGTGTTACCGCAAAAATACCAATCTAGTATTATAATCTTATAGGTTGTTCATATCACAAAATGGCTGGTATTTTACTTACGTTGACAAACGGAGGCTAAAAATTTTCAAAATAAATATTTTATTTATTTCATGCAATTAGACATTTTTTCAAACGTTAACTTACTCACCAGTGGTGGATATTGGGTGAGGCGAGTGAGACGATCCGCTCGGGCCCCTCCTTTTTTAGAGTTATCGAGGGGCCCGATTTTTTTTAAAATGTCGTGTGTAGTTTAATGTTGTGGTATTTTACGTGGTTTCATGAACCTCACAAACTCTCAAAAGTTTGGAGTTTTCAGCAAATAGGTGAAATGTATGTCACATAATATGGTATATAGGATAATGTTGGCAGAACACTTAAAATTTAAAACAATAATGCATAAAATTTTTTCAGTTTCTAAATAGTGCACAACAACTATGTAATGTAAACTATTCTTAATAGTCAAATTGTTATAAAAGTTATCTAAAAGTTATTAAAATTTAGCAGCAACAACTTTACAACTAAAAATATGCATAACAAATAGAGAAATCTTGTTTTAAATTAAAATTTTTTACTTATAAAAACACTACTTTTAAAATTAGTTGTGTTTATGCATACAATATTAATCGCTTTCTATAATTGCAATGAAATAATGACATACAAAACAAAAAATTTACAAACACTAAAAATAAAAAATACATTTTTTTTCTTTATGTAGCAAATGCTTTATGTACAATAAAAAGTAATAGAACACTAAATCCAGTCTACAAATGTTTTACCGTTAACCAAATTTATATAAAAATTTTCACTTTTTTTCAAAGTTTTAAATTGATTAATATGCAATTTGTTCATTTACTTAACTTTAAGACTTGATTGCAACTTTTTGGTCAGGAGTTTAGCAATTTTCAAACTTGACATTTTGACAACTGGTTTGTGAGGTGATCTGGTAAAAACAACTGTTAATTAAAGTTAAAATTTTATATATTGTCATTTTGAAAAATTTGAATTAGAAATTATTTAGGTAAAGCATTTTTATTGTAAATGATAACTTTTAAAGGTAACCTAACATAGAACAAGCTAAATGGCTTCTTACATCAAATTTAGTTGTGATTATCAGGTGGTCTATTATGCACCAATAATCATAAGATTAAATAATTTTGAAAATATTTCACAACACTTTTATTATTTTAAAATTTTATTTTAAAGCTAGCATTATTTCAAGTTTGTATTGCATATTTCTATACCTTTCAGAGAAAAATCTTCAGAAGATTTAATTAAAGCAGCATAAGATGAAAATATTAAATAAATAATTGGCTACTTTATAATATATTAATAAATTAACAAATTTGTTTTTTGGGTTAGTATTTTTTTGACTCATTTGTCTAAAAGCAAACATCATTTTTTTTAACAAACTTTGTTAACTTTCAAATATAATTTTAACTTTTTTTGCAAAAATTAAGGTATTCATATTTCACAAAGGTTTATGTTACCAACATTTCTTAATCTTTTTTGTGTTAAAAAACCGTAACAAAGGCTTCTTTTTCTAATAATGTCTTAGGCCATAGATTTTTCGATTCTTATGATAAAACTTGTTTTACATTGTGGAATCGGCATAATTCTTGAGATTTAACATTGTTTTGCTCAACTGGCTTTATTGTTATTGTTATATGTACCCAATAAAAAAAATTGTTTTTATTGTTGTTGCTATGTAATCAGTGTAAATTTTTGAAGTTGTTCTAAAAAGAGATCAGATTTTTTTCTGTGATAGAAGCCTACCTATTTAGTCATTTCAATTTTTAATTTTGTTGAAATATATTTTAACCAATTTATTATTTTTTTAGACTATCAAGACTATGGCATGAGTGTGTATTATGTAGCGGTGGGAAAGTTTTAAAAATATACCTCTATAATAGATTGTTTGCATGCTAACAGTAGTCCAACAACTTACAACTTTCAAATTCGAACCGAGTTCGAGTCCTTTTCAAAAAGTTCGAACCGTTTTAAAGTCCAAGACTACCAAAAATAATGTAATTTTAGTATAAGTCCTTGAAAACATGAATCTGAGTCTACGAAATTCGAATTTTCAAAACCATTTTCCCAAGTCGTTTCTATGCATTGCATATAGCTTAGCTTACTAAGCACACAAAACAACTCCAAGTCAACAACTATTGATTTGAGGACTTGGATGAGTCCTTGCTTTTTGTAAAAAAGGCTCAAATCGAGTTCAAGCAATGATGGAATTCAAAATTTTTTAAAAAATTAACAAGTTCTTTTCCCTATAGTATAAAAGTTATGAATAATACGTTCTTTCATTATCAGAGATATAAAAATATAAAGATTACGTTTAATTAAGAACGAACGCGCTCGCTGAACGTTATAACATTTATAAGAACGTGTTTGCGCAAAGCGGTGCAAACTCCTTGAATCCCATTATTGAATTCAAGTCTGTCCAAGACTTTTTCAAGTAAAAAAGAAGAAATTTAGTATAAGCATATTCATGGGAAGAAAGAGTTTAAAAGTGATCTCACCCCTTTGAAAAATGAAAGATATGCAGACCAATTAAAAGACAATAGAGCAGTAAAAAAATGTAGAGAAAAAAAGATTTTCACACTATTTTATACTAACTGTGTTTTTGATTTGTAAACCCGATGCTACGACAGTTGATCGAATGACAGTTGACCCAACAACATTTGATCGAATAACACTTGATCGAAACGATATTTGATCTAATTTACAGTAACAAAGAGATTGTTTAATTGCAGAAACATACAAAAATAAATCTTTTTTTTTATCAAGTGTCATTTTGATCAAATACCGTTTCGATCAAATGTCGCTTCGATTATGTGTTGTTTTGATTAAATTAAGACAATTTTTTTTTTTTTTTTTTGATTTTTTGCCAATGTCAAGGTCAAGGTTTTTTAACAAAGTGACGTCATTGTTGGGGGCTCCTAATTAGGATTTTGCCTCAGGCCCCTAATTTTAAATATCCATCACTGTTACTCACCATAGCAAATTAACTTGTTTGAACAAATTTGAAAACTTTAAAAAAATGATGGTTATTGAAGTAAAAAAGCTCTTTTGTATAAGAACAAATTAAAAATTTATTACCTAACTGAAAGAGTACCATTTAAATGTGCGAAAACAAAACATTATTACAAATTAACGAATACACATTTTTTCTTTCCTGCTGTTGTTTTTTTTTGTGTGTGCTTTAGGTCATCTTTTGTACTAATCAACAATTCTACTTGCTAGTCTCTACACAATGTAACAATTGCTCGATCCTACATTTATTTTAAATAGTCTTTTAACAGACAAATAGATGATTCTGATTCCAGTTTAAGCTTTTTTTGATTGTAACAAGCTTTTAACTCGTAGATTTGAATTAGGAGTTTAAAGAATAAAAAAGTTTAATCAATGTGTTACAAAATAATCTACAATGCCTTGTCAAAAAAATAATTTTTTCTTGGATACGAGTGTAAACTGCATCCGGTTGTAAGCTTATCAATTGATAAGTCGGGATGAAAGAAGATAACCAATTACAACTTTCCCCAGGTGAACCTTGGGCAAGGTTGAACACCTGATAGTCTCCCTCTGTTGGGGTTACAAATCATCAAACAATATCAAACCAAATTAACCAGGTTGCATTTATCTCCTTTGCGTTTGTATTTTTTGTGTTTTTGTTTTTTCTCATTTTTTTCACAAGTGATAAAACCATGCAAAACCATGCAAAACTTTATTGTGGCTAGGAAACTACAAATTTTTTATCTGTAAGCAAAAAGGTTTTTATAAATTTTAAGTTTTTAGCTGATTTACAAAAATAATTTCGAAATACTCTTAATGTGTAATATTTGTTGTTCAATATATAATAGATTGTTCAAAACATAATTTTTTTGTTCATACAATAGATGTATAAAATTCAGTTGAAGAATTGACTGAATAAAAAAAGCTTTAAACTCACATCTGTGACTGTTACATAGTAACTTCCAAAAATAAATAAGGCCAAATTATTTCCTGGTGTTTCCATTATTTAATCGCAGAGGCACATTTAAAATAAAAATTAATCTATTATAATAAAACTGTAAAAAATAAAATGGAAAATATTGTCACTCATCACTGCCTTGACAACAGACAATAACTTTTAAACTCAAACCGTACTTTTTCAACCATATGTTGTGTTTCCTGTATTTACTGTATTCCCGACTAGGGATGGTATAACTGAACGAGATTGCTAAGTCCGCCTTTTTGTAACCGGTGTACGACTGTAATGCTTCCAGCATTCTCTTGTTATTAAGCACCACAGACTCGAATGTCCGAATGTAGTCACTTAATTGAACTTCAAGTAAAATACAATCGTATTTGCATTTTTTAAATTATTAGAAAGAGTTGTTGCAGGTGCAAATTAGATTTTGTTTTGAAAATTTAATAAGCAATCCGGTTAGTAATAGGCAGGTATCGTAGGCAATTGGTGCCTCACTTCCGTTGAATAAAACTCTGCAGCCCAAATGTTTTTTTTTCCTAAATTATGTGGCAAATTAAACAAGCTTTTTCAGACTTTAATGCTAAAATGTTTAATAAATGCTTTTTCTGGGTTTAAATTGTGATTTAAACTTTACAGTAGCTTTTTTCAACACTTTTGTATTGTAGTCTAGACTTATAATTAAAGATTTTTTAAAACTAACTTAAAGAAAGTAACACAACAATGATATTGGAATTTTAATGTTTTTTTTTACTTAGTTGCAGTCATTCATAATTCAACAAGACATTTCACAAAAAGAAAGACTTTTGTTTAAAAACATATTTTCAACTTAAAAAAAACAAATAAGGAGTGTGTGGGGTGGCAAAATTTATTTTTAAGTTCTATGCCTTCCCACAGACGCTTTATGAGCAACTGCTACAAATATCGTTTTCTCGAAGTTCTAAGGCCCATATGGCTTTCTGTCCATTTGAACCTTTGAAGCTATAGATTTAGTTTCAATATTGTGTAAGTTATGGTGAGAGTTAATGAAAATAAGGTTGAAAAGTTTGCTGTAAATTAAAAGCCAACCACCATTATATGTATGTTTTTAAACAATTGTTTAGACAAGCTATCACTATATTTGCATACTATTGTAAAACACACATTTTGTGGTTTTGCTATTTCTGTTATGACATTTTCTGGCATTGACAGATGTTTGGTCATTTAAAAAATACTTTATATCAGAAGAACTGCTTTATTTTCACACATCTTTTGAGGGAGTAGAAGGCCGCATTGCCCCAATGCTTCAAATTAAAAAACATGTTTTTATTAATTACTTTTTTGATTGCATTACTGTTTCTGTAACAGAGTTTACTTGCTTGTCTTAACTAAACATTTTTCAAAGCAAGTGTTGTTATGATTAAAAATTGTTTTTTTCCAGTTATGTTGTTATTTATATAATACAAAATACATGTATAAATATATGTTTGAATAAATAAATAAATTGTAATTAATAGTTAACATCAATTGATTTGTATCAGACATGGGGTTTTGCTGTTGTGCTCCTGGATCCAAAACAGGGTACAGATCACAAAAAACTTCAAATAAAATATCTGTTTTCCGTTTCCCAAAAGATCCAATGTTAAAACAGAAATGGATTAGTGCTATACCTTGAAAAAACTGGGCTGTAAATGATTCTACTAGAATATGTGCTCTTCACTTTGAAAAAAATGATTTTATAACAGATTCAACAGATGGAAACTCACGGCGTCACAACAAACGCAATTCAAAAGCTCTGAAACAAGCTCGTTTAAAACCAAATGCAGTGCCACATATTTTGCCACATCTACCTAAGTATTTGTAAACAAATACTTCTGCTGTTTGTACTACAGCTTGCTTATCTGCTTCTTCTAGACTTGGAAAAGAAAATAATTCAATTTCGAAATCTGTAAGCAAATGTTTCAAGAAGAAAACATTTCTGAATTGTCATCATTAAAAGAAAAGCTACTTCATGAAACTTTACCAAGTGGTTTCATAAGTATTGTACAGGAAACGCAAATTATACTTTTTTTATGTTGTAAATATTTCAGCAGATGATTTTAGCTCACCTCAGTTATCAGCTTTAGTTAAAGTGTCTGCAAATTTGGATCTTAACCTTTTTGTTGGTTCTAAAAAAGTGCCATTTACAGTTTATCAACATTTAATTACTTCAAACAAATTGACAAATATATCGCAATTATTAAATATTCTTGCTTTATGCAAAGCATTGTTTGCAAATTCTTATGAATCGGATAAAAGCTCTGCTTATCTTTCTTTAGCTCTGAGTTTTTTGGAAGAATACGTAGCATTGGAGTCACATAACACATCAAGTGAATCTTCCTTGGCTTTAGTAAAATTCATTGTTGAGCAGCTATCTTTAGTGAATATACCCAAACATGAAAGACGGTATTCTTCTAGTTTAATTACCACTGCTTTTTTGTGGCAGCTAACCAGTTCATCATTGTACAAAAAGTTGAGAAGTTTACTGGTTTTACCTTCAATTTCTTCTCTTTGAAAACTTTCTGTGGGTATGACAGTACAAGGTGGCTCACTAGACACCAATTATTTGAGAATCGAGTAGCAGAGGTGCCTGAACAAGAACGTATTGTTGTGCTGATGTTAGACGAAGTATACACAAGACAACGTGTGGAGTATTCTAATGGTTCTTTTATTGGTGTAACAGAAGAAGGAGCTTCTGCAAAAACAGTTCTAACATTTATGATTCAGTCTGTCAAGAGGAAATATAAAGATGTTGTCTGTCTGATTCCAATACATAAACTGAGCACTGCGCTGCTTCGTAAGTGGTTTGATTTGGTCATGTCTGCATAAAATGATCTGTTTTTAGTTGTTGCTGTTTCTGCTGATAATCATGATTGCAACAGGTAAAATGTGGTTAATGTTATCAAAAAGCTATAAAAAGTCTTTTCTTAAAACATTAAAAAAGTTTTGAATGTTTTTTTTGCTGCATTACTTTCAATAACTTTGATTGTTTGTGTTAATCTGAATTTGTTTTACTGTAAGGTTATGCTGCATGTGTACAGTGTACAGAAAAAATTCAAGCGATCAATGATATTATTACATTGTGATAATTTGCATTCAGTGCCTTTTCTACACCATCTCGCTCCCTCGGTGAAATCCTACTATTATTTATGTTAGTTAATTGAATGTTTGTTTGCTTATTTGTGTTTGAATTCAGCTTGGCAAAGTCTGATCAGAAATGTCTTGAACTCGAAGACCTTGCATTAGAGCTCTTTTGCAGTCATTCAGATCTCTTGTCATTGGAATACTAATACGTGTTTTTCATTCTGTTACTGCTTGGTGTTTAAATTTTTCCTAGGATCTGTAAAGTATATTTAGTTTTAAGTGATTTGATTTGCTGATTAGTTAATCGAAAATTTTAAAGTTTAAGCAAAGTAATTTGATCCACTGTACTCATTGTGACGTGTGTATGACGATTTGTGACGTAGTCTGCATTTTATTCTGAGCACTTTCATCATCCAACTACGTAATTCATCTTGCAATATATATTTATTAATTATTTTATTAAAAAAGTTCTAGTGAAAACCTGTAATTTTACAACTTCAAAAAACAGCACTACAGTTGTACACTTCAAAAATTATTTGGCAATCCCGTTTAGTTATACCATCCCTATTCCCGACTAAAAAACGCGTCAACAAACGGATTTTACTGTTGAAGGCCGGCACGGGCCAACGTTTTTTATAAATGAAAATCACTCCCCACCTTCCCCAATAATCGCTTCGCTTTTAATATACCAAATTTTTTATCATTATTGATTATTGCTTTTTAATCCAACCTCTAAGGTTGTTCAAATCAGAGCAGCCTTGGTGCCGGTCCTGAGCCCGGATAAATGGGGAGGATTGCGTCAGGAAGGGAATCCGGCGTAAAACACAGCCAAATATTTTTCAACACGCGTTGTAAAATCTGACTTCATACCGGATCGGTCGAGGCCCAGGAAAGCAACGACCGTTACCCAGTGACTGGGCACCAAAGATCACTGGTGGACATGCTACTTCGATGCGAAGAAGAGGTGGAAAGCAGTGGAGAAAAAAGAAGGAGAGAAATGAAGAGATGAAGAAAGCTAAGAAGATCAAGCTGAGGGTTGCTACATTAAAAGTTAGAACCATGACCGGTAAAGGATCTTCTGGAACAAAGAGGAGTGGACATACTGTGTGTGCAGGAGACTCCCTGGAAGGGGGAGAAAGCAAGATGCATAGGTGGAGGATATAAAATCTGGTAATGTGGAAGTGGAAACAAAAAGAATAATGTAGGAATCATATTGAAAAAGAGCATGTGGACAGGGTAGTGGAATTACGGAGGGTAACAGACAGGATAATATGCTTGAATATAGAGTTTGATGGTATTATGTTGAATGTCATCAGTGCGTATGCGCCACAGGTGGGGTGCATACGTGAAACAAAAGGAAACATTCTGGCTGGACCTAGATGAGACAGTGGAAAAGATACCAAGGAATAAAAGAATTGTGGTGGGAGCAGACCTGAATGGGCACGTAGGAGAAGGGAATAATGTTGATGAAGAATGCATGGGCAGACACAAATTAGGGAAAAGAAATATTGAAGAACAAGCAGTGGTAGATTTTGCTAAGAGAAGGGAACTAGCGATCACCAACACATATCTTGTATTATATTTTGTAAAGAAATATATTTTGTAAAAAAAACATATATTTTGTGAAAAAAACAGCACGTAGAGTCACTTACAGCAGTGGCGGACGCAGTTCGCAGGTGAATTACATTATGATGAGAAGACGAAGAATCAAGGAGGTGGTGGATACAAAAGTTGTTGTCAGTGAAATTGTAGCAAAACAGCACAGAATAGTGGTCAGTGCGATAATGATCTGGACAAAGTGGAGGAAAGCACCAAAATTAGTGAAAAGAATAAAATGGTGAAAACTAAAGGACTCTAAAGTGAACAATAAATTCAAATTGGATGTGATTGAAAGTGGAATACTTAGTGGAACGGAAGACTGGCAAATAATAGCTGAAATGATATGGAGCATTGCCAGAAGGGAACTGGGCAAAACATCGGGAAAAGTTAGCACGGTAGATAAACGGGAGACGTGGTGGTGGAACCAGGAAGTACAGGTGAAGCTGAAGGATATGAAAAAAGCTAAAAAGGCATGGGATACCATCAGAAATGATGCAAGTAAGTTGACCTATAAAACTGCAAGAAAGCAAGCTAAGAGAGAAATGGCAAAGGCAAGAAACAAGGCATATGAGGAACTGTACAAAAAACTGGAAACAAAGGAGGGGGAAAATGAGGTGTTCAAAATAACAAAACAGAGAAACAGACAAAGAAAGGATGTTCAACAAGTAAGAGTAATCAAGAGTAAAACTGGGGAGATTCTGATGGAAGAAGAGAAAGTGAAACAAAGATGAAAGGAATATTTCGACAACTTAATCAATCATGAAAACCCTAGAGAAAGAAGAGAGACTAGAACAGAAGGGAGAGAAAGGGACGTGAAAGATATCTCTGGAGAAGAAGTCAGGACTGGGTTGAGAAAGATGAAGAAAGGAACGGCTCAAGGACCTGTTGACATACCAGTGGAAGCACGAATTGCTTAAGACAATAAAGATGTGGAGTTTTTAGTGAACGTTTTCAACAGACTCTTGCGAGGAGAGAAGATGCCAGATGAATGGAGGAGGAGCGTGCTTGTATCTTTGTACGAAGGTAAAGGAGACATCAAGGAATGTGGAAACTACTGGGGGATCAAGTTGATGAGCTACACTATGAAATTTGGGAGAGGATAATAGAAGTAAATATAAGAAAGCAGGTGACAATCGCTGAGCAACAATATGGTTCATGCCAGGAAGGAGTACTACTGACGCAACTTTTTGTTTAAGGATGCTGTTGGAAAAGTGGACTGAAGGGCAGAAGGCAGTGCACTGTGCCTTTATTGACCTGGAGAAAGCATACGACAGGGTACCCAGAGAGGAACTGTGGGAATGCTTGCGGTTAGCTGAAACATCAGAGTGCTACATAAAGATTATTCAGGATATGTATGACGGAGCGACAACAACTGTGAGAAGTGCCGCAGGGTTGACAAAAAATTCAAGGTAGGTGTTAGACTCCACCAAGGTTCAGCACTCAGCCCATTTCTTTTTGCTTGAATAGACAGGCTGACGGAGGACATCAGGAAGGACGCACCATGGGATATGCTGTTTGCAGATGACATAGTTCTGTGTAGACAAAATCATAAGAAGCTAGAAGAGGATCTGGAGATTTGGAGAAAATTCACTAGAGAGAAGAGGCCTGAAAGTGATCCGGAGTAAGACCGAATATTTGAGGGTTGGGGGTGTGGATGATGGAGAAGAGTTGAAGCTGCAAGGAGAAAAGATAAAGAGAGCAAAAAACTTCAAATACCTTGGTTCAACAGTTAGTATTGATGAAAGATGTAAAGAAGAAGTGAAGAGAAGGATCCAAGCAAGATGGATGAGTTGGAGGAAGGTGTCTGGAGTTCTTTGCGACAGGAAGTTATCAGCAAAGGTTAAAAGTAAAATGTACAAGAGTGTTGTTAAACCAACCATGCTTTATAGAATGGAAACGGTGACAGTGACGGAAAGACAGATGGGAAAAATGAAAGTTTCAGAGTTGAAAATGGAGAGATGGGCATTGGGAGTGACAAGAAAGAACAAGATAAGAAACGAATACGTAAGAGGGACTGCAAAAAATTGCAAAGCTGGGAGACAAACTTTGGAATGCAAGGCTACGTTGGTATGGACAAGTAAAAAGGAGAGAAGAAGACTACGTGGGGAAAAGGATGATGGAGATGGCGGTTCCAGGCATAAGGAAAAGAGAAAGGCCAAGGAGAAGGTGGATGGATTTGTTGAGAGAAGACATGGAAAGGGTTGATGCTAGGGAAGGAGACGAAGTTAATCGAGTAAAATGATAGAGATAGAGCTTCTGTTTCCTTTGATCTTAAACACCCAATTATCTTGCCCCACACCTCGCACTTAACCAATCTTATTGTACTTCATTGTCATTGCATTACAGGTCATGGCGGAGCAAATATGACGTTGAACCAGTTACTACAACGATATTGGATTTTACGAAGTACAGCTGTTGTTCGCAGAGTACTTAATTCCTGCATGCATTGCCGACGACGCTATGAAAAGCCGAGATCACAAAAGATGGCTGATCTTCCTCCGTCGCGTTTACAAATCGATACTCATCCCTTTGCATACTGTGGCGTTGACTACTTCGGACCGTTGTTCGTGAAACAACGGCGTTCTCAAGTGAAAAGATATGGTTGCCTTTTCACTTGTTTAACTTCTAGAGCAATTCATATTGAAGTCGCGATGGATCTGACAACCGACGCCTTCATCAACGCCTTACGTCGTTTCCTATCAAGAAGAGGTCCCGTTCTGCACTTCTTCTCCGACAACGGAACCAATTTCGTTTCTGCCGAGAAGACCCTTCGTGAAGCCCTGCGCCAGTGGAATCAGCACCAGATTGAAGATTTTCTCCTTCAAAAAGAAATTCAATGGACATTCAATCCCCCAAATGCCAGCCACATGGGTGGTGCTTGGGAGAGAATGATTCGATCAGTCAGAAGAATTTTAACTTCATTGATGACGGAACGAACTCTTGATGACGATCAACTTCACACCTTTTTATTGGAAGCAGAGTCTATTTTAAACTCTCGCCCTCTAACTCCAATCACAACTGATGCAGATGGTTCGGAGCCATTGACGCCTAATCATCTTTTGAAATTGTGTCCTACTGGCAACTTCCCCCCTTCACTTCCTTCCGATGAGAACTGTTGTCCCAAAAGACGTTGGAAACATGTACAATATCTAGCCGATCAATTTTGGAAAAGATGGTCTCGAGAATATTTAAAGACAATAATCGCCCGCCAAAAATGGTTTAAGAAGAAGACCAATTTTCAAAAAGACGATGTTGTTCTATTCGTGGACGATTCGATTCCTCGTTCGCAATGGCGTCTTGGCAAAGTTGTAAATTTGTTCCCCGACGAACAAGGCTTGGTGCGCCAAGTCGCAGTAAAAACTCGTGGTTCTGAAGTACGGCGGCCCGCTCATAAACTGTGCTTGGTGGTTGCCGCGAATCTTGATGTTATGCCGCGGAAGGACTCTGGTGATCCCGCAATTACCGTAAAATAAAGTTTTAGATGTTATTTGTGTTGTGTGCAGCGTTGGTAATTTTTTTTCTTTTTCTTTTTTAATTTCTCGGGTGTTGGGAGTGTAGAAAATTACCAACGCACGTGTTTTATTTTATTTCTCTTGAGTTTCTAATCATAATTTGCGCGAACACTCGCTGCCAGCGCCTTTTTTGTTTTACGCTTTATTTTTGATTAATCTCACCTTGAAGCATAGTTGTGTCTGCAGCGCGTTGATTTTAGAGCTGGCTTTTTTGCGTTTGTACACACTTCTCAATTTGTGAGGCGACCAGCTGCAGTGTTTGTGGGCAGCTGGTTGAAGTCTGAGTAGAGTTAGCGTGCAGTTTAAGATATTTCCCGTTTTCCCCGTGAGTCAGCACCGAAGTGAACTGCTCGGTAAGACACCTATGCGTTTTCTTTTTGTGTTTTATTTTTAGTTTGTTTTTATTTATTTACAGATTATCGTTTCCGCTTTCGTTTCCGCTTTCGTTTTCGCTTTCATTTCCACGTTCAGTTATTACTTGTTTTCAATTAAATTATTTTCCTTGGTTATTATTTCCTTTTAATTTGTCGAAGCCGGAAGCGCGTTGGTCGACACTTCACTTTGCGGTAATCGGCAACTTCAGCGCCGTTTACCGTTACAAATACTATGTGAATAAAACAAACTATTTGTAAATTAGCTTAATTTGGTGAATACAACAAAACCAAATTGAAATTTTTACAATTTAAGATTACAGCAGACACCGCTTGTTACTACAACTCGCTCTGTTACCATTTTTGCACAGTCTCGAATTTCGCCATATAAAATTTTCCTTTTATTATGACCATTCTTCGGATATTGTGACCAATCTTTTCATCTTTTTCAAGTTTTTTTTTCTCAGTACCTTTCCGTTTCAATTTGCCATACATGAATTCTCGATGGTGAAAAAGATCTTTGACGTCACAATTGAATTGTTTACTGTTGCATTAAGATAACTAAGCTTTCATTTTAGAATATTTCAAATGTATCAACAAAGTGTTGACATGTTTTCTTTGTTCTAAAGTAACCAAACCCTCATTTTCAGAATTCTCAATTATGCCACTCAATTGTAAAAGTTGAATTTGCATTTTTAAAGTCTACTGACGTTTAATTTAATGTTACTTTTTAGTGTTGATTAATTACAGTAAATGATAAATTCCACATTTTGCTGTTATTTTGTGCTAACTGTTGCAATCCTGGTGTGGTTATTCACTACTGCACTATAACTTTAATTATTGTGACCATCGGATATTATCGAACTTATCTGGTACTAAGGTAAACATAATAAGCGGACTCTACTGTATAAACTTATAGTGATATAGAAGTTGCTCAAAAGTCAATGAGTTTAATGAATAAGCAAGCAAAGCATTGTGAGACAGTCAAAACTTTTTTAATATACAAAACTAAAGCAACGTTTATAATACGGTAAAAAGATATTTTACGAATTCATATTGCCATCAAAAAGCTTGTTTGAATGGTCAAGTGAAAAAACTTTGTGACGTTACAATGCCACATTTTTTGAAATGCAAAGCGGGAAATTATTACTGGACGTTGTTCAAGTTTTTTTTGACGTCTTTGCCGGTTTCGGGGTGATCATTTTGTGAATTGCATGCAGCTGGGGGTTGGTAAGGCGTTTTTAATAAGCATTAGCCGCTGGTGGCGCAATCGGATTCTGAAATTTTGAAATTAAATTTTGTTAAACAAAACAATACCAAAATTAAACAAAACAATAACAAATTAAACAAAAAACCAAGTAACATCACAAAACACAGTTGTCGATGGAATGCAATATTTAGAATGCTGAATAGGTAAGGGGAAAAAATTAAACGAAAATTTAGGCAGTAAAGTAAAAAAAAATTAAGACCGCAAAATATACTCGAGCAATACTGAAGATGTTTTAGCTTGTCTAATTTGATTAATCAAAAGAGAATTCTAGTTTTAACTCTAATCTAACCAGGTCTATTCTCATGCTGCTCTAAGTAGATTATTTCTCAGTTTTACTGGGACATAGATTGTTTGAAATTGTTACGTAACAAAAAATAGGGTTGCAAACGAGATGACAAAGCGTATTTTTTTATTATCGAACATTTCACGGGCCGAATAATTTGGCCCGCGGACCGTAGGTTGCCGACCCCTGTTTTATAGTGATTAGGAGCGTTATCTTTAAGTTGTATTGTGGTAGTTCAAACCAGGGCTCACGGCGATGGATTTCACAAAAACCCAGATTGCATAAGAAAAAGAACAGATTCTTTAAAAGACCCAAATGTTATATTTTGCCAAAAAATGCATCAAATTTGAAACGAGTTTGTTTCACATTGAAATTGAAATGTTTTTTAAAAAATACTATTCAAAACATTCGTCAAAAGTCGAGAAAAAATTAGAGAAACGTTACAAATAACGATCTTCAATCCATGTGTTTAGAGCACGTAGCAATATTTCATCCTACACATAGCCGTACCTGCCCGAGGGGAGGGGCAATTTCCCCCATAAGTTTCAGAAATTTTCGAGCAACGACAAAAAATATTTGGGCAAAACCGAAATTTTTTGGACAGCGATTGGAAAACGTCGGCAAAATCACGAATTTAGGGCAGCGACAAGGAGTTATTTGGCCAAAACAAAATTTTTGTGCATTAAAAGTGAATACTAAATTCAGAAAAAAGTTAAAGATTTTAGGTGAAGACCTGTTTTTAAAATGACTATGTTTTTGAGATAGAAGTCGAGAAATTGAAGACAAATTCAAAGTAAAAGTAAAAATTTTTTTTAGTCTTTACCATATATTTTAGAGGAAATTATTTCTCATATTTGTTAATTACTAAAAAATCATGACTCGCGCAAACGTCACAAAATTTGTGAAAAACTGTATTGCCCCAATTTTTTTTGGCTGGTATGCCTTTGGCTTATATATCAAAGATGCTTTTTTGCTGACAAAACCATTACTTACAAAACTGTTAAATATTTATTTACACTAGATTTGTGAAAATATTGTTTTTAAAAGTAATGATATTACGCAAAATGGGACTTATTTTTATCGTTTTTACATAGATGCGCCGAGAAAAAGGGGTTAATAACAAATAACTATTTAATTTTTCGAAAAACCCAAATTTGAAGAAATTTTTAAAAATGAAATTTAGAAACAACCAGATGGGACAAAAATAAACAGATCTGCTTGAAAAAATTAAGACTGAGAGCCCTGGTTCAAACTTAAAAGTGCAAACTTAGAAGTACTAAGATACGATACTATTTACATTTATTTACTTATTCAAACAGAAATAAAAACAAAACAAAAATTGAAACAAAACAATTACAACATTTAAGAAAACTTATTTCATCATAATAAAAACAAAAACTTTAACGTTACCTAACTGATGCTGCCGAAGGATAATTTTATGTACTACAATCCGTGACAAAGCTACATTACTGTATGAAAGAGGCCGTGATATTTTGTAATCATGTGATATGAAACGACAGGATGTGAAATTTGAAAATGTATTAAAATAGAACATAACAACGTCAAATTCCACGTTTGAACAAAAATTTTAACTACGTAATATGATTACTACAGTTTGCTTTTGTGTGAAAATATGAAATTAAATTTATGACTATCCAACAAAACAATCCAGTTTTAGTTACTAAAATTTATTTTAATATGAAAATATAATTATTATTAATTAAATTAAATTTTAAATGAACAAAATAATAAAAGTACGCAAAATTATTCAAAGCTATGTAATACAAGTTTAAATAAACAGTATTATCAAGACCAGTATTTTTTTAAGGCGTTTTGAGGAACCGAAACGGTATCTCAAAATTGTCCAGCGGTCTCTCAAAATCTGCTTCTACAATAGTGTAAACAAAGCTAAATACGATCAGGAATGATAGAAAAAAAATTAGCGGTCTGTCAAAATTGCTTAAAAAAAATTAGGTTCCTCAAGCCAAATCTTAAAAAAACACTCATCAATATAACAATGTAATGTAATTAAGCCAGTTATACTTGCTATATGTATGAGCTTGCTTTTTAGTAACAACCTAATGGATACAAAATGAGACAAGTAACAACATAACAAAGATCATGTTCTGATGTTTTTGATTAATTTTGAATTAATTTTTACCAGTATTGAAAATGTCGATTCACATAGTCGTGATGATGGACGCAACAACAAAGTTTGAATAGCAGGTGTATCAATCTTTTTATGAGATGTACATCACAACCCAAAATTCACCATCATAACTCAGTTTAAGAACTCCTGGTCAAGGAAAATATGCGGCACAGACAACTTTGTCTTAATAGAAATACTTCAAAGTCACCCAAGCCAACCCCATGTTGCAACGCAGACATACTTGGTTTCGCTCTGGTGTTTTGTCTGTTCACACACTTTGTTCGTTTTTGTTGTTAGCGAAAATCAAAAGGAAATTTTTTGTTGATCGCTTTTGTCGACAACATCGCTGAGTAGGGGGGGGAGTGCCGTAAAGATAAACACAGTTGAAGCAGTTTAAGTTCAACTCTTACTTTCATCATTCTCTTGTATTTTTGGAAAAATAGATTACTTTCTTCTGTTTGGCGATTTTGAAAACCAGCTCCAAATTTCAGTAATATTACTTTATGACAACTTGTTAACCAAATAAAAAATATTAACTGGATAGCAATACTCTGGAATCTTTGAAAGCAGGTCGTAATAATACCTTAACGATTGTCCTAAGTTGAACACCTATGACGTTATTCTGCGAGAAAGAAAGATAACCGAGATGCTTGATGATGAGAATTTTTGAAGTCGCCTTAAACATAGCGAAAACATTAATTTAAAACAAGTTGAGTTTTTATCGAAAATATTTTTTTTGAATTTCTAGTTTTGGCAACCGTAACAAACTAAGTGGATGATAAAAGAAGGGGTTTATAGAAAAACTGAAAAAAAAAAGAAATATTTTTCATTCTAATATAATTTTGCCATAAGAACACAAAAAATTTTTTTTAATTTAATTTTCAACGGTAACACTTGAAGCAACGGACTATTAATCAATAAAGAAAGTTCTTACGACAAAGTCTGCGGGTGGTTGTTGTCCTTGTCCTTGCATGATGACACTCGATTGGATTCTCGTAGTCGTGCAAGCCTGCAATTGACGTCTCATGCACAGACGACGGCATTTAGCTATGAGGCCAACGACCAAAAGCAGCATACTTATGATTCCAACCCAGAAATCTGCGCAAAACAATTTTAAAAACTAAATACAACAATGAAATAAATATACCGGTAATACAAGCTTTTAGAGTTTAAACTATCCCGCTAAATCTCAATAGCAATAAGGTTCAAATTTTAGCGGGAGTTATAGACCCCGTGTCATAAACTTTTACTTATGAATCCAAAAATACCACTTAAACTAAATAACTCGAATATTAGCGCTGAAGTAAAGTTGAGTCTATTTTTTTTTTTATTTATTCGGGCTCAAGAAATAGTTTGCTGTGAAACTAACGTTTTTAATACAGTTAATTCAGCTAAGTACGAATGGATGTTTTAGAAAACTCCACAGACAGAAACCACTGTCTCTAACTATAAAGAATACATTTACAAAATTCACATAACTTGACCAATTCACAAAAACTTTGCTCCCATGCTTCGCCAAACTTTAGCACTATTCTAGTGTCACAGCAACTTTGTAGTAGCAAGCTATAAAAATGAGTCAGCATCCCGATGATCACTATTGATTTTAATATTTTGTCCGCTACACAAAACAATTTTATCTCTTTATAGAATTAATTTCCAGACGTTAACACTTGACCCTTACCAACTATGGCCAAAAACCACAAAAACACAAACAACCAATCGCAATGTAACCATTGAAATTATTAACTGGAATGAAATAAAACAAAAATAAAACGTGCGCTTATATAAGATTACGTCATGTGACAACAGATTATAAGCAAAGTTTTTGGAATAAAGTGGATTTCTCTGAATAGCGATTAAATTAAGGTAACACTTTACAACAGCCATGAAAAACGCACCAAAAAACGATTACGTAACGTCGAATTAACTAAAAAATTCAAACAGCATTTAATGATTGTTCGAGATAATGGAGAAAAAACAGAAAAGAAAAAAGGATGCAAATCCGGGTAGAATCAAAACGACAAACAAACAATTACACTTTTAAAACAACTTGCAAAAAAATTAAATAAATTCAATTAAATGGGGGTTTACCTATTATGCAATCAATACTTGATATGAAGAAATTACTGATATGAAGAAATTACGTTATATTAAAATTTAGAACAACTGAAAAGACAGAAAATTATCTATGGATTTGTGAAGTAAAATTATATTCCAAATGAAGTGTTACACCTACAAACTACAAGTGCGGTAAAAAAGACATGGATATTTACTGCTTAAGAAAAAAAGTTTTTTCAATCAATCTCAAAGTTTTCCTTGAGTATAAAAATTAGATGTCCACGAAATTGATTATGAAAGATATTGCTAAAAAACTATTTTTTTCTCTGTAGAAATATCATCTCATTCACTTAGTTTATACGTAATTTTAAATTACTCTAAACTAATATGCGACGACGCAAAGCGCCCCAAGTATGCAAAGTAAGTTTAAAAGAAAGTTTATAAAAATCTACAAGAAGCTAACAAGCCGCGGTAATTATTGAAAGTAGTTGTTCCAAGCAGAGTTGTAAACGAGCCGAATAGTTCAGACCCGAACCCGATCCGAACCCGAATTTAATTTAAAACCCTAAACAGGCCCGAAAAAGCTCAAAAGTTAAGTTTGGTTTAAAACACTTATACATCTATGTTAAATTCTTAGCGCTGAGAACATATCATATCGGGAACTTAAAAAGGAATATCGTAGATGGCTTTGAGTTAATAAAGTCAAAACAGCTACTAGCTACTGGGCGCTAAAAAAAGGTAATCGTTTTTCTGTAAGCTCCGCATTGGTCCCAAATTGGGCCTGAAGCCGGCCCAAACACAAACCGGACCCAAAAAGTCCGGCCCAATTTACAACTCTGCTTTCAAGTACTATGTAACTGCCCACGATTAATTATTATCAATCAGTATAAAAAGGCTTTTTTGAAACCACACTAACAGACGCCAACACTACAATCGCCATTAATTGTAAATCAATTTAGAAAGTAAAAGATCGATAAAAACATACAAAGTTATTTATATTTTTTGGGATGACTGACGTTTTTATCAATTGTTTACAACTATATGATTCCTTTAAGTAAACAAATAACTAAACTTACACCACCACGTGTAGAAGCGGGTATGTGTGCAGCACAGAGCCGACAAATCGTCGAATCCACAACAGTATTGACCTGTAAAAAAAGCATTACCACAAAACTTTTCAATATTTTAAAGCAGTGTTTTTTCTTAGCTATTTTGTTTCTCTTAAATGATTTGAATGGAGACAGCAACTCATTAATTGGGACCTCAAAATAAGTCGAAAAAGGTTTATGCTTCAAGTGGAAAGACGAGAAGTCACTAAACGAAATGACCATTTTTAAGCACAAATTTCACTGTTAATTCAAAACAAAAAACCATCTTGAAGTTGGCAAAGGAATAATAGCAGCTAGATTTATATAATTTATACGCACGGCTCCTTTTAAAGTTTTTAACGTCCCCCAGCAACCCTCCCGGCTTAACACTGCTTTAGGTAGTGGTAAAAGTGGTGTATTTTTTATTGAACACATTTGATAAACCACGAATCAAAAACAATAAAATTAAAATAGTTTTCTTATAGATTTTTCTCGATTTTGAAGCCAGAAAGAAATTTTTGGTTAAAAAATTTAGTGAAAACTAAAAATAAAACTTATATATATCAAAACGGCCTCTGTCAATAACCATTTCATAGAAGGGCGTTTTCAATGGTTTTGAAGAAGACTAAAGATAAAAAATATAAATTGTTTTGCCTTTTTGCGCACTGAAGACCTTTTTCTTGGTCTTTGCTTGCTTTTTAATTATTCATGCATATAATTAAAGCAGAACTTCTGAACCGCAGCTTTTTTATAGCGACCCAATTGCCAAGCGGAAATAGAGAGCAAAGATTTGGTGACTCATCCAAAACTTGTGGTTCGAAGTCCGGTTATCCCAGGAAGTTCGAAAATTAACATTCAAACTTGAATCTGTCTCAAAGTGCTTAATTTTTGTCCCTAAAACTAGCGATCTCTAAAAAAAGCTTTCACTTAAATCTCTTTTTTTCGGACATAGAGTGAAAATCTTGTAATAAGCGCGCTTTCAAGAACTTTTGGGAAAAACTTAAACAAATTAGTAAAATAAATAATTTGTAAAGGGTACAGAATTTTAAAATGGCTTTCAATAAAGCATGCCAGAAGCTTTTCGTGTCACACTTTTCAATGATAATCGTGACAGCGATCAAAGTAAAGAGCAGGAGTATTCATAGACAGAGTAAGTAATGCACAATTACTTGCAAAGCAATTTGTGTTATTTTCATTGTGTCACGTGAACAATTGCAAAATTTTACATGTTGCACAGCATTAACCCATTAGTGCTGGTTGTATTAAATTTAATACAATGAAAAATTGGCATAAAAATGACAAAGTATCATTATATATTTGCATCAGCTTTTGTTATTAACATGTAAATCAATACTTGATGTAAGTTTTCAAGAAGTTTCATCTTCATGCAACCATCAGTTGTTATTTGACAGCTTTAAATATAAACAAGATGACGTAAGAATCGCGCGCATGTGGTAGTGCTCTGACAAAGCGCTCAATTATATCAATAACGAAAAAAAAATTCAATAACCTGAAACGTCTTAGTAATTAACTACTTTATTTATATAAACACTTTTTTGTTTTAAAAGTTTGTAAACAATCAGGCATAACTATAAAAAGTTTAATGAATGAAATTTAATACAACCGGCCATACAAGCAGTTACAGACATAACTCCCTATTGTATCAGATTACCGCATATTTAGCTATATAAGTTCAAAGCCTTATAAAATTGAACAAAAAGAAATATAGTAGTAGCGTAATTTAAGCACTGGTGGTTTTGATTTTATTATTTAGTATTTATATTTTACATTTTTTTATTAATCTCTCGTTATTTGGTTTATTTAGACTAGACTAATTACATTTTTGACTTATCAAATTAGAAGTGCAAGATGGCTGCTGCGTATTCACGAAAAGGCTGAATTTTCATTCAAATTTTTCAAACTCAAATAAATTTTTTCGTCGTAATGTTTTAACTAAGATTAACACCATACTTTATGGCATTAATCAAAGAATAATCTCGGCAATAATAATTATATTGTGTGAGCGGTATAGTATAAAACTGTTTTATTTTCTGACTACTATTATTTTAGTGTAATATTGATAAACAAAAACGTTACATGAAAAGCGCTATTTAGTGTATTGGATAGCAAGTCTCCTTTACTAATATTGGATTTAGAGTTCTAATTGCGTATTGGCATATTACTTTAAACAGTATTGACTCGATGTGTTGTTAAGCTTACAGGTTCTAGGAAGTTTCGCCGCAAGAAAATTCGCCGTAAGAAAATTGGCCGCACGGAATCTTCGCCGTACACGAGGACATTCACAAAAGATACTCTAACTCTAACTCTAACTCTAACTCTAACTCTAACCCTAACTCTAACCTAACCCTAACTCTAACCTAACCCTAACTCTAACCTAACCCTAACTCTAACCTAACCCTAACTCTAACCTAACCCTAACTCGAACCTAACCCTAACTCTAACCTAACCCTAACTCTAACCTAACCCTAACTCTAACCTAACCCTAACTCTAACCTAACCCTAACTCTAACCTAACCCTAACTCTAACCTAACCCTAACTCTAACCTAACCCTAACTCTAACCTAACCCTAACTCTAACCTAACCCTAACTCTAACCTAACCCTAACTCTAACCTAACCCTAACTCTAACCTAACCCTAACTCTAACCTAACCCTAACTCTAACCTAACCCTAACTCTAACCTAACCCTAACTCTAACCTAACCCTAACTCTAACCTAACCCTAACTCTAACCTAACCCTAACTCTAACCTAACCCTAACTCTAACCTAACCCTAACTCTAACCTAACCCTAACTCTAACCTAACCCTAACTCTAACCTAACCCTAACTCGAACCTAACCCTAACTCTAACCTAACCCTAACTCTAACCTAACCCTAACTCTAACCTAACCCTAACTCTAACCTAACCCTAACTCTAACCTAACCCTAACTCGAACCTAACCCTAACTCTAACCTAACCCTAACTCTAACCTAACCCTAACTCTAACCTAACCCTAACTCTAACCTAACCCTAACTCTAACCTAACCCTAACTCTAACCTAACCCTAACTCTAACCTAACCCTAACTCTAACCTAACCCTAACTCTAACCTAACCCTAACTCTAACCTAACCCTAACTCTAACCTAACCCTAACTCTAACCTAACCCTAACTCTAACCTAACCCTAGCGTTCTGCATCACCTCTACTACTTTTCACTGTATAAACCATTGTATGGAAAGTCTGCCAATTTGTATCAAGTTGCGGCAAAAATTCCGTGCAGACAATTTTTTTACGGCGAATGTTCTTGCGGCGAAAATTCCGGACACGAAGCTTACATGTTTAAATGAAATAAACAAGGTCAAAAATTTGCTCCTGTACTTACATATATCTAATTATAAGCAATGTTACAAATTTACGTACAATACAAATATTTTATTATTAGAATTATATAACTATTTTTATATTGCAGCTTAACAAGTGCTGAAGTATTGACACTATTGAACGATATGAAAGAAGTAGGAAACGTGGTGATGAGATTTCCTTAACCAGGTGTGTGTCCGATGGAGATAGTGACGCTTCCGATAAAGAAGCTCGAGCAGATACAGTGAAAGTAAATAAAAATTTATTGATGGCTTCTGTAGAATTACAGTTGAAAGCTCCCAACAAAGGAAATAAAGTAGATAATGATGATTCCTGAGATACTGCTAATGCAACCATGAGAAAACGAGTTTATAAGAGAAGATGGTTAAAACAAGAAAGTGAAACTTTTACTGGACAGCATTACATACCTACAAGTATTACTGTGTCTGATAAATAGCAAGCTGCTCAAAATCCCGTCCCGTGGATTATTTTGAACTGTTTTTTATGAGCATCCGCATATCTTTACTAGTTGAACAGTCAAATTTGCTTGCTGGACAGAACAATAAACTATTAAACGCCACTACAGATAAAATAAAATTTTTGCTAGCTGGATTGCTTCTCACATCGATTGCTGCATTCCCAAACAAGAAGTTGTATTGGATCTCTGCTGATCATGTTCCAAAAATAGATGGTGGGCCAAAAGTAGGTATACAGTTATTAAATGTATGGTTTAGGTCCAAAAGTAGGTTTGTAGTATTCATGTAGGCCTTTTTTAAAGTTTAAGAATCCTAGAAATATCTTAGACAGAAACTGTTTAATCTCTCTGGTGCTCAAAATGTCCTCTGGCAACATTGCAACATTCTTCACACCTGTCCAGAACACTCTGACACACAGTGCACCATAAATTTCAATTTTCATCAGTTTCTCTAAATTCGTCAAAAATGCAATTTTTTAATTCCGTTACTTTTTTGAAATTTTTCTCATACACCTTGTTCTTTGCAATACCCCCCAAAAAAGAAATCTATTTGTGTTAGGTCAGGTGAGCATGGTGGCCATTTAATGCTCCCTCTTTTTCAAAACCAACGCTGTGGAAAGACTTTTGTTAAGGTAATGTCTTACTCTTAGCACATAATGTGGAGATGCTCCATCTTTCTGAAAGAACAGTTCATCAAAATTAGGTTTGGTTGGGAGTTGTGGCACTACCACTTCATAGAGTATTTTCAGGTAGTTCTCACCATACACAGTCATCCATGAAAAAAATAGTTTGTAACTATATACCTATTTTTGGCCCACCCTGTACCTGCCAATTCAATCAGAAGAGATAGATTTTTGGATCTGCTCTATAACCTGCATTTTGCTGACATATTCTCCTAATCGTGCATACAAACTAATACCTTTGTTTGATCACCTGTCCCGAAATTTTAAGGAGCATGGAACTATTGGAGAACATCTTTTAAGTGATTAAAGACAAATGATTCCATAGTACGGAAAACATTAGGCCAAGCAATTTATTAAAGGTAAGCCCATTTGGTTCCGCTATAAAATGTGGACTGTTTGTTCTGAAGAAGGGTATTTGCATGTGTTTGATATGTATATGTGTAAAAACAGATTAGAAAATTAAGGCAATGATAAATTAGGTCTTGGTAGTAATGTTGTTGTAAAATTAGTAGACGCAGCATATATACCTAGAAATGCAGGTCATAAAGTCTTTTTTGATAATTATTTTACGAGCATATCGCTTATGAAACGATTTTTGAAAAACGGTGTGTACGCATCAGCAACTTGTCGCTCAAATAGAACAGAAAAATGCCCTCTAATCACTGACACTGACAATTTCAAAAACAAGCCCAGAGGAACGGTTCACCACAGGATTTCGGGAGATGTATTGTTGTTCAAATGGAAGGACAACAAAGACGTCATTTTGGTATCAAATTTTGAAACAATCGAAATAAAATTTACAATACGATAAAGTAAGGAGAGTAAGAAATGTATTGATGTGCCTCAACCAGCTTTTATTTCAAATTATAACAAGTATATGGGCTTTTTTGATCAAATGGATCAATGTTGGAGTACTTATAGGATTAGAATGAGAATCCGCAAATGGTGGTTTCCAATTTTCTCCCACTTGGTTTCTTGCAAAACAAATAATGCTTGCCAACTTATGAAAAAATCGGACTTTTGAAAAAATAACCAATCATAAATTCATTGAATTCGTTGTTCTTTCTTACTGTAAATCATTTGGAAAAAAATTGACTGGAATTTTATCCTCCTCATCGCGACTTACAGACGTCTTCAGATATGATGGGCTATCTCACTGGATAATTTCAATTGATAGACAAAGGAGGTGCAGATTATGTAGTAGCTTTACAAAATATGAATGTGAAAAATGCAATGTAGGCTTACACCCAAAATGTTTCAAAGAGTTGAACACGTTGAAGTTCACATCTGTTGTCAATCCAGTATTATTGCAAACAATGCTGCCACAGAAAAGTTAGAAAAAGTACAAGATTTTGTTACAAAAATACAATTATATAAATTGAACTCATCATTTTATGTCAATTCCTAATTATCTAAGCAAATTTTCACTAAAAACATTGTGAAAGTCTGAAAAGTTTTTACTTTGCGGTGATGCATTATTTACTAGATTGATTGTACCTGTCTCTAGTGAAGCCTTTTTTTTCATTTTCACCATGTTTTTCAGTAAAAACGTTTTTAAATTAAAAAGTACCTTTTATATATCCATGTCTGATTTTATGTTGTGAGGGATTTTTTAATCAACAACCTGAAGAATTGCTCCTGAATTATTAGCTAAAGATTGTTTTGATAATAAAAAAACACAAACAACCAAAAATTGAGAAAAAACACAAAATTACAAGATCAAAAGCAAAAACATCAGACGTGGCACCAATAATCACAAACATACAAAAAAGATTTTTATTATATTGAAATCCAATTTTGTACAATGTCAAAAACTGCAGGCCTATACCACCAGGTTTTAGTACAAAAAACGAAAAAGTTGATTTGACTTTAATAAATTCCTAAAAAGTTACAAAAGTCAAAAAAATGTCGATTTGAAATTAACCTTAAAAAAACAGTTAAAAGAAAGTATAAAAACTTACTTTCAGGACAATACCACTCTTCACCGTATCGTTCACCACAATATTCAGCCTAAAAAAAATAAGTTAAACATATTTCTAAACAATTAATAGCTAGGCATATTGACGTATGTCTAAAGTAATCGTCAAAAGAGATTTTGTCCTTGGAAAGTAATCCGCCCCAAGTCAGGGGATTATCACAGAGAGCCGAAGAACCCGAGTTCGATGATTAGTGTATCCGACTAATTTTTGTTTCTCGATGCGGTGACGCAACTTACCTACAATAGTAACTCCGCTTTAAGTAAAAAGCAGCAACTTGGCCATTTAACTTTGACGAAAGACTGTAATAGTTAGGCCTACAACTATGACTTTGCATATTTAAATTATGGCTTAATTTTTATTCTTTTCGTTTGTGTTCTGGAGCGGTAGCAGCGTAACCGAATAGATAGAGAGTGATATTGAGGGCGAACACGAACGACATCATCACAGTTTAAAACTTACTCTTGTCATTCTATTGTGTTGATTATGAGAGACAATTTACGCCACGTTATTTTTCTCTTCATAGAACTTCTAGCAAGCAGCTCTAAATTTTGCTCATACCTATAAATATGAACTATGAAAGCAAAAAATAATTTTTTTTTTTGAACAGCAATATCTTGGCATTTTAGAAAGTAGATCAAGGTAATCGTTTACGGTTGCTCTAATTAAATACCTTCGACATTTTCTTACTAGTCAAAAAGATATAAAGATATAAAATATATACAATGCATTACATAATAAAAACAATCTTAGAAGCGTCATCTTGAAATTCAAAATGACAAATGTGATCTGAATTTGATTGCAATACAAATCAAAATTATTGCTACTACATAAAAAAAAGATTAAAACTTGTTATATGAATCAACAATCTAATTATTAATCTACCTGAACAGTAGTAAAGCTTGCCATTATAAACAGGCATGAAACCAAACATGTAAAAAAATCCATTGTAATATGTTTTTTTAATTATTAAAAATTAGTAAATTTTACTAAATCCAAGCTATTAAAATTGTCTCCGCTATATATCTGCATAATTTTGTTTTTATAAGAAACAACAAGTTGATTTATAGTTAAACAAAATCTAGCTATTTTTTGTAATTAATTTTAAATCTCTTGCTGATTATTTAACAAATATAGATCGTAGTAATCATAAATTAGGTAAAGTCCAACTGGAAAATTAAGAATAGAGTTGAAAAACATTTAAATGTACTCGTTTTATAATTGAAACTGAGCTACGCGGATTCACTATCCATCCCTGCAACAATGCGTTGGCCAGCACAGTCACTTGCAAAGCAGGCTGCATCTAGAAGCTATACAAGCGTTGGCGAGCTTTTTAGACTTGTTTGGTGTTTGAAACAAACTCAAAAAATTTCGAAGCCAAAGCAGAAACTCTAACCCATAAATCAGCGTTTCTTAACCTGGGGGTCTTGACAACATAGAAGGTCGCCAAGTACTTTCATGGTGGTCGCAATGATACTTTATACAATACTCTTCAAATCTATATTTACAATAAACCGAACGCAAAAGGAGTTGCAGGCTACATGAAAATTAAAAGGAGTCAAAAACCGAAAAGAATCACAAAACATTAAGAAATATTATGATACTGTTGAACACCATTTTCTCAAACTGTTCCGTTAAACGACAATTTGCAATTATATCAAATGAGCTTGCATAAGTTTTTTATATTTTTAAAAAATTTTACACTCTTATTTTAAATGTTACATTCTGTTTTGACAAAAGCTTAAGTAGCTTTAGTATTGGACGTGGGAGATGTAAAATCAAATTTGGTGAACATTTTGAAAGTAAACACTCTCATTTACAAAACAAACCCACAAGATATATTTTAAAAGAGAAACTCTAATATTACCACATATTCTAAAAAAATGTCCTAATAGCAAGGAAAAGCACCCAATTCTTTTAAAGGTTAATAACTGTTTCTGATAAAACTCATATTTCTTCTTTCCAAATCTCAGGACTATTGATCGAACCAACAGTTTATAAAAAAAAATTTACTTTTGTATGTTTCTGTTTTTAAACAATCTCTTTGTTACTCTAAAGTAGATACATAAAAAGCAGAGAACATCAATAAGAAGACAATTTGTTGTTAAATTTTATAATTTTTTATCAATGTCAAGGTCAGGGTTTCTTAACAAGCTCCCTGTGCAAGGCATCTTTAGGGGTCCAACAAGTAGACCTATTGCATGGTTATTTTTCTTTCGTGGAGCAAAAGATTTTCTTTCCAAAGCTTTTCATCTGACACTATTTAGGGGAAATTGTCAGAATGAAACAGAATTGAAACCGAACTAAGTTATAAAGAGGAAAGTAGAGTTCTCATTGGCTGAAAGAAGTTAGCCAATGAGAGAAAAGATTAAGAAATTTGCTAACTTCTTTCAGCCAATGAGAACTCTACTTTCTTCTTTATAACTTAGTTCGGTTTCAATTCTGCTTCATTCTAACGATTTCCCCTGAAGAGTGTCAGATGAAAAGCTTTTGGGAAGAAAAATTTTTTACTTCACGCAATCTTCAAATTCTGTACCACCAAATGTTTATTATTTTTCTTTTGCATTCAATATTACTGGCCATTTTTTGCATTCATTTTACATTGTAGTCCTATTTTAATGACACATTCTAAAATATTCCATGTTACAGTGACTCTTGAAATTAAATTTGTCCTTGCTACAACAGAAGACCTGGCAAATATAAAAAGTTTATATGCGTTGAATTTCACTGAAAATATTTACTATTTAGCAAGAATGCTGTCGTCATGATGATACGTTTTTGAAAAAGGTTGAACCAGGACAAAACAGGCTGAAATTTATCGATTCCGATAGTTATAAAGATTTAAATGTTTTGAGGGCAGTATAAGATAATCATAGCTAAGTTTAGCAGATTAAGCAGCATTTAATTAAACTTCGTTTTTCTTGCTTTCTGTTGTTTTTTTTTTTTTTAGTTAATCTGATTCCTATGTAAAATGTAACTTTTCATCCGCTCTATCGTTCTTTTTGTTGGTCCAACAGAAATTTATATCTTCCAGTCGCAATTATTTATAAAGAAACTGCAAAACAAAAATTCCTTATTGCAAAGAAAATCGAAATGGCTTTGCAATGCTTTGTTGTAAATTTTCACTTTTATTATTTGATTAAGTTTCGTTTCGATCAACAGATATTTCAATCAAGTGTAGTTTCGATCAAGTGTCATTTTAATCGACTGTCGTTTTGATCAAATGTCGTTTCGATCAACTGCCGTTCGTTTAACTGTCGTTCCATCAACTGTCGACTCACAAAAGCAAGCAGCTCGTACCAACAAGCAATCGTTTGAAACAAGAACTTGTGACTTTTTACAATTCATTTCATGTAAATCTTTTTTTTTCTGCCTTATTTTTACCCCATTACCATTGAACTGTAATAAACCGCATAAACCGTATTGCTTCTGCACTCTTCTAATTATCTTCTGCAAGTTTTAACGGCTGCTTCTCCTTTCCCTGATCTTTATTAAGTATTAATGATTTTCCTTGGTGACTTATTCAAATAATGGTCAAGAATGAAAACAAGGAATGAATAAATGAATAAATTAGCTGAATTAAGTCATAAAACATTACAAAATTTTTTTAATCTATATCAATAACTTTATTTCTATTAGTTTAAACAATTTTAGCGATTTATGAAACCAACTAAAATTAAGTTTAAAACACAACAATCCCTTTGTCTTTCCAAAACGAGATCGAACACTTTAATGTCAATTTTCTAAGCACTAATTCTATTAAAATACCTTGAAAGCAGTTTGTCCAGCTTTATAAAAAATTGACTGAACTTCTTTAATCAATCTATGGCTTGATAATAAACAAAATAATGCATTTCTATCTGTGCCGTCATTTAAACAATTATACACAAATTCCCATTTTAGAGTTTTTTTCAGAGGTTTCAAGTTTCTTAGCTGATTTTAGATTGTTTTTTCTTGTAGAATTCAAATATGCAATCAGCTTTTCCCAATCACGTCAAATAACTTTGCTGTGGTGTTTTTAATTTTTTTCCAATTCATACTAAAACACATATGTAGTATATTCAATTACAGTCTTTTAAAATTTAAATTGCTTTGTCATTAACATTTAATAACTGATTAAATTAAAATGTAATTTAGGCACGAGAGCGTTTTAAAGCTTTCTCTTTACCCTATGGAACAATGATATCTCATCCGAGACACTAACAATAGTCGGCTAGCATATTATATCTCAATGATCTTGATATCGTTTTTCCATCCTACAAATATTGTAGTAAAAATGTTCATTTTGCTCTTAATTGCAATTACCACAGTTTCTTGGAATTTTTTTAAGAACAACTGAATGAGCAATGGGAGTCGAAACAACTTTATTGCCAATCTGTAAAAGAACTGCTTATATGCTTCTTACAGGAGAATCTAAAAACAATCTCCACTCAACTAAATTGCATTCCATGCCTAAAGCTCTTACGAGTCCACTAACATAATTGCAGTACAAGAGAGAGTGCTGCTCATTCCTTGTAAAATACATTTTAGACTCTTCATCTGGATTTCTTTATCAATAAAACGTATATTTCTTTACCAATAATTCATATTTCATTGTTATAAAATCTAAATCCCGCAAGACTGGAAAAACAAGCAAAATTTTAAAACTGCTTGTTTCAATTTAAGCTGCGACTATCTTGTAATAAATCGTGATCTCAAGCAAGCGAATAAAACCGCGCAAACGTGACTATTCTGACGTCACGGGAAAGTTTGAGATACTACGTCAAAAAAGTAATTTTAAAGCTTGTCGTGGGAAACTAATTCCTCATAATCTACACGTTGACGACTTCAAACCAAACAATTTAAGTTTTTTTGGTTGCAGGAACAAATGGGCAAGATGTAAAATAATACGTGGTTTCTCTGCAAAGAAGCATTTTTTTACAAATAGGATGTATTGCCCGCTTCACTCTTAAGCACTATAGTACATAATTTTCGTGCCATTGTGATAGTCGGTACGTAGGCAGCACATCGCAACGATAACACAACAGAATTTGTCAACACTTGCCAAAAATTATTATATCTGGCCAACTTCCAAACTTTCGCAACATCTCCACTCATTTTTGCAATTCTTTAATCCAAGGCATATTTAGTAAATCTTCCAACCCTAACCTTTATGATAACCCTATGTGCGTCGAATATTGAGTAACAAAAAATTTATTATTTTTAAAATTTTTCTTTTCATTTATTTGCTTTAAAAGCTTTTTACATTAAATAATAGAAGCCAAATTTGAGCAGTCAAAAAGAATTTGTTTACTTAAAAATTCTTGCGCCTATTAATTGTTGTGACGCTTTCCTTTACAACCTATCATTTTTTTTGTTTAGTGTTATACTTTGGTGAAGCTTGAAAGCCAAGTTTTGGTGAATCGATCAAGTTTGGTAAATTTTTTAAAATATACTTTTGTAGTCAGAGACAGTTGCTTTTGTCTGTCTGTGGAGAGAAGTTTTTTAAGGAATTAATTTAAACTTAGCCGGAACCAATTGTATTAAGAACTTTAGTCTCGCGGCAAACTATTTCTTGGGCCGAAATAAATAAATAAAAATAGGCACAGCTTTACCTCAGCGCAATTTTTTGGGTTACCTAGTTTAACTGGTTCTTTTGGATTCCCGAGTAAAGTTTGTGACACCATCCCACCAAAAAAAAAGACCACCAAGCAGGGGAAAGTGCGGTAAAGTGTCTTTCCCAAGGACACAACAGAATGATGCAAGTGGGTTTCGAACCGAGATCGTGTTGATTATCATCAAACCGAGACATGACTTCAAAGGTTGCTAGACAATTATTTTAATATGGTATTTTCAAGCATCTTTTTTCTAAAAGCTAACTTTTCATGAGTGTCTTTTGTAAATATAACTCTATAAGTTAAAATTATTTTAAAGATTATTCAATTGAATTAATGTATATTGAAATGAGATTAACCAAATGCGGTCCTATTTGTAGTTTGTTTTTTTTTTACAATGGTTCGACTAAGCCTTCAGCAATGTCAAAGATTAATGGACTTTTCCAAAGGGTCTTCTTTACTTTTGGCATTACCAACCTTCCAGGCTTTGGACATTCCCTAAACTTTAAAAGGTAATAAACTCAATTCGGAAGTTAATAAACAAAAACCAACCGAGACTTTTATGTTTTATTTTGAGCCATATAAAATCGGTGTGAACTTGATCAAGAAATCAAATAAAGAACCTAAAAATTCCTAACTTTTTCGGAAAAAACGTATCAATGTTTAATTATTAATCTTGTGTCCTCGTTGGAAGAGGAGGTAATGGGATGTTTCCTTATTTGGATTTTCAAGATTTAGCACATAGTATAAACGTTTTATAGTTAAAAATGCTTTTTTTGCTCGTGTATGTTATAGGTATTTTCTGTAGTTTTGTTTTTGTATTTTTTTGTGCAGAAATCTTTTCAAGTTTAACTCGTATATAGATCTAATCAATTTTTTAAAAAAGTTTTTTTTATTATTGGCCTTCACTACTTCTACTATTACTCTTTAGCGCAACCAACCGTAGGAATATTTTTGTTTCTTTAACTGCAAACAGCTGAGTTCATGAAGTCATGAATAAAAACATAAAAATAGTGTGTGGTCGCAAAAATACCAATCTAGTATTATAATCTTATAGGTTGTTCATACCACAAAATGGCTGGTATTTTACTTGCGTTGACAAACGGAGGCTAAAAATTTTCAAAATAAATATTTTATTTATTTCATGCAATTAGACATTTTTTTCAAAAGTTATCTTACTCGCCAATGGTGGATATTGATTGAGGCGAGTGAGGCGATCGCCTCGGGCCCCTCCTTTTTTAGATTTATCGAGGGGCCCGCTTTTTTTGAAAATGCCGTGTGTAGTTTAATGTTGTGGTATTTTACGTGGTTTTATGAACCTCACAAACTCTCAAAAGTTTGGAGTTTTCAGCAAATAGGTGAAATGTATGTCACATAATATGGCATATAGGATAATGTTGGCAGAACATTTAAAATTTAAAACAACAATGCATAAAATTTCTTTAGTTTCTAAATAGTGCACAACAACTATGTAATGTAAACTATTCTTAATAGTCAAATTGTTATAAAAGTTATCTAAAAGTTATTGAAATTTAGCAGCAACAACTTTACAACTAAAAATATGCATAACAAATAGAGAAATCTTGTTTTAAATTTAAATTTTTTATTGATAAAAACACTACTTTTAAAATTAGTTGTGTTTATGCATACAATATTAATCGCTTTCTATAATTTCAATGAAATAATGACTGTCATAAAGTAAACCATAAACTAGGCTTTTATTCACAAAAATTATGACTAAATCTGAAAAGAAAGCAATAATAATAATTGAAATAGAATTAAGCGTTTGAAATTAAATTAGCTAAAATCCATTAAACAAAACCAGAGTGCTATTTAAAGTTAAAAAAGTTCGCGCAAGGCAGCAAGTTACATAAAAAGATGACAACGAGAGAAATGAATAAACTTATAAAGCAAGTGTTACGGTGGTTCGAGTCCAGGTTAAATCATGATAATCTTCCTACGATCGAAAAATAAAACGCAAATTAAAGGAAACAAAATTAGTGAGTTATGTATACGCCAAATCTGTCCGGTGGTTTACGCGTTCGAGTCGAGCGTCTCAAGTCTGAATGATTTTCATCTTGAGAATTGGAAGGCAGTGCTTGTTGAGATCTCTCTTCACGCAGTTCACTGCTTTGAGATTCATTCAAAGGAGCGTTGGGCGTTGATTGTGGTCGACCTACGGCATAAGGATTGATTTCATTTGCTTCGGTTTCGTGAGTTGGAGAAGAGACAGAAAGATTGACTTCACTTGTTTCGGCTTCGCTGGTAGGATAAGGGACATAAGGATTGATTTCATTTGCTTCCACTTCGCGGGTTGGGGAAGGAGCCAAGTCTGTAACAGAAACTGTTGACTCTCTACCGTCTGAAAATTTTACGATAGCGAAGTTGGGATTTGCTTCAACTAGTTCCACTACGTCAACAAGAGGTTGATTCTTTGTTCGCACGAAACGCCGCAACAGTACCGGCCCAGGTTGCAACAACCAGTTAGGAAGAGAGCGCCCCAGCATGCTTCTGCGGTGAAAGTTTAAGAAGCGTTCGTGGGGCGTTGCGTTAGTTGTCGTGCATAGTAAGGATCTAACAGAATGTAATGATTGAGGGAGCACAGTTTCCCATGAAAGCTCCTGTAAATTCAGGTTACGTAGCGTTAACTTTACCGTTCTCCAAACAGTTTGGTTCACTCGCTCACATTGTGCGTTACCAGTAGGGTGATATGGCGTTGATCTACTGGTAGCCACTCCTCGATCGTTCAAGTATTGTTTTAGTTCCCTGGAAATAAAACTTGAACCACGATCACTATGAACATAAAGTGGTAATCCGAAGATGTTGAACAAAGTTGACAAACATGATATTACCGTAGCTGAGCTCATGTCTTTGCATGGAAAGGCAAAAGGAAAGCGACTAAACTCATCGACAACAAACAGAACATACTTATTTTTACCTGGCAACGGACCTTTGAAGTCGACACTCAATCTTTCCCATGGGTGCATAGCTTTAACAAGAGTTTCTACAGGTTTTCGAAAGAAGCGCGGTTTTATCTCAGCACAAATTTGACAGTTTGAGCATACCTTTTTGACGTCTTCGACAGAAAATGGTAAGTTCTTGGTTTTTACGAAATGTGACAATCGAGTAACTCCTGGATGGCCAAGTACTTTGTATATTTCCACTAGATTAAGCCCGTTGTACATCACACTACACACTCTTGATAAAGTATCTGGAACAATATTTTGCTTGCCCGGCCTATGAACAATATTGTATTCAAAATTGCCCAGCTCTGTTCTCCAAAGTTGAATTTTCGTATTCTTAATTTTTCCTAAACGTTGGGGGTTAAACAGAAAAGATACAGCTCGTTGGTCAGTTATTAGTTGAAAGCGTTTAGAAAATAAAAAATGACTCCATTTTCGTACGGCGTCGATGATTGCCGCCGCTTCTTTTTCGACAGCCGAATATCGACGTTCGCTGGGAGAAAGAGTCCGGGAATGAAAAGCAATAGGGCGACCACCTTGATTTAGACTAGCTGCTAAAGTATGGTTAGAAGCATCACATTCTACTGTAAAAGGCAATCCTTCATTCACACAAGTTAAACAAGCAGAAGTTAATTCAGATTTAAGCATTTCAAACGCTCCTGCCGATTCATTAGATAGAGGAAAAACATTGTTTTTGTTTGATTCAATAAGGGGTTCAATTTTTAAAGAAAAATCAGAAAGCCACTTTGCATAGTATGAAAACATACCGATCGCTCTTTGAAGTTCTGTTTTACTTTTAGGCAGGGGTAGTTCACGCAGAGGGCGCAATCGTTCGGGATTAGGCCGTATCTTTAGATGAGACACACGATATCCTAACAAGTCTATTTGGTTTTTCTCAAACACACATTTATCAGTGTTAAAGGTTAAGTTTTCAGCTTCGGAAGCTGCTAGTAACGCCTTTAGTTTTAAATCATGGTCAGCCTTGTCATAGCCAGAAACAGTGATGTTATCAACATAAGCATAAACTCCCTTTAAACGATATTTGTCAATCAATTGGTCAATCACACGTTGGAAGTAAGAAACACCGTTGGTGACTCCAAACGGTAAACGGGTGTACTGGTATAGCTTGCCGCAGGCTTCAAAAGCCGTATATGGTCGGTCTTCAGGACATAATGGAAGTTGGTAATAAGCAGACTTTAAATCTAAGGTGCTAAAAACTGTACCTTTTGCAATTTCACTTACTTGCTTATCTATGTTAGGTAGAGGGTAAGCGTCTAGTAGCGTAAATTTGTTAATAGTTTGGGAGTAATCAACAACCATTCGGCGTTTATGGCGTTCATCTTTCGTTACCAGTACTTGAGCGCGCCATGGAGAATAAGACGGCTCTATAATGTTGTCATTAAGAAGTTTACTAACCTCGTTATGGATAAACTGTCGATCATCGTTGTTAAATTTGCGTGATTTCGTAACTATCGGTTGACATCCGGGGATAAGATTGCGAAAAAGTCTCTGGGTATGAACCCGAGATGCAGCTACTCCACAATGTGCTACTACCAAACCTTTTTTTGATCCTCCCAGTTTAAAAATTACTTCCTCGTGCTGTCTCATAAAAGCTTGTCCCAAGACAATGTCAGCGCATAGTTTAGGGACTACGCCTAACGTAAGGTTGTCATAGGTTCGTCCTTTCAACTTTAAAGTTTTTTTTACTTTACCAAGCACTTTGACTGAGAATGCTCGAGAGGCCATAGCGACATTTGTTTTTGCACCAAAGATTTTGAGTCTCAATTCATCGACAACCTTTTTATTTATGAAGTTTTCAGAGGCACCAGAGTCTAACAAGCAATCGAGCTTCACATCCTTCA
The DNA here is from genome assembly GCA_963680785.1 of Diplosoma virens. NCBI lineage: Eukaryota > Metazoa > Chordata > Ascidiacea > Aplousobranchia > Didemnidae > Diplosoma > Diplosoma virens. Next base: position 6,028,784 of record OY796891.1, read on the forward strand.
AAAAACCGGTCACTACGGTTGGCTTCAAACAGCACGGTGCGCTGGCGAGAACGGCTAAAGAGTTTTTACAGTTCCAACAGCTGAAATAGTTCTCTTGTTTTTACTTTGGCATACCTTTTGGTAGTGTCCCAGTTTTCCACATCCGTAACACTCTCTGTTCTTAGCTGGGCAGTTAGACCTTCCTCCAGCGTGCAGAGCTCCACCACAAAAAAAACACTTTTTCTTTGAACATTTGAAATGTGAAGTTGTAGCAGTTAAAGAGACATTTTCTTCGCTGTTAGAGACCTTGTCGTTGGGAACAAAAGTAGTTGCTAGACGGTCAGTTGAATCGCTGTTTAGTTTATCAAGGGATTTAGCGTAAAGTTCAGTTTGTTGCTTAGCCACTTCCAACATTTCAGCTTTTTTTATAGCGGTGTCGAAATCTAAGGTTTCTTCCTCTAAAAGCCTCCTTCTGGTTGTATCAGATCGAAGTCCGTTGATGAAAGCGTCCCTAGTCATATCATTTTTGTACTTTTCAGCTGATACTGCTTGAAAGAAACATTCTTTTGCGAGACCACGGAGAGCGTGAACATACTGAGAAATACTTTCATTCTGTGCTTGCAGTCTTGTCATTAAGACGTGGCGGGAGAAAGTAACATTCTTTTTCTTTTGGTATGACGAACGAAGTAATTGTACGGCTTCTTCGTATTCTGTAGCTTCACTTATGTAACCGTATGTTTGAGGTGACAAGTAATTAGTCAGCAGGGCAAGTCGATTTACAGCTCCTTCGTTATCCGTAACATTTGTAACAGCAGATACAAAACTTTCAAACGTTTTGAACCAGTATTCAAACACTTTAGCTGCATCAGGATCTTCTGGCAGCGTTTCAAGTTTCTCAGGTCTTAACAAGCGATCCATAATAGTTTAATATTTTGTGAATAAAATTGTCATAAAGTAAACCATAAACTAGGCTTTTATTCACAAAAATTATGACTAAATCTGAAAAGAAAGCAATAATAATAATTGAAATAGAATTAAGCGTTTGAAATTAAATTAGCTAAAATCCATTAAACAAAACCAGAGTGCTATTTAAAGTTAAAAAAGTTCGCGCAAGGCAGCAAGTTACATAAAAAGATGACAACGAGAGAAATGAATAAACTTATAAGGCAAGTGTTACGGTGGTTCGAGTCCAGGTTAAATCATGATAATGACATACAAAACAAAAAATTTACAAACACTAATAATAAAAAATACGTTTTTTTTCTTTTTGTAGCAAATGCTTCATGTACAATAAAAAGTAATAGAACACAAAATCCAGTCTACAAATGTTTTACCGTTAACCAAATTTATATGGAAAATTTTCACTTTTTTTCAAAGATTTAAATTGATTAATATGCAATTTGTTCATTTACTTGACTTTAAGACTTGATTGCAACTTTTTGGTAAGGAGTTTAGCAATTTTCAAACTTGACATTTTGACAACTGGTTTGTGAGGTGATCTGGTAAAAACAACTGTTAATTAAAGTTAAAATTTTATATATTGTTATTCTGAAAAATTTAAATTAGAAATTATTTGGGTAAAGTATTTTGATTTTAAATGATAACTTTTAAAGGTAACCTAACATAGAATAAGCTAAATGGCTTCTTACATCAAATTTAATTGTGATTATTAGTTGGTCTATCTTGCACCAATAATCATAAGATTAAATAATTTTGAAAATATTTCACAACACTTTTATTGCTTTACAATTTTATTTTAAAGCTAGCATTATTTCAAGTTTGTAATGCATATTTCTATTCCTTCCAGAAAAAAATCTTTAGAAGATTTAATTAAAGCAGCATAAGATGAAAATATTAAATAAATAATTGGCTGCTTTATAATATATTAATAAATTAACAAATTTGTTTTTTTGGCTTAGTATTTTTTTGACTCATTTGTCTAAAAGCAAACATCATTTTTTTTTAACAAACTTTGTTAACTTTCAAATATAATTTAAACTTTTTTTTGTAAAAATAAGGTATTTATATTTGCAAAGGTTTATGTTACCAACATTTCTTAATCTTTTTTGTGTTAAAAAAACGATAACTAAGGCTTCTTTTTCTAATAATGTTTTAAGCCATAGATTTTTCGATTTTTATGATAAAACTTGTTTTACATTGTGGAATCGGCATAATTCTTGAGATTTAACATTGTTTTGCTCAACTGGCTTTATTGTTATTGTTATATGTACCCAATAAAAAAAATTGTTTTTATTGTTGTTGCTATGTAATCAGTGTAAATTTTTGAAGTTGTTCTAAAAAGAGATCAGATTTTTTTCTGTGATAGAAGCCTACCTATTTAGTCATTTCAATTTTTAATTTTGTTGAAATATATTTTAACCAATTTATTATTTTTTTAGACTATCAAGACTATGGCATGAGTGTGTATTATGTAGCGGTGGGAAAGTTTTAAAAATATACCTCTATAATAGATTGTGTGCATGCTAACAGTAGTCCAATAACTTACAACTTTCAAATTCGAACCGAGTTCGAGTCCTTTTCAAAAATTCGAACCGTTTTAAAGTCCAAGACTACCAAAAATGGTGTAATTTTAGTATAAGTCCTTGAAAACATGAATCTGAGTCTACGAAATTCGAATTTTCAAAACCATTTTCCCAAGTCGTTTCTATGCATTGCATATAGCTTAGCTTACTAAGCACACAAAACAACTCCAAGTCAACAACTATTGATTTGAGGACTTGGATGAGTCCTTGCTTTTTGTAAAAAAGGCTCAAATCGAGTTCAAGCAATGATGGAATTCAAAATTTTTTTAAATTAACAAGTTCTTTTCCCTATAGTATAAAAGTTATGAATAATACGTTCTTTCATTATCAGAGATATAAAAATATAAAGATTACGTTTAATTAAGAACGAACGCGCTCGCTGAACGTTATAACATTTATAAGAACGTGTTTGCGCAAAGCGGTGCAAACTCCTTGAATCCCATTATTGAATTCAAGTCTGTCCAAGACTTTTTCAAGTAAAAAAGAAGAAATTTAGTCATAAGCATATGCATGGGAAGAAAGAGTTTAAAAGTGATCTCACCCCTTTGAAAAATGAAAGATATGCAGACCAATTAAAAGACAATAGAGCAGTAAAAAAATGTAGAGAAAAAAAGATTTTCACACTATTTTATACTAACTGTGTTTTTGATTTGTAAACCCGATGCTACGACAGTTGATTGAACGACAGTTGACCCAACAACATTTGATCAAATAACACTTGATCGAAACAATATTTGATCTAATTTACAGTAACAAAGAGATTGTTTAATTGCAGAAACATACAAAAATAAATCTTTTTTTTTATCAAGTGTCATTTTGATCAAATACCGTTTCGATCAAATGTCGCTTCAATCAAGTGTTGTTTTGATTAAATTAAGACAATTTTTTTTTATTTTTTTTGATTTGTTGCCAATGTCAAGGTCAAGGTTATTTAACAAAGTCTCTGGGCAAAGCATTTTTAGGGGGGCAACAAGTAAATCTCTTGTCATTGTTATATTTCCTTAGACGCTTATTGCTGTAATTTTTTGCATTCGTTTTACGTAGTCAGTTATTTAGAGGGGGCCATTATGCCATGGCTCCACCCATATAGACCTCTTACAAAAATCAGAGACAGATTCAAAGAAACAATATTATTTTTATAGATTTATAATTTTGGGACAAACAATCAACAAAATCGGGACGTTTTTGGGACGAAAAATGGACAAAATTGGGATAAATTCAAAGTTGTAAATTTTCTCTTTCATTATTCGATCAGATGTCGTTTTGATCAACTGTCGTTTTGACCAAATGTCGTTTGGATCAAGTGTTGTTTCGATCAAATGTCATTTTGATCAAGTGTCGTTTGATCAACTGTCGGTTCACGTGTAAAGCTTTCGTGATAGCTTTCTGTGTCTGCCACTGATTTGAGTTATTTCAAGTTTCGCATCAGAATCAATTTTTTCCCAATATTTCGTGGCCTATCTTTCTAGATGACATTGGTAAAATGTTAATCGAATTCTTGTGACGTCATTGTTGGGGGCTCCTAATTAGGATTTTGTATCAGGCCACTAATTTTAAATATCCATCACTGTTACTCACCATAGCAAATTAACTTGTTTGAACAAATTTGAAAACTCTGAAAAAATGATGGTTATTGAAGTAAAAAAGCTCTTTTTGTATAAGAACAAATTAAAAATTTATTACCTAACTGAAAGAGTACCATTTAAATGTGCGAAAACAAAACATTATTACAAATTAACGAATACACATTTTTTCTTTCCTGCTGTTGTTTTTTTTTGTGTGTGCTTTAGGTCATCTTTTGTACTAATCAACAATTCTACTTGCTGGTCTCTACACAATGAAACAATTGTTCAATCCTACATTTATTTTAAATAGTCTTTTAACAGACAAATAGATGATTTTGATTCCAGTTTAAGCTTTTTTTTGATTGTAACAACCTTTTAACTCGTAGATTTGAATTAGGAGTTTAAAGAATAAAAAAGTTTAATCAATGTGTTACAAAATAATCTACAATGCCTTGTCAAAAAAATAATTTTTTCTTGGATACGAGTGTAAACTGCATCCGGTTGTAAGCTTATCAATTGATAAGTCGGGATGAAAGAAGATAACCAATTACAACTTTCCCCAGGTGAACCTTGGGCAAGGTCGAACACCTGATAGTCTCCCTCTGCTGAGGTTACAAATCATCAAACAATATCAAACCAAATTATCCAGGTTGCATTTATCTCCTTTGCGTTTGTATTTTTTGTGTTTTTGTTTTTTCTCATTTTTTTCACAAGTGATAAAACCATGCAAAACCATGCAAAACTTTATTGTGGCTAGGAAACTACAAATTTTTTATCTGTAAGCAAAAAGGTTTTTATAAATTTTAAGTTTTTAGCTGATTTACAAAAATAATTTCGAAATACTCTTAATGTGTAATATTTGTTGTTCAATATGTAACAGGTTGTTCAAAATATAATTTTTTTGTTCATACAATAGATGTATAAAAATCAGTTGAAAAATTGACTGAATAAAAAAAGCTTTAAACTCACATCTGTGACTGTTACAAAGTAACTTCCAAAAATAAATAAGGCCAAATTATTTCCTGGTGTTTCCATTATTTAATCGCAGAGGCACATTTAAAATAAAAATTAATCTATTATAATAAAACTGTAAAAAATAAAATGGAAAATATTGTCACTCATCACTGCCTTGACAACAGACAATAACTTTTAAACTCAGACCGTACTTTTTCAACCATATGTTGTGTTTCCTGTATTTACTGTATTTCCGACTAAAAAACGTGTCAACAAACGGATTTTACTGTTGAAGGCCGGCACGGGCCAACGTTTTTTATAAATGAAAATCACTCCCCACCTTTCCCAATAATCGCTTCGCTTTTAATATACCAAATTTTTTATCATTATTGATTATTGCTTTTTAATCCAACCTCTAAGGTTGTTCAAATCAGAGCAGCCTTGGTGCTGGTCCTGAGCCCGGATAAATGGGAAGGGTTGCGTCAGGAAGGGAATCCGGCGTAAAACACAGCCAAATATTTTTCAACACGCGTTGTAAAATCTGACTTCATACCGGATCGGTCGAGGCCCAGGAAAGCAACGACCGTTACCCAGTGACTGGGCACGAAAGGTCACTGGTGGACATGCTACTTCGATGCAAAGAAGAGGTGGAAAGCAGTGGAGAAAAAAGAAGGAGAGAAATGAAGAGATGAAGAAAGCTAAGAAGATCAAGCTGAGGGTTGCTACATTAAAAGTTAGAACCATGACCGGTAAAGGATCTTCTGAAACGAAGAGGGGTGGACATACTGTGTGTGCAGGAGACTCGCTGGAAAGGGGAGAAAGCAAGATGCATAGGTGGAGGATATAAAATCTGGTAATGTGGAAGTGGAAACAAAAAGAATGATGTTGGAATCATATTGAAAAAGAGCATGTGGACAAGATAGTGGAATTACGGAGGGTAACAGACAGAATAATATGCTTGAAGATAGAGTTTGATGGCATTATGTTGATTGTCATCAGTGCGTATGCGCCACAGGCGGGGTGCATACGTGAAACAAAAGGAAACATTCTGGCTGGACCTAGATGAGACAGTGGAAAAGATACCAAGGAATAAAAGAATTGTGGTGGGAGCAGACCTGAATGGCACGTAGGAGAAGGGAATAATGTTGATGAAGAATGCATGGGCAGACACAAATTAGGGAAAAGAAATATTGAAGAACAAGCAGTGGTAGATTTTGCTAAGAAAAGGGAACTAGCGATCACCAACACATATTTTGTATTATATTTTGTAAAGAAATATATTTTGTAAAAAAAACATATATTTTGTAAAAAAAACAGCACGTAGAGTCACTTACAGCAGTGGCGGACGCAGTTCGCAGGTGAATTACATCATGATGAGAAGACGAAGAATCAAGGAGGTGGTGGATACAAAAGTTGTTGTCAGTGAAATTGTAGCAAAACAGCACAGAATAGTGGTCAGTGCGATAATGATCTGGACAAAGTGGAGGAAAGCACCAAAATTAGTGAAAAGAATAAAATGGTGAAAACTAAAGGACTCTAAAGTGAACAATAAATTCAAATTGGATGTGATTGAAAGTGGAATACTTAGTGGAACGGAAGACTGGCAAATAATAGCTGAAATGATATGGAGCATTGCCAGAAGGGAACTGGGTAAAACATCGGGAAAAGTTAGCACGGCAGATAGACGGGAGACGTGGTGGTGGAACCAGGAAGTACAGGTGAAGCTGAAGGATATGAAAAAAGCTAAAAAGGCATGGGATATCATCAGAAATGATGCAAGTAAGTTGACCTATAAAACTGCAAGAAAGCAAGCTAAGAGAGAAATGGCAAAGGCAAGAAACAAGGCATATGAGGAACTGTACAAAAAACTGGAAACAAAGGAGGGGGAAAATGAGGTGTTCAAAATAACAAAACAGAGAAACAGACAAAGAAAGGATGTTCAACAAGTAAGAGTAATCAAGAGTAAAACTGGGGAGATTCTGATGGAAGAAGAGAAAGTGAAACAAAGATGAAAGGAATATTTCGACAACTTAATCAATCATGAAAACCCTAGAGAAAGAAGAGAGACTAGAACAGAAGGGAGAGAAAGGGACGTGAAAGATATCTCTGGAGAAGAAGTCAGGACTGGGTTGAGAAAGATGAAGAAAGGAACGGCTCAAGGACCTGTTGACATACCAGTGGAAGCACGAATTGCTTAAGACAATAAAGATGTGGAGTTTTTAGTGAACGTTTTCAACAGACTCTTGCGAGGAGAGAAGATGCCAGATGAATGGAGGAGGAGCGTGCTTGTATCTTTGTACGAAGGTAAAGGAGACATCAAGGAATGTGGAAACTACTGGGGGATCAAGTTGATGAGCTACACTATGAAATTTGGGAGAGGATAATAGAAGTAAATATAAGAAAGCAGGTGACAATCGCTGAGCAACAATATGGTTCATGCCAGGAAGGAGTACTACTGACGCAACTTTTTGTTTAAGGATGCTGTTGGAAAAGTGGACTGAAGGGCAGAAGGCAGTGCACTGTGCCTTTATTGACCTGGAGAAAGCATACGACAGGGTACCCAGAGAGGAACTGTGGGAATGCTTGCGGTTAGCTGAAACATCAGAGTGCTACATAAAGATTATTCAGGATATGTATGACGGAGCGACAACAACTGTGAGAAGTGCCGCAGGGTTGACAAAAAATTCAAGGTAGGTGTTAGACTCCACCAAGGTTCAGCACTCAGCCCATTTCTTTTTGCCATCATCATAGACAGGCTGACGGAAGACATCAGGAAAGACGCACCATGGGATATGCTGTTTGCAGATGACATAGTTCTGTGTAGACAAAATCATAAGAAGCTAGAAGAGGATCTGGAGATTTGGAGAAAATTCACTAGAGAGAAGAGGCCTGAAAGTGATCCGGAGCAAGACCGAATATTTGAGGGTTGGGGGTGTGGATGATGGAGAAGAGTTGAAGCTGCAAGGAGAAAAGATAAAGAGAGCAAAAAACTTCAAATACCTTGGTTTAACAGTTAGTATCGATGAAAGATGTGAAGAAGAAGTGAAGAGAAAGATCCAAGCAAGATGGATGAGTTGGAGGAAGGTGTCTGGAGTTCTTTGCGACAGGAAGTTATCACAAAGATTAAAAATAAAATGTACAAGAGTGTTGTTAAACCAACCATACTTTATGGAATGGAAACGGTGGCAGTGACGGAAAGACAGATGGGAAAAATGAAAGTTTCAGAGTTGAAAATGGAGAGATGGGCATTGGGAGTGACAAGAAAGAACAAGATAAAAAACCAATACGTAAGAGGGACTGCAACAAATTGCAAAGCTGGGAGACAAACTTTGGAATGCAAGGCTACGTTGGTATGGACACGTAAAAAGGAGAGAAGAAGACTACGTGGGGAAAAGGATGATGGAGATGGCGGTTCCAGGCATAAGGAAAAGAGAAAGGCCAAGGAGAAGGTGGATGGATTTGGTGAGAGAAGACATGGAAAGGGTTGATGCTAGGGAAGGAGACGAAGTCGATCGAGTGAAATGGAGGTTATTGTCGCGCTGTGGCAACCCCAAGTAGGGAGAAACCGAAAGAAGAAGAAGAAAATTGATTATTGCTTTTCCTCTTCCAGCATCAGAAATAGAATAAAAACATAGGAAAACAGTCTTTAAGACAAAGTATCTACACCACAAGATCAAATATTTAGAAATTTTAATTACGGGTAAGTTATTTTATTAAAAAAGAAGAAAGCTTTCCACACTTTGATATTCTAGATCAGAGATGGAAAACGTTTTTTATAAGGGGTCATATTTTAAAATTTTAAAGAAAGCATGCCACATAAGTTAAAATAGCAAAAAAACTGCGTAATTATATTTTTTTATTTTTATTTTATCTCTATATTTATCCTCCTGACTCGTAGGAAAGCGACGGAGGCACTAATACATAGGGTAGGCAATTACCTCGACCTGCTTCGGAGATACCAAGATATTGCTGTCCGCTTGTAATTTAATAGAGATATGACTGTAATTTGGAACTGCTGGCCAGGACCACCTAGCAGGGGAATGTGCCGTAAAGAATCTTTGCCAAGGACACAACAGAATGATCAAGATTACTTTAAATCCTTCTCGTCGCCAAAAAGTAATCCAAAAAAAATAATTACTTTAGATGTGACTCGGGTTTTTAAATTTTAGTTCCTAATATAAAGTGATTCCTAAAAAGTTTTTCTCTTATCAGCAGTAGTCATTGAATCATCGTTCCAATGTCATTGGAGGGCGCAATTGCCATGGAGGCCGCTTAAAATTTCCATGGAGGCTGCAGGTTTCTATTCATAGTATTAGATCAACCTGATTATATTACCCCACAGACAGTCAACTTCTTTCCAATTATACTACTGTCTAAAAAATAAAAAAATCTAGTTTATCTGTATCATGCTACACAGAGACAGATTAGGTTTTTTGATTAGAGGCGTGCGAAGTTGTGTTGATGCCTGTGATCAATTGCTTTCTGGTAAGGCCCAGTGAATCTTAACGTTTTTGCTTTGTAAAATCCCTATGATAAAATCCCTAACTTAATAATAAATATTTACAACCAAATGAAGATAAAAAACAAAGTTTTGAGTGTAAAAGTGGCTTTGGTTTCTTTTATATTTATACGATATTTTTTAATGATAAATTGTAATAATTTTGCTAAACATTTTGTAATTTCATTCTTTGGATGAATATTCTATTTAAGGATGGTATCAATCTTTTTATACCAGGCCTTGAAATTTTAACAAACGATTTATGAGATCGAGTAAATATTGTATTGCTCACTTAAAATAGAAGCAAAAGCTTGAACTAGTAAAAGCTGGTCGTCTGTTATTATTTTTATTTTATTTGAAAGCCAAGTTTTATTTTGTATTATCCCAGCCAGTCACAGCTGAGAACCGCGCAGCATTTTTATTCAACGTCTCCCTGCTCGTATCATGTCACGCAACACAAGCGTCGTTTGTCACAATTCTCGCGTTGTGTTGTTGATCTACCTTTGTATATCCGCCTCATGATATCTTAGAGCTTGCCAAATTAACTCTATTTTTCATTCAATTTTTAGTTCTTAGTTTTACTTTTTGTTTTCATCTATATTTTGGGTTTTTTAGCCATACCTCTTATAATTCCATTTATAGATGAAGCACACTGTTAAGTTTTGGATAAAAAATTTTTTCCGTTTATTTCATGGTTATTGAATTAATTCAAGATAAAAAAGCTTTGTTATAAATCACACATGGCGGAGCCCGGGCAAGACCAGTCAGACCCAAATATTGGCTCTGCCACTTTCCATGACTTAGACGCTGGAACAATATGCCCCTTTTTTCCTAACTGCCAGCTATCAATTTTGATTACAAGACAAAAATCAACTAAAGAGTTTTTCTCGTGTATGACGTCATAAAAATAATTTTCTGATTGGGGTTACCAACATTTTACTAACCTTTTTTTTACACATTGCGGGCCAAATTTTTGTCTGCAAGTTTACCGCAGGACGCCATCAGTTCATTAAATAAAGCGATGAGCTTTTTTTGTTTAGGTAAACTTGTTCGAATTCTATAGTTGCCACAGAAGTTAGTTGAAAAACATTACGTTAAATTCAAAGTGATAATCGGCAGCGTGGTCAAGTGGTTAGAGCGCCGTAATTGTGATCAACATACGTAGTTCGGGTTCCTACTCGCGCCATTCTGTTCTGTCCTTGTGAAAAGCACTTTAAGGTGCTTTCCCCTGCTTGAGATTCTTGCCAAGCAGTTCTAAATTTCGGTCACATCCCTATAGTTTTAACCGGACAGCAATATCCTGGCATCTCCAGAAGCAGGTTGGGGTAATTTCTTTCCAGTAGATTAGCGCCTCCATTGCTTTCCTGCGAGTCTGGAGGATAAATATAAAGATAAAATGTAAAATAAAAATGAATAACTTTTTCTTTTTTTTACTCTTTAATTTAATTTTTATAATTATGCAATTAATTCGAATTTTAACTGCAGTTGGAAGCAAAAAAAGGTTATCACTTTAATTCTAAGTGTTTTTTCCAGAATAGAGCCATACATACATCGTTTGAAAGGCATCCACTCCAGGTCAGACACAAACAAGACTGGGGCCAAGAGTTTATCCTTTACTACACCAGGCTGCTGTACTGTCTGGATCAGATACTAGCATTGATGTTATTAAGCCCACATTGGGTTTCGCCATCCAAAACCGTCAGACCTCGTGCTCCATGTGGTGCCCGATGTATAGGGCACGCTGTTAGTACATGGTCTGCGGTTTGTTCAGAAGCGCCACACTTGCAATTCGGTGAAGGAGCGAGACCCATTTGTGCATGGACAAATGCAATCGCCCAACATTAGTCCGCAGGCGGTTAAGCTTAAACCAAGTTGCTCGGGGTAAGCCCATCCCAACAGGTCTGGCACAGGTCCCGGGCACAAACGCGCGGAGCCTGAAAGCATTTTCGCAGTATTCCGTTTTCCATTTGCGATTTGTCCATTCAGAGGCGCGGATGCCAAGTCTGGCAAGGTTGTCCAAGAGATTCTGCGCAGCTGGCACAAACGGGCGTCTGGATCTTAGTCTCGCTTGGCGAGTATCTGAGGAACCACTTAAAAGACCATACAAGATATAATCAGGGTTCAGAGATCCACGGTGAGCCAAGGAGAATGTCGCTCCCATTCGGCGAAGCTCAGCTGGCTGGATGCCTGAGAGTATAGGTACGTGGTCCGTTGGAGTGGGACGTAGTCATTCAATGAGTATGCGCAAGACATCGTTCAAGACACTCTCAATGAGCCGAGTGTGAACACTGCGACACCAGACTGGTGCGCAGTACTCAGCTTCTGAGTAGACTAGAGATAAGGTGGCTATGCGTAGTGTTTTAGCACCAGCACCCCATCCCGAGCCCACGAGTCGCCTCAACAGTGTGACGCGCGAGGATAGTTTTTTGCGCAATGCCACTAAATGGTGACGAAACGTGAGCGATATGTCCAGTTTTACCCCAAGGTAAGTAGGAGATGGACAGAACGGTAAAATTATATCGTTGCTATAGACTTTTAGCTCACGTTTGGTCTTTTGGTTATTTAAGTGAAAGGCTGCCGTCACCGTCTAAATGTGACTGAGCTTCAACCTTCAAGTCTGGAGATACGCTGAAAGTGTAGATATGTCTTGGCTTAAAGTCCCCTCCACTTCCAGTTTCCAGAGGAGTGCAGCAATGCTAAATCATCAGCATAAGCAAACATGCTGGAAATCATGGAACGAAGATTGTACGTATAAATGGTAAATAGGAGGGGAGCCAAGACCGATCCCTGAGAAACGCCGTTTTTAAAACGGCGTAGCCTACTTTGTTTGCTGTCACCGGTGGTAAGGGTAAAACTTTGATTTCGGACAAGCTCCATGATCATTCCGACCATGTGCTTATCCGGAAGTAGTCTCAGCAGCTTGCAGGTAAGGCCACAGTGCCAGACAGTGTCATAAGCAGCTTTCAGATTGACAAATATGGCACCGGCCTTCTTTTTAGCCTCCAAAGAATCCTCGATGTTCTGGTTAGCAGAACAACTTGATATACGGTTGACTTCCCGCGTCGAAATCCAGCCTGCTCTTTAGGGAGCAGTGGATTGATTTGTGGCTCAACGCGGGCGTAGATAAGCCTCTCGAGGATCTTGTAGGGGACACAGAGCAGAGATATCGGTCGATAACTCTTTGGGACCCCACGGGCTTCCTTGGTTTTGGGATTGCAACTACAGATCTAGGGAATTTTGAGTAGGTGAAAACAGGAAGAAAGGAAGTCAGATAACTAGGACTTTAAAGCTGCTCCAGGATGGAGTATAAGCTCTGAGCAGATGGAATCAGGTCCCGGAGCTTTACTTGGCTTTAAATGTTGGAGAGCAGCAACAAATTCTCTCTGTGAAAAATTGTCAGAGATACTTACTGGATCTGGTGTTGTGGCCCTCCAAAGGTCAGACACTTCTCGATAGACAAATCGCGAAGACTTGTGATCAACAGCCTCGTATTTCCCATTTCTAACTAGCTGAAATGCAATAGTATTGGCTGAAACGGAACAGTGACGATGAGAGTGTCGTGACCTACCAGTAAGGTTGTTCAAAATACTCCATGCTTTTCGACTAGAGTGTGAGAAGTCGATGCTCCGAACTGCCTCGGGCCACAATCCCTGCGCTTAACATAATTTATTATCATGATTTATTAACAGGTTATTTAGAGCCATTAGATAACGATTTATTTTATAGTGAAACCACAACTGCCAGGGACAAGCTGCGTCGAGAACATCAATGCACCCACATCAGTACAATCGGGTTCTTACGTTACTCACACGCGGTGGTCAAGAGTAAAATGTTGACCAGACCGGAAAGTTCGATCAGCTGCGGTTTGCTTGTCCAACAATCGTTTTGTGGGAGAGACATTCGCAAGCTCGTGCTCAACAAACCTGCTTTTCCTAAATATTTACTTTTTATTGTGTTAACATTTTTTGTGGTTTGTTTTTGCTACCATCTTGTTCCAGGCACAACATAATTTTGTACGTACGTGGTGCCACGGCTTTACTTTTTTCAACAATAATTAACTTCTTAATTTCTGTGGGAAACTGTTAGCGCTCGCCGTGAGCTTCGAGCATACTTCTGTATTGTTTTATTCACGACCCCGCCGCGTGAGCCCATAGCTAATGATCATGTAAGCGCCTCTGTCTGATTTCTTGTTGTAGCTGCCTTACGCGTATTGTGTGCATTTGTTGTTTTACAATCTTTTGGAATTTTTGGTTTGTGAGACGAGTTAAAGGTTTTTGTTTAGCATGCTGTGTCACTATCAATTTCTACTTTGTACAGTAGTGTGCAACCATTAAAGTATTTTTTACAATTTTTATCTTAATCACAGGTCAGTCCCTTTATTTTTTATCAAAAATATATACGCCAAGTATAGGCCTACACAATTAATTTGGTTTTCGCTTGTATTTTTTCGTCCTGGTGCTAAAAAACTATAATCGTTGTAAACCAGCAATAAATTAAATAATAATGATAACGAGTTGAAGGCAGTCAAGAGTGTATACGTATGGTTTATCTGGTCCAAAACTGCTGTAACGTTCTTTTGTTTTCAGGACCCTTTTATTATTTTGTATCTGGAAACTGCTGCCAATAGCGAATAAATTCGTACCCTTTTGTTTATTGTACTGGTTCTGGTAAAACGCTTTTTTTACTAAGATACGACTCTGAAATTATTCAGATAGAATAAATATAAAGGTTGGAGGTCTACAGAACTCGCTCCCTCTCGCTTTCAATAAGCAATGGTTGATGTGTAGCGATTTGGAAAAATACTCTAGAATACAAAAGTTTTACTTATCTCAACGTTCAATTTAGGTTACTAACTTTGATGATCAAAAGAAAACATAGGCGAGTTACTAAGTTAAGGCTTGAGTGGCAAAAAACAAAATTGAACACATTAGGTTTTTTTTATTGCGATACATGAATTTATTAATAAAATCGGTCAACTTTCAATTTAATATAGAAAATAAAAGTTAAAACTTTGAAACCAACTGTATCATTACGAAAAATTGATTTCGATCTATAAAGGTCATCATCAGTTTTTTATTCAAATAGAATCAATTTATTTTTTTATTTTAATACTATATGAATAATAATCAGTTTCTTATTCAAACAGAATTCAAATTTTTTTTATTTTAATACTATGTGAATAAAAAAAACTATTTGTAAATTAGCTTAATTTGGTGAATACAACAAAACCAAATTGAAATTTTTACAATTTAAGATTACAGCAGACACCGCTTGTTACGACCACTCGCTCTGTTACCATTTTTGCACAGTCTCGAATTTCGCCATATAAAATTTTCCTTTTATTATGACCATTCTTCGGATATTGTGACCAATCTTTTCATCTTTTTCAAGTTTTTTTTCTCAGTACCTTTCCGTTTCAATTTGCTATACTTGAATTGTCGACGGTGAAAAAGACCTTTGACGTCACAATTGAATTGTTTGCTGTTGCATTAAGATAACTAAGCTTTGGTTTTAGAATATTTCAAATGTATCAACAAAGTGTTGACATGTTTTCTTTGTTCTAAAGTAACCAAACCCTTATTTTCAGAATTCTCAATTATGCCACTCAATTGTGAAAGTTGAATTTGCATTTTTAAAGTCTACTGACGTTTAATTTAATGTTACTTTTTAGTGTTGATTAATTACAGTAAATGATAAATTCCACATTTTGCTGTTATTTTGTGCTAACTGTTGCAATCCTGGTGTGGTTATTCACTACTGCACTATAGCTTTGGTTATTGTGACCATCGAATATTATCGAACTTGTTTGGTACTAAGGTAGTCATAATAAGCTGACTCTACTGTATAAACTTATAATGATATAGAAGTTGCTCAAAAGTCAATGAGTTTAATGAATAAGCAAGCAAAGCATTGTGAGACAGTCAAAACTTTTTCAATATACAAAACTAAAGCAACGTTTATAATACGGTAAAAAGATACTTTACGAATACATATTGCGATCAAAAAGCTTGTTTGAATAGTCAAGTGAAAAAAGTTTGTGACGTCACAATGCCACATTTTTTGAAATGCAAAGCGGGAAATTATTACTGGATGTTGTTCAAGTTTTTTTGACGTCTTTGCCGGTTTTGGCGTGATAATTTTGTGAATTGCATGCAGCTGGGGGTTGGTAAAGCGTGTTTTAATAAGCAGCTGGGGGTTGGTAAGGCGTGTTTTAATAAGCATTAGCCGCTGGTGGCGCAATCGGATTCTGAAATTTTAAAATTTAAATTTTGTTAAACAAAACAATACCAAAATTAAACAAAACAATAATAAATTAAACAAAACAATAACAAATTAAACAAAACAATAAAAAATTAAACAAAAATTGAAACAAAACAATTACAACATTTAAGACAACTTATTTCATCATAAGAAAAACAAAAACTTTAACGTTACCTAACTAATGCTGCCGAAGGATAATTTTATGTGCTATAATCCGTGACAAAGCTACATCACTGCATGAAAAAGGTTGTGATATTTTGTAATCATGTGATATGGAACGACAGGATGTGAAATTCAAAAATGTATTGAAATAGAACATAACAACGTCAAATTCCACGTTTGAACAAAAATTTTAACTACGTAATATGATTACTACAGTTTGCTTTTGTGTGAAAATATGAAATTAAATTTATGACTATCCAACAAAACAATCCAGTTTTAGTTACTAAAATTTAGTTTAATATGAAAATATGATTATTATTAATTTAATTAAATTTTAAATGAACAAAATAATAAAAGTACACAAAATTATTCAAAGCTATGTAATACAAGTTTAAATAAATAGTATAATTAAGATAACAATGTAATGTAAATAAGCCAATTATATTTGCTATATGAATGAGCTTGCTTTTTAGTAACAACCTAATGGATACAAAATGAAACAAGTAACAACAGAACAAAGATCATGTTCTGGTGTTTTTAATAAATTTTGAATCAATTTTTACCAGCACTAAAAATGTCGATTCACATAGTCGTGATGATGGACGCAACAACAAAGTTTGAATAGCAGGTGTATCAATCTTTGTATGAGTTGCACATCATAACCCAAAATTCACCTAAATTTTTCCAAAAAACACATCACATGTGAAACCATTATGTTGGAGTTTGTTACAAACTTTACTTGGGAATCCAAAAGAATCAGTTAAACTAAGTAACCCGAATATCAGCGCTGAAGTAAAGCTGTGTTTAATTTTTTAGATTTATTTCTGTTCAAGAAATAGTTTGCCGAGAGACTGAAGCTCTCAATACAGCTATTAGGCCGTTACAAAAATAATGGCCGCTTGAAGTACTGTGTTTTGCAAAACTATTTTAACATTGTTTGTAGTTGTTGTTTATTTTAGGTCAATTTTGGTATACATAATTATTAATGTGTACTCTTAAATATTCTTTAACTTATTTTCAGGAAAAAATATTTTTAAAGCATATAAGCCCTTAATTATAAACACGAAAAACATGAACTTCGCTTACTTATGTTGCATGAGTTCAAATTCAATCATAATGCCTTCTAAACTGTTGCCAATATCAACAGAGCATGGGCAGATGGGTATACAAGTGATTGGACAGTACGAAGGTGCTTCCAGAAATTCCGTAGTGTAGATCAAAGCTTTGAAGATGAAAAAGACAGAGGCGGGTATGCAGTCTTGACAATGAACTATTGCAAGCAATTGTTGAGCAAAATTCACAACAAAGTGGCAAAGAAATGTTTGAGGTTCCTTTCAAATACCCTGTAAATGAAGCTGTTGCAGTGCTGTTGCAGTGCTGACAGCAAGGGTCTCAGTCTCAATCACAGACGGTCTTTGGCATTTTGTCGAGGATTTTGCTCAACAATTCGTACTATCCAATCACTTGTATACCCATCTCCCCATGCTCTGTTGATATTGGTAACAGTATAGAAGGCATTGTGACTAAATTTGAACTCATGCAACATAAGTAAGCGAAGTTCATGTTTTTTTGTATTCATCATTAAGAGTTTATATTATTTAAAAATATTTTTTCCTGAAAATAAGTTAAAGAATATTTAAGAGTACACATTAATTATTATGTATACAAAAATTGACCTAAAATAAACAACAAATACAATGTAAAATAGTTTTGCAAAACACAGTACTTCAAGTGGCCATTATTTTTGTAACGACCTAATAGTTTCGGTTAAGTTCGAGTTGATTCGTTAGAAAACTTTTCTCCGCAGAGAGACAGAAACCATTGTCTCTAACTACAAAGAATAAATTTATAAAATTTACAAAACTTGATCGACTCACAAAAAAAATTGCTACCACGCTTCACTGAACGTCAAAAGAATTTCTGTCCCAAAACTGCAAACAAGCACTTCAACAACTTTATGCTTGCAAGCTATAAGAGTGAATGAGCGCCCCAATGGCTAAATTGAATCTAAACCCATCAATTTTCTTTTTAAATTTCGTAAGATGTTCAGTGACCAGTTCTGTAAGGCTTTTGGTTTAAAAATGTGGATTTTGACTTAGAAATTTTTCAATAAAAATATCTCTTAATGGACTACTAAGAATCACTGTATCATTCCGTTTGAATTTTGATAAATTATTAGAAACGAGTGAGAATATATAAAAAAAATGTTAGATCCAAGTTTAATCAATTACCCTCACAACAAAAAAGTTAGAAAAAGAAATTTTCTCACATATAATGCTTTTCATGAAAAGTCAAAATGTACCCCAACGCGCACATTTACCCCAGTTTAAGAACTCCTGGTCAAGAAAAATTTGCGGCACAGACAACTTTGTCTTAATAGAAATACTTCGAAGACACCCAAGCTAACCCCATGTTGCAACGCAGGCGTACTTGGTTTTGCTCTGATGTTTTGTCTGTTTGCACACTTTGTTCTTTTTTGTTGTTAGCGAAAATCAAAATGAAATTTTTTGTTGATCGCTTTTGTCGACAACATCGCTGAGTAGGGGAAAGCGCGGTATAGATAAATACAGTTGAAGCAGTTTAAGTTTAATTCTTACTTTCATCATTCTCTTGTATTTTTGGAAAAATGCATTACTTTTTTCTGTTTGGGAATTTTTAAAATCAGCTCCAAATTTCAGTTATATTACTTTATGACAACTTGTTAACCAAATAAAAAATATTAACTGGATAGCAATACTCTGGCATCTTTGAAAGTAGGTCGGGGTAATACCTTAACGATTGTCCTAAGTTAAACACCTACGACGTTATCCTGCGAGAAAGAAAAATAACCGAGATGCTTGATGATGAGAATTTTTGAAGTCGCCTTAAACATAGCGAAAACATTAATTTAAAACAAGTTGAGTTTTTATCGAAAATATTTTTTTTGAATTTCTAGTTTTGGCAACCGTAACAAACTAAGTGGATGATAAAAGAAGGGGTTTATAGAAAAGCTGAAAAAAAAAGAAATATTTTTCATTCTAATATAATTTTGCCATAAAAACACAAAAAAATTTTTTTAAATTTAATTTTCAGCGGTAACACTTAAAGCAATGGATTATTAATCAATAAAGAAAGTTCTTACGACAAAGTTTGTGGGTTGTTGCTGTCTTTGTCCTTGCACGATGACGCCTGATTGGATTCTGGCAGTCGTGCAAGCCTGCAATTGACGTCTCATACGCAGACGACGGCGGTAACCTAGGATGCCAGCGACGAAAAGCAGAAAACTCACGATTCCAAACCAGAAATCTGCGCAAAATAATGAAATAAATATACCGGTAATACAAACTTTTAGAGTTTAAACTATCCCGCTACATCTCAACAGCCATAAGGTTCAAATTTTAGCGGGAGTTATAGACCCCGTGTCATAAACTTTTACTTATGAATCCAAAAATACCAGTTAAACTAAATAACTCGAATATTAGCGCTGAAGTAAAGTTGAGTCTATTTTTTTTATTCATTTCGGCTCAAGAAATAGTCTGCCGTGAAACTAACGTTTTTAATACAGTTAATTCCAGCTAAGTACGAATGGATTTTTTAGAAAACTCCACAGACAGAAACCACTGTCTCTAACTATAAAGAATACATTTACAAAATCCACATAACTTGACCAATTCACAAAAACTTTGCTCCCATGCTTCGCCAAACTTTAGCACTATTCTAGTGTCACAGCAACTTTGTAGTAGCAAGCTATAAAAATGAGTCAGCATCCCGATGATCACTATTGATTTTAATATTTTGTCCGCTACACAAAACAATTTTATCTCTTTATAGAATTAATTTCCAGACGTCAACACTTGACCCTTACCAACTATGGCCAACAACAACAAAAACACAAACAACCAATCGCAATGCAACCATTGAAATTATTAACTGGAATGAAATAAAACAAAAATAAAACATGCGCTTATATAAGATTACGTCATGTGACAAAAGATTATAAGCAAATTTTTGAAATAAGGTGGATTTCTCTGAATAGCGATTAAATTAAGGTAACACTTTACAACAGCCATGAAAAACGCACCAAAAAACGATTACGTAACGTCGAATTAACTAAAAAATTCAAACAGCATTTAATGATTGTTCGAGATAATGGAGAAAAAGCAGAAAAGAAAAAAAGATGCAAATCCGCGTAGAATCAAAACGACAAACAAACAATTACACTTTTAAAACAACTTGCAAATAAATTAAATAAATTCAATTAAATGGGGGTTTACCTATTAAGGCGCGTTTACAGCCGTTTACAGTACTTTTTTCTTTCAGCGCGATCTTGGTTTGTTTTATTGACACTCAAATCCACTCATTTTTTCATGAAAACATGAATGGATTTGAGCGTCAATAAAACAAACCAAGATCGCGCTGAAAGAAAACGGTTGTAAACGCGCTTTTATGCAAGCGGCTTTACGTACTGTAAACGGCTGTAAACGCGCTTTTATGCAATCAATACTTGATATAAAAAAATTACGTCATATTAAAATTTAGAACAACTAAAAAAGACAGAAAATTATTTGTGGATTTGTGAAGTCAAAATTTCATTGCCAATGAAGTGTGACACCTACAAACTATAAGTGCGGTAAAAAAGACATTTACTGCTTCAGAAAAAAATTTTTTTTCCATCAATCGCAAAGTTTTTCCTTGAGTATAAAAATTAGATGTCAAAAAAAATTGATTATAAACGATATTGCTAAAAAGCTATTTTTTTCTCTGTAGAAATATCATCTTAATTATTCAATTTATAGGTAGTTTTAAATTACTCTAAATATAAGCGACGACGCAAAGTGCCCCAAGTACGCAAAGTAAGTTTAAAAGAAAGTTTGTAAAAATCTACTAGAAGCTAACAAGCCGCGGTAATTACTGAAAGTAGTTGTTCCAAGCAGAGTTGTAAACGAGCCGACTAGTTCAGACCCGAACCCGATCCGAACCCGAATTTAATTTAAAACCCTAAACAGGCCCGAAAAAGCTCGAAAGTTATGTTTGGTTTGAAACACTTATACATTTATGTTAAATTCTTAATGCTGAGAAGATATCATATCAGGAACTTAAAAAGGAATATGGCAAGATGGGTTTGCGTTAATGAAGTCAAAACAGCTACTAGCTCCTGGGCTCTAAAAAAAGGTGGCCGTTTATCTAAAAAAAGGAGCTCCGCATTGGTTCCTAATTGGGCCTGAACCCGGCCCAAACACAAACCGGACCCAAAAAGTCCGGCCCAACTTATAACTCTGCTTTCAAGTACTATGTAACTACCCACGATTAATTATTATCAATCAGTATAAAAACGCTTTTTTGAAACCACACTAACAGACGCCAACACTACAATCGCCATTAATTGTAAATCAATTTAGAAAGTAAAAGATCGATAAAAACATTCAAAGTTATTTATATTTTTTTGGGATGACTGACGTTTTTATCAATTTTCTCGCAAAAATATTTTTGAACATTATCTTAATTTTATTTTAAACATTATCTTAATTAAAACATTAAAAAACATTGGAGTTGTTTGCCGTTATTACGCCTTAAAAAAAGTTTTTTAAACCCAGAAAAAGAAAACCGTTATGTAGAAAAAATAATTCCATGCACAATTGTTTACAACTATATGATTCCTTTAAGTAAACAAATAACTAAACTTACACCACCACGTGTAGAAGGGGGTATGTGTGCAGCATAAAGCCATCGAATCGTCGAATCCACAACAGTATTGACCTGTAAAAAAAGCATTACCACAAAACTTTTCAATATTTTAAAGCAGTGTTTTTTCTTAGCTATTATATTTCTCTTAAATGATTTGAATGGAGACAGCAACTCATTAATTGGGACCTCAAAATAAGTCGAAAAAGGTTTTTGCTTCAAGTGGAAAGACGAGAAGTCACTAAACGAAATGACCATTTTTAAGCACAAGTTTCACTGTTAATTCAAAACAAAAAACCATCTTGAAGTTGGCAAAGGAATAATAGTAGCTAGATTTATATAATTTATACGCACGGCTCCTTTTAAAGTTTTTAACGTCCCCCAGCAACCCTCCCGGCTAAACACTGCTTTAGGTAGTGGTAAAAGTGGTGTATTTTTTATTGAACACATTTGATAAACCACGAATCAAAAACAATAAAATTAAAATAGTTTTCAGATTTTTCTCGATGTTGAAGCCAGAAAGAGATTTTTGGTTAAAAAATTTAGTGAAAACTAAAAATAAAACTTATATATGTCAAAACGGCCTCCGTCAATAACCATTTCACAGAAGGGCGTTTTCAATGATTCTGAAGAAGACTAAAGATAAAAAATATAAATTGTTTTGCCTTTTTGCGCACTGAAGACCTTTTTCTTGGTCTTTGCTTGCTTTTTAATTATTCATGCATATAATTAAAGCAGAACTTCTGAACCGGAGCTTTTTTATAGAGACCCAAATGCTAAGCGGAAATAGAGAGCAAAGATTTGGTGACTCATCCAAAACTTGTGGTTCGAAGTCCGGTTATCCCAGGAAGTTCGAAAATTAACATTCAAACTTGAATCTGTCTCAAAGTGCTTGATTTTTGTCCCTAAAACTAGCGATCTCTAAAAAAAGCTTTCACTTAAACCTCTTTTTTTCGGACATAGAGTGAAAATCTTGTAATAAGCCCGCTTTCAAGATCAGTCGGCAGCGTAGTCGAGTGGTTAAAGCACCGGGCTCGTGATCAACACGGTCTCGGTTCAAAACCCACTCGCGCCATTCTGTTGCGTTCTTGGGAAAGACACTTTACGGCATATTTCCCTGCTTGGTGGCCCTGGCAAGCAGTTCTAAATTACAGTCATATCTCTATTAAATTACAGCAATATCTTGGCATCTCCGGAAGCAGGTCGGGGTAATTGCCTACCCTATGTATTAGCGCCTCCGTCGCTTTCCTGCGAGTCAGGAGGATAAATATAGAGATAAAATAAAATAAAAAAATAAACTTTTGGGAAAAACTTAAACAAATTAGTGAAATAAATAATTTGTAAAGGGTACAGAATTTTAAAATGGCTTTCAGTAAAGCATGACAGAAGCTTTTCGTGTCACACTTTTCTATGGTAATCGTGACAGCAATCAAAGTAAAGAACTAGGAGTATTCATAGACAGAGTAAGTAATGCACAATTACTTGCAAAAACAACTTGTGTTGTTTTCATTGTGTCACGTGAACAATTGCAAAATTTTACATGTTGCACAGCATTAACCCATTAGTGCCGGTTGTATTAAATTTAATACAATGAAAAATTGGCATAAAAATGACAGAGTATCATTATATATTTGCACCAGCTTTTGTTATTAACATGTAAATCAATGCTTGATGTAAGTTTTCAAGAAGTTTCATCTTCATGCAACCATCAGTCGTTATTTGACAGCTTTAAATATTAGGGATGGTATAACTGAACGGGATTGCTAAGTTCGCTTTTTTTTCGTATCCGGTGTACGACTGTAGTGCTTCTAGCATTCTCTTGTTATTAAGCACCACAGACTCGAATGTCCGAATGTAATCACTTTATTTCACTTCAAGTAAAATACAATCGTATTTGCATTTTTTAAATTATTAGAAAGAGTTGTTGTAGGTGCAAATTAGATTTTGTTTTAAAAATTTAATAAGCAATCCGGTTAGTAATAGGCAGGTATAGTAGGCAATTGGTGCCTCACTTCCGTTGAATAAAACTCTGCAGCCCAAATGTTTTTTTTCCTAAATTATATGGCAAATTAAACAAGCTTTTTCAGAATTTAATGCTAAAATGTTTAATAAATATTTTTTCTGGGTTTAAATTGTGATTTAAACTTTACAGTAGCTTTTTTCAACATTTTTGTATTGTAGTCTAGACCTATAATTAAAGATTTTTTAAAACTAAGTTAAAGAAAGTAACACAACAATGATATTGGAATTTTAATGTTTTTTTTACTTATTTGCAGTCATTTATAAGTCAACAAGACATTTCACAAAAAGAAAGACTTTTGTTTAAAAACATATTTTCAACTTAAAAAAAACAAATATGGAGTGTGGGGTAGCAAAATTTACTTTTAAGTTCTATGCCTTTCCACACACGCTTTATAAGCGACTGCTACAAATATCGTTTTCTTGAAGTTCTAAGACCCATACAGCTTTCTGTCCATTTGAACCTTTGAAGCTATAGATTTAGTTTCAATATTGTGTAAGTTATGGTGAGAGTTAATGAAAATAAGGTTGAAAAGTTTGCTGTAAATTAAAAGCCAACCACCATTATATGTATGTTTTTAAACAATTGTTTAGACAAGCTATCACTATATTTGCATACTATTGTAAAACACACATTTTGTGGTTTTGCTATTTCTGTTATGACATTTTCTGGCATTGGTAGATGTTTGGTCATTTAAAAAATACTTTATATCATAAGGACTGCTTTATTTTCACACATCTTTTGAGGGAGTAGAAGGCCGCATTGCCCCAATGCTTCAAATTAAAAAACATGTTTTTATTAATTACTTTTTTGATTGCATTACTGTTTCTGTAACAGAGTTTACTTGCTTGTCTTAACTAAACATTTTTCAAAGCAAGTGTTGTTATGATTAAAAATCGTTTTTTTCCAGTTATGTTGTTATTTATATAATACAAAATACATGTATAAATATATGTTTGAATAAATAAAAATAAATTGTAATTAATAGTTGACATCAATTGATTTGTATCAGACATGGGGTTTTGCTGTTGTGCTCCTGGATCCAAAACAGGGTACAGATCACAAAAAACTTCAAATAAAATATCTGTTTTCCGTTTCCCAAAAGATCCAATGTTAAAACAGAAACAGATTAGTGCTATGCCTTGAAAAAACTGGGCTGTAAATGATTCTACTAGAATATGTGCTCTTCACTTTGAAAAAAATGATTTTATAACAGATTCAACAGATGGAAACTCACGGCGTCACAACAAACGCAATTCAAAAGCTCTGAAACAAGCTCGTTTAAAACCAAATGCAGTGCCACATATTTTTCTACATCTACCTAAGTATTTGTCAACAAATACTTCTGCTCCTCGCACAACAGGTTGCTCATCTGCTTCTTCTAGACTTGGCAAAGAAAATATTTCAATTTTAGAAAACTGTAAGCAAATGTTTCAAGAAGAAAACATTTCTGAATTGTCGTCATTAAAAGAAAAGCTACTTCATGAAACTTTACCAAGTGGTTTCATAAGTATTGTACAGGAAAGGCAAATTATACTTTTTTTATGTTGTAAATATTTCAGCAGATGATTTTAGCTCACTTCAGTTAAATTGTCTGCGAATTTGGATCTTAACCTTTTTGTTGGTTCTAAAAAAGTACCATTTACAGTTTATCAGCACTTAATTGCTTCAAACAAATTGACAAATATATCGCAATTATTAAATATTCTTGCTTTATGCAAAGCATTGTTTGCAAATTTTTATAAATCGGATAAAAGCTCTGCTTATCTTTCTTTAGCTCTGAGTTTTTTGGAAGAATACGTAGCATTGGAGTCACATAACACATCAAGTGAATCTTCATTGGCTTTAGTAAAATTCATTGTTGAGCAGCTATCTTTAGTGAATATACCCAAACATGAAAGACGGTATTCTTCTAGTTTGATTACCACTGCTTTTTTGTGGCAACCAACCAGTTCATCATTGTACAAAAAGTTGAGAAGTTTACTGGTTTTACCTTCAATTTCTTCTCTTTGAAAACTTTCTATGGTTATGACAGTACAAGGTGGCTCACTAGACACCAATTATTTGAGGAGTCGAGTAGCAGAGCTGCCTGAACAAGAATGTATTGTTGTGCTGATGTTAGACGAAGTATACACAGCACAACGTGTGGAGTATACCAATGGTTCTTTTATTGGTGTAACAGAAGAAGGAGCTTCTGCAAAAACAGTTCTAACGTTTATGATTCAGTCTGTCAAGGGGAAATATAAAAATGTTGTCTGTCTGATTCCAATCCATAAACTGAGCACTGCGCTGCTTCGGAAGTGGTTTGATTTGGTCATGTCTGCATTAAATGATCTGTTTTTAGTTGTTGCTGTTTCTGCTGATAATCATGATTGCAACAGGTAAAATGTGGTTAATGTTATCAAAAAGCTATAAAAAGTCTTTTCTTACAACATTAAAAAAGTATTGAATGTTTTTTTTGTTGCATTACTTTCAATAACTTTGATTGTTTGTGTTAATCTGAATTTGTTTTACTGTAAGGTTATGCTGCATGTGTACAGTGTACAGAAAAAGTTCAAGCGATCAATGATATAATTGAGTTGTGATAATTTGCATTCAGTGCCTTTTCTACACCATCTCTCTTCCTCCGTGAAATCTTACTATTATTTATGTTCGTTAATTGAATTTTTGTTTGCTTATTTGTGTTTGAATTTAGCTTGGCAAAGTCTGATCAGAAATGTCTTGAACTCGAAGACCTTGCATTAGCGCTCTTTTGCAGTCATTCAGATCTCTTGTCATTGGAATACTAATACGTGTTTTTCATTCTGTTACTGCTCGGTGTTTAAATTTTTCCTAGGATCTGTAAAGTATATTTAGTTTTAAGCGATTTGATTTGCTGATTAGTTAATCGAAAATTTTAAAGTTTAAGCAAAGTAATTTGATCCACTGTGCTCATTGTGACATGTGTATCACGATTTGTGACGTAGTCTGCATTTTATTCTGAACACTTTCATCATCCAACTACGTACATTCATTGGCAACAGTTGGTTTAGCAGAAAGCTTCAAAGTTCAAATCTTGAAATAAACTTATCTTAAAACAATCAAATCTTGAAACTACGTATCCCTGCCAGCATCTGATCCAGGCAGTGCAGCAGTCTGGGGTGGTAAAAGGATAAACCCTCGGCCCCAGTCCTGTTTGTGTCTGACCTGGAGTGGATGCCCTTCAAACGACGATTACGATCCAACTACGCAATTTATCTTGCAATATATATTTATTAATTAATTTATTAAAAAAGTTCTAGTGAATACGTGTAATTTTACAACTACAAAAAACAGCACTACAGTTGTACATCTCAAAAAACACTTGGCAATCCCGTTTAGTTATACCATCCCTATTTAAATATAAACAAGATGACGTAAGAATTGCGAGCATGTCGTAGTGCTCTGACAAAGCGGTCGATTATATCAACATCGAAAAAAAAAATTTAATAACCTGAAAGTCTTAGTAATTAATTACTTTATTTATATAAACACTTTACTATAAAAAGTTTAATGAATGAAATTTAATACAACCGACCATACAAGCAGTTACAGACATAACTCCCTATTGTATCAGATCACCGCATATTTAGCTATATAAGTTCAAAGCCTTATAAAATTGAACAAAAAGAAATATAGTAGTAGCGTAATTTAAGCACTAATGATTTTGATTTTATGATTTAATATTTATATTTTACATTTTTTTGTTAATCTCTTGTTATTTGGTTTATTTAGACTAGACTAATTACATTTTTGACTTATCAAATTAGAAGTGCAAGATGGCTGCTGCGTATTCACGAAAAGGGTGAGTTTTCATTCAAATTTTTCAAACTCAAATAAATTTTTTCGTCGTAATGTTTTAACTAAAATTAACATCATACTTTATGGCATTAATCAAAGAATAATCTCGGCAATAATAATTATATTATGTGAGTGGTGTAATATAAAACTGTTTTATTTTCTGACTACTATTATTTTAGTGTAATATTGATAAACAAAAACGTTAAATGAAAAGCGCTATTCAGTGTATTGGATGGCAAGTCTGCTTCACTATTATTGGATTTTGAGTTCTAATTGTGTATTGGCATATTATTTTAAATAGTATTGACTCGATGTGTTTGTTAAGCTTACACGTTCTAGGAAGTTTCGCCGCAAGAAAATTCGCCGTAGGAAAATTGGCCGTAGGGAATCTTAGCCGTACACGACGACTTTCACAAAAGGTACCCTAACTCTAACCTAACCCTAACTCTAACCTAACCCTAACTCTAACCTAACCCTAACTCTAACCTAACCCTAACTCTAACCTAACCCTAACTCTAACCTAACCCTAACTCTAACCTAACCCTAACTCTAACCTAACCCTAACTCTAACCTAACCCTAACTCTAACCTAACCCTAACTCTAACCTAACCCTAACTCTAACCTAACCCTAACTCTAACCTAACCCTAACTCTAACCTAACCCTAACTCTAACCTAACCCTAACTCGAACCTAACCCTAACTCTAACCTAACCCTAACTCTAACCTAACCCTAACTCGAACCTAACCCTAACTCGAACCTAACCCTAACTCGAACCTAACCCTAACTCTAACCTAACCCTAACTCGAACCTAACCCTAACTCGAACCTAACCCTAACTCTAACCTAAGTACAATGATATAAAATGTTTAAAAATTTCTTCAAAAACAAGTTTGCAATAAGCAAAATAAAAGAACCCACTTTTCCATTCAAAAAATCCCTTTTTCCCTAATAATTACGAGTAGCGACAAGATAATTCAAATTTTCAAGTCGCTGCGTTTCGCTAGAGTTCTACTCTGTCTGGCGGAAAAAAGTTCGTCTGAATATTTTGCAAACCGCGAGCGCTATATTCGATAATATTCCCAAGAGAATTTGGTAAACGGTACATTACTAATTAGAACAACGAAATTTTGAACTTGATCGTAGTGTGTGTGCTTGCGTGCCATTGTTTGAATCTTTGCGCGGCTTTGACTTTGATCTAGAAAAAAAGTTTCTGCTTTTTTTGGTGACAATTTATAAATAAGAAATGGCAAGCTCATAGCTTATATTAGCTTGTTCAGCAAAGTAAGATAGTTTCTTGTAACTCAATAAATTCTTATGTAACAAATTTTCATCGACTGATGTATTTTTGCTGAAGCATAAAACTACACCGGGTAATATGTTTTAGCAAAAATATTTTCAATTGGCTGATATACAATTTGCAATTTTAGCAAATAAAAATTTATAAATGAATTTTTTAATGCAAATACTGAAATGTTCTTTGTGATAAGCAATAAACCATATTTACAAACAGAAGGTCACCGTGGATATGGCACAGCAATCCTGTATAATTTTTCATATTTAATTTCCATAGTTGTCCTCCTAACACCCGAAAAAGCTTTGCAAACGCTATAAATAGAGCAGCTGTCAAGCAAGTATTATGACCTGCTTCCGGAGACTCCAAGATATTGCAATCCGATTCCGAGCTATTGAAGCATATAAATTATAATTTAGAAAAAAGAGGAACCCGCAATTTAGACGAAGCGTTTGGTGTTCAAAAATCTGTTTTTGAAATAAACTATACAACCAAAAACCAGTTTTTAAAAATATATTATTTCTAAAATTTACTTAATTCATAGTGTTCGTAAATATTCTTTACTTCATAAAGGTTTATTAATCTTAGTCTCATACAAAAAAAACTTTTTTTATAATTATGACTTGATTAGTAAATTATAATTTATTAAATTGAACAACTTATCTCTAAACGGTTCGTAACAGAGCTTTCAGATGTTTTTTTTGCTGATTAAAAATTTTGACTTCGGATCAAAGCGCAGCCGAATATAAAGGGACGTGCGCATTTCCTTGGGTATTGTGACGTAACAGAGGGTTTTTCAGGAAGTTTAGCCAAAAATATTTGCCGTGTTTCTTTTTTTGCTCACTTTGAGTCACGTGACATGAGCCCAAATTGGGCTCACCGTCTTCAAAGAGTTAACCTAACCCTAACTCTAACCTAACCCTAACTCTAACCTAACCCTAACTCTAACCTAACCCTAACTCTAACCTAACCCTAACTCTAACCTAACCCTAACTCTAACCTAACCCTAACTCTAACCTAACCCTAACTCTAACCTAACCCTAACTCTAACCTAACCCTAACTCTAACCTAACCCTAACTCGAACCTAACCCTAACTCTAACCTAACCTTATTGAACGATATGAAAGAGGTATGAAATGTGGTGATGAGATTTCCTAAACCAGGTGTGTGTCAGAAGGAGATAATGACGCTTCCGATAAAGAAGCTCAAGCAGATTCAGAGAAATTTAATAAAATATTATTGATAGCTTCTGAAGAATTACAGTTGGAAGCTCCCAACAAAAATAATAAAGTAAATAATGATGATTCCTCAGATACTGCTAATGCAATCATGAGAAAACGAGTTTGTAAGAGAAGATGGTTAAAACAAGAAAGTGAAACTTTTACTGGACAGCATTACATACCTACAAGTATTACTGTGTCTGATAAATAGCAAGCTGCTCAAAATCCCGTCCCGTGGATTATTTTGAACTGTTTTTTATGAGCATCCGCATATCTTTATTAGTTGAGCAGTCAAATTTGCTTGCTGGACAGAACAATAAACTATTGAACGCCACTACAGATAAAGAAAATTTTTGCTAGCTGGACTGCTTCTCACATCGATTGCTGTAGTCCCAAACAAGAAGTTGTACTGGATCTCTGCTGATCATGTTCCAAAAATAGATGGTGGGCCAAAAGTAGGTATACTTTTTTTTTATTTTTTTTTTTTTATTTATATCTCTATATTTATCCTCCTGACTCGCAGGAAAGCGACGGAGGCGCTATACATAGGGTAAGCAATTACCCCGACCTGCTTCCGGAGATGCCAAGATATTGCTGTCCGCTAGTAATTTAGTAGAGATATTACTGTAATTTAGAACTGCTTGTCAAGACCACCAAGCAGGGGAAAGTGCCGTAAAGTGTCTTTCCCAAGAACACAACAGAATGGCGCAAGTGGGTTTTGAACCGAGACCATGTTGATCATCAGTCCGGTGCGTTAACCACTCGACCACGATGCCGACGATTAAATGTATGGTTTAGGTCCAAAAGTAGGTTTGTAGTATTCATGTAGGCATTTTTTGAAGTTTAAGAATCCTAGAAATATCTTAGACAGAAACTGTTTAATCTTTCTGGTGCTCAAAATGTCCTCTGGCAACATTGCAACATTCTTCACACCTGTCCAGAACACTCTGACACACAGCGCACCACAAATTTCAATTTTCATCAGTTTCTCTAAATTCGTCAAAAATGTAATTTTTAAATTCCGTTACTGTTTTGGAATTCTTCTCATACACCTTGTTCTTTGCAATACCCCCCCAAAAAAGAAATCTATTTGTGTTAGGTCAGGTGAGCATGGTGGCCATTTAATGCTCCCTCTTTTTCAAAACCAACGCTGTGGAAAGACTTTTGTTAAGGTAATGTCTTACTCTTAGCACATAATGTGGAGATGCTCCATCTTTCTGAAAGAACAGTTCATCAAAATTAGGTTTGTTTGGGAGTTGTGGCACTACCACTTCATAAAGTATTTTCAGGTAGTTCTCACCATACACAGTCATCCATGAAAAAAATAGTTTATAACTGTATACCTATTTTTGGCCCACCCTGTACCTGCCAATTCAACCAGAAGAGATAGATTTTTGGATCTGCTCTATAACCTGCATTTTGCTGACATATTCTCCTAATCGTGCATACAAACTAATACCTTTGTTTGATCATCTGTCCAGAAATTTTAAGGAGCATGGAACTATTGGAGAACATCTTTTAAGTGATTAAAGACAAATGATTCCATAGTACGGAAAACATTAGGCCAACCAATTTATTAAAGGTAAGCCCATTTGGTTCCGCTATAAAATGTGGACTGTTTGTTCTGAAGAAGGGTATTTGCATGTTTGATATGTATATGTGTAAAAACAGATTAGAAAATTAAGGCAATGATAAATTAGGTCTTGGTAGTAATGTTGTTGTAAAATTAGTAGACGCAGCATATATACCTAGAAATGCAGGTCATAAAGTCTTTTTTGATAATTATTTTACGAGCATATTGTTTATGAAACGACTTTTGAAAAACGGTGTGTACGCATCAGCAACTTGTCGCTCAAATAGAACAGAAAAATGCCCTCTAATCACTGACACTGACAATTTCAAAAACAAGCCCAGAGGAACGGTTCACCACAGGATTTCGGGAGATGTATTGTTGTTCAAATGGAAGGACAACAAAGACGTCATTTTGGTATCAAATTTTGAAACAATCGAAATAAAATTTACAATACGATAAAGTAAGGAGAGTAAGAAATGTATTGATGTGCCTCAACCAGCTTTTATTTCAAATTATAACAAGTATATGGGGTTTTTTGATCAAATGGATCAATGTTGGAGTACTTATAGGATTAGAATGAGAATCCGCAAATGGTGGTTTCCAATTTTCTCCCACTTGGTTTCTTGCAAAACGAATAATGCTGGCCAACTTATAAAAAAATCGGACTTTTGAAAAAATAACCAATCATAAATTCATTGAATTCGTTGTTCTTTCTTACTGTAAATCATTTGGAAAAAAATTGACTGGAATTTTATCCTCCTCATCGCGACTTACAGACGTCTCCAGATATGATGGGCTATCTCACTGGATAATTTCAATTGATAGACAAAGGAGGTGCAGATTATGTAGTAGCTTTACAAAATATGAATGTGAAAAATGCAATGTAGGCTTACACCCAAAATGTTTCAAAGAGTTGAAAAGGTTGAGGTTTACATCTGTTATCAATCCAGTATTATTGCAAACAATGCTGCCACAAAAAAGTTAGAAAAAGTACAAGATTTTGTTACAAAAATACAATTATATAAATTGAACTCATCATTTTATGTCAATTCCTAATTATCTAAGCAAATTTTCATTAAAAACATTGTGAAAGTCAGAAAAGTTTTTACTTTGCGGTGATGCATTATTTACTAGATTGATTGTACCTGTCTCTAGTGAAGCCTTTTTTTTCATTTTCACCATGTTTTTCAGTAAAAACGTTTTTAAATTAAAAAGTACCTTTTATATATCCATGTCTGATTTTATGTTGTGAGGGATTTTTTAATCAACAACCTGAAGAATTGCTCCTGAATTATTAGCTAAAGATTGTTTTGATAATAAAAAAACACGAACAACCAAAAATTGAGAAAAAACACAAAATTACAAGATCAAAAGCAAAAACATTAGACGTGGCACCAATAATCACAAACATACAAAAAAAGATTTTTATTATATTGAAATCCAATTTTGTACAATGTCAAAAACTGTAGGCCTATACCACCAGGTTTTAGTACAAAAAATTTTAAAGTATTTGGTGAACATTTTAAAAGTACAAAAAAAGTTGATTTGACTTTAATAAATTCCTAAAAAGTTACAAAAGCCAAAAAAATGTCGATTTGAAATTAACCTTAAAAAAACAGTTAAAAGAAAGTATAAAAACTTACTTTCAGCACAATACCACTTTTCACCGTATTGTTCTCCACAATCTTCAGCCTAAAAAAAAGAAGTTAAAGATATTTCTAAACAATCATTAGCTAGGCATATTGACGTATGTCTAAAGTAATCGTCAAAAGAGGTTTTGTCCTTGGAAAGTAATCCGCCCCAAGTCAGGGGATTATCACAGAGACCCGAAGAACCCGAGTTCGATAATCAGTGCATCCGACTAATTTTTGTTTCTCGATGCGGTGACGCAACTTATTTACAGTAGTAACTTTGCTTTAAGCAGAAAGCAGCAACTTGGCCATTTAACTTTGACGAAAGACTGTAATAGTTAGGCCTACAATTATGGCTTAGCATATTTCAATTATGGCTTAATTTTTATTCTTTTCGTTTGTGTTCTGGAGCGTTGGCAGCGTAACCGAATAGATAGAGCGTGATATTGAGGGCGAACACGAACGACATCATCACGGTTTAAAACTTACTTTCCTCATACTATTGTGTTGATTATGAGAGACAATTTACGCCACGTTACTTTTCTCTTCATAGAAGTCCTAGCAAGCAGTTCTAAATTTTGCTCATATCTCTAAATATGAACTATAAAAACAAAAAATGAAATTTTTTATTTGGAAAGCAATATCTTGGCATTTTAGAAAGTAGATCAAGGTAATCGTTTACGGTTGCTCTAATTAAATACCTTCGACATTTTCTTACTAGTCAAAAAGATACATAAAATATATACAATGCATTACATAATAAAAACAATCTTAGAAGCGTCATCTTGAAATTCAAAATGACGATTGTGATCTGAATTTGATTGCAATACAAATCAAAATTATTGCTACTACATAAAAAAAAGATTAAAACTTGTTATATGAATCAACAATCCATTAATTAATCTACCTGAACAGTAGTAAAGCTTGCCATTATGAACAGACATGAAACCAAACATGTAAAAAAATCCATTGTAATATGTTTTTAATTATTAAAAATTAGTAAATTTTACTAAATCCAAGCTATTAAAATTGTCTCCGCTATATATCTGCATAATTTTGTTTTTATAAGAAATGAAAAGATTGATTTATAGTTAAACAAAATCTAGCTATTTTTTGTAATTAATTTTAAACTCTAGCTGATTATTTAACAAATATAGATCGTAGTAATTATACATGTAAATTAGGTAAAGTCCAACTGGAAAATTAAGAATAGAGTTGAAAAACATTTAAATGTACTCGTTTTATAATTGAAACTGAGCTACGCGGATTCACTATCCATCCCTGCAACAATGCGTTGGCCAGCACAGTCACTTGCAAAGCAGGCTGCATCTAGAAGCTATACAAGCGTTGGCGAGCCTTTTAGACTTGTTTGGTGTTTGAAACAAACTCAAAAAATTTCGAAGCCAAAGCAGAAACTCTAACCCATAATTCAGCGTTTCTTAACCTGGGGGTCTTGACGACATAGAAGGTCGCCAAGTACTTTCATGGTAGTCGCAATGTTACTTTATACAATACTCTTCAAATCTATATTTACAATAAACCGAACGCAAAAGAAGTTGCAAGCTACATGAAAATTAAAAGGAGTCAAAAACCGAAAAGAATCACAAAACATTAAGAAACATTATGATACTGTTGAACACCATTTTCTCAAACTGTTCCGTTAAACGACAATTTGCAATTATATCAAATGAGCTTGCATAAGTTTTTTATATTTTTAAAAAATTTTATACTCTTATTTTAAATGTTACATTCTGTTTTGACAAAAACTTAAGTAGCTTTAGTATTGGACGTGGGAGATGTAAAATCAAATTTGGTGAACATTTTGAAAGTAAACACTCTCATTTACAAAACAAACCCACAAGATATATTTTAAGAGAGAAACTCTAATATTACCACATATTCTAAAAAAGTATCCTAATAGCAAGGAAAAGCATCTAATTCTTTTAAAGGTTAATAACTGTTTCTGATAAAACTCATATTTCTTCTTTCCAAATCTCAGGACTATTGATCGAACCAACAGTTTATAAAAAAAAATTTACTTTTGTATGTTTCTGTGATTAAACAATCTCTTTGTTACTGTAAAGTAGATACATAAAAAGCAGAGACCATCATTAAGAAGACAGTTTGTTGTTAAATTTTATAATTTTTTTATCAATGTCAAGGTCAGGGTTTCTTAACAAGCTCCCTGTGCAAGGCATCTTTAGGGGTCCAACAAGTAGACCTCTTGCATGGTTATTTTTCTTTGGATGCATATTACGGTCATTTTTGCATTCATTTTACATTGTAGTCCTATTTTAATGACACATTCTAAAATATTCCATGTTACAGTGACTCTCGAAATTAAATTTGTCCTTGCTACAACAGAAGACCTGGCAAATATAAAAAGTTTATATGCGTTGAATTTCACTGGAAAAATTTACTATTTAGCAAGAATGCTGTCGTCATGATGATACGTTTTTGAAAAAGGTTGAACCAGGACAAAACAGGCTGAAATTTATCGATTCCGGTAGTTAAAAAGATTTAAATGTTTTGAGGGCAGTATAAGATAATCATAGCTAAGTTTAGCAGATTAAGCAGCATTTAATTAAACTTCGTTTTTCTAGCTTTCTGTTGTTTTTTTTTTTAGTTAACCTGATTCCTATGTAAAATGTAACTTTTCATCCGCTCTATCGTTCTTTTTGTTGGTCCAATACAAATTTAAATCTTCCAGTCGCAATTATTTATAAAAACTGCAAAACAAAAATTCCTTATTGCAAAGAAAATCGAGATGGCTTTGCAATGCTTTGTTGTAAATTTTCACTTTTATTATTTGATTAAGTTTCGTTTCGATCAACAGATATTTCAATCAAGTGTAGTTTCGATCAAGTGTCATTTTAATCGACTGTCGTTTCGATCAAATGTCGTTTCGATCAACTGCCGTTCGTTTAACTGTCGTTCCATCAACTGTCGACTCACAAAAGCAAGCAGCTCGTACCAACAAGCAATCGTTTGAAACAAGAACTTGTGACTTTTTACAATTCATTTCATGTAAATCTTTTTTTTTCTGCCTTATTTTTACCCCATAACCATTGAACTGTAATAAACCGCATAAACCGTATTGCTTCTGCACTCTTCTAATTATCTTCTGCAAGTTTTAACGGCTGCTTCTCCTTTCCTTGATCTTTATTAAGTATTGATAATTTTCCTTGGTAACTTATTCAAATAATGGTCAAGAATGAAAACAAGGAATGAATAAATGAATAAATTAGCTGTATTAATTCATAAAACATTGCAAAATTTTTTTAATTTATATCAATAACTTTATTTCTATTAGTTTAAACAATTTTAGCAATTTATGAAACCAACTAAAATTAAGTTTAAAACACAACAATCCTTTTACTTTCTAAAACGAGATTGAACACTTTAATGTCAATTTTCTAAGCACTAATTCTATTAAAATACCTTGAAAGCAGTTTGTCCAGCTTTATAAAAAATTGACTGAACTTCTTTTAATCAATCTATGCCTTGATAATAAACAAAACAATTCAATTCTATCTGTGCCGTCATTTAAACAATTATACACAAATCCCCATTTTAGAGTTTTTTTCAGAGGTTTCAAGTTTCTTAGCTGATTTTAGATTGTTTTTTCTTGTAGAATTCAAATATGCAATCAGCTTTTCCCAATCACGTCAAATAACTTTGCTGTGGTGTTTTTAATTTTTTTTCCAATTCATACCAAAACACCTATGTAGTATATTCAATTACAGTCTTTTAAAATTTAAATTGCTTTGTCATTAACATTTAATAACTGATTTAATTAAAATGTAATTTAGGCAAAAGAGCGTTTTAAAGCTTTCCCTTTACCCTATGGAACAATGATATCTCATCCGAGACACTAACAATAGTCGGCTAGCATATTATATCTCAAAGATCTTGATATCGTTTTCCATCCTACAAATATTGTAGTAAAAATGTTCATTTTGTTCTTAATTGCAATTACCACAGTTTCTTAGAAAGTAATCCTGATGAGAAGTTAAGAAATGTACTGTATTTAAATTGACATTTATGCAATTAAAGCTTGAAAGTTGTGCATTCACACATCAACCATATCTTCATAGTTTGGGCTACGTTTTTTCAAAAAAAATTGTGAGCTAACAGTTTTAAACCATTTTAATGCTCTTTTTTCATCAGAAGTTAAAACTTGATTAAAAGAAAAATCTTTCATTAATTCATGTATTTGAGACTTATTAAATACAATTGCTCTAATTTTAGCATAAATCAAAGTGGAAAATTTAGAGTGAAAAAATTTAAAAGATGAGCAGTCTTTATTAAAGGCTTTAACAAAGTCTTTCATTCGATCAACTTTAATACATGAAAAAGAAAGTAAAACGTCTTTCGGTCAACTAAAAACCATGATTTAACATTGGATTAAACAGGTGTTAAAGCATCTCTAGTTGGCAATTCTTTTTACAAATAATTTCGATTATTAGCTTTAAAATCTTAAAGATATAAAAAGCAAGGATATTTCGTACACCCTCCTTGAGTACCAAGCAGAATTGATATCAATTTTAGATCAGGATAAATCATTCTAAGTATCATAGCCCAGGCTTCAAGATGATATTTAATTTCTAAATAACATTTTTTAAGAACAACTGAATGAGCAATGGGAGTCGAAACAACTTTATTGCCAATGTGCAAAAGAACTGCTTATATGCTTCTTACAGGAGAGTCTAAAAACAATCTCCACTCAACTAAATTGCATTCCATGCCTAAAGCTCTTACGAGTCCACTAACATAATTGCAGTACAAGAGAGAGTGCTGCTCATTCCTTGTAAAATACATTTTAGACTCTTCATCTGGATTTCTTTATCAATAAAACGTATATTTCTTTACCAATAATTCATATTTCATTGTTATAAAATCTAAATCCCGCACGACTGGAAAAACAAGCAAATTTTTAAAACTGCTTGTTTCAATTTAAGCTGCGACTATCTTGTAATAAATTGTGATCTCAAGCAAGCGAATAAAACCGCGCAAACGTGACTATTCTGACGTCACGGAAAAGTTTGAGATACTACGTCAAAAAAGTAATTGTAAAGCTTGTCATGGGAAACTAATTCCTCATAATCTACACGTTGACGACTTAAAACAGAACAATTTAAGTTTTTTTGGTTGCAGGAACAAATGGGCAAGATGTAAAATAATACGTGGTTTCTCTGCAAAGAAGCATTTTTTTACAAATAGGATGTATTGCCCGCTTCACTCTTAAGCACTATAGCATATAAATTTTGTGCCATTGCGATAGTCGGTACGTAGGCAGCACATCGCACGATAACACAACAGAATTTGTCAACACTTGCCAAAAATTATTATATCTGGCCAACTTCCAAACTTTCGCAACATCTCCACTCATTTTTGCAATTCTTTAATCCAAGGTATATTTAGTAAATCTTCCTTTATGATAACCCTATGTGCGTCGAATATTGAGCAACAAAAAATTTATTATTTTTAAAATTTTTCTTTTCATTTATTTGCTTTAGAAGCTTTTTACATTAAATAATAGAAGCCAAATTTGAGCCGTCAAAAAGAATTTGTTTACTTAAAAATTCTTGCGCCTATTAATTGTTGTGACGCTTTCCTTTACAACCTATCATTTTTTTCGTTTAGTGTTATACTTTGGTGAAGCTTGAAAGCCAAATTTTGGTGAATCGATCAAATTCGGTAAATTTTTTAAAATATACTTTTGTAGTCAGAGACAGTTGCTTTTGTCTGTCTGCGGAAAGAAGTTTTTTAAGGAATTAATTCAAACTTAGCCGGAACCAACTGTATTAACCCTATTCTCCTCAACCTTTTTCGAGCTATTTTCGAGCTAACTAACTGTATTAAGAACTTTAGTCTCGCGGCAAACTATTTCTTGGGCCGAAATAAATAAATAAAAATAGGCACAGCTTTACCTCAGCGCAATTTTTTGGGTTACCTAGTTTAACTGGTTCTTTTGGATTTCCAAGTAAAGTTTGTGACACCATCCCACGGAAAAAAAGTTTATTGGTAATAATTATCCGATTTACTATAGCAAAACAATTTTGTTAACAATTTATATTTTCCACATTTAAACATACAGTACAACTGTACAGAGCTAATGATCACTAAATTATTAAAAAAGAGCTTAAAATAACTTTTCTGATAAAATCATCTTTAAAAGGCCTGAAGGTATATAACAGTGCTTCTTAACCGAGTGAATGAAATGTTTGTAAAGATGAACGAATAAACGGTCGTTTTGTGTTTTAGCACAGATATCCGATAATATTTTTTCTTTTGTTGCTCTAAAAAAATGTTTTGCAAAATAAATTTGTTGATTGAGTTTATTGCCATAATTTGTACTGTGTTTTGTTAGTGTTGTGCATAAATGCTGTTTAGTGCTGTGCAACAGAAGAATGACTATAATATTTTGATGCCTCGTTCATAAAAATTTTATTTACGGGTAAACAAAATTTGGCTATTTTTGAAATGGTTAACAACATTGAAAAAGGTTGAAAAGCATTAGTTTAAGCTGTATATATAATATAAACAGTATTGTGCGTTGACGGCGATAATTTGACGGCGTCAATTATCGGCGACAACTTTTTGTTGACGATGACGCAAACGCCGTAAAGATATTTTTCGGTTGACGGAATAGGTGTCGCCGACAACTTTTTGCTTGTTTTTTGCGTCAAGCGTTAAGCGTCAATTATTTTTTGCAAGGTAAAAATATGTACAAAAATTTTTCAATTGCTGACTCCAATAGCGCATTTTCATTCAAGAAAAAAAGTTACAAAAGCTACAGCATGTAACAGACAGATTTCGACCATGTCAAATAAACTACTTGCAAAAACACTATAAAGTTATAAAAGGGTGCTCACGAATTCTTGCTTTGAAAATGCAGCTGCTTCCAATTGTTAAAAATGTTCTAAAGGATCACAACTTTGCTTTCTATATGTTTTTGAAAATCCACCTGCTGGAACTTAATCAAAAGCCGCAAAATCAAAGAAGCGCAGTTGTTTTTATTAAGGGCACGATTGTAACTTTCTTTATTTTCGCTAGATGCTGTTTGAACAACAAAAAAATAAAGATATGCGTGGTGCTTAAAAGTGTTCGAGTCCCAGCTCAGTTGGCAAATTCAATCAAACTAAAAATCGCATAATTGTGGTCTGTGGAAAATGTTAGCAAAACAGAGACTCAGAAGACAGAAAATTGCTATAAGAAAAATAAATTTTAATTTTAGTATGGAGCAAAGAGACTTTAATTTTCATACTATTAAAACTCCGAAAATAGTAAGTGCAATTTCAATATAGTCTGTATAAGATGACAATTGTAGGCTTCAACCGATATCCAGCGCTATCCATGTAAGTGTTAATGCAGACTCGAGTTCAGTCGAGGTTAAATTTTTTAACTAAAATTGATTTTTCCACCAATGTCTTTAAATCAAAAGCTGCTTTATTTTCGTTGCCTTACGTAATTGTTTTCGCTGTTTACATCATCAGAAGTTAGTTTTTTCCCGCCACTACTTTGTAAAACAAAAGCCAAAGTTACTTTATTTTTTATTGCATTACGTAATTCTTGCCGATAATGATATCATTTAAAATTGCTTTCTCGCGTCGCCTCTCTCCACGTGTTATTTTAGTACAAATAGTTGGACCCTCGTGGGCCAATTTCAAATCAAACGCAAACGTCATTCTTGTTTGGAGATCGTGAAGCGGATTTCAGTTAGTAAGTGTTCGTGTGTTGTGTTAATTTTTGAATTTGTGTTTACCGTAAATTCCGGCGTACAAGTCGAAAATTTGACACTAAACTTCAAGTTAAAAATCCATCCTCGACTTATACGGCGGTGACCTTTTTCATAACATGGTACATATTAAAATCAGGATTTTTAGGTCAAACTTATAGACCTCGACTTATACGCCACGTCGACGTATACGCGGGAATTTACGGTATTTCTGTTTTATAATTTTTAATGTATAAAACCGTATTCATCCAAGGTGTGCGTATTTTCATCCCAACTTCACATATTGCGAAAAGTCAATTTTGCCGCAATAGTAAGAAGGACGTTTGCCGAAAATACACGTACATAACCAAATAAATTTTTCTGTCCTGTTGGCAGTTGTCATAATTTGATAGCTTGTTAATTTAATTTTTTTCTAATCATAATCAAAAAATTGTCTCCTGATTTGTAACCCAGCGTAACCTCTTTATAAAAATGTGTTTCTTAAATTCAATGCTTTTTATATTAGCGATAGGCGAGACCAAATTGACAAAAGGTTTTATAGCCTTCGACTAGGCTTCCACAGGGTTTCTGAAAATTGGTATTCAATTTAATAAAAGATATCATAAACCCGTCTAAGAAGCTGCTAAACTATCTTATAGAAACAACGTTTAATGACGAGTAATTTATAGTTGTAGATTTAGCAATATCTCGGCATCTCCGAAAGCTGGTCGAGGTAATCGCTTGCCCTAAGTATAACGCCTCCGCCGTTGTCTGCGAGCTAGGGGAATAGAGATAAAAATAAATAAAAAATAATGTAAAAAAATATAAATTTACTCGCCACCATAGACATAGGCGACGGCATGAAGAACAAAAAGCGGCCAATGGATCTTTCTAAAATAACAATTGAGATGTGACACGTACAATCAAACTTTAAGAGACCCAGGCGTTTACGAAGAAAGAAAATATAGTTTCGGTAGAGAGGTTATTTTTTTGTACCATAAAATTGCTACTGAAAGCAGCCATATTGGATTTAATATCTTTTTTCAATGATGTATTTTACATATTAAAGAGAAAACCAAAAAAAATTAAACGAACGTTTTCGGCTAACTTCAGCCCTCTTCTGGTGTTCATATTGCTATAGTTTTCCTGATTTTATTTCGATTTAAGTCGAGGAAATGTAAGTTAATGCTGACAAAGTAATTTTATACACGACGAAGACAGATTTTTTCGGAACTGTAAACACATTAGCGGTAGTTAAATGAAGCGGAAAAAAACAAGTGGATTTTAAAGACAGTA
Organism: Diplosoma virens; assembly: GCA_963680785.1. Taxonomy (NCBI): domain Eukaryota; kingdom Metazoa; phylum Chordata; class Ascidiacea; order Aplousobranchia; family Didemnidae; genus Diplosoma; species Diplosoma virens. Next base: position 6,070,977 of record OY796891.1, read on the forward strand.
AACACTTGGCGGTGAATGAAATTACTTGAGCAGATTTTTTGAAAAATGTTTAACAAGAATGATGTTTCATTGGTATATAATTGGCGATTTAAATTAGGACTGGGCTTTCTTATTATTAGAGCTTTATGCATTCTAGTGTAAAATTCTGATTTACATTTGCGCAATATCGAAAAATTATTTACCAAATTTAACGGTCAAACAGGAATCATATGACAAAATATGATTTTTTTTATGGCACTCTCTTGAATACTTTTGAAATTCAAATGCTCCCGGACTCATGTGATCAAATGTCTCGATGACATACCAATGTATGTCATGTTCGTGTCACACAAACCTGTGAATTTATAGATGACATTTGAAAGCAGAGTCTTAGGAGTTCTCGATTTTAACAATAATTAATTTTTTGCTTTAAAAGTTTTAAAAATTAGTAATACTTTTGGATTAAATCGATTACTGATCAAAGCCGAAATTCGCTTAGCAAAACGGTATGAATCTTTTCCAATATACGGTATAATAATGCAGTTTCCATAAGGTTGAAGTTAGCCAAAAATTTTTGTTTAATTTTTTGTTTTTGTTTTGTCTTTAATATGTAAATAAATAAATTATTCAAAAAAGATGTTAAATCCAATATGGCTGCTTTCAATAGCAACTTTATGGAAGAAAGAAAACATTCCGAAAGCCATGTGTTCATTGCATGCTTGCTTGGCGCCAAACTTGGTCTTTATTATATTCCCACAATGATCTTAATTATACTAACAAAGAACGTAATTTTGTTGTTACTTCTAACCTCTGTGCATTTAATTCAGATGTATTGTCTGCAGATGTAGGGAGCTATTCAGATGCACAGCATTGAATTTAGTGAAGAACCTTAAAAGAAAGGTTAATAATAGCGAATCGATAGCATATTGTAGTTTTTGTTTTAACTTATAATGCAAATATTTAGAAACTAGTCAATTGAAAATTCGTAGTTTTTTGCGTTAAATTATATCAATAGCCAATTATTTGGGTGGCTGCCTGGTGGCAGGCAGCACAGGTGGATTAAAGGTTTTAGCGCAGGTACGAATTGCCGTTAGATTGAGGACACTTATATTCAGATAGAATCACTGTAGAAAGTCATTTTGGACCTTTCAATACACCATGACCTCTTTAAACAGTCATAACCTTGAAATTTGGTGAAAAAATTGCGATTAAAAAGTGAAATATTTTAGAAGAATTTTATTTTTTCAAAATTTCAGAACTTTTTTAGTGGCAATTGATTTTCATCTTTATCATGACCGCGCTTTTTTGTCCCCTCCCTCCCGTAAAATCGGTCTTCCCGGCGTGTTTCGCAAGTGAATATGGAGTTTGTGACCTGCTGTAAAATTAATTGAATATAATCCTACATTATCGTTTTCTTTGTTTTACTTCTTTGTCAGATGGAAAACTTTGTGCATATTAATTTGTGGGATTGACGCTAATTTTGACGCTGACACTGACGCCGTTAACATTTTTGAGCGTTATCGGCCTAAATGACGCCGATAAGAATTTGAAGAGGTGACGCTGACGCTAACGCCGTCAAGATTTTTTGTTGACGCGCACAACACTGAATATAAATATAAAATGCATCTACAAAGAAAACAGCTTAATTTGTAATAAGTTCATGTTTTACAGTATTATGGGCACTTGATTAGTTTTACTATAACAAAAGAAATATCAATTTTGACCATAAGATTTTGAAAAAATTTCAACGATTTTTTTCATCAAGAGAACTTTTCCAAAAAAAAATTTTTAACAAAATAGCAGCAAAATAAAACGAAATGTTAAAATTTACCACCAAAAATTACTGTAGTTAAAGCGTTCAAAGGAAAAGTAAAGAATAGCATCTTAATATAAAATATGTCTTCACAGTAATAAATGACTGGAAGGCTGTCAAATTCACAATAACGCGACTTCAATTACCACTGCTGGTTTTATAGAAACTTAAGTTGTAGATAATGTTTGTCGTACTCTCATCAGGATTAATAAAGGAAGAGAAGTCTTGATAATTTTCTTTCTCGGTTTCAACTTGCTGGTAAGTCAGTGGCATTTCATTTCTGGATGGATCCATTGTCTACAATCAAATTTTACATCGTGAAGAATTATTAAAAAATTGCAAATTACTTGAGGAGAAATTCGGTAGTAGTAGATGGCAAAAAAATAATGGAAGTAGTCTTACCGCCCTCAATCTCTAAAATTTAGATTTTTTTGAGGTGAACAAGGTTCATGCAAATAAAAAATTGTGATACTGAGCCGTTTAATGCAAACAATCTTTTTAGGTTCAATTTCCATACCAAGTGATAAATCATTCAGATTTCAAAAATTTTCAGGACGAAAAAAGCAACTGAGTCCAAAATATTTGATGAAGTTTTATTTTAAACGATATAAATCTAATGTGTTAATATTCTTTGTTCTTTATTTAATTATTTATTATTTTTGCAATAAATTGGTATTTGGGGATTTTTAAAAAATTATGACAACTTTAAAAGATATTCTTTGATAAAACATTATGTTTTATATTTACTTCCAGTAGTTCGGTCGCATGACTTGGTTTTCCTTATTTAGGAGTTTTATTTTAATGGACTATTGCTGATAATATCTATTAGCTTAGGTTTAAAGTTTAATTTAACGACTGCGTGAATAAAAGTTGGAAACAAAGCTACTGAGTAATTGAAACGTCCTGGAAACGGATTAAAGAGGAATTTTATGCACGGAGAAGAAAAAGTGGATGATATATCTCTGGATCCGCATTGGTGTCTTCCTATTCCAAAGCACGCACATATAAAGAAGGAAGGAAACCAGACAGCCAGAAATCTATAAAACAAATTATACATGAAATAGTTGCGGTTTTACTTTGTACTTCTACAGGAGATTTAATTATTTTTAATAAATTTTTTTGCTCAATTGTTCTTTTCCGAATTTATATTTCTTTTATGCACGACATAAAGCTGAATTCTAATGCAATACTTAATAAATTATTTAAAAAGTTCAAAGCGTTTTATATCCTAAAAAAATAAAAAAGGTCCAGAAATTCATTTCAAGGTGTTCATTACTTTAAAATCCAAAAGCCTTTCTTCCTAACGTGAACGTACAACTACTAGTTACTTTTGTCTTTATCTGATGTAAAGTAGGTTATATTAGTATTGCTGGCACCGGTATACAACAAATGCAACTCACACCATAGCTCCCACGTTCTTGTGAAATAACAACATCCATGACTTGTACTGTTGCAACAGAATGCTATTGAACTTTGAACATCTAAAAACATATTTGTTTTAGATAGTTTAATTTAATGTTTCTCAATCTTTTCTTAAATTATTGTCTGCTTTTTGTGGGTTTTAAAGGTCTACTAAAATTTGATGATTTATAACCCACAATCTATATGCACGACAGTTTTGAAATTTAATCAGATTAAACAATTTTTACTTTAAATTTTGTTACAGAAACCAAGTTTTTTAAAAAAACTAGCAAGAAAAGTATGCAAATTTTTAGTTAGTAAATCGTTAAGACGTTCTCGAAGGAGTCTAATTGTGCAGTTCTGAAACTCTAAAATTCAATGAAGATTAGAAAAAAATCACCATATCGAGGAGTACAACAATATTAAAATTTTGAGGGCTACCCAAATTTTAACTCATTAATAAAAGTATGAAATTAGAATTTTATACTTGACTGTAATACTTAAAAGATTTACAAAATTACTGAAAAATTTTACTTCTCAACTGGTGTTTCTTAGCCTTTTTAATTTTATGGATCCCCTTAATCGATAAACCAAATTTTTCCCCCAACAGAAATTTAGTTTGTAGCCTAATTAGTGGGTCATTCCATGTCAAGTGTCCTACAGCTCCCAGTTTGACCCTCTCCAAATTTTCTTAAACTTTGCTGAAATGTTGTATACAATGATTTAGGCATATCTTTAAAATTTTAGATCAATGGCTAGTGTATTTTTGAAAATACGGTGTTCTAAAGTTTTAGGTACCCCATATGAGAGTTGGCACCCAGCTATTTGGTAGCACTTTCACAACTGCATATCTTCATTTTCAATAACGGTAGAAAGCTAATTTTTAAAATATGGGTTAAACTTTTTGTTTGCTTTATATATGTCATACAACAATATAGTAATGTTTTGTTATGGGGGGTTAATGAACAGCCAAAGTTGCTACTTTTTTTCAAAAAAACAAATTTTGGGTCAATTTTAAATGTCTATAACTTTTAACTGAAAATAAGTATGAAGACCAAATTAAATAGAAATGATAGTTGCTTATTACACTATAACTTGATGAAGTTTGAGTAAAAATACTGCATTGTTGCAAAAATTATCATGCATCAAATTTGGTCCATATTTTGATGCATGATAATTTTTGCAACAATGCAGTATTTTTACTCAAACTTCATCAAGTTATAGTGTAATAAGCAACTATCATTTCTATTTAATTTGGTCTTCATACTTATTTTCAGTTAAAAGTTATAGACATTTAAAATTGACCCAAAATTTGTTTTTTTGAAAAAAAGTAGCAACTTTGGCTGTTCATTAACCCCCCATAACAAAACATTACTATATTGTTGTATGACATATATAAAGCAAACAAAAAGTTTAACCCATATTTTAAAAATTAGCTTTCTACCGTTATTGAAAATGAAGATATGCAGTTGTGAAAGTGCTACCAAATAGCTGGGTGCCAACTCTCATATGGGGTACCTAAAACTTTAGAACACCGTATTTTCAAAAATACACTAGCCATTGATCTAAAATTTTAAAGATATCCCTAAATCATTGTATACAACATTTCAGCAAAGTTTAAGAAAATTTGGAAAGGTTCAAAATGGGGACTTTAAAAATTTTAGGACGTTTGACATGGAATGACCCTAGTATGTTTCTATCAGTATGCAAAGAAGAGAAACTAAGTTCTTTCAATTTAACCTAAATTCGATAAACTTTTTAGACTAATATTTATTTTGAAAAATTACTATTATTAGCAAATGAAAAAAGGTCAAGAATACTAGCTTTTTGTAATACTAAAACTATAGCTATCGTCAAAAATTTAATAGCAAAATTATTAACCAAAAAGCAACAATTGACCATTATGAAGTATGCAAAGTAAAAAAACAATTTATTCAATATGATAGCTTACATAAAAGCTAAATTTACCAAAATAAATCGCCCTTTTGAAATCTTCTTCATATAAAAAAATCTATGAAGTATTACAATTAATATCTAAAACATTCAATTAAATTTTTAAAAATTTTTCTCTTAAAAATACAAATTTTTTTCCTAGTGGAAAATTTCCCCGGTTGAAAATCCCTGTCCCAACCCATCAAACGCCGCCCCTTATTCTAATCGTTAATTTGTTTTATTTTGTGGTATTTTAGTCTCACCATGCTCATCATTCCAACCATCTAGCCATTACGCTTAAACGTTGAGTGAATTAAAAAATAATAAACCAACAAAGAATAATCCCGCCAACGCTTGCAGTGAGAACGGGCCTTAAGAGTTTTAGAGAATAAAACTAAAATAAGGTGCACTTAATAAAACAATACCTTTGAAATATTGACGGTTTTTGTGGTGCAATTCATCGTAATACTGATAAAAGCAGCGTTACACGTCTTAACAATGAAGCATATTAGGCAGCAACACTGCTTGCAAGACGTCTTTCGTTGCAGAAAGTTTTTGTTAAATACTTTAATGTGTAATAAATTATGTGTTTAAATATTCCAGCTTGTCTGTGCTTTTTGCATATAGAAAATAAAAAAGAAGCCATTTTTCTACTTCAAGGATTTACTTTCGATAAGCTTTGTTGTATTCTGGGAACTGTGGTTGTTTGCATGACATTACTTTGTTATTAGTGTCAAACTTTCTCTGGCTACGTTTAGAAATTTAATTCTACGGGGTCAGTCAATAAGTAATGAGACTTTCTCAATTACTTTGGTGTTCTTGGAGTTATGCAACTGAAATTTTATGTGATGATTATGAATGGAGTTGTCATCTTATTTACAACAAAACTTGTTTATTTTCAGATTACTGTAGGTGTGACGATAAATTGAAATGACTACTAGGCTAGGAAACAGCTCATGCTTGGAACAAAGAGGAGTCATCAGATTTCTGTTGGCAGAGAGTGTAAAATCATGTGAGATTCTGTCTAGAATGCAAAGACAATATGGTCCTTCCTGTATGTCTAGAGCAAACTTCTACAAATGGGTGCAAGCATTCAAAGATGGACGCGAAAGCATTACTGATGATCTGAGAAGTGGAAGACCTGTGGATGTCTCTACCCCAGAAGCAGTACAGGCAGTTGAAGACCTGATCAAATCTGATAGAAGGGTCACTTTAGATGAAATTGCTACAAACTTGGACATCTCCCATGGCACAGTGTACGCAATTGTGCGTGAGAAGCTGCGTTTTTCAAAAGTCAGCTGTCGCTGGGTTCCAAAGATGTTAACGGATGATCACAAAATGCAGCGCCTGATGGCTTCCAGAGCATCACTACGCAGATACAGAAAGGAGGGAGATGTATTTCTATCGAGAATAGTGACAACTGATGAGACCTGGGTCTTTCATTATGAACCTGAATCGAAACGACGATCAATGGAGTGGAAGCATGTTTCTTCCCCAGTGAAGAAAAAATTCAAATCTCAGAAAAGTTTAAGGAAAGTCATGCTCACTGTGTTCTGGGACAGAAATGGGCCGATCACTATCAGTTTCTTGGAAAGGGGCAATACTGTGAACTCAGAGAACTACTGTGAGCTGCTAACTCAAGTGAAAAAAGACATTAAGAACAAACGGAGAGGACTTCAATCAAGAGGTGTGATTCTCCTTCAGGATAATGCAAGGCCCCACACAGCAGCAAGAACCCTAGCCAAAATTGAAGATTTAGGCTGGAAACTTCTAACACACCCACCCTACAGCCCAGACCTTGCACCATCTGATTTTCACCTCTTCGGCCCACTCAAAGAGAGTATGAGGGGAATTCACTTCCAGACTGATGAAGAAGTGAAGGCTGCTGTGAGCAACTGGCTAAGGACCCAGTCCACGGAATTCTATGCCAAAGGAATAGACAATCTAATATCAAGATGGAACAAGTGTGTTGCAAAGGAGGGAGACTATGTTGAAAAATAAAAAAGCATTTTTTGATTACCAGTCATTGCAAACTTGAGTTATTAAAAAAGTCTCATTACTTATTGACTGACCCTCGTATCAAATTTTGCTGTTCATAAATACTTTGTCATTCACTACGGCAGATTTTGATAGTGATATGACCACATTTATTTCATCTTCACTTTATTCAGAATCGTCCACAACAATTGTTTTTAACTTTTTTCATTGTGCGACCCAATTTTCAACTCAGGGTAACTCAACGATCCTCAGATTGAAAATCACTGACGCACAACAATCAACGCCTCCTTATTAAAGACTTCTAGCGAGACATTATTAAGCATAACTTTGTGAGTTTGGAAACAGTCGTAATGGCAGTAGTCTTTCTTAACTTTTTACGATTTTCAACTTTTGTATATAATCTATAAACACTTTAACCCTATTCTCCTCAACCTTTTTCGAGTTATTGACTCCTCAACGGCCGGGCTTCAAAAGCCCACCAAAGTTACGATTTATAACTCAAAAACTACTTAAGCTATCTTTATAAAATTTAAGCAGAGTAAGAACTATTTATTTAACTTTTGTTAGAGCAAAAAAGTTTTTGAAAATTTGTTTGATAAAGTACGCAGAATTGCAATTTAGTAAGATCACTTCAATTTTTACGTTTAGACACTCATTGAACTAGAGTGAAATCCGATTGTAACAGATTCGTTGTTGTGACAGTCCTAAACTTAATTAAAAATTGGACGTAAAGAGTGACGTCAACGCACACGACAATTGCAAACAATGAAGAAGCTAAGGGAAGCTAACTTTATTGTTTTGGTCGAAGTATGGAAATTATTTTAAACCAGTTTCAATTACTTGTTCACATGTTTTGTAGTTTCTAATAGTTATTGCTGTTTTTTTAAAAAAAGAATAAAAAATATAAAAGAATTTTTTTTTACATAAAGGGATTTGAAATTGGCTATGTTTTGACATTTAGCAGTGTTAAAATATCGATTTAGAAATACTGTAAAACAACAAAACTTTATCTTTTATATATCATCGCTTATATGCACATCGTTTTTTTTTATTGCAATGTATTTCACCGCCACAAAAAGAATATTTTATTTATTGAAATTATTTTTAAAAATTAACGTTATTTAAAAAAAAACACTTGAGAAAAACAATATTACTCGATATCATTGTTACTGTTAGTCGTGGAATATATCTCGGCATCGTTCAAAGCATGAAGCACAAATTTTTAAGCATTGCCGGAAATACGTGAAAGAACCTCATGTTTGACACTAATTTCCTGAGTTATTGAATTTTCTGGATATGAATTGAGTTTACATTTTCTGGCCTGGTCCGATTTCATTATCAAAGCAGAGACAATAATGTTTCCTAAAATTAGACTTTGAAGCATAATTTCGAGGTATAAATGTTACAACACAACAGTCACTCGCGTGGAAATGACGTTCGGCAAAGATTAATTTATTTTTGTAAGCCAGTCAAAGATCTTGTTTTAACGTGCGGTTGAATTAGCGCAAATTTCTATTGTACCTCGTATTTCCTGGATTAAGTGCTTTTAGCAATGTACCAAGTCACAACCCTTTATTTTTTTATCCAAAACTGTCCAATCTTGTACTCTTTGTAATGCATAATGCATGTGACACTCCGACACAACGCTATCTCCGGTTTGTGCAACGGCGTCGCATTTGCAATGAGAGAAAGGAAGGAGACCCCATTTGTCTATGCACAAATAAAAACGCGTAACTACAGTCCGCAGGCAAAATTGGCCAACTGGACGTAACCGACTGGGCGCAACTCAACTAGACGCAGCCGACTGGTTAATTAGGAGGCCGAGGCTGAGATGAACCCTCACAGTACTCTGTGTTCGATCTATGATTCATTTACTGGGCAGAATGGATGCCTTCAGCAAGATTTTTCAGCTTTTTGCGCAGCAGGCACAACAAGTGTTTAGACCCGTGTTTCCCAACCCGAGTCCGCGGACTCATTTGAGTCCTCGGAAGGATTTAATGAGTCCGCGAGCACATCAACAAGTTTCAAAATAACATCAACTAGTTTTAACGATAAAACTTTATAACCGCATATAGGTAACCAGTTTTAACGATAGTTCCAATGCATTAGAGTAGCCGCTACTGTAATGCATTGGAACTTTTTTATTCATTGCGCACGCTTTGACTTTTTGGTAATGGTGAAACTTCCCTAGGGAGTGAAATGTAATAAATTTTGTTTTATTACGTCACAACAATCTGTCATGCCTTTGTGCTCGCATTCCTTTTTTCTTTTCTATCTAACTCCAGCATAGCCATAACCACGAGGACGAGTCTAAAATTTAAACTGCAGTAAATTTTAACGTAGTACAGTAGACGATTTTCAATGGCAAAACGAAAACAAGTATTTTCATATAACGAAGACTTTTTAAAATTTGGATTCACGTCAGTGGAAGTAAATGGCGAGGTCAGGCCACAGTGTGTGTTGTGTTTAGAAGTTTTAGCTCACAGCTCTTTAAAAGAAGCTAAACTTCAACGGCACCTTAGATCTAAGCATGAAAAGTACCTTGGCAAAGATTACGAATTCTTTAAGAGCAAAGAACTGCATGCCAAGAGAAGCCGCATTGATCGTCCGAGTATTTGGGGAGGGGTAGCCTACTCTCATAAAGATGCAGTGCAAGCTTCCTTTTCTGTTGCGTGGAAAATTGCTAGAGCTAAAGCTGCTCATACAACAGGAGAACAGTTGATTAAGCCTGCAGCCATTGAAATGGCCCGGATAATGTGCGGCGAGGCTGTTGCTAATAAACTGGCTATGGTTCCGTTGTCGGACAACACAATCAAACGACGAATCGAAGAACTTTCAGTTGATATTCTACAGCAGACGATTGCTGCTGTAAAGCGAAGTAAAAATTTTAGTCTGCAGTTAGATGAAACAACAGATATAGGAAGCGACGCCCAGCTGATGGTGTTTGTACGTTATCGCACTGCCGATGACTACGTAGAACAATTTCTCTTTTGTCGACCGCTGACTAAATACACCACAGGAGAAGAAATATATAAAAAGGTAGATTCTTTTTTTGAAGAACATCAGCTTTCGTGGACTGACTGCGTGTCTGCTTGTGCCGATGGTGCTCCAGCTATGATGGGAATCAAAAAAGGATTTATGAGTTTTGCAAAAAAGCAAAACAATGACATTTTAATTGTCCACTGTTACCTTCACAGAGAAAATCTTGCCGCTAAAGACATTCAAGCAAACCTGGCTTTAGTGTTCAAGGAGGTTGTATGTGTTGTCAATTATATAAAATCCCACTCCTTATGTACTCGTTTATTTCGCGTGTTTTGTGACGAAATGGGAGCTGAACACAGTGGACTTCTGTATCATTCAAACATCCGTTGGCTATCAAGAGGAAAAGTGTTGCAGAGAATAGCTAGCTTACGCAACGAAGTAGGTGCTTTTCTAAAAGAACGAAAACATGAACTTTCAGAGCGATTCAGAGACAACGAGTAGATTGCAAAGTTGTTATTTTTAGCTGATTTTTTCAGTCATTTAAATCAACTAAATACCTCTATGCAGGGGAAAGACAAAATATTTTTGGATGTGTCTGAAGATATTATCACTTTCAAAGCTAAAATGGAGTTGTGGATGCATCGAATGGAACAAGGGAAGATAGCTGCGTTTCCAGCATTAAACGCATTTGTAGAAGAAGAAGAATTTAATTTGCACAGCATTCGTGAGATATTTCTTGATCACCTTTCTTCATTTCTTTCCGAGTTGGATAGATATATCCCTTCTAATGATTACAGCAAAAAGTTTAACTGGGTGCGATGTCCTTTCGAGGTATCAGCTTTGCATGTTCACCCTGATATGGACTGCATTGCTGAACAGCTGATTGAGTTGCAGAGTCGACAGCTGTGGAGGAACAAGTTCAAAAATGTATCTCTGACTCAATTTTGGGCAGAAGTTCAATCAAAGGAACCAAATCTATCTGATCTCTGTTGGCAGGCAACAAAAGCTCTTCTACCTTTTCCAACTACATATCTCTGCGAAGCTGGATTTTCAGCTTTAGCTATGATAAAAACCAAGTACCGCAACCAACTTCAACCAGAAGATAACCTTAGATGCGCGTTGACAACCATAGACCCTAATTTCGACAAGCTAGTGGCGAAAGTCCAGGGACAAGGTTCCCATTGAAAGTTGTAAATGCAGCTTCTGTTTGTGGCATTAAACTGACTGTGTTTAAGTTCTGTAATGTTTCATTGTGTTTGTTTCGTGGCCTCTTCACTCAAATTGTGATTAAGGGACGTAACGTTGTCAACTAGCCATACTCTGTGTGAAGTGGCCTTCATTGTTGCGTTTTGAGTCCGCAAAGACTTTGGCAGGTTTGGAATTTGTCCGCCAACAAAAAAGGTTGGGAAACACTGGTTTAGACCTTTGTGTTTATTGGCAGGCATTTGATAACCGATAAACAAGCCATAGTCAGGATCTGGAACAGAGCTCTGCAGCTCGTGTGCTACGGAAAACCGACAAACATACTCTTTCAAATAGAAAAAAGTTATGTTTCTGTAAAATAGCAACCAACAAACTTAAAAAATTTGTTATACAGTACATCTCATTGTGTAATGTCAACACCTTTTTAGCCTTTACTAAATTTCGAACGCTTTTCTTCATCAGAAGTTTTATTCAATGAACCTAAAAACTCTCTACAAGTAAATTAATAACTTTTTTGGATCAATTTTCACCCAGGCTTGATTATGCACGACATGCGCAAATTGTTAACTTCAGAAAAAGAAAGTCATCATTTTATTTTTAATGTTTGGATTGAAATTTTTAAGTTCTTTATGACAGCCAAATGAAAAAACGGAAAGCGTTCAAAATATAGCTCTTCCCTGGTCCAGCTGTTTGGCAAATTTTTGAAATTTTTCAAAATGTGCCGCAGGTTCGAAAAAATAGCGGAGCAGAGGTCTAGAATACCACCTTTAGCCAAAAAGAGTGTCACTTCTAGTTGTCAAAGCTCAGATGGCTGGATGCTTGAAAAAACTGTTAAGTGGTCCGTTGGAGAGGGACGGAGGCATTTAGTGACTACGCGCAAAGCCTCATTCAAGACACTATATATAAACCAAGTACGTGCGCTGCCAGAACAAATGAAATTCCAGTACTCGGCTGTTGAATGGACTAAAAATAAAAAAGCTCCATCTGATGTTTTGGCATCCTTGAGACCGCAAGTCAAATCAGTAACGGGACATGCAAAGAAAAATTTTTGTGCAATGGCAAATGGTGGTGACAAAACTTCAATAATTTGTCTAGTTTTACCTCAAGATAAATCGGAACTAAACACCTTAAAATAAACATGGTGAATGTTGATTATTTTAAATTTTTAGCTCACATTTTTTCTTAATCTGGAGATTGTGGAAAGCAGATTATACATCTAGATGGTAAAAAAGTCGTTATTGATTTTTAAGGAACACTGTTTCTCTGACACTCGAGACTATTTTGCTTGCTGTCGCCGTTAGACTGAAACTTTTGTTGCGAACTAGTTGTATAATCATTTTAACCATGCATTTATCCAGCAGAAACCTCAGCAGCTTGTAGTTAAAGCCAAGTTTGTATGAAAAAACAGTGTCATATGCAGCTGTCAGACAGTGGCGTAGCTACCCGTTGGATCTTGTGGATAAATCCAGGGGCGGCAAGTTGCTGGAGGGCGGCAAAATGTGATAACGTTTTAAACGAACAAAAACAGTCACATTAATTTATTCTCAAAGAGACTCGGACTTAAACAAACTAAGTTAACACTGATATAAGTGAAGCCTAAAAATTACACAAGTTATGCCTCTAATTAGTTAGCAACTTTTTTAGATTGTGACTCACTGTGACGGTATAATGTGGTATCTGTGACGGTATATGATACTCATGCTGTTGAAGTCATAATAGAATGTCGATTGTAACTTGTAAGCTATTGCATTATTCAGTCAATTTAGCTTTTAGATTTGGGAATTTATTTTAAATTAGTTTTCAGTTTATTTTTGATTTAGTTTAGATTAATTTTGTTTAGAGTTTAGTTTAGTTTAGTTAGGTTAGTTTTAGTTTATCAGTTTAGTTTAGATTAATTTCAAGTTTTCTAACTATTGTGTTGCAGATTCCAGAACAAGATTTAAGTTGCAAATTTTTTAAGTTAATTGTTGTCTATGAAGAGAGTAAAAGAAAGTGGAGCTTTTTTTAGAAAGAAAAAGAAAGCTAGAGAAGGGGAACTAAAAAAGAATGAAGGAGCCATTTTGAAGTTCGTTAAAATTGCCTCTACCAAAGATACAGAAAAGGTTAGCAGCCACAATACTCGTAAATCGCTACTTCAAGTTGAGACGGAAGAAGAGGAAGTGTACCTCAAGCAAAACAATAACAAAGTGATCATTGAAAGAAGTAAGCCTATGAATGATATACTTTCAGATAAAAAAAAACAGGTGATATCTATTATTCTCATAACGATGTGGCTACTTGGCCAGAAGTGTTAACTCATAACATGAGAGTTGAGATAATCAAATTAGAACCCGATAGGTTTCAGAATAAAGAAGGACCATTCAAGTCAGCGACTAGAGTAATTAAAGAAGGAGACAAAGAGAAAGAATCCTTAAGCTTTCTGAGTAAGAAGTGGTTTTATAAGAAGCTAAAGAATGGTGATGAAATTCTTAGATCATGGTTGCTATATTCGAATAGCACTCAGGATTATATTGTTTCTGTTGCAGGTTATTTCAATGGAGAAATGATAATTCTCCATTTGTTTTCAAACCTTTTGTAAAGTTTTGGCATCTTTATCGGTGCATTTCTAGTCACGAAAATTCAAAAGTTCACAAACAGTGCTTTGATAAATGGAATGAGCTCGCACTGAGGCTTTAGGTTTATCAAACAATTGACAAAGAAATGCAAAATCTTATAAATAAGGAAAAAAATAGATGGAGAGAAATCTTGCAGAGCGTAATCGCAGTCATAAAGTTTCTCAGTAAACAAAATCTTCCTTTTCGTGGTCATCGGGAAGGTTCTAATGCAAGAAACCAGGAAAATTGTCTTGAAAATTTAAAACTACTTTCAAATTACAGTACAGTCATTAACGAACACATTTTTGGTACCCAACTGCCTAAAAAGAGCATGACAACGTACCTTTCACCAGCTATCCAAAATGAATTAATCGAACTTCTTGGTAAAAAGGTAAAAGATCTCATTTTGGAGGAGATAAAGACAGCAAAGTATTTTTCAATTTTACTTGACAGTATTCCTGACGTCTCTCATATAAATCAAATGGACTTTGTTGTTAGATACGTCAAACTCGACAGCAATAACGAGGTGCAAATAAAGGAGTCTTTTCTGAATTTCTTTCCACTGCAGGGAAAAAATCTCACATTGAAGAAATTACAAAGTCTATTCTCAATGAGCTTCAGCAAAATGGCTTAGACATAATGATGTGTAGAAGCCAATCATACGACAATGCTTCCACCATGGCAGGAGTCCGTACTGGAGTACAATGCAGAATATAAGATATTAATTCTAAGGCTTTTTTTATTCCATGTGGAAACCACTCACTTAACCTTGCAGGAGTTCATGCAGTGGGATCATTGAAAGTTTCTGAAACATTTTTTGCTGGTGTGGAAAGGATTTATTCCTTCTTTTCTGCTTCTACTCACAGATGGGAGATATTGCTTAAGTATGTACCAAATGTGGTAAAACGAATGACCGACACACGATGGAGTGCGCACTATGAAGCTGTGAAAGCGCTTCAGCAATATTTCATTGATGTGGTGGGTGCATTAAACAAACTTTGTGATCAAAATGAAAATATTGATACACGAGGACAAGCGCGTGGAATCTTGGATGCGATTCAGCGTTTTTCCTTTGTTTTTTTTTACGATTTTGATTGGAAGTTCTAAGAGAATCTTGTGACACCCAAAAATATTTACAAAGAAAAGGTTTGTCTCTGGAAGACTGTACCCACAAGATGAAAGCATTTATTACTTTTTTGAACAATGAGCGCAATGCGCTGGTAAAGCAATGCAATGAAAGAGCGATCAAGATCTGCAAAGAGCAAAAAATACCGATTGAAGAGAGACGGATCAGAAAAAAGAAAAGGATGCCTGGCAAATATGCAGAAGACATAGGTCTCTAGGCTGTTGAAGAAATCTTAGAAGCTATGGACCGGTTTCGGAGTGAAGCGGAAAAGCGTTTCAGCGAAATGTGTGTGCTAAATGAGGTATTCGGCTTTTTAAATTCCCATTCCTTGTTGCAAAGTGACAGTATGGAAATAGATATGGAAAAATTTGAGAAAATGTATGCTGATGACGTAAATTTTACTGAGTTAAGACTAGAAATCTCTAGGTTTCAACGACTAGTACAATCCAGTGGTTTTAAATTTAAAAATGATGTTACAGTGCTGGACGTGCTGCAGTGGTTAAGCAAACATCGTTTACGTGAATCAACACCTTATTTATCTATGAGTCTTAAGCTTTACCTCACTGTTGTCGTTTCTATTGCAAGCTGCGAAAGAAGTTTTTCAAAACTTAAGTTGATAAAATCTTACTTGAGATCGACTATGGGAGAAAGCAGGCTGTCTGCGTTAGCAATACTGTCCATTGAAAGTGATTTAGTCGAGACATTATCTTTTGACGATATAATTTCTGAATTTGCTTCAATCAAAGCTAGACGTATTGAATTTTAAACTTTCAATAAAATTAAACAAACACTGCTTTAATTCTTCTGTTGTGTGGAATTTTAATCAACTTTTACAACGGTGTAAAGGGTGGCGTTGCGTTGCTACGCCACTGCTGTCAGATTAAAGATGAGACTCAATCTCGAGAAAATGGTCAATCATTTGTTTCGAACGACTTGAGTTACGGTTGACTTTTTGCGTGAAAACCATCAATTGGCTCGTTGCAGACATAGCGTCTCACATTTTTCCCAGGGGACAAAAAGTTGATAAATTTGTCAAGAACGTTTTCGGTCTTTTACACCCTTCTTAGTCTTTTGAATCGCGACTATAAGCGCTCTTCAGTAGATTTTTGAAATTTGAGTTGACGCAAGCAGGAAAAGAGAAAGTTATGTAATCAAGACTTCAAAGCAGCTCTAACATGGTTTATAAGCTCTGTTCACATAACATTAGGGCCCGGAGCTTTATCTGGTTTTATATAGAAGAACTCTTGTAAACAGCCCAGGTCATCCGTAAGTAAGAATCTAAGTTGATTTTATTCCGAGGTTTTCAATTAATTGGTCATTTTAAAACTACAAAGACGTCGAAATATAGTAGAATAATTATATTAGACCATGATACATAACAAAATTTTTAAAAATAACATTTTAAGTTCAAACATAAAATTTATTGCGAAAGACAAATGAAAACCAAAAATGGTCTTTACCTGACGTTTACATAAAAAGTTCTTTTCGAATTTCCAGAGTAGAGTTTTTTTGGTCTTTATTAAATTTCGAAATAAGTTTATCAAACAGTTTGCAATACATAAAGACAGCTTTTTTAACTTTAGGTTGAAAATTTTTTTGGTGTAAAGAATTAATTTCTGTACATCTTAGACTTGAATAAATAAAACAAGTAAACTTATACATAAACAATACGCCGAATTTTTCATTGTAAGGAAAATTTCAACAAACAAACAGCCTGTTACTTTCAATGCAAAGTGAAATGCAATTATAAAAAGTAAGTTGTTGCTTAATTTTCTGAAGGCGTCAGCATAAGAGCTAACATATGAACTAGTTAAATTGGTCTTTTTTCCCATGAATGAATAGTTATAAGAAAGTTTTCTAAAAAATGATTAGTGTAAAGATTGAATTTTGTCTACTAGATTGGTATTTAAGCAGTCCAACAGCAATTTTTATATACAACAGAATGTATATATGTAAAGTGCTTTTAAGCAATCGTCAAAAGCTCAAAAACAGAAAATGCTAATTACATGAAATAAGTTCTGCATTGTCTCAGGCATATCGATGTCTGGCAAA
Source organism: Diplosoma virens (assembly GCA_963680785.1). Lineage (NCBI taxonomy): Eukaryota > Metazoa > Chordata > Ascidiacea > Aplousobranchia > Didemnidae > Diplosoma > Diplosoma virens. Next base: position 6,088,057 of record OY796891.1, read on the forward strand.
CGACGTAATTCGCTTCGTCACGCAGAGCCAATAAATTGGTAAAATTCATGTTATTTAATAAAGGCGTAAAATTAAAATTCTACGCTCTGCTTGCGAAAATAAGAAAAAATTCACAAATTTGCTAAAAAACGTGTGTTTTATCCGTTAACCCTTGTTCGGGGCACCTAAAAATAGTACCATCTTATTCAGCAATTCAAATTAAGAAAAGTCAAAAATTTTCAAAATATTATCTAAAAAAAAGAAAATAGTTACAAACGTTTTTGCAAAGTTGAGAACGTTGAGGAGAATAGGGTTAAATGAATAACTAACTCATAAACTCTTATAGCAAAAATGTTGATTTTCATAGAAAGATTAATCAATTTTAGTTGAAAATCAAATTAATTTACTTTAAACCTTAACATGACTTTAAAAATTGCTAGACACTTATTTTAATATGGTATTTTCAAGCATCTTTTTTTTTTTTTCTGAAATTTACAAGGCTATAGCATGTTTCGACCACAAGTCATAATAATGTTGGGCTTTTACGATGACTTTTGCAGAAATAGTTCGCGAAAGTTTGCTCATAAATAACTCCGATACTTCCCGCATTTAAAAGCTAACTTTTCACGAGTGTCTTCTGTAAATATTACTCTATAAGTTAAATTTATTTTAAAGATTATTCAATTGAATTAATGTATATTGAAATGAGATTAACCAAATGCGGTCCTATTTGTAGTTGTTTTTTTTTTACAATGGTTCGACTAAGCCTTCAGCAACGTCAAAGATTAATGGACTTTCCCAAAGGGCCTTGTTTACTGTTTGGCATTACCAACCTTACAGGCTTTGGACATTCTCTAAAATTTAAAAGGTAATAAACTCAATTCGGAAATTAATGAACAAGAACCAACCCAGACTTTCATGTTTTATTTTGAGCCATATACTGTAAAATTGGTGTGAACTTGATCAAGTAATCAAATAAAGAACCTAAAAATTTCTAACTTTTTCGTAAAAAACGTATCAATGTTTAATTATTAATCTTGTGTCCTCGTTGGAAGAGGAGGTAATGGGATGTTTCTTTATTTGGATTTTCAAGATTTAGCACATAGCATAAACGTTTTATAGTTAAAAATGTTTTTTTTGCTCGTGTATGTTACAGGTTTTTTCTGTAGTTTTGTTTTTATTTTTTTTGTGCAGAAACCTTTTCAGGTTCAACTCGTATTTAGACCTAATCAATTTTTTAGAAACGTTTTTTTATTATTGGCCTTCACTACTTCTACTATTACTTTTAGCGCATTCTGCCGTAGAAATATTTTTGTTTTTTTAACTGCAAACAGCTGAATTCATGAAGTCATGAATAAAAAAATTAAAAATAGTGTGTTGTCGCAAAAATACCAATCTAGTATTATAATCTTACAGGTTGTTCATACCACAAAATGGCTGGTTTTTTGCTTGCGTTGACAAACGGAAGCTAAAAATTTCGAAAATAAATGTTTTATTTATTTCATGCACTTAGACATTTTTTTCAAAAGTTATCTTACTCACCAGTAGTGAATATTGGGTGAGGCGAGTGAGGACGATCGCCTTTTATCTCTATATTAATCCTCCTGACTCGCAGGAAAGCGACGGAGCCGCTATACATAGGGTAAGCAATTACCCCGACCTGCTTCCGGAGATACTGATGTCCGCTAGTAATTTAGTAGAGATATTACTGTAATTTAGAACTGCTTGTCAAGACCACCAAGCAGTGTTAGCAGAACAACTTGATTTACGGTTGACTTCCCGCGTCGGAACCTAGCCTGCTCTTTAGGGAGCAGTGGATCGATTAGTGGCTCAACGCGGGCGTAGATAAGCCTCTCTAGGATCTTGTAGGGGACACAGAGCAGAGATATCGGTCGATAACTCTTTGAGTCCCCCACGGGCTTCGTTGGTTTCGGGATCGCAACTACTGATCTTGGGAATTTTGATTCGGCGCAAACAGGAAGAAAGGAAGTCACGTAACCAGGACTTTAAAGCAGCTCCAGCATAGAGTATAATCTCTGGGAAGATGGAATCAGGTCCCGGAGCTTTACCTGGTTTTAAATGTTGGAGGGAAGCAGTAAACTCTGTGAAAAAGTACCAGAGATATTTACTGGATCTGGTGTTGTGGCCCTCTAAAGCTCAGACACTTCTTGATAGACAAGTTGCGAAGACTTGCAATCAACAGCCTCGTATTTTCTATTTCTCACTAGCTGAGATCCAATAGCATCGGCTGAAATGGGATAGTGACGAGGAGTGTCGTGATCTACCAGTAAGATTGTTCAAAGTATTCCATACTTTTTGACTACAGTGTGAGAAGTCAATGCTCCGAACTGCCTCGGACCATCGATCTCTCCGCTTAACATAATTAATTTATTAACAGGTTATTTAGAGCCATTAGATAACGATTTATTTTATAGTAAAACCACAACTGCTAGGGACAAATTGCGTCGAGAACATCAATGCATTCACATCAGTGCAATTGGGTTCTTACGTTACCCACACGCGTTGGTCAAGAGTAAAGTGTTGCCCAGATCGGAAAGTTCGATCAGCTGCTTGCTTGTCCAACAATCGTGTCTGTGGGAAAGACATTCGCAAGCTCGTGCTCATCAAATCTGCTTTTAATAAATTTTTACTTTTTATTGTGTTAACGTTTTTTGTGGTTTGTTTTTGCTGGTGTACAGACATTTTATCACGGGATATTTTATCATGCGATTGTTAATCACGGACATTTAATCATTGAATATTTAATTACTTAAAAATTTAATCACAGAGACATTTCATCACGCTCTCAAGTGTGGTTAAGTTAAGTATGGAAATTAGCGGGTAAAAAGACCTGAAAAAAGTCATAATCAGTGGTGGATATTGGGTGAGGCGAATGAGGCAGTTGCCTCGGCCCCTTTTTTTGGGGCCCCTCCCTCGAAAATACCACATACACTTTCATTTTGCTGCAGATGTTTTTTAGAGATTATTATAAAGTCGGGACGAAAAGTGAGAAATACAAGATCGATTCGAGGTAAAGACCTTTTTTTTTTAGAGAACACCGTGCTTTTGGGAGAAAAAGGTGAAAGACAAGACCAAAGCTCTTTTTCTTTTTTAGAGAACATCAATTTTTGGAAATCCTTGCCTTGGGCCCTTGAATTTGAATATCCACCACTGGTCATAATGTAATCGTTTATTTAGGGTAATGGTAAGGGTTAGGATTAGAGTTAGTGTAATTGTTTATTTATGCGATAAATACGCAATACCACGCAATACACTAAAATTTCTAGTGATTAAATGTGTTAATATGTCTACGTGATTAAATGTTATAATGTTAATAGGTTTATGTGATTAAATATCTAGTTGTTAAATGTCCGTAATTAACAGTCGCGTGATGAAATATCGCGTGATAAAGTGTGGATAAACCGTTTTTTCTACCCTCTGTTCCAGGCACAACATAATTTTGTACGCGTGTGGTGCCACGACTTTACTTCTTTTAGCAATAATCAACTTCTTAATTTTTGTGGAAAACTGTTAGCGCTCGCCTTGAGCTTTGAACATACTTCTGTATTGTTTTATTAACGATAATTAATGATCATGTAACATAATTAATGATCATGTAAGCGTCTCTGCCTGATTATTTGTTGAAGCTGCTTACGCATATTGCGTGTATTTGTTGTTTTACAATCTTTTGGAATTTTTGGTTTGTGAGACGAGTTAAAGGTTTTTGTTTAGCATGCTGTGTCACTATTAATTTCTATTTTGTACAGAAGTGTGCAACCATTAAAGTATTTTTTTATAATATTTGTCTTAATCACAGGTTATTTCCTTTATTTTTTATTAAAAATGTATACGCCAAGTATAGGCCTACATGATTAATTTTGTTTTCGCTTGTACTTTTTCGTCCTGGTGCTAAAAAACTATAATCTTTGTAAAACACCAATAAATTAAATAATAACGATAACGAGTTGAAGGCAATCAAGAGTGTATACGTATAGTTTATCTGGTCCAAAACTGCTGTAACTTTTTTTTGCTTTCAGGACGCTTTTATTATTTTGCATCTGGCAACAGCTGCCAATAGCGAATAAATTCGTACCCTTTTGTTTGTTGTACTGGTTCTGGTAAACGTCTTTTTTTTATTAAGATACAACTCTGAAATTATTCAGATAGAATAAATAAAAAAGGCTAGAGATCTACAGGACTCGCTCTCTCTCGCTTTCAATAAGAATGGTTGATGTGTAGTGACCTGGAAAAATATTCTAGAACACAAATTTTTACTTATCTCAACGTTCGAATTAGGTTACTGACTGTGATGATCAAAAATATATGCGAGTTACTAAGTTAAGGCTTGAGTGGCAAAAAACAAAATTGAACACATTAAGTTTTTTTTTTTAATACTATGTGAATAAAACGAGCTATTTGTAAATTAAAAATAAAATTGATGTTTAATTTGGTGAATACAACAAACCAAATTGAAACTTTTACAATTTAGGATTACAGCCGACACCGCTTGTTACGACCACTTTCTTTGTAGTGTTGATTAATTACGGTAAATGATAAATTCCACATTTTTCTGTCATTTTGTGCTAACTGTTGCAATCCTGGTGTGGTTATTCACTATTGGGTTATAGCTTTGGTTATTGTGACCATTGGATATTATGACCAAACTTGTCTGGTTCCAAGGTGGTCATAATAAGTGGACTCCACTGTATAAACTTTTAATGATACACAATTTGCTCAAAAGTCCAAAGAGTTTAATGAATGAGCAATGCAAAGCATTATGGGACAGTCAAAACTTTTTTAAAAAACCTGAAGGTCTATAACAGTGCTTCTTAACCGAGTGAATGAAATTTTTGTAAAGATAAACGAATAAGAGTCATTTTGTGTTTTAGCATAGATATCCCATAAAATTTTTTTCCTTTTGTCGCTTTGAAAAAATTTTTTGTAAAATATATTTGTGGATTGAGTTTATTGCCACAATTTGTATTGTGTCTTGTTAGTGTGGTGCATAATTGCGGACAGGAGAATAACTATAAAATTTTGATGACTCGTACATAAAAATTTTGTTCACGAGTGAATAAAATTTGACTATTCTTAAAATAGGTAACAAAATTGAAAAAGGTTGAAAATCATTAGTCTAAGATGAATATATAATATAGATGTGAAATGCATCTACAACAAAAATAGCTTAATTTGTAATAAGTTCATGTTATGACAAAAGAAATATCAATTTTGACCATAAGAATTTGAAAAAAATTCAACGATTTTATTCATCAAGAGAACTTTACCGAAAAAAAAATTTTAACAAAATAGCAGCTAAATAAAACGAAATATTAAAGTTTACCAGCAAAAATTACTATATTTCAAGCGTTCAAAGGAAAAGCAAAGAATAGCATCTTAATATAAAATATGTCTTTATAGTAATAAATGACTGGAAAGCTGTCAAATTCACAATAACGCAAGTTTAATTACCACTGTTGGTTTTATAGAGACTTAAGTTATAAATGCTGTTTGTCGAATTTTCATCAGGATTAATAAAGGAAGAGAAGTCTTGATGATTTTCTTTCTCGGTTTCAACTTGCTGGTAAGTCGGTGGCATTTCATTTCTGGATGGATCCATTGTCTACAATTTAAATTTTACATCGTGAAGATTCGTTAAATAATTGCAAATTACTTGAGGAGAAATTCAGTAGTAGTAGATGGCAAAAAAATAATGGAAGTAGTCTTACCGCCCTGAATCTCCAAAATTTAGATTTTTTTTGAGATGAACAAGGTTTTTGAAAATAAAAAATTGCTATATTGAACTGTTTAATGCAAACATTTTTTTATGTTCAATTTCCATTACCAAGTGATAAATCATTCAGATTTAAAAAATTTTCAGGACAAAAAAAGAATTTAGTCGAAAATATTTGAAAAACTTTTATTTTAAACTACATGTAGATATAAATCTATTGTACAAATATTCTTTGTTCTTTATTTAATTATTTATTATTTTTGCAATAAATTGTTATAGATTTAACGGCATTTTGTAAGTTTGCTAAATCTTTTTCTTTGTGTCGCAGTTCAATCAAAAAACACAAATAAAAATTTTGTTTTTAACAATTTACCAACAATGCAAAACGTTTATGTTCAAATATCTATAAGTTACATAAAAGCATGGTTACGTTTTGATGTAGTTGTTTTAACCTTGTTTACGCTTAGTATTGTTCTATTGTTATTATTATTATTATTATTATCTCTTTTTGTCCTTCTGACTTGCAGAAAAACGTCGGAGACGTTATACGAGAGGCGTTCAAAAAGTAATGCCAACAGGTTTCTTTTCATAACATTGAGTTTTAAAGGTACACAAATTGTGCATCACAAGAAAGTATTAGGTTGTTGCATAAAAATATTTGTTTTACAGCCGCTTTTTTATATTTGCCGATGTGTTATATACAAAGCCTGCGCTCTGCTTTACAAGATTAAAGTCATCGTTTTTGTCTCTATTATTTGTTTGTTTTTTTTAGAACCGTCAAATGGATTGTCAAGTAGACAAAAAATTACATTTTCGACACCTCCTTCTTTTTGCCGTTAATCGAGGTCAAAAAGCGAGTAAAGCTGCCAGAGATATTTGTGCCGTATATGGAGAAGACGCTATGGCTGAGAGAACTGCTTGAGATTAGTTTTCCAAATTCAAACACAATAATTTTGTTCCGGAAGACCAGCCGAAATGGACGAGAACCAACTCAAGGATTTTTTGAAGGAAGATGACCGGCAAACATGCAGAGAACTAGCTGAAAAAATAAATTGTGATTTTATGACAATTTCACGCCACCTTCAGACATTGGGGTTTACTTAAAAGCTTGGAGCTTGGGCCCGCAAGAACTCACTCAAAAACAGAAGGCTAAGCGGTTTTCCATTGCTGCTCAAAATCTTGCTCAAAACCAAGCAACCCATGGCCACAAGCAATGATTCTTATACAGAATCATTACTGGAGACGAGAAATGCTGTTTGCATGTGAATATGTAACAAACAAAAAAGTGGGTGAGTCTTGGAGAGAAGCCTAAACTTAGTATCAAGACAGACCTCCACCCAATGAAGACAATAATATGTGTATGGGGGGATTGGGAGGATCTGATCCACTGGAATATGCTTGAAAAGAATACGACAGTACAAAAGAATCTCTATAGAGCTCAATTAAATTGAGTCAATGAGATTATTCAACAGAAAAATCCGGATCGACAAGGCCAGGCAATCTTCCTCCATGACAATGCTCGACCATACACCGCAAAAATTGTCAAGACGGCACTTCAAGAGCTCTATTGGGAGGTCCTTCAAAATCCTCCTTATCTTCCAGACCCCTCCCCAATGGATTTTCATCTCTTCCGCTGGCTGCCTTTCAAATGAAAAGAGAGGACATATTTGGAAAATCAAGATCATCTTGCGAATTGACTCAATAACTTCTTTAATACTCGAACTAAGGGTTTCTGTCGAAATGAAATCAAAAAAATTATGTAGTGAACAATGAAGAACAATACATAACTGACTAAATTGTTATTATTTTTGTTGTTAAAATTCTTTGATTTTGTTAAATATGTAATTGATTGAATTATTATTTTCATTATTTAAATTCTTTGATTTCTTGTGAAATACATATTCAGAAAATTGCGGAAACTTATGCAACAATCCAATATATAGCATGAGCATTTCATAGTTACTTCTCAATGTAATCTCCCGCTTTCCGAACCGCCTTTTCCCATCTTTTAACAAGTGCACATATTCCTTCATTACGAAATTCTACAGGCTGCATTTTTAATCACTTTCTAACAGCAGTTTTGACCTCTTCATCATTGGAGAAATGTCGCTCCCTCAAACTTTCTTTGAGGGGACCAAACAAATGAAAGTCAGACAGTGCCAGGTCTGGCAAATTTGGGGGATGTGAAATTGATGTCCAGCTAAATGATCTGATGACCTCACGGGTTTTGAGGCTGGTGTGAGGCCTAGCGTTATCATGTTATAATAAAACCTTAGACATTTCCAAAGCAGGTCGAACTCTTTGTATTCTTGCTTTCAACTTTTTAAATGTATCGATGTAAACATCTAAATTGATTGTTGCTCCTTTGGACATGGAGTCTACCAGTATCACATCAACACTATCTAAGAACACAGTCACCATCACTTCTCCTGCAGACTGCTGAGATTTGAACTTCTTTGAGCGTGGTGAGGTGGGATGGCGCCACACTATTCACTCTCTTTTTGACTTTGGTTTGAAGTGTTGAACCCAATTCTCATCTGCGGTCACTAGTCGCTTCAAAAAGTTTTTGTCACTATTGCAATACTCCAGAAGTTCAGAACAAGCTTCTAGGTGGGATTATACTCCAGAAGTTTAGAACAAGCTTCTAGATATGACTTAATTTTGGAGCTGCTTCTGAGATCACGAAGCAGAGACAAACACTCTAAAATGACTTTCTCCATTACAACAGAATGACGTAAACAGGCTTTGAACCATCACTGTGTTAATCACATTTACCAACAACATGGCTTTTTTACTTACTTGGCCACGCTACCCGCAGTTTAAAAAAGCAAATCATTTTTGTTTTATATTTTTGATGTTTTTACAAAATTATGACAATTTTTCAAAGATATTTTTTGATAAAGTCTCATGCTTTTGTATCTACTTCAGTAATTCGGTCGCATAACTTGCTTATTCTTATTTATGAGTTTTATCTTAATGGATTATTGTTGATAATATCTATAGTATTAGCTTAGGTTTAAGGTTCAATTTAATGACTGAGTGAATAAAAGTTGGAAACAAAGCTACTGAGTAATTGAAGCGTCCTGAAAACGGATTGAAAAGGGATTTTATGTACGGAGAAGAAGAAGTGGACGACATATCTCTGGATGCGCATTGGTGTCTTCCTATTCCAAGGCATGCACATATAAAGAACAAACAAAGGAAACCAGACAGCCAGAAATCTATAAAACAAATTATAGATAAAATAGTTGCAGTCTTACTTTGTACTTCTACAGGAGATTTTATTTTTTATTATTAAATTTTTTTGCTCATTTTCCGAACATATACAGGTATTTCTTTTATGCAAGATATAAAGCTGAATTCTTATGCAATACTTAATAAATTATTTAAAAAGTTCAAAGCGTTTTGTAATCTACAAAAATAAAAAAGACCTAGAAATTCATTTCAAGTTGTTTATTACTTTAATATGCAAAAGCCGTTTTTTCTAACGTAAACGTAGGACTATTAGTTACTTTTGTCTTTATCTGATTAAAAGTAGATTATATTAGTATTGCTGGCATCAGCATGCAGCAAATACTGTACAACTCACACCATAGCTCCCATGTTCTTGTGTAATAACAACATCCATGACTTGTGCTGTTGCAACAAAATGCAATTGAATTTTGAATATCTAAAAAACATTCGTTGTAGATAGTCATATACGTTTAATTTAATGTTTCTCAATCTTTTTTTAAATTATTGTCCGCTTTTTGTGGGTTTTAAAGGTCTATTAAAATTTGATGATTTGTTACCCACAACCTATATGCACTGCAGTTTTAAAATTTAATCAGATTAAAGAACTGTTACTTCAAATTTTTTACAGAAACCAAGTTTTTCAAAAAAAATAGCAAAGAAATATGCAAATTTTTAGTTAGTAAATCGCTAAGACGTTCTCGAAAGAGTCTAATTGTGGAGTTCTGAAAATATAACATTTAATTAAGATTAGAGAAAAAGCACCATATCGGGGAGTACAGCAATATAGATATCACACCGTACAGTATATATTATCACACATCAGTATATACAATTTTAACTAATTAATATTGATAAAAGAATGATATCAAAATTTTATACTTTGCTGTAATATTTTAAAAGTTTACAAACTTACTAAAAAATTTTACTTCCCAGCTTAATGGTTTTCAACCTTTTTAATTTTATGGACCCCCTTAACCGGTATTCAAAACTAAATCCTCCCCCCAATAAAAATTCAGTTTGTAGCCTAATAAGTATGTTTCTATCAGTATGCAAAGAAGAGAAACTAAATTTTTACAATTTCACCTAAATTTGGTAAACTTTTTATACTAATATTCATTACTACAAAATTATTACTATTACCAAATAAAAAAAAGCTTAAGAATACTAGCTTTTTGTAACACCAAAACCATTGCTATGATCAAAAAATTAATAACAAAATTATTAACCAAAAAGCAACAATTGACCATTATGAAGTATGCAAAGCAAAAAAAAACAATTTACTCAACAGCTTACATAAAAGCCAATTTTACCAAAATAAATCGCACTTTTAAAATCTTCTTCATACAAAAAATCTATGAAGTATTACAATTAATATCTAAAACATTCAATTGCATTTTAAAAAATTTCTCTCTTAAAAATACACAATTTTTTCCTAATGGGGAATTTCCCCGGTTGAAAAACCCTGTCCCAATCCATCAAACGCCGCTCCTTATTCAAAGAGTTAATTTGTTTTATTTTGTGGTATTTTAATCTCACCATGCTCATCATTCCAACCATTTAACCATTACGCTGAAGGGTTGAGTGAATTTAAAAAAATAAAGCAACAAAGAATAATCCCGCCAACGCTTGCAGTGGAAATGGGACTTAAGAGTCTTAGAGAAATAAAACTAAAATAAGGTGCACTTTATAAAACATTGCATGTAAAATATTGACGGTTTTTGTGGTGCAATTCATCGTAATACTGATAAAAGCAGCGTTACACGTCTTAACAATGGAAGCATATTTGGCGGCAACACTGCTTGCAAGACGTCTTTCGTTGCAGAAAACAGTTTTTGTTAAATACGAGGGTCAGTCAATAAGTAATGAGACTTTCTCAATTACTTTGGTGTTCTTGGAGTTATGCAACTGAAATTTTATGTGATGATTATGAATGGAGTTGTCATCTTATTTACAACAAAACTTGTTTATTTTCAGATTACTGTAGGTGTGACGATAAATTGAAATGACTACTAGGCTAGGAAACAGCTCATGCTTGGAACAAAGAGGAGTCATCAGATTTCTGTTGGCAGAGAGTGTAAAATCATGTGAGATTCTGTCTAGAATGCAAAGACAATATGGTCCTTCCTGTATGTCTAGAGCAAACTTCTACAAATGGGTGCAAGCATTCAAAGATGGACGCGAAAGCATTACTGATGATCTGAGAAGTGGAAGACCTGTGGATGTCTCTACCCCAGAAGCAGTACAGGCAGTTGAAGACCTGATCAAATCTGATAGAAGGGTCACTTTAGATGAAATTGCTACAAACTTGGACATCTCCCATGGCACAGTGTACGCAATTGTGCGTGAGAAGCTGCGTTTTTCAAAAGTCAGCTGTCGCTGGGTTCCAAAGATGTTAACGGATGATCACAAAATGCAGCGCCTGATGGCTTCCAGAGCATCACTACGCAGATACAGAAAGGAGGGAGATGTATTTCTATCGAGAATAGTGACAACTGATGAGACCTGGGTCTTTCATTATGAACCTGAATCGAAACGACGATCAATGGAGTGGAAGCATGTTTCTTCCCCAGTGAAGAAAAAATTCAAATCTCAGAAAAGTTAGGAAAGTCATGCTCACTGTGTTCTGGGACAGAAATGGGCCGATCACTATCAGTTTCTTGGAAAGGGGCAATACTGTGAACTCAGAGAACTACTGTGAGCTGCTAACTCAAGTGAAAAAAGACATTAAGAACAAACGGAGAGGACTTCAATCAAGAGGTGTGATTCTCCTTCAGGATAATGCAAGGCCCCACACAGCAGCAAGAACCCTAGCCAAAATTGAAGATTTAGGCTGGAAACTTCTAACACACCCACCCTACAGCCCAGACCTTGCACCATCTGATTTTCACCTCTTCGGCCCACTCAAAGAGAGTATGAGGGGAATTCACTTCCAGACTGATGAAGAAGTGAAGGCTGCTGTGAGCAACTGGCTAAGGACCCAGTCCACGGAATTCTATGCCAAAGGAATAGACAATCTAATATCAAGATGGAACAAGTGTGTTGCAAAGGAGGGAGACTATGTTGAAAAATAAAAAAGCATTTTTTGATTACCAGTCATTGCAAACTTGAGTTATTAAAAAAGTCTCATTACTTATTGACTGACCCTCGTACTTTAATGTGTAATAAATTATGTTTTTAAATATTCCAGCTTGTCTGTGCTTTTTGCATATAGAAAATAAAAAAAGCCATTTTTCTACTTCAAAGATTTACTTTCGATAAGCTTCGTTTTATTCTGGGAACTGTGGTTGTTTGCAGGACATTACTTTGTTATTAGTGTCAAACTTTCTCTGGCTGCATTTAGAAATTTAATTCTATCAAATTTTGCTGTTCATAAATACTTTGTCATTAACTACGGCATATTTTGATGGTTATATGACCACATTTATTTCATCTTCACTGTACTCAGAATCGTCCACAACAATGGTTTTTAATTTTTTTCATTTCGCGACCCAATTTCCAACTCAACAATCATCAAGTTGAATACCATTGGCCAACAACAATCAACGCCTCCTTATTAGAGACCTCTAGCGAGACATTATTAAGCATAACTTTGTGAGTTTGGAAACAGTCGTAATGGTAATAGTCTTTTTTTAACTTTTTATGATTTTTGACTTTTGTAAACAATCTATAAGCACTTCAAATTAATAACTAATTCATAAACTCTTCCAGCAAAAATGTTGATTTCGTGGAAAGATTATCCAATTTTATGAGAAAATTAAGTTAATTTACTTTTAAACCTTGACATGACCTTAAAGAATGCTAGACAATTATTTTAATATGGTATTTTTAAGCATCTTTTTTTTTCTGAACTTCACAAGGCTATAGCATGTTTCGACCACAAGGCATAATAATGTAGGGCTTTTACAATGACTTTGCAGAAATGGTTTGCAAAAGTTTGCTCACAAATTACTCCGATACTTTACCAATACAAAAGCTAACTTTTCACGAGTGTCTTCCGTAAATACTACTCTATAATTTAAAACTATTTTTAAGATATCGAGTGGATAAGTCGGCAGCGTGGTCAAGTGGTTAAAGCGCCGTGCTTATGATCAACATGATCTCGATTCGAAACCCACTCGCACTATTCCGTTGTGTTTTTGGGAAAGACACTTTACGACCTTTTCCCCTGCTTAGTGGTCTTGGCAAGCAGTTCTAAATTTAAATCATATCTCTATTAAATTACAAGCGGACAGCAATATCTTGGCATCTCCGGAAGCAGGTCGTGGTAATTGTTTACCCTATGTATTAGCGCCTCCGTCGCTTAGTGGTCTTGGCAAACAGTTCTAAATTTAAATCATATCTCTATTAAATTACAAGCGGACAGCATTATCTTGGCATCTCCGGAAGCAGGTCGGGGTAATTGTTTACCCTATGTATTAGCGCCTCCGTCGCTTTTCTGCGAGTCAGCAGGATAAAAATGGAGACAAAATAAAAATAAAGATTATTCAATTGAATTAATGCATATTGAAATGCGGTTGACGGTTAACTGTTAAGTGCGGTCCTAGTAGTTTTTTTTACAGTGGTTCGAACTAAGCGTTCAGCAACGTCAAAGATTAATAGACTTTCCCAAAGTGTCTTGTTTACTGTTCGCCGTTACCAACCTTACAGGCTTTGGACACTTTCTAAAATTTAAAAGGCAATAAACTGAATTCGGAAACTAATGAACAAGAACCAACCCACAGTTTCACGCCCTATTTTGAGCCATATAAAATTAGTCTCAACTTGACCAGAATATTCAAATAAAGAACCTAAAAATTTCTAACTTTTTCGGAAAAAACGTATCAATATTCAATTATCAATCATATGTCCTCGTTGGGAAAGGAAGCAATGGGATGTTTTCTCACGCGAATTTTCAAAATTTAGCACATAGTATAAACTTTTTATAGTTAGAAATGTTATTTTTGCTCATGTATGTTATACGTTTTTTCTGCAGTTTTTCTTTTTTTTTTTTTTTGTGCAGAAACCTTTTTAGGTTTAATTCGTATATAGACCTAATTAATTTTTTAAAAAAGTTTTTTTTATTATTGGCTTTCGCTACTTCTATTATTACTCTTTAGCGCATTCTGCCGTAGAAATATTTTTGTTTTTTTAATTGCAAACAGCTGAATTCATGAAGTGATAAATAAAAACATAAAAATAGTGGGTTGTCGCAAAAATACCAATCTAATATTATAAACTTATAGGTTGTTCATACCACAAAATGGCTGGTTTTTTGCTTGTGTTGACAAACGGAGGCTAAAAATTTTGAAAATAAATGTTTTATTTATTTCATGCAATTAGACACTTTTTTCAAAAATTATCTTACTCACCATAGCAAATTGACTTGTTTGAACAAATTTGAAAACTCTGAAAAAATGATGGTTATTGAAGTAAAAAAGCTCTTTTTGTATAAAAACAAATTAAAAATTTATTACCTAACTGAAAGAGTACCATTTAAATGTTCGAAAATAAAATATTATTACAAATTAACGAATACACATTTTTCCTGCCTGTTGTAGTTTTTTTTTTTGTGTGTGTATGCTTTAGGTCATCTTCTGTACTAATCAACAATTCTACTTGCTAGTCTCTACACAATGAAACAATTGTTCAATCCTACATTTCTTTAAAGATTCTTTTAACAGACAAGCAGATGATTCCAATTCCAGTTTAAGCTTTTTTTTGATTGTAACAAGCTTTTAACTCGTAGATTTGAATTAGGAGTTTAAAGAATAAAAAAGTTTAATTAATGTGTTACAAAATAATCTACAATGCCTTGTCAAAAAAATTAATTTTTCCCTGGATACGAGTGTAAACTGCATCCGGTTGTAAGCTTATCAATTGATAAGTCGGGATGAAAGAAGATAACCAATTACAATTTTCTCCAGGTGAACCTTGGGAAAGGTTGAACACCTGATAGCCTCCCACTGCTGGGGTTACAAACCATCGAACAATATCAAACCAAATTAATCAGGTTGCATTTATCTCTTTTGCGTCTGTATTTTCTTTGTTTTTTTTTCTCATTTTTTTTACAGGTGATGCAACCATGCAAAATCATGCAAAAATTTATTGTGGCTAGGAAACTACAAATCTTTTATCTGTAAACAAAAGAGTTTTTTATAAATTTTAAGTTTTTAACTGATTTACCAAAATAATTTTGAAATACTCTTAATATCTAATATTTGTTTGTCAATATGTAATATATTGTTCAAAATATAATTTTTTTGTTCAAACATTTGATGCATAAAAATCAGTTGAAGAACTGACTGAATAAAAAAAGCTTTAAACTCACATCTGCGACTGTTACAAAGTAACTTCCAAAAATAAATAATGCCAAATTACTTCCTGGTGTTTCCATTATTTAATCGCAGAGGCACATTTAAAATTAAAATTAATCTATTATAATAAAACTGTAAAAAATAAAACGGAAAATATTGTTACTTTTCACTGCCTTGACAACGGATAATAACTTTTAAACTCAAACCGTACTTTTTCAACCATATGATTTGTTTCCTGTATTTACTGTATTCCCGTCTTAAAAACGTGTCAACAAACGGATGTTGCTGTTAAAGGCCGGCACGGGCCAACGTTTTTATAAATAAAAATCACTCCCCACCTGGCCCAATAATCACTTCGTCTTTAATAAACCAATTTTTTATCATCATTGATTATTGCTGTTTTCTCTTCCAGCATCATAAATAAAATAGGAACATAGGAAAACAGTTTTTAAGACGAAGTATCAACACCGCAAGATTAAATGCTTAGAAATTTTGATTAATTTATTTTATCAAAAAAAAAAGAAAGCTTTCAATTCTTTGATATGCTAGATCAGATATGGAAAACGTTTTTTTATAAGGGGCCATATTTTAAAATAGTTGAAATTTTAAAGAAAGCAGGCCACATAAATTGAAATACCAAAAAAATTGCGTAATCACTTTAAATGCTCTCGGTTTTTTTGATTCTCGTCGCCAAAAAGTAATCTAAAAAAAAGTCATCACTTTAGATGTGACTCGGTTTTCTAAATTTTAGTTCCTAATATGAAGTGATTTCCAAAAAAAAATTTTCTCTTATCAGCAGTAGTCATTGACTCATCATTCCAATGTCATTGGAGGGCACAATTGTCATGGAGGCCGCTTAAAATTTCCATGGAGGCTGCAGGTTTCTATTTCAGTATTAGATCAACCTGATTATATTACCCCATAGACAACCAACTTCTTTCCAACTATACTACAGTCTCAAAAATAAAAAAAATCTAGTTTATCTGTATCATGCTACACAGAGACAGATTAGATGTTTTGATTATAGGCGTGCAAAGTTGTGTTGATGCCTGTGATCAATTGCTTCTGATAAGCCCCAGTAAATCTCAACGCTTCTTTTTTTTGTAAAATCCCCAAAATTAAGCTAACTTAATAAAAAATCTTTACAACCAAGTGAAGATAAAAAACAAGGTCTTGACTGTAAAAGTGGCTTTGTTCTCTTTTATATTTATACGATATTTTTTTATGATAAATTGAAATAATTTTGCTAAACATTTTGTAATTTCATTCTTTGGATGAATATTCTATTTAAGGATGGTATCAACCTTTTTATACGAGGCCTTAAAATTTTGACAAACGATTTATGAGATCGAGTAGATATTGTATTGCTCGCTTAAAATAAAAGCCAAAGCTTAAAAAACTAAAAGCTGGATATCTGTAATTTTATATCTTTTTTTTATTTAAAAGCCAAGTTGTATTTTGTATTTTCCCAGCCAGTCATGGCTGAGAATCGCGCAGCATTTTTATTTTTCAACGTCTTCCTGCTCGTATCATGTCACGCAGCACAACCGTCGTTTGTCACAATTCTCGCGTTGTGTTGTTGATCTACCTTTGTATATCCGCCTCATGATACCTTAGAGCTTGCCAAATTAACTTTATTTTTTATTCAAATTTTAGTTCTTAGTTTTACTTTTTGTTTTCATCTCTATTTTGGGTTTTTTAGCCATACCTCTTATAATCCCATTTATAGATGAAGCAGGCTGTTATTTTTTGGATAAAAAATTTTTTCCGTTTATTTCATGGTTATTCAATTGATTCAAGATAAAAAAAAAACTTTGTTATAAATCACACATGACTGAACCTGGGCAAGGCTATTTAGACCCAAATATTGGCGCTGCAACTTTCCTTGACTTAGACGCTTGAACATTATGCCCCTTTTTCCTAACTGCCAGCTATCAATTTTGATTACAGGGCAAAAATCAACCAAAGAGATTTTCGCGTGTATGATGTCATAAAAAGAATTTTCTTATTGGGGTTACCAACTTTTTACTAATCTTATTTTTACAAATCGCGGGCCAAATTTTTGCTGGAAGTTTACCGCAGGACGCAATCAGTGCATTAAATAAAGTGATGAGCTTTTTTTGTTTAAGTAAACTTATTCGAATTCTATAATTGCCACAAAAGTTAGTTGAAAAACATTACGTTAAATTTAAAGTGATAATTGGCAGCGTGGTCTGGTGGTTAGAGCGCCGTAACTGTGATCAACATAGTTCCGGTTCCTACTCGCGCCATTCTGTTCTGTCCTTGTGAAAAGCACTTTAAGGTGCTTTTCCCTGCTTGAGAGTCTTGCCAAGCAGTTCTAAATTTCAGTCATATCCCTATAAAACTTAAAAACCGAAATAAAAAGTTTTAACCGGACAGCAATATCTTGGCATCTCTAGAAGCAGGTTGGGGTAATTGCTTTCCAGTAGATTAGCGCCTCCATTGCTTTTCTGCGAGTCAGGAGGATAAATATAAAGATAAAATGTTACTCTTTAATTTAATTTTTATAGTTATGCGATAAATTCGAATTTCAACTGCAGTTGGAAAAAAAAGATTATTACTTTGATCCTACGTGTTTTTTCCAAAATAGAGTCAAGAATCTCTTATTAAACTTAAAATAATAATGTTTTAAGTTTTTTACCTTTTATTAGATTGTTTTGGATCAAAAGTCCTCTAATTTTTTTGCACGTCGACTCAAATTTTATTAAAAACTATTTTTTCGATCCCTTAATTCACTAAACACACTATTAACTTTTTCTTTTGGTCTTCATTTTCACGCAAATTTGTTTTTTTAGATGTGAAGAAAATCAGGTGAAATTTAAAAAATTTAGAACCGTTAGGTCATTGCTCCAGTAAACTACAACAGTTACCGATTCTCATTTACCTTTTGCTCTTTTATCGACTTCTTGTATGTTTCAATCGACTCCTGAAAGTCGATATCAACAAATGTAAGAACCACTAGTTCAGCGGTACTTCAAATCTTTGATAATTTCCGTTGATTGAACATTATATAAAAAAAACCCTTCGATAAAATAGCATCAAAAAAAAAGCACCAAAATTCAAAACGCGTTGCAGTCCTGGTTTGAATCCCCCTGGTCCTATCTTTGTTTTATGGTTTCGTGATCTGATAAATGGTGCAGCTTGGCAACCAATTGTTTTCAATTGAAGCTAGTTCAGACTGAAGCGGATGCGGAAAAAGCAAGTGGAAAATTACGCTTTCAAATTTTCCGCAAGTCTTTTAAAAATTTAATTTTTTACGCTGTTCAAGTTTTTCTAGGTTATTATTTCTAAATTTACATTTTCCGCTAACTTTTTCTGTCACCACTTTTGGCTAAATTAAGCTTAAAAGTTAAAATATTTTAATTTCAATCTTTTTTTACGAAGCACCAAGATTTTTTCGTTTGGTGATTGTTTACGATTTTGACTTTGAACAGCCGAACCAGATAAAACCTGGGTAAGCAGACTGTCGTTGATGAAAGTTGAAAACTCGAGACCATGTTGGGGCAATGAGCTTGAGTTTGGCATGCATGATACGCAATCCCAAAGATTGTAGTTCGTAGTGTCATCTAACCTGCAACCAAGGTTACAATTTTGTACTTATTTCTAAGATTTAAATTTATTTTTTAATAATGTCTTATAAAAATTTTAATGTGCTTATCTTCAAGGATTCCGGAAGCGGAAGGAAGGGGAAAATTGCTCGTGTCAAAAGTTTTCGGAACGAAAACGAAAATTTTGGACACTGATTGGAAATGACGACGTTTCTTTTTTTGGGAGAAAAAAATAGAAATTTGGCTGTGCTTATTTTTTGGTCTGTTTGGATGATAACCCCGTCTATACTTTCATATATTTCCAGCATTTGGTCATCGGCATGCGTGATGCACAATGCTACTTCTATCAGTGCAGCAAATCATCTGGTAGAACCACAATTCTTAAATCTTAAGTTTTAAAATCTTATTAAAAGTCTTGAAAGGGAATATTAGGTCAGTTGATTTGTAGTCATCTTTTGAGTTACTTCCTGACATTGTGAAACCCATAAACAAAACAATCGATGATACAAACAAAATTAGTTATACTATAGTTTGACGAATGCAAATAAATAACTTTCAAAATGCTTATAAAAAATAACACGAATACAAAACAAAAACATAAATGCATATCAAACATTAAAAAACAAAAAATGCTAGAGCTCTCTTGACTGGAGATTTTTTTTTAAACCAAAATAAATTTTTCAATTCTTTAACAAGATTTGTTTCGGTAAATTCTTGAAAGGATTGCAAGGTGATCAAATGTCCAATAACGTCAAGTTTAAGGTAAACAAAAGAATGGGTGCTAAAAACAAAATCATTTGCAAATATAGTTTACAAATGTCGACAAAAGGTATAAAAATATAAAAAATTATATAAATATATGAATAAAAGTTTAAACACGCAAATAAGCAAAAGATAATGAAAGTAAAAAAATAAAATACAACTAGGGCAGAAATAAAATCAGGCTACTATGGATTTTTATTTAAAATTATCACCAGTCAATTCTTTTTATTTTTTTGAGAGACCAAGTCTATGAAGATAGAAGTCAAATAAAAAGATTAAATAGAAGTTGAATAAAAATTTTAGCAGTCATATGACATTGAATTCATTATTAGTTATCATCGTAATTTCAATGTTAATAAAAAAAACTATTAAAAAAATTTTTAAATACTATTTGCAATTTTTTTGTGAATATAATCAAAACTTTTAACTATCCCAACTTTAAATAGTGATATAATTCAATTCAAATAGTATAAATGGAACAGTAGGAAGGTGGCTCATCCAAAACGGTTTCTTCGACAATACCAACTAAATTGTTTTCTGGATTATTGATTGGTAAATCTCTTCCTTCCAGTTGCAAATTGATCTGATCAAGTTGATTTTGTAACTGCCTCTTCTGCAGGAGGAGCTGATCATGATAAGAAGGAGGCTCGTCCTCTTCAAAGCATGTTTCCATGTTTTCATGTTGGTAACTCCACCAGTCTTCACTTTCACGTTCGTTATCATTAGAGGAATGAAGATTATTTTCTGGTTCTTGTTGATTGTGCTGACTTTCAGTTTGATTTAGGACCTGCGTCAATATCATTTTGTTAGATTCTGGATTTCAGTAACCATATAACAGTTAGAAAAAAAATTAAAAATTAACAAATAATTTGCTGAAATCAAAATGGTTAATGGAGCGAATGGTGCACATTTTTATTGTACGTAATCACGATTCAAAAAAAAAACAATCAAATTCAGAGCCAGATTATTATTTAGGTTTCATTTAATTTCCAAACCTGTGCGTTTTCTCAAAACACCAAAAGATTTCTATTATTGACTATTGTTTCGCTTCAAAAACACGATGAATTAAAAAAATAGTACTTTATTTATGAAGATTAAAACTGATACTAGTATTTAAGCTGCTCAGGTTCGAACATCTACTAGGCTTATTTACTTGTGACTTACGTCAGCGTCAAGATATTTTGTGTGTAAAATAAAATCCAACAATCTATTCCGCTGTAAGGGTGAACAACAAGGAAGTGCAATTGAATAACAAGATCATCTCAATGTTTTACAACTTATTATTTTGAATTTTTCCACTCACGTTTTCTGGCCTCAGAGCCGCAGTAATTGTCCGAACAAACATTTGATCTCGTGCGTTCCTTTTCAGATGACGAAGTTTGCGTCTCTCAACATATTTTCGCGCAATGGAGACAATGCACAAGCAAAGAAAAACTACTGCCAATGACAAACCCAACCAAAAATCTGTTTGACATAAAAATTCAGTTGGGTTTGTTAAGTTAAGTTTTATATTCCTGTTCAAGCAAAGTATATAGCAATGTATTATATGTTTATTAAAAAAGCATATCCAATCGGAAGAAAAGCTATTATGTTTAGTATTAATGTCTCATAAAAATTTCGTGATAGAATTGAATTGTTGTTTATACTGTAGATTCGATATCTTTATAAAAAAACTGAAATTTTAAAATATATTTTGTGAAGCAAAAACATTTTCTACTCATTGATTTGATTAGTTTTGATTTATTCGTTTTCTTTTTTCTTTTGATGAATAGAATATTTTTTAGCGAGAGTCACTAAACTAAACATTTTTCCCGGCCCATTAAACTTCGCGGCCCTTTCTAGTACACTCCTTTTGACATGAAACTTTTAAAGCAAAGCTCTTGTTTTAGCCTTTCGCTAACTATCAAAGAAAGCTTTCTCACTTGACAATCTTCTATGTACGTCATTGTTTGGAAAAAGTATAGGCCAGCCAAAATCCGACCCTTAATGGTCAATATTACTTTTATATTGGACGTTTAAAAAAAAATTTAGTGACCCTCGGTTTAGACCTATAGTTTTGATTTGATAAACATAAACAAAGGTTTTTAATCTTGGACCTGTTTATTTTTTTACAATGAATTATCAACATGTTTATTTAACAAGTAAAATTTATAAAAGAAGCGCAAAACAATATCGCATAATCATTGAATTTAATCTTTATGTCACAGCCTGATTCGGCAAATCAAAAAAAACCAAACGTTAAATTTTTAAAACAAATTAGAATGTTCTAAAATTATATTGATCCATGAAGATAAAAAAAATACCAAAGTTTTATTTTTCTTGTCGACTGTTGTAATAACTCACTTGTAAATTCCTAACAAACGTTAAAAATTTGTGACAGCATCCATCGGTAAATTGATGTAATTTACTTGGTTGAAAGCAAAAACTTACATGACAATTTATACAACTACCAGTGTTGATGATGAAAATTTATCGTTGGCTTTGCAATTTTCTCACGTGGTTGTAGTTTAGTCAACAAAAATTTGCTGGCCGTGATGTTATTGTCATGTGTAAGTATTATGATTTATTAAGCCAATGCATTTATAAACATTTTATAGTAACTAGGTAAGCTAGATGATTAACATTACGATTTTTCAATAATCTATTGAATTTAACCGTTGTGATAAATCGCTTTTTTTCATCTTTTATTAAAATTTTCCTCTATTAATTTCTTTATGAAGTTATCATCAAAACGTTTGCAATTTACAAATTTCAACTTACACCAGAACGATGTCACTGTTGGACCTTGGTCGTGTGCTTGGCAACAATAATTCCCCTCGGGATGGTTACAGCAATATCCGCCATTTTCTGCAAAAAAACTTGTTATGATTCAGTTGCTGGCGTAGTCGAGAAGACAAAACGCTAAGTTTTTTGGCGACAGTGATTGACATATTCTTGGTTAAACTTTTGTCTTGCCTTCCTGTTTTGTTCCTAGGAAAGCCACTTTACGACACTTTCCTCGGCTTTGCAGTCTTAGCAAACAGCTCTAAAGTTCATTCATTTTACTAAATAAAAACCAAATAAAAGTTCTAACCAAACAAATTATATTGACACTTCCGAAATGGTCGCAATAATCATTTGCCTGTTGTCCAAAATATAAGACCTTCGACGTTCCGCTGCTAGTCAGAAGAATTAACAATTTATACAATGATTTAAAGTAGATTTTATGAGAAATATGTTGACTCATTGTTGTAACACTTACAGTACTTTCCATAAATCAAATCATGCTAGTTGGAAGCCTTTTAAAGTGAACGTTAGGTAGCAAACTGGAACGTAACGCCCCTAACCACTTTCACAAAAATATTCTGAAAATTTATTTATTTTTTTTTTGAATATACATTATTATAGCAATCAAAGGCTAAGTTTTATAAATTACATACGTACTTGTACCTGCTCTATATATTTTTCTAAAAAACATCATTTTTTTGTAAAACTATTTTAAATTTATGTAGATAAGCGAAAAAACATTTTTATAGATTACTTACTTGCACATTTGGAAGAAAGAAAGGTTTTTATAGGACAACTAAAAGTGTTTCTAATCATATGCATGTTTTATGAGAACTGAATTTCGAAATGAATGAAACAACTTAAACCAATTAATTTCTTGTTCATGTACTAATTTGACGCCTGCGTAATCACAAAATAAAAAGCTTATTATGTAAAAATACTCGCATCTTTACAATCGTCAAAACTAAAACATATATACGAAAATTAATCCAAGTAATAAAAAAATAAAAAATTAGATCCTTTCCAATCTATTCGAAATTTTTTTACTAGTGAAGCCTTAAAATTATTTAGAAAAAAG
Organism: Diplosoma virens; assembly: GCA_963680785.1. Classification (NCBI taxonomy): domain Eukaryota; kingdom Metazoa; phylum Chordata; class Ascidiacea; order Aplousobranchia; family Didemnidae; genus Diplosoma; species Diplosoma virens. The sequence continues at coordinate 6,111,469 of OY796891.1, forward strand.
TGAGGTAAAATTGTTTATTACAAAAAGTCTTGTTTTTAAATTTAAAAAATTTTCCTACGACAAATTCTGAAAAATCGCTTTCTTTTTTTCAAAAACATAAGTAAACCTGCGGTTGAAACTCAAAACGCGATTCGTACATACTTGATTAAGCATTTGAACTTTCGCTAGGTGGTGATGTAACGTATTAAAATGCGTATCATTCAAAAACTCTTTTGTGAGCAGTTAAACTTTAAATTTGAGTCATTCATTTCGATTAAAAAGAACGATTGCGTCATAAAAGCGGCTGATTAACAAAATAGAATGAAACACTTAAATAGAGATCAGATACAAGATTGAAATGTTTAAACAATTAATTTTTTTCGGACAAAACTTGGGCAGAGTCGAAATCAAATACCGACAGTGATGTTGTCAACTTGCGTCAAATGTCAGCATAAAAACCATACGTTTCCCGTAATTCTTGAAGCGTCAGATGTGCGGTTTATTGAAATAATGTGATCTAGTTGGAGGTCTTGGCCCCTACTTGGTGTTCTTGGCAAGCAGTTCTAAATTACAGTCATAACTCTGTTAAATTACTGTACAAACGGACAGCAATATTTTGGCATCTCCGGAAGCAGATCGGAGTAATTGCCTAACCTGTGTATTAGCGCCTCCATAGCTTTCCTGCGAGTCAGGAAGATAAATATAGAGATAAAATAACTAAATGAAATAGTTTATTCAACAGCATCTGCCTGGGTGTTTTATCGAAAACCATTAGTCTTTTTTGTGCAGACAACAAATGTGGCCAACACCAGTTTGTAGGCAATTAAAGTTGACCAACGCTGTCTAAATAAAAATGGGGCTTTGAACTGAACCAAGAAAGTATGAGCCCCAATTTAAACTTGCTCAGTAAGCTGAGGGCCTACATGATTTAGTTGTCTCGTTTTATTAAATAATTTGCCAGCACAAACCGGTTCAGATGGATTAGGTATCGATTCAATTATTTTTTAGTTCTTCAAAGAGACTTACTTTACATTTCTTTGCAGCTCGGTTTTAAGCAGCTCTAGATTAAAGCAACCTACCATTAAGAAAATACAACAAACAATTTAATCTGACAGGAATATGCTCATATTTCTAAAAGTTTGTTGAAATAATCGTTTTACAGCTGCTTTAAGTATAACGCTTTTCTCTTTTTTATTTTCCTACAATATAACAGGTTAAATTGATAATTATAATGCTTGTTCTTGAATTCAAAAAAAACTATGAGAAAATAACTGGCTTTTTCACGTATTCAACATAAGTTTTTTCATCTGAATTTTTAAACTCTCAAAAACTTTTTTAAACTTATAAAAATATGTGCTTCTGTACGAAACTAATAAATCAAAACTGCTTTCTTAAAATTTCCTTCGTGATACACTGCTTTTAAGTTAGCTTTTGCTCACTCTAGCAAATAAAAATCTAAAGGATTTAAACATTAAAGCTTTTTTTGTTATATGGCTGTATTGGCCTTCTAGCTGCTTTCTGCTTAAGTAAAGTGTAGGTAAGCAGCGTGACTTTATTTTTAAGTGTCTTCTTCATGAATGCAACAAAAATTTCTCTGATACTGAGCCGCAAACTTACGTATACGTGCTCGAAAGTCAAACTGTAAGCACATTAAACTATCCCACCAAAAATTAGCAAAAAGTTTATCAACGATATAAATCTTATCATTAGGAAGTGCCCAAAAACCCAAAAATTATATACTGTAATATAAAGTTTCGAACTATGTTAGGGCATCTGCAAACTACGTTTGAATCTTGAAGGTTACACTTAAGACTTAAATGTATCTACAGGACCTAGATTACCTCTCAAAACTCAGATGTACTTTCAAAAACCAGGTGCACATTTTTATTACTACGAGAATATTGCAAGTGGCTGTGCTCTTCTACCACTCTCGTAAATCTTTTCCTGTTCTCAAGTATAGCTCCACTGAGTAAACTTGTCTATAAGTTTCATGTAAGATTTTCAACATTATAAACAAGCGTTGAATGACGTAAGAATTTCCTATGAAAATTATCCGGGTTTCCGAAGAAATATTTCTATCATCTATTAGCAAGAAAATCCAAAAAAAACTTTGACTCATTGTTTCACCGCGGTAAAATTATTCAATCTTAACAAAACCTAAGAATTATAGACAGATAATAATATGACGTTAGCTTGAACTTAATAGAAATGCAGACTGCTCAAGGGATGAGGTGCAACCAAAATCTAAAATTTTGCAAAAAAACGATATAAACTTTAATGCTTAATAGATTTGTTTGGAGGCAAATACGTTGTCGATTCAGCAAAATAATTGAAGAAGAAAAATTGTTAATGACGTCAGTGGGTCGGTGCCGTGTATCTACTGGAATAACTTGTACCTTAGGCCTACCATAATTAGACCATTTTTGGTCTTTAGCTTGGGGCATTTTAAGGGGCATAATTTAAAACTCGTCAATTTAAAGTGAAGACAAAAAAGGGCTTCCTCCATTGGTGAAGAAGCACGTTCTTGCGGTTTCAAAACTTGACTATTTTTTTTGATTTTTCATTCGTATCCAGTATAATGCTTCACAACAATGTGCACCGAGTTTTTAAGCCGCCATGCTAGAAAAGGTGAAAAGCACTGCTCTGAGAACTCGATCATAGGATGAACAAGAAAAGCGGCGCTTTCAGAATGATTGGCAAAGATACTTAAAACCTGTATGGAAGTAACGCAGCAACGTAAGCAAAAGCGAAAGTGACTGTAGGAATTTGCGCACCGTTCTCAAAATATGCAATAATTCTGATTTTTTTAAAATATTTTGCAAAGTTTTTATGTATCTACTGCATTTTTGATTTGATGTTAGGCTTTCATGCGTAATTTTTCCAAGCCTAATTTAAATACTTTTTAATTTAATGGTCCTCCCAAATACCAGTTGGCTAACCGTAAAGTCGGGATCAGAACGGCTTTTATCGTGTAACGTATCGGCTCGCATACCACCAGAGAATTGCCCGTTACGTGACCTGAATTCGTGTGATTTTTGTTTGGAAAAATAATAAACGTCACCAACGAAAGCATTAATCAAATCGGGTCTTTTAACTCGTGACTTGAGTAGTTACGGCGTTTCATACACACGGAGAGAGACTGGCTGACCGAAGAACGAAAGGATACTTGTGTCGATCATAAGTCATCGGCAGCTAGTCAATCTTACATATAGTACTGTTTGAGTTGTCGATTGTTTTTGCTAATAAATTGTAACTGAGACTTGTCTTTAAAATAAACGAAAAAGATTTTCCCTCGTATGCAGATGAGCTTGTTGCAAGGTATGAAAAGTCGAAATCTTTATCATATCTTTGAAATCCTGACGGCGAGATATATGAATGAAATTTACACAGTTTATACAATCACCTGAAAAATCCTATGCAGCATTTTATAATTTCTTATCCACCAACCACAGAAGGGTCTCTTCAAGTAGTAACCGTAAGCGTTTATTATTAATAAAATTAACCCAGAAATCTTCTTAGTTATGATTGATTATTAATGAGATTTTTTAAAATAAACTGAAAGCAATTTGTTCCAGCTTAAGAAAAAGCTATGCAACCTCTTTCCAACAATTTTCTTAAAAATAATCAAAAGACTGCTCTACAAAATGAACGGTAACGTTACAAAAACAAACAAGCTTTCTAAACTGTTTCTGCAAAAGATGCCTGTTTCAATTTAAGCTGCCACTATCTTGTAAAAGATGATTACCCCGAATAAAGAAATAAAAACAAGCGATCATGACTCATTATGACGACGCGCAAAAGACGGAAATACTACGTCGACCGGATATTTGTGAAACTTCCCAAAAGGAAACAGCTTGCCAGTTTCATCAACTATTTTATATTTACGTCAACAGATAAAGTTGTCGTTTATCTGTATCTAGATCCGGAGGGCTGTTGAAAAACTTTGATTGTTTTGTGTAAAACACGATGATGTAAGATTACGAAAAAAATTAAGATTACAGCTTAGATTTTTAATTTTTGTTTTCTTGTTAATGTCCGTGGAAAAAGACATTGAGAGAATAATTGCTATAAACAAACTTTGGAAAAGACTTTACCAAAAATTAAGTTCGCATAATAGTTAGTTTTTAAACTGCTAAATTAGAGAGTATTTATTACTTCAGTTTAAGAACAACATTGAAGGGTGTATGCTCGCCTAACCATTTTTGCAACATTGCTTTTGCCAGCATAAGTGTCCCGTGTTTAGAGTGGCCGGGATTCAACTAGAATCTCCTGCTCCGGAAATAGAAACTTTAACCAACTGACTAAATACACATTTAATTTAGGATTGTAGCAAAGAACACAAAATTCGACTCAAGTTTTGATGCTGGCGTTGATGGCGAACGTGGTCAACACGACCGCTGTTCGATACCAGCTTTCGTTTTTATTTTGTGTTCTTAAAAAAACTCGTTTTGGAACTTTCTTCTGCTTGGCGATTTTAACCAGCAGTTCTAAATTTCAGTTATATTTTTTTTGAAACTAAAAAAATAAATAAAAAACTTGAACTAGACAGAAAGTATCTTGGCGTTTCCGAAACTACGTTGGGGTAAATGCTTTATGGTTTCCGTACGTATAATGCCTTTAACGTTTTTCTGTAAGTCAAGAAGATAAATATAAAGATAAAAATAAAAATAAAGTTTATAAACTTTTATTTTCCTTTTGAACTCACGTCTATCGCCCGAAAACTGGTGCAAAATTCTATACTTTTTCGTTTAAAAAAATGCTTGCAAAGCAAAAAAGTAAATGAAAGGGTTAATGGAAATTTACGAGTACTTTTCTCACAATTTGAAAAGCTTAGAAATTTAAATTAGTACAGTAGAAGGCGGATTGTTCGAACGCCGATTACACTGGTCAACACAAAATTTCTTTCTGGGATGAAAGTAGCCGCCCTTTACTAATTTTGTGGCGCTAAATCCGAAAATGAGCCTTAAAATTGTCGGTTAGCTCTAGTTTTCAAGATATGGGCACCAGCAACATATACTTGAGGGGCAGGTGACCCCCTAGAAATCTAAATCGAATACCTGTTTATCTAATTCATTCACAAATGTACTTCTTTTAGATAACAGGGCTTGAAGACCCTTTTATAACAACCACCAAGTTACCACCAAGTTACCTTTTTGATAACCTAAGGCCTTTGGTCACTGTTACATTTAAACCCCTTCACAGATCATTTGATGCCCCTTTCAAACATACTGCAGGCGCCCATGTTTCAAAAGAGGTAGGTCACATGTTTTATTGTGATAATAGCTAGGCTTATAAAAGATGGAAATACATAGTGCATTCCTCCCATACCGATAAATTTTTCAGCAACAGAGATGAAATAACGTTATCAGTTAGGGAGGGCATATCCCAAGATCCCAACAAATCCCAACAAATGCTGTGAAAACAACAGGCATACCCCAACAAATGCTGTGAAAACATTTCGCTGGTTTATATCAGCTACAGAGCTTAAATAGGAGTGTAGCTTAGTTAATGTGCGTGATAAACAGTAAAATACAACAGGTAACCCTAGCCAGCAAAATTTTACCTAACTTAGACTACGCATAAAAGGCTTCTAACAGGTGCAAATATACTGCAAAGTACACTACCTGTCTAACATAGTTATATCCGAAAACTTCCACTGTGTTCTTTTTTGTTTAGAATTGAGCTCTTTTAACTATAAGTACGATAACCTGTTAAAGTAGCTTTCAGTCAGTATATTTTGAAATGCCTCGTGTCTGTGTAAATTCTGCAGATAACTTCTGTTATATCTGTGGGGAGTTTACCGTGTCTTCGCAGAAGCGTGTCTGCACCACTAGAATAAGAAAGGCTTATCATCAGTACTTTGGTTGCAAAGTCGGAGATCAGGAAAAGCCTTGGGCTCCTTACATATGCTGCAACTCCTGTGTGACCGCCCTTAATGAGTGGTTGAAAAAGAAAAGAAAGGCAATGCCATTTGCAGTGCCAATGATTTGGAGAGAACCTACGGATCATGTAAATGATTATTACTTCTGTCACACGCCTTCCATGAAAAAAGGATTCAACAGAAAGAAGAAGTCTGTAATAGAGTATCCTAACATACCATCTGCAATTCGTCCTGTTCGTCACAGTGACGAGCTACCTATTCCTGAACCACGTGAAATAGATCTGTTGAGTTTAGACGATGCAGAAAGACTTGAGGAGTGTAGCGTTTCTGAACCGTGCACATCCACGAATGAAGAATTTGGTATTACTACTGAACCACATTTTTCAATAAAAGTGAACTGAATGACCTTGTAAGGGATTTGGATTTGCCGAAAGTTAAAGCGAAACTATTGGCTTCCAGATTAAAACAGTGGAATTTGCTTCAAAGTGGTGCCAAAGTTTGTAGTTTTCGTACACGTCAACAGTCTTTGGCCCAGTTTTTTAGCATGAAAGGGGGACTTGTATATTGCACAGATATTGGTGGTATTATGCAAGAATTTGGGTACTCCCACAGACCAGAACAATGGAGACTGTTCATTGATTCGTCGAAACTAAGTTTAAAAGCTGTGTTGCTGCACAATAAAAATATGTTGCCATCAATTCCCGTTGGATATGCAGCTCATATGAAAGAAACATACGAAAATATGAAGAACCTTTTACAGTGCATAAATTACGAACAGTACTGCTGGCAACTGTGTGGTGACTTTAAAGTAATTGCAATACTGCTGGGATTACAGCCTGGTTATACAAAGTATTGCTGTTTTTTGTGTGAATGGGACAGTCGTGCAAGACATGAACATTACCTAAAAAAGGAGTGGCCAAAAAGAAGCACTTTGAAAGCAGGTACAAAAAATGTGAAGTACACTCCACTAGTTGAAGCATCAAAGATTTTACTTCCCCCTTTGCATATTAACCTTGGATTAATGAAAAATTTTATAAAAGCGATGAATCAGGATGGAGCAGCTTTCAAGTACATTTGCAACAAGTTTCTGTATTAAGCCAAGCAAAGCTCAAAGAAGGTATTTTTGTTGGACCTCAAATCAACAAGCTATTAAAGGATGAAGACTTTGATCACACTTTATCTGGAACAGAGAAAGTTGCCTGGAATGCATTCCGAGATGTGGCACACAACTTTCTTGGGAATACAAAAGCTCCAAATTATATTGAACTGATGAAACACATGATAGACTCCTACAAAAATATGGGGTGCAACATGTCTTTGAAAATACACTTCTTACGTTCGCACTTGGATTTTTTTACTTTAAACTGTGGTGACGTAAGTGACGAACATGGGGAGCGTTTCCACCAGGACATTGCAGTCATGGAAAAACGGTACCAAGGAAAATGGAGCCCACCAATGTTAGCTGATTACTGTTGGACACTTGCCCGAGATCGACCAGAATTGTCTTACAACAGGAAAGCTAAAAGAATGCGATTGTGAACATGAACGTCTCTGTTGTTGCACTAGCGTTAATGTATGCATTTGTAGAAAACTAAAATTGAAAATATTTCAAAAACAAGAGCTAATCGAAGGTTTTTATTGTCATTTTCGGATTCAGCGCCCAAAAATCTATAAGAAATGACTATTTTCATAAAAGAAAAAAAAAATTTTTGAAATTTTGTAGACCTGTGTTACCGAACACTACTAAAATGGTGGTACAACGCCATAGCATAGTGTGAACAACAGAGCGAGTGTCGTTCTACCCAACTCTACTTCTAAACGGATGAGAGACTTGGCAGCGACGAAAAGAGTAACAAACTTAGAACAAAAACTGAGTGATTACTATACTGCTCATAAAGTACCATGAATGACCATATGTGTATAAGATCCTTTTTATTGCAAAATTGTATTTTGTTTGATTATCCGAAAAAATCAGTTATCCAAATCCCCCTGGTCTTAATTAGTTCGAATAATCGGCGTTCTACTGTGCTTCTTTATTTTATCTAAAAACGTTTCCGTTAAATTTTTGTCGTGACCAAACTTTTTTGTTGATTTATTGGTAACCGTTATAAACTCATTCATTCATTTCAATTTTAATCTTTATATTTAAATATATTAATGCAAACCCAGAAAAAACGTAAATGATGATTTCATAATCAATTTTAACATGGTGTAGCGAACTTATCTTCTACAAAGCATCCAAACGTGTTTATTGCGCCAAATATTATTCGCTCGCTGCATTACGTATTTCGTCCTTAGTTCGCAAAGCTTGGTTTCTCACACCTTCAACCAAAAATTGTTATTATTCCCAAGCTTGATTTGTTATATTTCCTCCCTTTGTACGCGTTGGCCGGTCGTAAACTCGGATTCGTGGCGCTTTTATTGCTTAGTTAATCAGGCCGCATATTACTAGGAAACTGCCGATCGCTTATTATGAAATCTCGTGATTTTCGTATAGAAAAAGGATAATTGTCACCAAAGAAAATAACTAAATCGCTTCTTTAAATGCCGTAACTCAGTTGTGACCGGGAAGAGCAGAGAAAGAAACTTAGAGACTTCAGTTTGAGTAAATTACCTTTGACGGTCAGACTGAGCCATCCTTGAAAATCTTGTTCAATTCTGTGCTTCTCGTGCTGTGAATACTGTTCTGCTGCTAGTTATTTTATGAAACTCATCTTTGTAATAAACAAATTTATCTTTGTTAATTTCTGTGCCGAAACAAACTAGCCACAATGGCAAGCGTAATTTTTTAATATTAAAAAATTGGTTTATAATATGTACCTTATATTTGTAATGGTTACTTTTAAAACGCACCAAGATTTCTGTTTATTTGCTACCAACTACGCATGTAGAGCCTATACTCATACAAAACTTGTTCACAAAGCAACCGTAACTAAAAATTTGGCGTCAACTTTTGTTTCTGTTTATCATTTCTTTTTAGTATTTTGACTTTATACATAGGCTTGCCATACGTCCTAATTTTAGGCCTTGGTCCCAGCGTCCCCCTAGTTAACCACTCTGCACCAGAATTTTTGATTCGAAATTTAGTTTTGCTACCATCTTTGAATATTCACCTAGATCGTGGGCGTACACAAGCAGGTCATAAGAATGCAAGAAAACTCAAGGACGCCAAAAATTTTAACGAAGTTGTAGAAATTCCAAAGCGATGATTTTTTTTTTATCTTCATCCTATTGCGGACTACTCTTTTTTCTTCTAATTAGCGTCCCAATTCTCCAATTTCAAAACATGGAAAACCTATTTATACAATATAAAAAATTTTGATAAAACAATTTTTTGTATGGACAATGAGGTTTTGACGCATAAAACATGACTGAATAGTTTTTTCGCTAATATTTGAAAATTTTTGTCATTAGTTTTTCATCTATAATTTTGTTAATATCAGTATTTTTATATCTGTGTTTCATTTATTCTACTTTTTTTTAATTCTAAAAGATTTGAGGTGATCTATATTTACATCATTTAATTACACTTTTTAATGGGCTTGATTTTACCCTGTCATAATTTTACATTTTTGAGGAGTGTAGGCAGTAGTGGGATTCAACTTTTTGTAAAATGGTTCTATTAAAAAAAACGTAAAATTTTCCAGCAAATAAACTGATTAATTATTATCTAAGTAACTATTTCAAATATTCGTTAAACAATCATCATTATAATGTTATTGAGGAGGCCTATATTACCACATTACATAGGCAACAAGTTTAGCCGGTTCTCCAAACTGAAATAATTTTGTGAGACGGTTTTATAAAACTAGTACAAACCGGTTGAATCCCACCACAGGATGTAGCTAGGGTTGTCATACCGTTCGAAATTTTAGTCAAAAAACTCAAATGTCCGGAATTTTATTCAGTAAATTTTTTTTCACAACATGAACATGAAACTCGCATGTTCGATTTTGAGACGAAAATTGAAAAATCCAAGAGCGATTCTAAGCGAAAAGCTTTTTTTTTTAGAGAGCACCATAAATTTTGGCAAGAAAATTGAAAAATTTTGAGACTGATTCCAAGTGAAGACTTTTTTTTTGATCTTCATCCTAGAATCCCAGACAATTTTATTTTCTCCGACCCTCCAAAAAAATTTTGGCTGGTACGCCTATGTCTGACCGGAATTCCGCCTATTCAGAAATGGCAACCCTGGTATAAGTTATCCAGTTGATGGTGTAAAAATTCTTAATTATAACCATAAAACTTGATAAATGTTTGAAAGAATTGGCAGCGTCTTTGAATTTCTGAAAGCAGGTCAAGGTGATCGCTTGACGAATGCTCTAAGTATAGTCCCCCTCCGACTTGTCAGGAAATAAATAGATTACTTGCGAGTCAGGAAATAAATAGATTACTTACGAGTCAGGAAATAAATAGATTACTTGCGAGTCAGGAAATAAATAGATTACTTACGAGTCAGGAAATAAATAGATTACTTACGAGTCAGGAAATAAATAGTGATGACAGTATTAAAGTCAAAAATAAAACAAGTTTCTCAATGTTTTTTATTCCATTGACCTCTTTAAACGATATTTAAAGCTAAATTTTTCCCCAAAAGAAAAATTTAAGTTTTTAAATAATATACTTGTATTGGTATAGAAAAAATCAAATTAATTTCTTGTTATCCAAAAACTTAAAACTCTAACATTTACTTCTAAAATTAGTACAGTTATCAGCTTTAAAATAATATTTTAATGTATGAATAAACAGAATTCATTTAAAGACAAAAAATTCAGCCAGCTTGGCAATCAGTAAAAAGATTGCATCTGCTCTTCTCGACACTTCATTAATGAGTGTGGAAGAGCATAGGGGTAACATATTCTTGTAGTTTAGTCCAAATATTTTGGATTACGTATTCTGGTTTTTCCCAAATAGTTCCCTGTCGCTGCCCGAAAAATTATAATTTTTTTTAAATTGTGAAAACTTGAGAGGGAATGGTTCCCTTCCCCCCGCAGGTACGTTTTTGTGGATGAGTATTAGATGTGGCGCATTGTGCATTATTGTCCCCACACTGTCTATTTGTTTTGTCTTTATCTTCAAGAGAGGTGAGAAACCAGATTTATATAAATATAGGGTTTGCCTATTAAAGTGAGACATTCACCGATCAAAGCGATACATTAACCGATCGTAATGAGATATGCACCGATCGAAATGAGATATTGTAGCGCATTCATATATCAATCAATTGAGCCTTAATATCTGTTATCTTCCTTCGTATTCTTTCTTTTCTACTAAGAAAATGTTTTTTCTGTAAGAAAAAGTTTAATTATCGGAGGAGAAGCCCGTTATAAGAAGGAATTAAAAGAGCTTATTACATCAAAGTTTAATGATATTGTGTGTTTTTTTTTTGCTAAAAAAAATAGTTGTGAAATGTAGATGGTGATAGGTTTTTTAAACAGTTATCAATAAATTTAGTTATTTCGAATTATGTCAAATTACAAAAGCCACGTAGAGAATTTTATTAAAACCTAAATATTCTGTCTCACCTTATCCGCTCATCAGAAAGTGATTCCAAACACAGATGAAAAATATATAATTAAGATGATAAAATACATAAAACTAATTAGTTAAGAGCCAAAAGTAATTATTAAACAAATTAGATCTTTAGTTTTATGCAAGCAAGAAATTTACTATAAAAATATGAGTATAGGGAATCACTCCTAACTCTGCCATTGCTTTAATGAATATAATCAAAATCACTTTTGGCCTGCAATATATCCAATTGATCGAGAAAATGCACACACAGGGGTAATTTGACTTCTTACCATCGAGGCAAATGACACATTACTATGCAAAAGTACAAAAACTCATCCGATTTTGACCAATATCACATTGGTACTTTGCTGTTTACAATCGCATGAATGATTTTTACAATGATGATTTTTAAAGGAAAATGCTCGGTTATATGTATAACCGAGCATTTTCCTCATTAAATTTTAAAGGAATAAGCTCTTTTAATTCCTTCTTATAACGGGCTTCTCCTTCGATAATTAAATTTTTCCATCAGAAGAAACGTTTTCTTAACTGAAAAAAAAGAATAAGAAGGAAGATAACAGATAATAAGGCTCAATTGATTGATATATGAATGCGCTACCATATCTCATTTTGATCGATGAATGTCTCATTTTAATCGTTGCATATCTCATTACGATCGGTGAATTTCTCGTTTCGATCGGTGAATTTCTCATTTCGATCGGTGAATTTCTCATTTCGATCGGTGAATGTCTCATTTCGATCGTTGCATATCTCATTACGATCGGTGAATGTCTCATTTTGATTGGTGAATGTTTCACTTTTATCGGCAAACCCTATAAGTTGAGACAAAGAGAATTTTAATAAAAAAAGCTATTCTCATTCTTTTTTCTTTTCTCTGAAATTTTTAAAATAGGAATCGCACAATAATGGCTAATTTTTAACGAAAATTTTTCGTTGCAAAAATCTCTTGAATAAAAATTTTTTTGAGTTCTAAAACTTCATCCTCAAAACTGACGAAAACAATTCAACTGACACTGTGAACAAACCCGCACAACAATCGAATTTACATGAATAACTTAAATTTTTAAAACGTTTATAAAATAAAAAGTTTATATATAAAACATTACAGCTAAGGTTTATCATTTTCCGGACTTTTTATTATCCCCGGGATTTTCGGAAAGTGAAAATTTTTTCCGGAAAATCCTGGAATCCGGGGATTGCAAAATGTACCACGAAAATGTCCAAATAACACACAATCTTGTCTGAAAAATTTATTAAAGATTAAAAAAGTGTTTACTCATAATTAGCTTTCAATTTCTCCATATTCGTCCCAAACCGCAGGTGATCACAAAAAATGGTCTTCACTTATAATTAAAATACAATTTCTTAATTTTTCTAAAAAAAAAAGGTTTTCGTCTGCGATCCCAAGCCTTTGCTTAATACGTAAGTTGCGATCGACTGAGCAACCCTGCTCTAAATCATTACTTTTAAATCAAATGCAATAAACCGGGATTTCTTGGAAAGTTTCTTTGGGATTTCGGAAATTTAAAACTGAAACAGGATCTGGGATTTCAGGTTCCCGGGATTCCGGAATATAAATCCTAATTACAGTTATCATCAGTTTTTCCTCTAAGAAAACTGTATATTGCCCAAGTACTTTTTTTGCGAGCATGAATAATTAATTAGACAAGTGTTTCTCAACCAATTTCGTAGTGACCCAAATGCTAAGCGGAAATAGAGAACAAAGATTTAGCAATCCAATCATTTTTAAAGACTTTATTGCAGGTATAAAATATGAACTAAACACAAGATAATTTAACCGTTATCTCTAATTTCTCAATTTTTCTCTCTAAAAAATAGTGACTTTAAATCAGTGAGATTCGGGCACTTTTTAGTGCCCAAGACCGATATTTTACTGGGCAAAAGAATTCGTGCACTGTGCATTGTGCACCTTACCTTAGAGGGAACACTGGCTATCATAAACTCGTTTTTGTCCCAGTTTTTTAATTAATTTTTAAAATATAATCATTAAAAACAATAATTTTGAAAGGATTAAGTGTTAAAAAGAAAAAAATTTGAAAAAATGATTGAAAAAAACTATTTTATTGCATGTTACAAAAATGAACACCGATCAAAAATAGTGGTAAGGCTTTTTCTCTGGTTTTTAATCTTTGGTGAATTTTCATGTTTGTTCCAAAAGTGGAACCCCCGGAATAATTGGGTTAAAAACAGTGTAAGCATTATTATCTTTTTAACAAATTTTTCCTCTTGAAAATGAAAAATTTTTTGCGGTCGCATGAGAACCTTTGTCTTCGACTAATTCTTTTAAGTAAGCTTGATTGGGGACGAACGATCTTTCACCTTTAATTTTTGCAGAATTCGTACAACTAGTCATTTCGTCTTGCAATTACTTGAAATTTAAAAGTAAGACACAAGAAGTATAAAAATTTAAATTTATTTAAATTTATTATTAAAAATCATTAACTTTAAACAGACACGCTGTATAAAAATTAAATAAAATTGCATTTTTCTTTGATCTTTGAACTAATTCGCTTTTACTTTACTCTCACAAAAGATTTTTTTTTATTTGAAGTACATTGCTAATTATATTTTTGTTTGAAATACCAATGCAAATCAAATAAATAAGTTTTTTTAAAAATAGGTATGTTTGTACACCAGTAAAAGGCCCTTCAGGATCTGTATTAAATTGATTGTAAACATGGACCCACCGTTGAACGTTGCTATTTTTCAACAGCAACCACCCCCACAATAAAAAAACTAAACCAGCATTAACATTTTCCAGAGATCACATTTTAGATTGTGTAAATGGAACAGTAGGAAGGTGGCTCATCCAAAACTGTTTCTTCGACAATACCAACTAAATTGTTTTCAGGATTATTGATTGGTAAATCTCTTCCTTCCAGTTGCAAATTGATCTGATCAAGTTGATTTTGTAACTGCCTCTTCTGCTGGAGAAGCTGATCATGATAAGAAGGAGGCTCGTCCTCTTCACGGCATCTTTCCATGTTTTCATGTTGATAACTTCTCCAGTCTTCACTTTCACGTTCGTTATCATTAGAAGAATGAAGATTATTTTCTGGTTCTTGTTGATTGTGTTGACTTTCAGTTTGATTTAAGACCTGTGTCAAAGACATTTTATCACTGTTTTGACTTTGCTTTACTATTATGCTTTAATTCTATTTTTAAAAAATTTAAAATGAAATAAAATAAAATGAAAATAAATACTATACAAAATTGCAGAAAATTTTATAAGATTTTTTGTTTCACTATATACAGAATTTGTTAGTACAAGCTCACAATTTAACTTTGACCTGTACTGAGAATAATATTACAAAATCTAAATTTTGTTGTGAATATCTGAATAGCCTTAAACTAGAACTGCTCATAAGAAAACAAATATGGCCAAAGCACTGATCTTATCCCTTCATAAACTACAGAAGCAGAAAATAATTTTAATATTTTTAAACAAATGATTAAAGTATGAAACAACAAACAAACGATATTAAAAAAAAACCTTGATCAGTAGATTTGAGATTTTATCTAATCTCAAAACTATTCAAAGACCTTTTGTAACAAACAAAAAAATGTTTAGTAGGACAGTATTTGAATGCGATTAATCAACCCAGATATTTTTAAAACAAATAATTTTATCCTTGAATCCCACCAAAAAAAGCCAAACAAGAGTTTTCAGCCCTTCCGCCAAATCTAAAAAATATCATTGCAACTCTTTGTTTCAATCTTTTTAAAAACGTTTATTATACCAGTAGATTAATATCAAAATAAAGGCAGAAATAAAACAAGCAAACAAAAGTTGGACTTACAACACAAATTTTATTTGTTTTGCTTTGTGTTTAAATTTCGTAAGCACTTTGAGCACTAGCAAAAACATGTTCAAACCTTGTTATAAAAAAATTTTGGTTTTATTTTGATAATTCTTGAACTAAACCTTTCAGTTAATCAAAGACTACGCACAACAAAGTGGCAATATCTTTGTTTAATAAAAGTAATTGGTTTTTGTTTCGTCAATCACGAATAAGGAGAGTTTTGTCACTAATTGACGAATTTCACGATTTCCTCTAAAAAATTTTGAATACAAAAATATTGCTTTTATTGTTTTGCATATTGTGCCAAGCATAAAAAGTTTTGCTGCTGTTGCTCGTTTCGTGAAGATCGAAATTGATGGGAGTGTGTAAACTATTTAGAAAATTGTAAACATTTATGTCAGCAACAATTTGTTTGATTTAATACATAAAATCATCAACAACTGGTCATAATAACACCATCGCAAGAAATAACAAACAATTTAGGACTGAACAACGTTGTTTATAGTTTTACAACTTGTTACTTTGAATATATTCCACTCACGTTTTGTGGCCTCAGAGCCGCAGTAATTGTCCGAACAAACATTTGATCTCGTGCGTTCCTTTTCAGATTACGAAGTTTGCGTCTCTCAACATATTTTCGAGCAATGACGACAATGCACAAGCAAAGAACAACTATTGCCAGTAACAAACCAAACCAGAAATCTGTTTCACATAAACGTTTCGTTTGATTATGTTCATGGAGTTTTCATTTTTTAATTCAAGCAAATTTAATGACAACAAATTATAGTCTTATTGAAAAAAACATTATCTAATGAGAACGAAAAATAGCCTGTGTTTGTAATTTGTGTCTCTTATAATTCTGTTCTAAAAATTGAAGTATTCAAAAAAATTAACACTTTTTAGCTATGTAAAAATACGGTTTACTTTTTGTGTCAAGAAATATAAAACTAGCAAGCCAAAAATCCTTACCAAATTTTTGTTTTTTTAGTCTTTATTTTATTCTGTTGATAAAAACATTCAAATTGATAAAGAATTTTCTGTATTATGAAAAAAATTCGTAAGCAATAAATTTTCATGGACTGTATAAATTTGTTGAGTAAATTTAATTGCACTAGTAATAAATCAAAAGAAATACTAAAGTTTAATGAAACGTTTTCTTTAATTTGTAAATAATTTTTATATTTATCAAATAAGTATAAAGAAAAAATGTCGAAAGTAAAATTTTTCTACGCCTGTCTTGTTGAAGTATCTCATTTATCATAATACACATCATTAACGTTATTTGCTTGTAAATTGATGTACTGTAATTTACCCACTTGGCTGGCAGCAAAAACTTACATGACAATCTTATGCAACAGTAAGTGTTGATGATAAAAATTTATTGTTGGCTTTGCAATTCTTGCACGTGGTTGTATTTTCGGCTACCAAAATTTTGCTGGCCGTGATGTTATTGTCATGTGTAAATATTATGATTTATTTAGGAACAGTTTATTGTAACTGATGAGCTAGATGATTAACATTACGATTTTTCAATAATCTAGTGAATTTAACCGTTGTGATAAATCGCTTTTTTTCATCTTTTATTAAAATTCTTCCCTATTAATTTCTTTATGAAGTTGTCATTAAAACGTTTGCAATTTACAAATTTCAACTTACACCAGAACGACGTCACTGTTCGACCTTCATCGTATGCTTGGCAACAATAATTCCTCTCGGGACGGTTACAGCAATATCCGCCATTTTCTGCAAAAAAAGTAAACATGTTTAAATTCAAGTGATCAAATTAATTGATAAAAATTGTCAAACCTTGATTCTAATCAATGATAAAATTTCAAATCTTTTCGAGTAATCAAGTTTAGAAAAGAGTTTAAGTCAATTTGACCAGTTTGCTTGAATTGGGTGGTTTGCCTGAGTGGTTTCTGGCGATAGTGTTATCATAAAAGCGTAACTAGTTACTATACCTAAGTTGTGCAGTTTACTTCGTTACAGAGTTCAACTATAAATTATCTAATTGGGAATTCTTAACCTTTTGTGATTTTTGCATTTTACGAGTCTTTTCAGGACTTTTTTATATACTGCAACCTCCTAATTTTTAGATTAAGATTTTAAAATATTGCATGAATCTGATTGTAGCGAACTCCTCAAAAAGACTGGATTTGCGGCCCTTACGGAATTACGAACCTCAGGTTAAAAAACGCTGGTCTAATTGTTCCCGCAGTTTTTATATTGGTTTCATCAAGCTATTTTACCATAAAGTTATTTTACTTTTTCTTTATGTTTATCTTCCTGGTTCGAAGAGAAGCGTGGGAGGCGTTATACATAGGGCAACAGTTAAAGATATATGGTACCTCGACCTAATTATGGAGGTGCCGAAATATTACGGTCCTATTGAAATTTTTTATTTTAGTTTTTTCGTTTTTATTTGGAATATGACCAAAATTTAGAGTTGCTTTCCAAAACCGCCAAAAAGAGGAAAACGTCATAAAATGTCTTTTCCAAGGATGTAACAGAAAGGCGCTAATATGTTTTGAATCGAAACCGTGTCGATCATGTTTGCCATGACTCATGGCGTTCTTAACTAGTCGACTACGCTGTAAAATGACTACCTTCAAAAAATTCAATGGATGATGATGTCAATACATAATTTCAATACATGACTCTATTTAATTTCAATGGCCTATTCTTTACAACAAAGCACTATTATTTTCAGACAAAATTCATTTTAAATTTAAATACTGTAAATTGGCAAATGCAATATCCCTATAAGGTACGATATCGTACTTACTTGCACACTTGATAAAAAAAATGCAATATCTCTTTATGGAATATCTTTTTTAAATAATCTGATACAATTTCTCTATTTTTATACAACCTGATGAAATAAAAAATGAAATCTAATGCAATACCTCTATATCGTACTTACTTGCACACTTGGTAGAAGAAAATGCTTCAATCGGACAATTAAAAGTGGGTTTAATTATATGCATGTTTTATAAAAATTTTATTTTTAAATCAATAAAACAATTCAAATTGACTCGCTATATATACAACTTGTTGCCTGCGTGACTTTAGAAAAAAAAGCTCATTCAGTAAAAATATTTATCTCTAAGCAATTTTCAAAGTTAATTTTAAAAAACTTTAACCTTCAAGATGAAAATTAGTCTAGGCCGGAGCTGTGAAAATAAAACTGCATCATGTTTTCTCCAAGCTGTGTTAAAATTTCCTTTTAATACAGCTTTGAAATTTACCTATAAAAAAGTAAAGTAACATTGAAAATAATATAAAGGTAGTTCCAAAAAAATTTTAAAAAACTTTTTTCAAACGTTATTTTTTAATTTTTGTGCATTTTTCTTAATTTCAATAATAAAAAATTTTTTTTCTTTCCAACACAAAAACATACTGAACTTAAAATTTACTTTCGAAATGAGAGTTTATATCCAACGAAGCGGTGACTCACAGCAAACATTCGAGATTTCCTTATAGAGCAATGCAACGTTCATGTGATGCCATCATCAAAAAAACCCGGGTTCCTTTTGTTTTATTAAAAAAAAACGTATTAAGTCAATAGCTCTACTATTATAGCAGTAAAAATACCGAATAGGCCAAATTTAATAATGCGATACTTTAAAAACTCTAAAAATATTTGCGTAATGGCATCCAAAATGCAAAAACGTGAGCTGGATTTTTGGAATCGATGTTCTTCAAAACTGACAAAATCTTGCAAAAACATTTCCTTTTCTTTTTTTTAAAACATTTTTTAGCGGAATAGACCGACGCTGGTTCGGAGATAATTAAGCCTGACCCATGCTTGTGGAGATCCTTGTGGAATGGGATTCTTAGGGCGTTGTAACCTGCTTTGTTTTCCGGTACAAGAGGCAAGGGTAAACCGTCAATTACGAACAAGTTCTATAATAGAGAAAACCATGTGCCTGTCCGGAATAAGACGGAGTGGCTTACGGGTAAGGCCGCGGTGCCGTACGGCATCATAGGCTGCTGTGAGATCGATAAACATAGCGCTGGTATTTTTTTGGCAGAAAACCTATCCTCAATTTCTTGTGTTAGAAGAGAGACTTGATCTACGCTCAATCTTCTGCGCCAAAACCTAGCCTGCTTTCTATGTAGCAATGGGTTAATAACTTGGAACTCATATCATCATCCTCCATGTGGCGAGTCCCGGCAATTGGCAAAATTGTGCACTGACCAGGAAAATGACCATGAACTTGGAGTGTTCGGGGGTGGTAAAAGAATAGATCCTTCGACCCCATAAGCGAAAGAGACTCGATAAGTCTACAAATTTTAGGTGGGGGCCATTTGCGCCAATAATACTACATTTAATTGCTGAAGGCCTAAGCGTAAATAAGATCTGCGTTATCAGCCAATTTGCCATTAGTCATAATTTTTTATTGAATATTGAATAACAAACGTGTCTGTTGATAATTTGAATAACGCCCAGTGTTGGCACAGATTTATTTGCCAATTCATACAAGTTTCTCAGTTGTAATTGATCCTTCAAGCAGATGGTTGGAGTGAGCTATGTGATAGCACTTTTACATCCGAGAAAAAAATGCAAGTTTGATACACAATCTAATTGGGTATTTTTTTCTTGTTTCCTTGGAAAAGACACTTTACGACAAACATTTAAATGGAAACCGGCTGTTTTCCGACATTGCTGACGTTGCTGAAAACAGAAAGGAGCAACTGGGCCAATATAAGAAGTCACATCTGGGTGTACAAAGATGAGGGAGTTTTATAAAAAGGAAAAATCTGCTACAGGAAAACACAATTATTCATAAAATACATTCTAGACTGAAAATTGCTAACGCTTGTAAATACCATAAAATAAATGCGTTGGGTGTACTGATATATTTTGTATGATTTGTGGTTCCTACCAAGTGCAAGACTGCACTGGTAGGAACGGCATTGTGCATCACGCACGCCGTATGACCAGATGCTGTAATATATCGAGTTAGGGACAGATGGCACTAGAGAGTACCACTAGAGAGACTACTTCCAGAGACGCTCAGACATTGCCGCCCGGTTGAAATTTTTCATTTTGATTATTAGTTTTATAGAGATATGACTAAAATTTAGAACTACTTGCCAAGACCGCCAAGCGGGGGAAAGTGTTTTAAAATGTCTTTCCCAAGGACACAAAAGAATGGCGCGAGTAGTTTTGAACAGAGGCCATGTCGACCACAATTATGGCACTCTTCTCCAGATCTTAAGAATTTTGAGTCGGCGCAAGCAGGAAGAAAGTAAGTCACGTATTTAGATTTGATGATCGCAAACGTAAATCATAGCATGAATTCAGCATAAATAGCCGATTTCATAACTTAAAATAGCTATGGAAAGCAGCCATATTGGATTTAGCATTTCCGAATTTATTTACTTACAGTATTAAAGCTGGAAAAACACAACAGAATAAAACCAAAGGTTTTGTCTAACTTACCGTTTGCTTTATTCTGTCTTGTTTTTTCTTCTTCTAAGTAATGTAAATAATTAATTTCAGAAATTCTAAATCCAATATGGCTGCTTTCCACAGAAACTTTACGGTATAAAATAGTAACCTATTTCCCGAAGTTTTTATATTTCATATCTTAATTTTAATTAGATTGGGTTTGATGATAATTTAATCAGATACTTTTTATTATTAATTCTAACGCTGTAAAAGAATTTTTGCAAAACCAAAACCAGTAAAAAATGATGATATTGCGGCGTGCTAAAAGCAAGAAAGTTTCGTTTCTTTTTTAATAAACATTTATTTAGACATGGCGATAAAATTACAAAAAAAAAATACAAATACTATTTCTGCACATTTTGGAACGAACTTTCATTTTCATTGATTTGAAACGAGCGACTCACAAAGGAGATGATCGAAGACTTGTTTTAGAATGCGTAATAAACGTTTATTTAGACATGGCGATAAAATTACTAATAAAAAATTTTTTGCGCATTTCCGAGCGAACTTTCGTTTCCATTGATTTTATACGGGCGACTCACAAAGAAAATGATGAAAAACTTGTTTGAGAGCACGTTTGTTTAAACGGTTTAGATATCAAAAAGGATAATTTTAATTTTAAAAAAATTGGTCAAGAGAAACCTTATAAACCAGTGATGTATCATTTTATAAAAATACAACCACTAGATAGCAATTACGAGATTGAAAAAATAAAGCTTTTTCACTACTTTCGATTGTGATATATGCCTATAAATACAATCAGATATTTTTAAGTTTCATGGCTCTTTGATTTTGATCTCTAAAGAAAGAACTTTCAAGCCTGCTTGGCCTAATCTATACAAAAAGCTTGTTAATATTTACCCAAATACGATAAAGTCTTTAAAAAAAAGAACTGGATTTAAAAAATCAATATCGTATCTAAAAGCTAACGATAGATCTTGTTGGCGACACGACCGACTCGCCAGAAGCGACGTATTGATGACGAACAGGACCCATACAGTCACTGTACAAAACTTACTCCCGTCTTTCTGTTGTGTTCTTCGGAAAAACATTTTAAGACATTTTTCTCTGCTGAACGATATTTGCAAGCAACTCTAATCTTCAGAAATATCTTCAAATAAAACTAAAAAACCAACAAAAAATTCTAATCGAACAATAATAACTTGGCATCTTCAAAAGCAGGTTGAGGTAATTGCTTGAACGTTGCTCTAAATATGACTCCTCTGACGTTTTCTTTGGAGTCAGGAAGATGTACAGAGAAGACGAATAAATAAATTTATCTTTGCAACTTCCAGATTTCTTACATTCAAGTTGAAATGACTAAAGCAACCCATCATTTGATTAAACAGTAATAGCATGATTTGAGTCGGAACAAAGTAAACTTTACAGGTTGGAAGATAAGAACATTAACTATTGTTTTACAAGGATGAAGTGCCCGTGGAGAAATGATGAGTTGATTTTTTTTCGTTTCAAATTATAACAAACCTATTAAGCATTTAAGAAAAGATAAAAAAAAACTTTATAAAAGAATCTTTTGTATGTTTTAATTTTTTTAAATCCTCTTCTAGAATTAAAATTGAAATAAAGAAATGAAGTTTTGCCTTTTTATTTTGAGTAAATTGGTTATTGCAGGGCAGAAGGACTAATGTGTAAAACGCAAAAACCACCAAGGTGTTTCTCATTATTTTTGTACTCTGTTTATTACCAATAACAAATTAATTCCGAATTCTCTGCTTTAACTTCAACAAAGTTGTTTGGTTTAATTTTAAATGACTTAATTATTTCAAAAATCCTTTAAATTGCACTGCTTTACAAAGGCCGAAATAAGTTATTGTAAATGTTTTGATAAATAAACTGCTTTCAAGTATTGAAATAAATATTTCACACTAGAAATATCAACACGAAACCCAAAATGATTTTGTAACAAGTGATTTATTACTCTTCTCGATTTTATTAAGTCAAATGTCCTCTGTGTTATTTAAGTAATATTTAAGTAATAGAATTTAAGTAATAGAATACAATGCACAAAAATTAATAATATGTCATCTGATTTTACTACAGTCAAATGTGGAGTACCCCAGAGTTCAATACTTGGACCCTTGTTATTTCTATTGTATATTAATGTTCTCCCAAATGCATTTAATATGAAAACCACTCTGTTTGCTGACGACTCAAACTTTCAAATGGCTGACAAATGTTTGATGTCTCTACAAAATAGAGTAAATAAAGAAATTTGTATAATTGACTTATGAATGAAATCAAATAAATTATCAATAAACTACACTAAAACTTTCTACATGTTGTTTAGCAATAAAAAAAGGTAATTTAGCGATTTCAAGTGTCAATAAATGGTCATTGTATTGAAAGAAAACCCAACTTTAAGTACGTTGGGATGACTTTGGACGAATGCTTGACATGCAAATGTCATATTTCAAATTTGCGTCAACAGCTGGCCAAAGTTTGTGGCATAGTATATAAACTTAGACATTGTGCTCCTTTATCAACTTTAAAAACGATTTACTTTGCTTTATTTCAATCCAAAATCCAATATTCGATTCTCAATTGGGGAAGAGCTAATAAAACATTGACAGCTCCTTTACAAGTTCTTCAAAATAAGTTTATTGGTGCCTGTCTGTTTTTATCAAAGTTAACTTATATAAATTATCTCTTTTATGAATTTAATGTCTTGAAAATAAATGACTTATAAAAATTGATCATGCTAAATTGATTTTCAAATATATCAATAATATGCTGCCTCATGTTTTTGCTGATTATTTTACACATCTTAGGCAAATACACAATTATAACACTCGACAATGCCAAACATGTGAACTGTTTTTACCAACTGTTTCTACCAACTTTGGTAAAAAAATGTTAAGTTTTGCTGGTATTAAAATATAGGCTGAAATTCCAAAAGAAATCAAAGAAAATTCGTATTATAGTTTTAAATATAAATATAAATTATTTCTTATTAGCAACTATGCCAGTGACAGACAAAACTAAAATAAAAAGCAATGTATTACAATAATTATGACTTTTTTTCAGGGTGCTTATAATTGTACTGTTGAGTATATACTGGTAATGATTTGTTTTTTTTCTTTTTTGGTTTGTTGGTTGTTTTCTTGAGCTGAAACTTTCATAGTATGCTTCACTTTGTTAAGATTATGAAAATATTTGGTATGTTCATCTGTGTTTTCATATATATATATATGTACTTATTTTTCAAATTCTTATTATTTGATCTTATTGGTGGTAGCTGACTTTAATGAACTTAATGGTCTTTCGCTACCACCTGTTATGGTGGTAAAATTTATATTTTTGTTTGTTTTTTTATTGTAATAGTGTGTGTATTTTTTGTAAATTTTGTCTGCGTAATCTATTCCTCCTTACTGCCTAACAAAATAAATGATTGATTGATTGATTGATTGATTGTGTTGATTTAGAGTTTGTAAATAATTTTTTAAACTCAAAGTTTACTTTGCAGTGTTTCGACCTTCCAACGTTGAGCAACCTTCTTTATAGTTAATAACGTTCGTTATATTTGTTCTTCCTCGAATCAGGGTTAATCATTAAAGATAAACATCATTGCCTTCGGTAGTTGAAATGCTCAAACGTTGATGTCAATGTTAAAACAAAATTAAAAGCTGTTTCTTTATGAGGAATACAACAATATTAAAACAATCAGTTCTTAACAATATTGTAAAGTTAGAAAGTTAGTCATATTGAGTTTTTTTAAAATAATAAGTTTTATCAACGACTTGAAAGAAAAAGAAACATATGTACATTGTGCCTCGGTTTGAAAAAAATTTAAAAAAGCTTTTGACGTTTTTGTTTTTATTGAAGAAAATTAGTCATAGAAATAAAAAAATACAAGACATAAAAGTAATTTTAGGATCGCATTTACTGAGAACCGATCAAAGAAACAATAAATGAAAACTAGTAGACTTGATAATAATGACATTAATTACAGTAGCTTGAGAGTTTATTTTGAAAGAAAAATTTTCCAAATATAGCTGGTTTTAAATGTTTCAGTAATAATAGCCTATCATCTCATTTCTATAACCCAGATATCACCGCTTTCTTGATAACTGCTCGGTGGGTGCCGAAAATTTCTGTACATCTCCAAGTTTTTATGAAAACAACAGAACCCAAAGGGCAGCATAAAACCATTAAGTCCAGCGCTACTTAGGTATTACTTTTAACTATGGACTTCTAAATAGTACTATCTGGACTGGTAACAAATTTTTTAAAGCAACCAACGTAAGGCCAACGATAAAAAAGATAAAAAGAAACTTGTTAGCAAAACAAAATCTTGTACCGCATATTTTTTAATTTTTAAATGAAAATTGTTGACCGTAACTTGTAAAATGAATTGTAAAAATGTTGTTTGAGAAAGCAGAGTTCGAATCTTTGACCGATCAAATCATGTGAAATTAAATTTTGCACTATTGCTATCTACAGTATATTGACTGTCCGCTGTTACCGCATAAATGAAATACTGTAGAATAATTTTATTCAAACAAACAGAGTTTGAACCTTTGGTTGATAAAGTCAAAGCAAACTGAGCAACAATTTGTGCTTTAACCATAATGACTGAGTGACATAGTTCACTTTATCAAAATACTTTAAAGCACTACTAAATCAAAAATACACACCAAATCAACCAGCGATGGCTTTAATAGGGTACGAACGGAGCGGCCCCCCCGGCCCCCCTAAAATATATTAAAAAGTAACCCCTGCGCAAGATATTGCTCTATTTTTTCATAGTAGCACCAGGACGGTGGCATGTCTAAAATAAAGACTTTTTTAGAGATAACTTTGTTTTGAGACACTAAAAAGTAGTTTCTCCTAAAATGATGACATTTTGTTAGAGATCACACTGCTTTGAACACTTAACATTGCCCCCTATCCCTAAAATAAAAACCTTTTTTTTAGAGGTAACTTTGTTTTGAGACACTAAAACGTGGCTTCCTCTATAACAATGAACATTTTTTAGAGATTGCTTTGCCTTGAAACACTAAATAGTGGCCATTCCTTACTTTTCTTGCATAGGGCCCTCCTTTTTGTAAGGACATCACTGAAATCAACAGATCTGAAAATCATTTAGATGCATTTAATCATTTGGTAGAAATCGTACGTTGACCACTAGCCACATTGTAAAACA
This sequence comes from Diplosoma virens, assembly GCA_963680785.1. NCBI lineage: Eukaryota > Metazoa > Chordata > Ascidiacea > Aplousobranchia > Didemnidae > Diplosoma > Diplosoma virens. The sequence goes on from OY796891.1 coordinate 6,137,310, forward strand.
GAAATGTAATAACATTACGTAGCAATATAAAGTTTTTAAAAAAAAAACGAATTGATTTGTTACATGTTTTCCAGTCATATTAGTTTTCGTACTACGTTAGTGGCTACAAGATTATTTATATTCCTTTATTTATCTATAGTACCTTTGTACTTTTTAGTGGCTGCAAGTTTATTTATTTCCCTAAATATGTTTTCCCCATAGAATTAAAAGAACGAATAGATTTCCTTTCTAAAATGTTATAACGTTTATCTCACATTACTTTGTAGACCAGAGGGAAATAAGTTTCTTTTGTAAAATGCCAAGGAGACAATTTCATTAAAAACGTTTCTTTGGTTTAATCCACTTAATAATGTTTTCCATGTCTGTTTTTAACAAAGTTGCGCAAATATCTTCCAACAAAGATACCCAACATTAAATAATTCTGGTGTTGACTTCAATAAGCCTTTACGATTAATAGCGTTAAAAAATTCGATTGCGTTTTCTAGGATCATAAAATTGGATTAGCAGTTGATACTAGCAACAGTTACTTGTTTAAATTGGTCTTATCTATGGGTTCTCAATTGCTTAAAACGAAATGCCAAATTGCTAATATGACGAAGTAGAAAGAAAAAAATAACTAAAAACTGCTGCGATTAATCTACATTTGAAGATAGACAGAAAATAAATAGGGGCAATACTAGGCTTACCACACGTCCTGATTTTAGAAGGACAATCCTGATTTTTAGGGCTCCGTCCAGCCCACTTTGGCAGAAATCTTGCTAGAAGTCGAAAACAGACCCCATCTACCGACCCCCTTTTTTCTTGTTTTTTTTCAAAACTTAATTATTCAGAGATGAAAATCATGAAATCGGAGACAGATCCAAAGTAAAAGCTTTTTTTAGAGAACACTTCTTTTTAAGAACAAAATTCTGGAATTTGGAGACTGATTCAAAATGAAGTCCATTTTTTGAAGAACATTTCTTTTTTAGGACAAAAATCATAAAATCCGGGAATGATTTGAACTGAAGACCTTTTTTTACTGAACACTATTTTTAAAGGAGGGTTTTTTTCTGTCAACAAGCTTCAAGATTTGTCCCTTTAAAAATATGGTATACAATGTAATAGAGAAAGAAAAATCAACGACTTGCTAAGCAGTTTTTATTTGTTTCCATAATTTGTCATTATTTCTAATCTTTTTGAGATGATTAATTAGACTAATTTCATTCTATGTAACCCATGTATATAGCCAACAAATCCAAAAATTAAAACATGCCAACACAGATAGCTGAGCTAATAAAATATATGAATAAAGCTTCACTCATTCCCGTGATGAGCGTATCTTTTAGCATTTTTTAGTTTTTAAAAAATTTAATGTTGATTAAAGATATTTATAAAATTTTTCGGTCTCGGTCTCGATTGTTTTTGGTATCGGTCTCCAACATTAAGTCTGGAAAATTTGCCGGTCTCAATCTCGGTCTTAGTCTCGAAAAAATTATCGGGTCTCGGTCTCGGTTTCGACGTTTGTAGTCTCGACTACATCAATGAAAACAATCACATTTAAAACACAAATATTAAAAAAAATTAATTAACTACGTAACCATCTCAGCAACTCTCCTCCTCCTCTCCAAAAAAAACTAGCATTTCCTGTTTTGTGCTTACGCAACATGTGAGCACTCCTTCACGTAGAATAAATTTTATTAGTTTTTATTGCAGTAACGTGCCACGAGTTTGCGACGGCCACCCTGCAACACAGCATTGGCAACAGCAGCTTTTGCATAACGTTTTCCCGAAGCAGGCGACACTGTGTCAAATTTGGCGCGCCCGTTAAAGCCGGGAATCAAACTCCAATTTTTCGCGCCAAGCACTTTCCTTAATGTGTAAAGAGATTAAAAGATTTTTCAGAAGAAGTTTAATTACAGTTTATGTAACTGAACCCATTGTCAAAGCAAGCTAATGGATTTATTCATCAAGTGACTTTCACACTATGAAATTCTTACTATCAACCAAATCAATTTTTTCGGGAAATAAACAAGAAAAAAAGATAATTCGCCCATTTGCCGCAAGCCCAATCAAACTGCGAATTATTTGGATCGCTTCTATAGGACGAAAATCATAGGATCCACATGCTTTTATTCTTGCGATTCATTTTGTCTTGGAATCAGAAGTCTCTTTTACAACTTTTCTTTTACCTCTCAGCCTCGCGCTTTGTTTTAAGTTTCACTACCGTCAGAACGAAGCTTAGCGATGTTCACACTGTTTAAGGCAAACTATTATATCTATAATTTGGAAATCAGTTCTATCTATGGGAGAAAAGTGATAAAAAACAATGCAGAATTTACCTTTAAATTGATGCTTTTTGTTTAGATTTTATTACGATTGTTCTCGTTACAACTTCCTCTAAAAATGTCGCTTCTTTTATTTTGACCTGAATTCTATTTGCATATCATATGACTAGGAGAACTTTTTGTTGCAATGAAAGAGTTAAAAATTTGCAGTTAAGTTAAACAAAAGTTGCAGTAAAAATTCCAAGTGTGCTCGAGCTTTCAAACAAAACCAGTTTTAAAAGTGTGATTTATTTACATATAATGCTAAATATATTTTCAAGCATTGCTATTGGGAAAATCTTTTTAGAAAAGTTTGGCCAGCATGTTGAATCTTCGCTCAAAGCTACGCCAAGCTGCTGGGCAATGTAAAAATTTAGCGCACAATTCTGAACTAGATTGGCAAGATGGTCCAATGATTAAGAGCGCCGTGATTGCGATCGACATGGTCTCGGTTCGAAACCTACTCGCGCCATTTTGTTGTATCCATAGAAAAGACACTGCTTTCCACAAACTTTTTTAAATTATTTTCCTACCTCTATAAAACTTAAAAACTAAAATAAATAATTTCAATTGGACAGCAATATTTTGTTCTCAAAAACGAGCCGGGTTAAAATTGCTTGAGAGTGTCTTAAGCATAACATCTCCAACGCTGTCCTGCAAATCATAAGAATAAATAAAGATAATGATGGCAATGTTTAAAAACGTTGGAAAACTTTTATGCAGAGTTGATTTCTTGGCGCAAATCATAATACTTTAAATAAAATAACAATAAATTTATCAATTTTAAAGCTTGAAAATGAAAATTGAAAAAGTATCCTTAAAACAATTTTGCTTTGTATTAAAACTTTAAAATATTTTAAACCATAAACATAAAGTTTTGCGGCAACACTTGATCAAAGGTACTACTTTAAAATTACATTAGTGTTAGTTTAGAACGGTGGTTCTCAAACTTTTGTGGTCCGTGGCCCCTTTTCAGAGACTCTGAACACCCATGGCTCCTGCTTAGAATATTGTTCCAAAAGTCACGTGAAAATAAAAAAAAGTCATCCCTTTAAAAATGTTTCCAAAAGTCAAATAAAGACCAAAAAAAAAGGGAAGGATCACTTCATTTTTATTCCAAAGGACTTGTAAACATTCTACTCGTGGTACCCGGTTAATATCTCGTGGCCCTTATGAGAAACCCTGGTTTAGAGAGATTGTTGGTGATTAAAAATCATTTAAAATTAAAGCCAACCAAGGCTTCAAAAGTTCTAACTTTGTGCGTGTAATAACGTATAGGGGAAAATGGGGTTATTTTGGACACGGGATTACTTTGGACAAGGCACTTCCAGTTTCATTTTTTTACGACCACGAGCCATACTGTTATCTTTGAACATTCATCAGTGAGTTGCAATCTTGTTAGAACGTGGAAGGCAGCTGCAGGATAGAATGATTTTTGATTTTTCAATTTTTGGACAAATAGTTAAAAATTTTTTTATTAAAACATAAGGTTTATCGCTTTTGTAGTTGCAATTTAAATTTAGTTAAATAGCTGAAAGTAAAGAGGAGAGCTACTAGAACAGATCAAGCAAAAGAAATTTGATAAAACTTAACCTTGCTGCCAGTGACCGCCATTTTCTTTTGCACGTGGTTGCTGGGGCTATTTTGGACAAAAACATTTTTATGTCCGAAATAACCCCGAATAACCTCCGATATCCGAAATAAGAGATAAGTTATTGTTGGTCTTGGTTGCTTACTCTTCAATAGCTTTCTCGCGAGAATCTAATCCTATTAAGTTTTATGGGTTGGAGAGACCAAAGCTCTGAATTTCTTAACGTAGCCTGAGCAAAGAACATTTTTTTCACTAGTTATTATAAATATTTAAATAAATTTTATCATAAAAACTATTTTGACTGGGATGAAACTGTGCCTCATTTAAAATCAATGTCCAAAATTACCCCAGGGTTTGTCCAAATCAACCCCAATATTGGGGCAATTTTGGACACTTGAGTAGGGTCCCATTTTACAGCAATTTTTTGAAAACTAAAAGAAAATTTTTTTAATTTGCTCCCCTTTTTAACTGAAAGATCTGGCTGCAATATGGTACAACTAATTTTTTTTTCACATTTCAACCACTACCAGACTCAAAAAATCAAGTTTTGCCCAACGTAGCCCCACCTTCCTCTATCGCTTAGCCGCTTTTTTCTATTTTGCAATCACTTTGTCTATAACAACTTTAAAACGTAATACCTTGATTGCAAATAAAATTAAATTAAATCGAATTAAACTGAAAACTGTAATTACGAACAATACAAAACCAAACTACCACATTAAGTTTTCACATCAACTAGTTTTAAGTGAGATTTTGTTAGGGATCGAGCATAAATTGATGGCTTTAGAATTTAATTCTTTTTTTTTTTTTTACATTGTTTTAAAACAAATTTTGCAACAGGAAAATTAAGTTAACTCTTAAAAAAGATAAAAAATGAACGCATATTTATCTTTTGCTATTTTTTTTGTGCTCTTTGTTGGCTGTCTTCCCCAAGTCAGAGTAAGTACTTTGTTACATATTTACAGCCAAGTAAGTTTTCATTAATGCACAATTTCTGAAGTACGGTATCGCGTAGGGATGGCAAAAAATACACTGAAGCTTTTGTCTATTCAAATTGTCTGGTATTATCATTTCTAGTTTAATGTATCATGAAGTTATTCTTAACCGAATTCATCAATGACACAATAAAAGAATCTAAGGCAAGATTTGTAAGAAGTTGACGAAGATTCTTATTTAAAATGGAGACGAACCTTCGTTTTCTGAATCGGATGTTATAATCTTACTATCTCATCCGTTAGTAATCTATAAAGAAACAAAAAGATGAAATTTTTGCTCTTGAAAGGTAGTAGGCTACGAAACAAGTTATGTCAAAAACAAAAAGCTTTCTCACCATTTTCTCTGGCGCTGTGACCCAATCATAGTCCTGCGCAATGAAACAGTAGCAAGATTGTAAAACTTAACTGACTAAAGTTTCCTCCCAATGGCCGTGTGCGACATTGAATTCTTAGTCCCTTTTTATTCACACTGATCTGGCAGTAATCTTAAAAATATGACCGGTATCTACTCCAAAACTTAAATTTGTTTACTGCTTACTTACAGTCATTTTAAATATTGCTTGATTAAACAACAGACTTCTTAATTATTTATTCATCTTTTTGCAGGGATATACTTGCAACAGCCAAATGAGCGAAGACTTGCAATTTTCATGCGAAGGTAGATTGTTTATATTAAAGTTATTAATTACTCGGTATCTACGATGCCAAGAAAAATTTAAAACTTACCGCAAAATTAACTCTTTTTGACGTCAAAATAAAACGTTTCTGATGTAAATTCAAACTTTAACTTTTACTACTCCGCCACGCTGCCGACGAAATCGAGGAGGTAGGAGCGTTGTATTGATGGCGAACGCGATTGAAACGACACGGTTCAAATTCAAATTCTACTCTCGTCATTCTGTAGTATCTTTAACTCTATGAAGACGGGGCTTTTGTCCACTAACGGCGCTAAAAAATGAGATTCTTGGAAATTAAGCAATATTTAATTACAATTTCCCCATTAACTATAAAAAAAGCTGTTTAAAATTTTATCATTGAAAAGATAATTTTTCCGGAGTACAATGATATAAAATATTTAAAATTTTGTTGAAATACAAGTTTGCAACAAACAAAATAAGAGATCCCGTTTTTCCTTTCAAAAAATCTTTTTTTCCCCCAATACTTACAACTAGCGAGAAGATAATTCAAATTTTCAAGTCGCTACGTGTCGCTAGAGTTGTACTCTGTCTGTTGGAAAAAGTCTTGTCTGAATATATTGCAAAACTCCCGCGCTATATTCAATTATATTCCCAAGAGAATATGACGAATGGTATATTACTGATTAGAACTGGGCTCTTCAACCTTTTTTCTCTCGTGCACCTTTGCAAGAAATACTTAAGTTTCATGCACCCTTGTGGAGAAATTGTTTATTATCCACATCAATACCGGCGTTTTTATATGTGTCCTAAATTGTCATGACATATACATACTTATTACTTATAAGAAAGAAAACCAGGTGGCAAGAAATTGGTCATATGGTTTTCTAAGTTGTCGCAAATCCAGATACAGTTACATAAAGTAAGTACACTTGAACAGATATAGAACAGGAAAAGACAATAGCGATGAACTGAAAAAAACAAAACTAAGTACAAACGCTCTCGAACATACTTAGATCAGATATAGTTGTAATTTTTTGATTAAAAAACAAAAATAGTAAATTATTCAAACGTTTATCACGGGTCAATGACTTTTCTGTGGCTGCAATTTTTTTACCAATAAGTCAAAGCGTAGAATTAGTTTCGCTTTAAGAGCTCCGCGCATTAAATGGTTAATTTTCTCAATTGAATTTCTGTTCTTGGACTTTATTTGACTTGAAGTGGAAAACCCACTTTCACACAAATATGTTGATGGTATTTGAATCAGTAGGGAAATTTATTTTTCAGACAGTTTTGCATACTCAGGTACATGCCAAAATTTCACCCAAAAGTTACCGTATGGTGTGTCTTTAAATGCGACTTTCTGAAATAGATCCGTTCGGAGATTAAGCAGCTCTTCATCTTCTGTGGGTGCATCGATAAATGGTTGCAAAATCCAGGAATTTGCTTCCAGATAACAACTTTGCTCCTTCGGAAAGTAACTATCAAAATTTTCTTGCAGCAAATCTAGATGAGCCAAGTGGTATCAGTTCAATTATTACTGATACTTCAAAACCTTCTTCACATTCGTTAATAAAATTACTCAAAATAGGAAAATCAAAAAAATATTTCGACTCGGCTCTTTTTTCCAGAGAGGTAATTTCATTTTCAGAGCGTTAACTTTACTAGTACTTTTAAAAACGTCTTTGTCATTTCCTTGAAGACTGATGTTCAGTTTGTTTAGATGATCAAATATGCATTCCATATAAGAGAGCTTTGCTAACCAAAAATTATTAAAAAAATTAATGGCTCGTTGATCCTTTTCCTCCAAAAAAATGTTCCCAATTATTTTCTTAGTTCAAACACTCTACTGAGAACTCTTCCTCTTGAAAGCCAACGAACTTCACTGTGAAATAACAACCCTTTATATGATGCTTCCATTCCTTCGCACAACTTCATGAACATTCTGTGTTTTTTGGCGCGCCCCCTAATATAATTGACTACATTCACGATTTCGTTGAGAAAATTTTCAAATATTGCACTTACATTGTTATTAGCCATTCCTTTCATTTTTTTGCAACTAGTGCTTCTTGATGGATAACACAACGGAGTGTAACGCAGTCTGGAGAAAATTTCTTTATCTTCGCGACAACTCCATTAATCTTTCCTCGCATTGCAGCAGCACCATCTGTTGTTAGCGATTTACAGTTTTCCCAACTCAGTTTATTTTGCTTGAAGTAATAGTCAAGTTTTTGAAATATAGCTTCAGAAGTTGCCATTAAACGTAGTGGTTGACAAAATAAGTAATGTTCAGAGATTTTGTTTAGTTCAACATCAGCAAACCTACAAAATACAAGCAGTTGAGCTTCTGAACCTATATCTGTTGTCTCATCCAGTTGGATGGAAAAACAGGGCGCTTTCTTCAGCTTAAGAATTAGCTGATTTTCTAAGTCTTCTCCTATGCTTAAGGAGCGACGACTGATGGTTGTGTCAGAAAGAGGAATTTGGGCAATTTTAGCTACAGAACTTTTTCCACCATGAATTAAATCTGCCGCAATTTTGAGGCACGGCAAGACTACTGTTTCTAGTTCCGTATAAGGGCCCTTGGTCTTCAGTAACACATGAACCATTGGGAATGATGCCGAACTAAGTTTTTCTGCGCCTCGTTCAATCATTCGTGATTTAAATAAACTTAGCTGTTTTGAATATTCTGTCACTTTAGACTGAAAAAATATTTCAGATTTATGTTCATGTTCCGGATGCTTCTTTTTCAAGTGCAAAAACAGTTTTGAAGGCACAAGGTTGGATTTGGCATATTTCGCAGAGCAAAATAAGCATTGAGCTGTAAAAAAACGATTATCTTTCTCTTTTTTTGGGAGAAAAAAGCCATATTTAACATAGTCCTCCATCCATTTTCTACGTTTTTGTCTGGAAGTAACAAGTGACTAAAGCTTCCTTTTTTCACATATTTTGGAAACAGAAACTTGACTTTGTTCATTTGTTCATGAGATCCTTGATTAGGCCTAGTTGTCTGCGGTTTGAAAAACGCAGCCCCGGTAAAATGACCTCATAACTTGCAATGGCATCCAAAACTAGAATTCATAAATTAGATGATTGTGATAATTCAATTAATTCGGCCGAAAAATTGTTTCTCAAAAATGTGCAAAAATGCAAAATGTATAATCCTTTATTATTTAATCCCGTCTTAGATTCAGATCAGTCCTTATTTGTAATGCATATTGATACAAGATCCCTGCAACACAATTTTGAAAATCTAAATGACCTCTTATTACAAATGAAGTTTCAACGGGATATTTTGTGTGTTAACGAAACCAAAATTAAAATCAGCCCTTTAATAAATATATCTCTACCTGGTTATGAATTTTTTCACGTTGACTCTCTGACAAATGCTGGTGGTATAGCTATATATATATCCAAGCAATTGCAATATGATTTAATTTATGATTTCAACCTTGATTTATTGTCTTGTGAAGATATTTGGATTAATGTTTTCAAAAAAAATAGTTTAAAAAAATATTTAATTGGCGTTGTATATCGTCATCCTAACACTTCAAAATCTGATTTTATTACTAGGTTTGGTGATATTTTGCAAAAAATTAACAGTACTAATTTAGAAACTTTTATTGTTGGTGACTTTAATATTGATACTCTGTGCTCTAACTTTGATCAATTATCTCCTTCCTCTAAAGATTACCTTCTCTCTATTTCTAGTAATGGATTTTCTCAATTAATTCGTCGTCGTCGTTTGAAGGGCATCCACTCCAGGCCAGACACAAACAGAACTGGGGCCGAGGGTTTATCCTTTTACTACCCCAGACTGCTGCACTGCCTGGATCAGATGCTGGCAGTGATGTCATTAAGCCAGCATCGAGTTTCGTCATCCAAAACCGTCAGACCTCGTGCTCCATGTGGTGCCCGATGTATAGGACACACTGTTAGTACATGGTCTGCGATTTGCTCAGAGGCGCCACACTCGCAATTCGGTGAAGGAGCGAGACCCCATTTGTGCATGGACGAATGGAATTGCCCAACACCAGTCGGCAGGCGGTTGAGTTTAACACAAGCTGCTCGGGGTAAGCCCATCCCAACAGGCCTGGCACTGGTCCCGGGCACAAAAGCACGGAGCCTGGAAGCATTTTTACAGTACTCCGCGTTCCATTTGTGATTTGTCCATTCAGAGGCGCGGATGCCAAGTCTGGCAAGATTGTCCAAGAGATTCCGCGCACCTGGAACAAACGGGCGTCTGGATCTTAGTCTCACTTGGCCAGTATCTGAGGACCCACTTAAAAGACCATGCAAGATATGATCGGGGTCCAGAGATCCACGGTAAGCCAAGGAGAGTGTCGCTCCCAGTCGGCGAAGCTCAGCTGGCTGGATGCCTGAAAGTACATGTAGGTGGTCCGTTGGAGTGGGACGCAGGCATCCAGTAACTATGCGCAAGGCGTCGTTCAAGACACTGTCAATGAGGCGAGTGTGAGCACTGCGACACCAGACTGGCGCACAGTACTCAGCTGTTGAGTAGACTAGAGACAAGGTGGCTATGCGTAGTGTTTTAGCACCAGCACCCCATCCTGAGCCCGTACCTACGCGTGTTTCTACTTCCTCAGAAACGCTTATTGATCACATAATAACTAATGTATCTGACAAAAACTTAATTTCTGGATTAATTTGTTCTGATATATCTGACCACTATCCGACATTTGTTATTGCCTCTAATACTACAAAAGCAAATAATAATAAGCCTATTTTCCGAAGAAATATGAAAAAGTTTAATTCTGAAAACTTCAAGGAAGATGTTTTTAAAACTCTTTCACCTTTTTATAATTGTTCGAAACTCCTAACAACTGAGAATTTTGATTCGCTTTTTGAAAATTTTATTTCAAATTTCAAAACAGTCATTGATAAACATGCTCCTATGAAAAAGTTATCTCAAAAGCTAACAAAATTACTTAGTGAGCCTTGGATAACAAAAGGAATATTAGTTTCCATTCGTAATAAACAGAAAATGTACGTAACTCATTTTAAAAATGGTGACATTAAGCAAAAAACATTTTACAAAAAATATTCAAACAAATTAAACAAATTTAAAATAAAATCATGTAAGATGCACTACGAGAAAAATATAAAAGAAAATCAAGAAAGTAGTTATGAAATTTGGAAATGTATTCGGTCCGTTATAAATAATAAAAATAATAATATACTGTAAATTCCCCAAAATGTATCATAGACAACGACAAAACTATTAATTCCTCCACTGAAATTGCTAATGTTTTCAACAAGTATTTTTTTAACATTGGTAAAAATCTTGCTTCTTTGTGCAATAATTCTTTGAAAACTGATTTTACTAAATTTATGAAAAACTCTATTTGTTCTTCTATATACCTTGAACCTCCTCAAATTGATAAAATTTTTAAAATTATATTGTCTTTAAATCCTAAAAAATCTTGTGGTTACGACAGTATTTCGAATGTCTTCATACGCGCAGCTGCTTCTGAATTATCTCCTATCTTAACCGATTTTTTTACTTTCTCCTTCAACAAAGGTCTTTTTCCTTCATCACTAAAAATTGCTAAAGTTGTACCAATTCTTAAATCTGGTGACAATAAGTTAACTAGTAATTACAGACCGATATCTTTATTATCTTCGTTCTCTAAAATACTAGAAAAAATAATTTATAATCGTTTAACCAATTTTTTAAACAAACATGAGATTTTTCATAAACATCAATATGGCTTTCGTGAACACCACTCTACAGAACTAGCTGTTTCTGACATCTTATCTACTTGTTATAAATCCATTCAAAACAATCAACACACATGCTTACTTATGCTAGATTTTAAAAAAGCTTTTGATACTGTGAATCACAACATTTTGATTAAAAAATTAGAATTTTGTGGAATTTGTGGTATTGCTAATAATCTTATGAAAAACTATTTAACAAATAGAAGGCAGTATGTTTCCATTCATCAACAGTCTTCGTCACCACTTTCTATAACTCATGGTGTCCCACAAGGATCTGTTTTGGGCCCTTTACTCTTTCTGATCTATATTAACGACCTACCAAACTGCACCACTTCTCCCCCCCGACTTTTTGCTGATGATATTTGTGTCGTTATGAAGGATTCAAATCTAAAAAGCCTTGAAGTAAAGTATAGTAATGAGCTAATTAATATATATGAGTGGATGAATGCCAACAAATTAACTATCAACACAACAAAATCTCAAGCACTAGTAATTCCCTTCAAATCAAAACTTATAAACGTAAACATCAATATTGCCTTCAATCAAGCACAATTACAAGTTTTGCCCAACTTAAAATATTTAGGTATTTATTTAGACAAGGATTTGAATTTTAGCAAACACCTAAATTATATTGAATCAAAAATTGCTCGTGCCACTGGTATTCTCTACAAGTGTAAACCTTATTTTTCCATTAAAATTCTTTGAATATTATACTATTCCTTGTTTTATCCACATATTAAATATGGAATTGTTACATGGGGTTCCACATACAAATCTTACTTAAAAAGATTAGAAGTCATACAAAATAAAGCCATTTATGCTATCACAAAAACTAAATCATATAAACAAAAGTTGGCACCGCTATATCACAAGCTAGAAATATTACCAATAAGACAATTATATAAAATTGAAATAGCAGAATTTATGCACAAACGTTCCACCTCTTCCCTCCCCCAACCCCTACTCGATCAATTTTCAATGGTAAACCTTCGTCACTCATATTCAACTAGAAATCAATTTAATTACTCCTTGTCTTGTTATTCAACTAGTAAATTACAGACATCTTTTATCTTCAATGCAATCAAAATATGGAATTCCATACCCATTTCAATCCGGAACTTACCATTCAAACGTTTCAAAAAGGAATACACTAAATTTTCTCAAAAAACATAAGATTTGTGCACACTATATTGCTAACCTAGGTCACATAAATGCTTTTTTTAAACGATGTTTTTTTATCTTTATGTTTTTTATTGTAGTTCGTAGTGTTGTTCAATTTTCGTCAGATAGCATATTGTTGCTTTTGTTCGTTAGTTTAAATGCTACAAAATATCAGTTTTTTTTGTTTTTTTTCATTGTTTGTTATTTGTTTGTTATTTGTTAGTTATTTTAATTTTTTTTGTTTTTGTTTGAATTTAACTTGGCAATGGCTGCAACTCGAAGACCTGCATTAGCGGTCACTTTGCAGTCATTTAGATCTTGTCATTGTTAAAAGTGTTTTTGTATTCTTTTACTGTTGGTGTTTGAATTTTCGAAAGTGTCTATAAATAAAATTTTCTTTCTTTCTTTCTTTTATGTATCGTTTTATCAGAATCTTCAGCAGCTATGTTTTCTGCTTGTCCAGCGGTTTGATAAGTTTTTTCCGATTCTTTGGCTGTTTTTTAAAGTACCTTAGCATAGAGATAATGACTAATTAGTCACCAATCACAACTTTTAATTGGAGTCTAAATATTTTTCAGGTAAGACCTAAGAATATGCTGGTAAAAGGGAAAACGTGTTGTGTAACTAACCCTAACTCTTAAAAATATGGCGTTTCAACTAAAGTGAAAAGTAGGCTATCAAAAACAGAAAGAGCTTTTTATTACCACCTTGAAGTTTGCATGCACTAATATGTAAACTACTAACGGTACGTAAGGGCAGATCATGTTGAACCTTAAAATTACAAATCACAATTTTGTTAAATTTAAAATACCACTAGTATTGTTCTGTTAAACACTTTTACTACTATCAAACTAGTGATATAACTTTGGCAGAGATGTTATTTTTAAAAACCGTATACAAACAACAGCTACGATTTTGACAGGATTTATATACAGTATTTGGCTAGGCTAACGTATTTACAAAAATTACAATATTTATAAACAAGATAAATTTTCTAAACGTTTTTGGCTTCACATTAAGCCTTTATTAAAGCTACAAAGGTTAAACAAAATTAGTAGAAATTGTACAATTATATAGAGGCATTGACTAAAAAAGTATCCACTCATTATCAACTGAGTGAGACATAGGCCTACACTGCTGCATACTACATACCAAGGATCGTTATAAAAGTTCACAGTAAACAAATAATCACCAGCTATTACGTAATCTTTAATTGCGTCACAATGTCAAAATATTTATAATTAAAATGAACATCCATGAGAGTATAGCTGTCTGTTCAACTTTGTATATAAATTTTGTAATTTTTGTAAATACGTTAGCCTTACCAATATATAAATCCTGTAAAATTATTTGGTGTTGTTTGTATATGATTATCCAACTTAACAATAATTCAATAAGTTGCGCACTTGTATAATTTTTGTAGTGAAACCCTGTGCACCCTTTTTAACTCATGCACCCCACAGGAAGCTGCGGTGCACCCCGGTTAAAGAGCAATGGATTAGAACAACGGTGCACAACCTGCGGCCGTCGGTGCGAAATAATGCAGCCGTCAAACATAATTCAAAATATACAGCTTGGCGGCCGTATGAGCATACAATGAGTGTTTTTTGAAGCCCTCTGTCCTGTCAATTTTGGCAGAAGTCGAAGACAAATTTGATGTGAAGGCCTTTTTTTCTTCAATTTTTGTCAAGTTTGGCCCGCGTAAAGATTTTGAGTAGCCCGCACAGTGTTTTTGGAGCCCTCTGTCACTATGATTTTGATTTCGGTGCAAAAAGTAGCAAATCGGAGACTGATTTCAGGTGAAGACCTTTTTTTTTTAGAGATCACTACAATTTTGATGCAAAAAGTGGGGTGTTTTCTTTGTATTTTGTATGGGGCGATAAAAGGAAAGTACCGAATTTTTTTTGACTCGATGGCTGCCGCAAGTTAAAACAAACTTTGTATTGCGGCCGGCAAAGACAAAAAGGTTGTGCGCCGTTGGATTAGAACAACGAAATTTTGAACTTGATCGTAGTGTGTGTGCTTGCGTGCCATTGTTTGAATCTTTTCGCGGCTTTGACTTTGATCAAGACAAAAAATTTCGGCTTTTTTTCGCGACAATTTATAAAGAAGAAATGGCAAGCTCATAGCTTATATTAAGGCCCGTTTCCACTACGAGCGTGGAAAAAAGCATTCTCTTTTTGTTTTATTGCTTTTTTTTTGCGCTCGCTTCAATTTTAACCGCTCGCTTCAATCGAAGATCAATAAAAGAGAGAAAGAATGCTCTTTTCCACGCTCGTAGTGGAAACGGGCCTTTAGCTTGTTCAGCAAAGTAACGTAGTTTTTTGTCACTTAATCATAGCCGTACCAGCCCAAAAAATTTGGGGGGGCAATGAAGTTTTGCCCAAATTTTGTGACGTTTGCCTAAATCATGATTTTATAGTACATTTCGGATATGACAAAAAAATTTGTCTGAGATTCTCAGACGAAAAACCAATTTTGTCCTAAAATCATGGTGATCTCTAAAAAAAAAAAAAAGGTCTTTGCTTAAATTCAGTCTCCTAATTTTCAATTTTCGTCCCAAAATCAAGGTGTTCTCTAAAAAAAAAAAAAATAGGTCTTCACCTAAATTTGGTTATTATTTTTCGCAGTTGATCATCGTCACCTCCTTAAATTTCCTGACTTTGCCCAAATTTTTTATATCGCTGCCCGAAAAATCATGGATTTTCCCAAATATTTTCTTCTCACTGCCCGAAAAATTTTAATTTTCCCAAATCTTAGAAACTTGGGGGGGGCAATTGCCCTCAATAAATAAGTACAGCTATGCACTCAATAAATCCTTATGTAACAAATTTTGATCGACTGATGTATTTTTGCTGAAGCATAAAACTACACCGGTATTATGTTTTAGCAAAATATTTTCAATTGGCTGATATACAATTTGCAACTTTAGCAAATAAAATTTATAAATGAATTTTTTTGATGCAAATACTGAAATGTTCTTTGTGATAAACAATAAACCATTTTTACAAACAGAAGGTCACCGTGGATATGGCACAGCAATCCGTTATAATTTTTACATTTTTAATTTTCATAGTTGTCCTCCTAACACACGAATAAGCTTCGCAAACGCTATAAATAGAGCAGCTTCCAGGCAAGTATTACGACCTGCTTCCGAAGACTCCAAGATATTGCTGTCCGATTCTAAGATATTGAAGGATATAATTTACAATTCAGAAAAAAAGGGATACGCAATTTAGACGAAACATTTGGTGCTCAAAAATCTGTTTTTGAAATAACATATACAACCAAAAACTAGTTTTTGAAAAATAATATATTATAGTGTTCGTATATATGATTATAGTGTTCGTATATATATTATAGTGTTCGTATTATGATTGATAGTGTTCGTATATATTCTTTACTTCATAAAGCTTTATTAATCTTAGTCTCATACAAAAAAACTTTTTTTATAATTATGACCTGATTAGTAAATTATAATTTATTATATTGAACAATTTATCTCTATACCGTTAGTAACAGACCTTTTAGATATTTTTTTGCTGATTATAAATTCTGACTTCGCAACAAGGCACAGCCGTATATAAAGGGACGTGCGCATTTGCTTGGGTATTGTGACGTAACAGAAGGTTTTTCAGGAAGTTTAGCCAAGAAAAACTTGCTGTGTTTCTTTTTTTGCTCACTTTGAGTCACGTGACATGAGCCCGTTTTGGGCTCACCCGTCTTCAAAAAATTTAGGGCCACTTTCCCCTGTTTGAGAAAGCATCTCTATAGCTTTATTATTCAACTACATTTTTAAAGAAAAACTTAAAAACAGATAGAAAATTTCATCCGGACAACAGTGTCTTGGCATCTCTAAAAGCCCGTCTTGGTAATCGATTAACGGTTACCCTAAGTTTAACACCTCCGACGTTTTCCTGCGGATCAGGAGGATAAATAGAGATGATGATAATAAAAACAAACTTTTTTTTTTGTAACTAACTGCTCACGACCAGCAGAGGAAAGCCACCAAGAAAAATTTAACATCCCTAACGTAAGCACTAACATTCAAAATTTAGATAAAGCGGTTTGTAAATTTGAAGAGAATAATCTGTATTTTCATATTTTACCGAACATGATATTTTGTTTTTTATTAGTTTAACGTAAAAGTGATAAATCAAATTTTTAAATAAAAGTTGAGCAACAGTCAAGCTAATGTTTGAACGCAACAGAATTGGGATTGTTTAATTCAATGTACTCAAGAAATGTTCCTATTCTTTGGAGCTCTCTAATTTAAAAATTATTTGCAGGCTACGGGTCCTTTTGTTGTGATCCGCGTTTTGGAATTTACTTCAGCTGCTGCTACACTTTGTGGGGAGTGTGGTGTAAGTATAGAATGATTCAATTATGTTGCTTTAACCGCTCCTCTGCTTTAAAAAGACTTGAATTCCTTTTTATTAAAGATTTTTTCGGCAAATTTAGCATGATAACTCAATGTTAAAGCACACTTACATGAACCGTTTAAGCTGTATTTAGTACAATATTCCCAAAACACATTGTAAATCATAAGTCCTTGTGCATACTATTTCAACACCAACACAAATTTTTGTGATCTCCAGCTAACCATAATAAAAAAGACACTAAGTCATTGAGAAGACACTACGTATTGTTGTGAAGCAGCTAGGACTAAATTTTATGCAGCGTCTCCAGCCTATTGTGGAAGATAAAGTCAAGTTTTGAAGTATATTAGTAAACCAAAAAAAAACAATCATTAACTTTTTGCCACAAACTTTTATTTTAAAGTAATTTTTCTATGTGTTTATCATAATAAATTTTTTTGTAAAAATTGTTTTGTTGAGTCATACAAGTGTTGAACATGACGCAGATTTTTGGTTCTGCCTTGTTTGCGGTGTCTTCATTCTAGCGTCTTTGATTGCTCTTGTTTGTGGTCTCTGCAAGAAACGTCGCACCCGAAACAACCGATCGAGCAACGCGCATGGAAGTCATGACGTCACTACAATCAGCAACAACCAAACTACGAATATATCGGACGTAGAGGTGAGCTTTTCCGGCGACTTGCAGGGCAAATGATAATTACCGCTTGACTGAACATCGAACAATCTAGATTAGGGGTTTCCAAAATGGGGTACGTGTACCTCAAGGGAATATCCTTATCTAACTTTTTTGTTGTGAAGGTAATTGATTAAATTTGGATCTAATATATTTTCCGTATATTTTCGCTAGTTTTCAATGATTTACCAAAATTTGAACAGACTAATAGGATTCTAAGTGGTCCACCGAGAGGTCCTTCTATAGAAAAATTTTTAAATTAAAATCTACATTTTGAGACCAAATGTTCACAGAAGTGGTCACTAAACATCTTATGAAGTTTGAGAAGAAAATTAATGGTTATTTTCTGATTCTAGTTAAAGATAATTTTGTATATATTAAAAATCCTTTTACTTCAAACACTCAGATGCTGCATGCTGGGAAATGTACTCAAAAGGACTGATAAAACTCCAACATGATGGTTTCGATGGTGATGTGCAGTGTTTTTTAGACCGTTTTAGGAACCGAAACGGTCTCCCAAAATTTTCCAGAGGTCTCTCATAATCTGCTTCTACAATAGTGAAACAAAGCTAAATACGCTCAGGAACAATAGGAAAAAAATTAGCGGTCTTTCAAAATTGCTTAGAGGTTCCTGAAGCCAAACCTTAAAAAAACACTGGTGATGTGTATTCTGAAAAAAATTCGATCCCGGATCAGATGCTGGCAGTAATAGTGTTAAGTCATAGATATGAAAACACGGAGCCTGGATGTATTTTCATAGAACTCTGCGTTCCATCTATAATTCGTCCAATGAGAAGTGCGGATGCCAAGTTCTGCAATGCTGTTTATTAGATTTCGCGCAGCTGGCACAAACGAGCGTCTAGATCTTAGTCTCTCTTGGCAATCATATGAGGACCAACCTTAAAGACCATACAGGATATTATCAGGGTTCAGAGATCCACGGTAAGCCAAGGAGAGTGTCGCTCCCAGTCGGCTTAGCTCAGCTAGCTGGATACCTGAAAGTATGGGTAAGTGGTCCTTTGGAGTAAGATGCTGGCATTCAGTGACTATGCACAAGGCCTCATTCAAGATATTGTCTATGAGGCGAGTGAGCGCTGCGACACTAGACTGGTGCGCAATACTCGGCTGTTGAATAGACCAGAGATAGGGCAGCTGTGCGCAGTGTTTTGGCACAAGTAGGCTTATTGCTGGCTTGTTTTCATTAAATTGTTAGCTTGATTTACTGTTTGTACTGTTTGTTTAAACTTGTACTGCATAGCTCTGAAAGATTTTGTGTGCTTTTTATCATTTTGTGCATTTAAAATTTAATTTAATTAACAATAGTCACATTTTTCCTATTAAACTAAATTGTAGTAACTAAAACTGTGGCAATTGATTTTCACACAAAATCGACTTTATTTATTATATTAGGTATAAAATTTTGTTTTAAACCTAGAATTTAACTTCTTATGCTCTATTTCTATACATCTTCGAATTTCATATCCTGTTGTTCCACATCGCATGATTACTTTTATGCGGTGATGTGACTTTATCACAGATGGTAATATACAATCCGTGACGTACCGAGGATTTTTGAAAGGGGGGGGCGTACAAGTATAACCAAATATGCGTAGTGGAAAAATATATTCAAGTCGTAGTAAAAAAAAGGTCTTTACTTTGAATTAGTCCCGGAATTGATAAATTTCGTCACGAAAAAGAAATGTTCTCTAAAAGAAAAAATAAGGTCTTCACTTTGAAACGATCACGGATTTTATGATTTTCGTCTCTGAAGACTAGTGATCACTGGAAAAGCAAAAAAGTGGGCCTGCACATCAAATCTTCTTTTCTTCACAAAGATCTCCAAAGGAGAGGTTCGATATCTAAAGGGTGCCATGGCACCAAAATTACTGTCCAACATATGATAAACCTACGCATTAGTGATCTCCAAGGGGGGCCATAGCACAATGCCCCACCCCTACATTTGCTAGTGTATGCAGTATAAAGTTACTCTCCGACAGACATTAGTTACGTAACGTTAAACGTTTGTTTTAATTATGGATAAAATAAGTTGTTTGAAATATTGTAATTGTTTTGTTTTTATTTCAATTTAAACAAATAAATAAGTGTAAATGAAATCAAATTTATGATTAACCTTCTGAGTTTGAATTGTCACAATAAAACTAAATGATAATGTACCTAATCACTATAAATCAGGGGTGTGCGACCTGCAGCCCAAAAACAGAAATTTTGTGGCCTGCGAAAGCTTTGGTCTTCACTAGTTTTTTAGATGTAAAATAAAACAGAAACGATTGGTTATGGCCAAATGCCACAAAAACTTTATGTGAAGACCTTTTTTTTGGTCTCCACAAGAGGGAAATTAATTGTTTTTATTTCTCTTTCTACTACAAAATCAGGTAAAAACATTAAAAAAGTCTTCAGATTAAATTAGTATGGCATTTACACTGGTGCAGCTATGCAGTGTGTACAGCACCTCCGGCCTCCGGTTTAATTTTTCTGTGCGCTTTTGACTCAACAGTGCTAAAGGTTCCATACCCTTGCTATAAACTACAGATTTTAAAAATTTTTTAAGGGATTGCAAGGGATTGCTGAGCTATAAAAAGTAAGTTATGCATCAAGTTGAGCTTAGCGCTAAAAATGCGACCAAATTTTTGGGGTGCACGCGAACCTATAAAGTCCCCAAAGGGTACCGATGAACAAAAAGTTTGGAAATCCCTGATCATGACGAAAGTTGCCATAGAAAGGCTTTTAAAAGTATTGTTTTAAATATCATTTTAAAAGCTTCTTTAAAAATCCAACGTGATATTCTTTTTCGTCTTTTAATTCTGAGACGGATGCATTTAAAGAGAACTTTAAAAAAATTTTTTATTAATGTTTTTCTCGCATATTAAAATCAAATACTAAATTGCTGTTAAAATCTTTATTAAAGATAACAATAATAATTAAAAGCCCGACATTTCGGTGTTCTATAATAAGAGATAAACTGAACGAGATAAATTGAACGAGATAAATTGAACGAGATAAATTGAATGAAACATAAACATCATCGATAATAAAACAGTAGCGATGCTAAGAAAAGAATAACATTTTGTTCGTTGAGAATTACTTGGTTCGTTGGCCACTTTTTACAATTTTGAGAAAACGACGTTTGAAAACGTTGTTCGTTAGTTTGTTTTAGGTAATAGAACTTTATGTTTCAAATTATAAAGTTTTTTAGACTACTCATTTTGGTTTGAGCTTTTGCTGACATAAAATTTTTTGTGTTTAAAATAATCTAGCATGGTTAACTCAGTTTTTGATCAAAGTGGACATAAAACCTTCTAATTTTTAGTGAATAACATTTGTATAGCATATAATATATGTAGCGACAAGCGACAACTAACGGAATTGAATTATTTTGCAAATTCTATAAGCAGTTGGACAAAAATTATTTCTTTCGTCATTAAAAGCATGATTATTTGAATGAATAAAAAACGGCTATTAAAATCTTACTTTTGTATAATCTGCTTCTTGCTAAAAATTTTGAGTTATTTAAATCCATATGATAATCTTGCAAATACACATGTTTTACCAAGGTAGATTTGCACTTCCTGGTCGGACTAAATTTTTGGGTTCACATTGCAAATGTGTTTTTTACATCAAGTACATAATTAATTGTACCTTGCTTCAAATAAATAAAAGTAACGTACAATTTACTTAAAAAATCTGCATGAAAAAGCAAACAATAAAGCCGCTAAAGAAGTAAATATTTAAGCGCTAAAATTTTTAATACTAAATTTACGTAAAAAATTAACATTATGAATTTGAATCAGAATTTTATTAAAAATTGTTTGATGATAGAATCTATTTTTTTTCTTTATTTATCCTCCTGACTCACAAAAAAACATCGGAGGCGCTATTTATCAATCAACTGTCAAGCAATTACCCTTACCTGCTTCTGGAGATGCCAAGATATTGCTGTCCGGTTGCAATTTTTATTTAAGATTATGACCGAAATTTAGAGCTGCTTGGTAAAACCTCTTAGAAGAGGAAGTGTCTTTACCCAGGATAGTACAAAATTATGCGAGTAGGTTTTGAACTTCAACCATGTCGATCACGTTTGCCATTTATCATGACGCTCTTAACCATTCGATCACGGTGCCGACGATATGCTAAACGTGGCCCCTGATTCAATGAAAGATCTATGAGAAATTCTAGGTTCAACAGATAATTTTTACATTTCAGATTCAAGTAAAAACAAAGTTAGATGATGCTCCACCATCTTATAATGTATTTATGGCAACTCAATCATACGAAACCCCTGCCTCATCCTACAATTACCAATCCAAAAATCAAGACTCTGTAAGTGTCCCATCGTCGTCTTCTCCGACAAGCTACAACAACCCCGGCCTAACTGGTGATTCCCCTTCAGTTATACCAAGCTTGACAAGCAATGCTTAAGTGGTGATTCCTTTTCAGTTGCTGACAGCAAAAAATAATAATTTATTGATTGATTTTTTTATTTTCTAAGAAATTGCCGTTGTTTCTAAATGTTATAAAAATTTAATAATTGCTAAATTGTCAAAACGACAAATAAACTATTAAGCTCTAAAAAATAATTATTCGGCTTTTCTTTTATAATTAAGCCAATACGTGATTCTGTATATTTTTTAATGCTTGTCTTTAATCATTTTTATTGTTTTTATAAATCGTCAATTACACTTTAATTGTTCATATATAAGTTGATTCAGTGATGGCCATACAAAAGGAGGGGTGGTTAAAGAAAAATAAGGGGGACCACTTTTTAGTGTGCCAAGATTTTTTTGTCTCAAAAATTTAGTGATCTCTGAAAAAAAAGTCATCACTTTCAATCAATGTCCAAAATTTTCATTTTTGTCCCAAAATAAAGAAATCTCTAAAAAAATAAAAAAAGATTATCACTTTCAATCAATGCACAAAACCTTCATTTTTGCCTCAAAAATATAGTGATCTCAAAAAAAAGTCATCATTTTCAATCGTGTACGTTATCCCTACTTTCGTTCTAAAGTTAAATTGCAGACAGGGGTGGCCACCGTCATGGTGTTATTCTAAAGAAATAAAGCAATATTTTGCTTAGGGGGGCTTTTTTTAACAGTTTTTAAGGGTGGCGCTGCAGCCACTCCGTTCGCTCCGTACTAAAACTATCACTAGATTCATTTTATCCTAAATCTCAATGTTTTATTTTTGTATGAATTTTTTTGGGTTGAACTTAAAATTTTTATTCAATAAATGTCTTCAATGAGTTTTGATTTAATTTATCTTTAATATCCTAAACCTTTCGAAATGTGTTGAGAGCTAGAGTTTGTTTAGATCAATTGTCTATTTCTAGTTTGCGGTTCTGCAAATTTTCAAGCTTTAATGCGGTGATTCCAAACTGGGCGCCAGATAAATTTGCCGAAAACTGTTGCAGTCACTTTTTCACTCGCACAAACCAGAGTGGAAATAAGTTTTTCTTGCAGTTGGTTGAGGCAATAACCAGTAGTAATAATAAAGGTGCTCACTTGATCTGAAGTACTATATAGTGACGGCTCGTCCAATTCTCAATTTTCTTTCTTTAAATTTACGTTTTGTTGGTGTTCCGTTCCTAAAAATCGCCCAAATTATGTAGATTCACAATCTCATAAAAAATCTCTTTGATTTCGCGTTGGTCCGGCTCAAATAGCCGAAGAAATAACAGTTTTATAAGTAATTTAAATATTTATATTTATTTACAAGAAAAAATGGCAGCACTGCTTAATTTCACGAATCTCGAAGTACATTCCAGAACTATCCGCTTGACCTGTTTTGTCTATGACGTAATAGTTGTTGTTTGTGATTTGGATAATGTCAGAACATTCGAGTAACCTTACCGACTGGTATAAATAAGGTTCGCTGAAAAGCAGTATTATTAAGTCGATGTTTCGTTGTGGTAACTAAAAAATTGGAAAATTGTTAACTGTGTAAAGTCATAGTTTTTTGGTCGCAAGTCTTGGGTTGTCTACGTGATTGTGAAGAATTAAGCTATTGAGTTTTAACCTGTTGATTTGATTTATACTATTTGGGCTCCTAAATGGATTGGAGCATATTTCTTAATAAAGAAGATATTGTGGTAGTCTGAGCTGTGATTTAGCTAGACTATATTTTTGCTGTCGCTGGTTCGAAGGTCAGATCCAGCAAGAAGATTAAGAAATTTATCGTTTAGTAGACACCTAGATTGCGTTATTGGCGAGGCCTTCTTTACAGGCGCCAAAAAGGTAGACGATTAAATAACGTACTAAGTTACCGAATAAATTTGCTACAAAATTTAAAAAACTTAAATTTGTGGAAGTAACAAAATTTCAAAAAACTATTTACTAAATTCTACAAAATTTCAAGAAACTTTTTAACATCGGAACAGTTGGTTTATAATTATAATATGGCAATTTCTTAAACTGTTTTAAATTCAGCTGAAACATTTTACCAAAGTGACGCAAAATAACGCATTGCATGGACTCTTTGTACGGTAGATGAAACGTACGTTTGAGCTGCAATAAACGCAGCTTACCCAATCAAATCATAAGCGTAACCAGTACAACGATTCATTTTAATATTCTTCAAATAAACACAAATTGGGCTTTACATACAGTATTGTGCAAATTAATTGACTCACTTCCACATTTTTTAAGGATATTAGTTTGCGCGCTTATTGCACATGGTTGCTAAATGTTATTTTAATGTTTTAAACGTGATAAGGAAAGGATGACATTTTAAATGTATTGCTACGTAAAATAGCACGTGATACGTCATAGATATACGATTTATATGCTTTTTAGTTGCGGTAACCTGGTTTTGACCCACTTTTTGCAAATTTGACGTTAGCATACAGTCGGAATTAAATGGCGGATATAACTCTGAAAAAGCGTGCTATTATTTTGACGCTCCTTGAGCATTGTCAGGCATCAACGAGGGATATTGCCAAGTTATATAACGTGGGCCAATCCACTGTAGCGCGAATTATTAGGCAGTTAAAAGAAACAGAGTCATTAACTTCAAAACAAAAAAGAAATTGTGGACGAAAACGAAAAACCATACGAAAGATGATGCGTACCTTTTGAGAAAGAGTAAACTTGACCCTAGAAAAACAAGCAGTGACCTACAAAAAGACTTGTCTGCAGCAGGATTGGAGATTAGTGCATCTCTCGTGAGAAGATGACTTGTTTTAGTTGGTAAAAAGGCAGCAAGGCCACAGAAGAAGCAGCTTTTGACCGTTGGTGTGAACAAAAAAAGACTTGCATGGGCAAAAAAATACAGAGAACAGACTACGGCTGACTGGAAGAAGGTTTTATTTTCGGATGAAAGCCATTTTATTGTACAAGAAGAGCAAAGTCAGTTTTTTAGAAAAAACAAGGGTGAAAAAGTTAGATCATCTCATATTAATCAGGGTGTAAAGTACCCCGCTAAGAAGATGTTTTGGGGGAGTTTCAGCTTAAAATATTGGATCTCTTTTCACTTTAAAAGGGATAATGAATGCCGACAAATATATTGAAGTAATTTGAGGTAAAGTGGTGAGGACATAGAAAGGACATTTCCTAACGGAGGAGGAATCTTCCAGCAAGACTTGGCTCCCTGTCATACTGCAAAAAAAGTGAAAAAGTTTTTAAAGAAAATCACATGAAGGTTTTTGACCAGCCTGGGAATTCGCCTGACTTAAACCCAATTGAAAATTTGTGGACTAGTAAAAACTTGGCTCTTAAAAAGGGATTGAACAACCCAAACGAAGCTCATCAATGCTGCAATTGATGTGTGGTACCGAGACCAAGAAATTGTCGAAAAACTCCTGGAATTGATGCCAAAACGGGCTAAGGAGTTGATCAAAAATAGAGGTGGCCATATCTCTTATTAAAAATAGTTATTGTCGCTTTAAAATAAAGATAAACTGAAAAATGAAGTTTTTTGCATTTTTTTGTAGTGAGTCAATTAATTTGCACAATACTGTATGGCAGATTCAGGGGGAGGAAATGTAGGTGTCACACTTCATTCGTAATAATTTTAACTTATGGTAATATAGTGGTTTCTGCCTTAGAGTAATTTAAGTTTTGTTATGACGTAGTAATCGCTCTTGTATTAATTCACTTAAATACCTGCGATTGCTTACAATTGTTCATACGCATCTTCTTTTTTTTCTTTCTTTCTCCAGACAGTAATGACGTAATGCGCTTCGTCTAGTTATTTTCTCTTAACGCATGACCGAGTTTGAACTTTATTCCCGAACGTCCTCGCATACTATGGAAAAAACGTTTTGATTCGGGCGCATTTGAGCGTGGCGTTTTCCCCAGAGGATTCAAGTTGAGTCAAGGCCCGTTTCCACTACGAGCATGGAAAAGAGCATTCTTTGTTTCTTTTATTGATCTTCAATTGAAGCAAGCGGTTAAAATTGAAGCGAGCACAAAAAAAATCAATAAAACAAACAAAGAATGCTCTTTTCCACGCTCTTAGTGGAAACGGGCCTTCAAGGCCACCTAAATAACAAGGCCATTCAACCAATTTATGACGTCACAAGTGTAGTCCTGCTATTTGCTTTGACTGAAATTGAGAAGCGTTTCAGTCATGCTTCTCGGGTTAAAGTTAAATCGTTAGAAAAGTGTTAAGGCCCGTTTCCACGACGAGCGTTGAAAAGAGCATTCTTTCTCTCTTTTATTGATCTTCGATTGAAGCGAGCGGTTAAAATTGAAGCGAGCGCAAAAAAAAAGCAATAAAACAAACAAAGAATGCTTTTTTTTACGCTCGTAGTGGAAACGGGCCTTTAGAGTCAATCTATGTATTAATAGTTTTTGAGAATTTATGATAAAACAAAAATTAAAATTTTTTTGGTAGATTTTGTTCTTTTGAAAAAATAATTCCAATTGCTTTTGATGAAGATTATAGGTTAAACTTTTGCTAATCAGATAGTGTTGGAAATTTAAAAAGACAAGGCCTTACAGTTTAAATTTAAACTAAACAAAATAAAACTTTTAGAGTTATAAACTATGTGTCATGGCTTTTCTTAGTATTCTTTTATGTTATTTGAAGTAGCAAAATAATGATATTCCTAGTATAAAAATTGCAATCAGTTGAATTTTTTTACTTATTTTACCGATTTCTTGGTTAATAAACTTTTATATTTTAGGTTGTAAACTTGTTCTATTTTGTATAAGTTTTTTTACCCAGAATTTATTATAGAAAATTTCAAAAAAAATGTTGAACCCCAAATGACTAAACTTTCAATTATTTTTTCTTTACAGTATAAAGAGAATAAAAACCAGAAAATATATAAGTAGCAATAGTTTTGAGCTTTATTGCTGCTTGATGATATTGCAATATTTAACAATTTCATCAACTCTATATCTGTACTATTTTCTCTAAAAAATTAATCAGTTATCAAATGTTATTGTAATTAATATTTACAGTATGTCTTAAACTGATTTAAAAAATATTTTTAATAGAATTTGTTAATATGTTAAGAGTGGAAAAATTAAAACTGATTATTGTAAATTAAAAAATTATGCCACATCGTGCTCCTAAATGTAATGGGAATTATGACAAAGATACCAAGGTGTCAATGTTTTCCTTTCCAAAAGATGAGAAATTAAAGCAAAAATGGGTGCATGCCATTAAAAGAGTGAATTTTAACCCATCAGCAACTTTCAAGATGAATTTGTTGGGTGTTGATATTTATTACTACCATACTCTTGTCATGTTCTCAAAATCTAAAGCATAAAATGAAGCTATTTATTGCATAGTGTTTCATAAATGTTTTAATTATTTTTTGTACTTTTTTATTTAATTGTCAAAAATTGTACTTGTACTTTTAACAAGCTTGATTGAATTTTAAAATCCTTATTTAATTTTGATTTTCTTGCACAGCTGCAATTTTTTAAAAATTGTACTGTTGCCAGTGTTGTGCGTTGACGGCGTTAATTTGACGGCGTCAAATGTCGGCGACAATTTTTTGTTGACGATGGCGCAGACGCCGTAAAGATATTTTTCGATTGACGGAATAGGTGTCACCGACAACTTTTTGCTTGTTTTTTGCGTTAAGCGTCAATTAGTTTTTGCAAGGTAAAAATATATACAAAAATTTTTTAATCGCTGACTCCAATGGCGCATTTTCATTTAAGAAAAAAAGTTACGAAAGCTACAGCATGTAAAAACAGATTTAGACCATGTCAAATAAACTGTTTGCAAAAACACTATAAAGTTATAAATGGTTCCTCACGAATTCTTGCTTTGAAAATGCAGCTGCTTCCAATTGCTAAAAATGTTCTCAAGGATCACAATCTTGAAATCTTTATTCATGCTCTTCTGGTAAAATCTGAGTTAAATTGCTGTTAATTCTTTATTAAAAAGTAAAAAAAATAACAAAAACTCAACGTTTCGGTGTACTATGTTTCAGTAAACCTTTATCAGGAGATTAAGCAAAACATAAATATCATCCAAAATAAAACCACAGTGGCGCGAAAAAAAGGAAAAAATATTTAAAATACATTATTGATTTAAAACGACATCTAACGGATTCAGAATTTTAAATTATAATAAGCATTTGGATAGAAACAATTGGTTTTATCATTAAAAGCATCATTATTAAAATGAATAAAAAAGGACTCCAAAAATAAAAAAGGACTTTCTATCCAAATGCTTATTATAATTTAAAATTCTGAATCCGTTAGATGTCGTTTTAAATCAATAATGTATTTTAAATATTTTTTCCTTTTTTTCGCGCCACTGTGGTTTTATTTTGAATGATATTTATGTTTTGCTTAATCTCCTGATAAAAGTTTACTAAAACATAGTACACCGAAACGTTGAGTTTTTGTTATTGTTTTTACTTTTTAGTAAAGAATTAACAGCAATTTAACTCAGATTTTACCAGAAGAGCATGAATAAAGATTTTAATAATATACCTGGTATCAAAAAAAATCCAAAGATCACAATCTTGCTTTCTAAAAGTTTTTAGAAAATCCACCTGCTGGAACTTAATTAAAAGCCGCAAAATCAAAGAAGCGCAGTTGAGAAACTTAACCTAAGTTGTTTTTATTAAGAACACGATAGCAACTTTCTTTGTTTTCGCAGGATGTTGTTTGAACACACACAAAAAAAAAATAAGATACGCATGGTGCTTGAAAGTGTTCGAGTCCCAGCTCAGTTGGCAAATTTAATCAAACTAAAAATCACATAATTGTGGTCTGAGGAAAATGTTAGCAAAACAGAGACTCATAACACAAAAAATTGTTATGAGAAAAATAAATTTTAATTTTTGTTATAGGGCAAACAGACTAGGCTACTAAATAAATGATTTTACAGTATAGTTAATTTTGATATCATTAAAACTACAAAAATAGTAATTACAATTTCAATATAGTCTGTATAGATCACAATAGTAGCCTTCGACCGATATCCAGCGCTATCTATAGTAAATGTTAATGCAGACTCGAGTTCAGTCAAGGTTAGATTTTTTAACTAAAATTGATTTTTCCGTCAATGCCTTTAAATGAAAAGTTGCTTTATTTTCGTTGCCTTACATAATTATTTTTGCTGTTTACATCATCTAAAGTTGTCTTTTCCCGCCAATATTTCTTAGATCATAATTGTTTTATTTTTGCCTAACGGCAATGATAGAGAGAGAGAGAAAATTTATTTTATTTGCATCACAATTCACAATTTTCTTTAAAAAGAAAAAAAAAAAAAAAAAAAAAAAACAAAGAATTGTCTCAAACATTGCAAAAAATGCTGCCAATGAAAAGATACAGAAAGCAACAAAACAAGTGAATACAATTGCAAAACAAAACAATAACAATACAAAAGCGTGATGCGGGAGGTAGGAAGAGACAATCGTCATTTAATCACTACCCCCATAAGAATATGATTTCGAAGTAAGGCGAGTAAAAATACATAATTCGTTCAAAACGTTTTGTTCACACAAATTTTTTTTTTTTTTCCTTTTTATGTCGTAAGAAGGGTTCACATAGGTAAATTAGTCGTTGAAAGGTCAAATAAATGAGCCAATTGAAAATAAATTGATAAAAATAACTTAAAATAACTAAAAATAGAACGTGAGAATATTGATTGAAAGAATAAATTGTGAAGTATTATGATACTATGGAAAGAAGTGTCAATGTTAAAATACTAGGAAAATATAAGTATAGTAGTACAAAAACAAAAAGAATTAAAAAAGATGAAAGTAGAAGTAGCCTAAGTAAAATTTGATTTAAGTTCTGTAATGATTTAATAAATGGTCATAAACTAACTTATTAAAAGATTTTGGTCTTTTTTCAACTTTTATATTATTCGGCAAATTGTTCCATATTTTAGAGCAACTTACAGTAACACTCTTTGATAAATTACTGGATAATAAATTAGAAACAAATACATTTTTGTTTTTTGATTGACGGGTATTATGAGTATGAATATCACTTAATAATTGCATATCATTTTTTGGGCCATTGTTATATAATAATTTAAACATATATTTAGATGCAGTAAATTTGTACAGTTCATTAATTTTTAGAAGATTAGCATTTGCAAACAATTTATCTATATTTGTTCTATATGGCAATTTTGTAATGTAACGTAATGCTCTGTTATGAATTTTATTAAGATTTGATAAGGTTGTTTTATAAGCATTTCCCCATAAAAGTATTCCATAATGCAGTTTGCTTTTAACAAGAGCATGATAAACTAGTTTTAAATTGGCAATGGACAGATATTTTTGTAGGTAATAAAGTATACTTACAGATTTAGAAACGTTACTTGTTAATTCATCTATATGGGGTTTCCATTTTAAGTGTTTGTCGATAGTAACTCCTAAATATTTCACAGTATTTTGGTTAGAAATTTTTGTGTTATTTATAAAAATGCTTATTAGTTTATTTTTTTTCCTTTTTTCACCAAATATTATAGTGTATGATTTTTTAAAATTTAGGCTAAGTTTATTTTCAAGTAACCAATTTTCAATTTTTTTGACTTCTACATTGATAATTTTTTCTAATGAGACATAATTATTGCTAGAAGCAAAAAGTGCAGTATCGTCTGCAAAAAGAAGAGTTTTTAAGTTTGATGATTTAGGTAAGTCATTAATATATAAAAGAAATAGAATAGGACCTAATATGCTGCCTTGAGGAACACCATAATTTATTATATTTTTATCAGATTTTTGTGAGTTTACACAAGTAAATTGATATCTATTTGCCAAATAAGATGAGATCAAGTCATAGGATAGACCTCGAATACCTTTAATTTTTAGTTTTTTTTTCAAAATATTGTGGTCAACAGTATCAAAAGCTTTTTTTAGGTCTAAAAAAATGCCACATGTTATTTGATTATTGGCTTGCTGATATTTAAGGTAGTTTTCCAATTCAATTAGTGCTTCATTGGTACTTTTTTTTTGTTGAAAACCAAATTGACTTTCAGAAAGTACATTATGTTTATTCAAGAAGTTCACAATGTTTTCTTTTAGAATTTTTTCAAAAATTTTGGAGAAATGAGGTAAAATAGAAATTGGTCTATAATTGGAGACAAGGTCTTTTTCACCACTTTTATAAATAGGTATTACTTTTGCTATTTTTAGAATACTTGGAAATATACCTTTATTGATACAGTTATTTATCAGGTCACACAATATGGGAGCAATTATAACTTTACTTAGTTTGATAATTTTTACAGGAATGTCATAAGTATCATCACATTTATTAGTATCTAATTGATTTATTTCATTAATAATGTCTTCAATGTACACTGGTTTAATATACATAGAAGAGCAGATAGAAGGTATGGAATTTGTAGAATTTGAAAAACTTGCTTTTGGAAGAGCATGTGCCAAATTAGAACCTACACTTGAGAAATATTTGTTGAAGCATGACGATATGTATTTAGGATCATATAAATCAATATTTGTATCTGTGCATTTAATCTTTGTAAAAGTTGTATGATGAGTTGGTTTACGTATTATTTGATTTATTGTTTTCCATGTTTCCTTGGCGTTGTTTTTGCTCAATTGCAAGTGATGTTGAAAATAGTTTTGCTTTGACTGCTGTTTAACTTTTGTTAATATGTTGTTATATTGTTTGTATTTTTTGTAATATGGTTCAGAATGAGCATGTTTGGAAGATAATTGATATAATTTGTTTTTTTTTTTATACTGTCTTGTATGCTTTTTGTTAACCAGGGTTTAAAATAAAATTTGGTTTCCTTTCGTGTAAGTTTTTGGGTTGGAGCATGGATCTCTAAACAATTTAAAAAAGTATTTAAAAAATGTAAAAAATCTTCTTCAGGATCTAACTTATTTTTGCCCAAATTGCTATTATTTAAATTTTCTTCCAAAGTTTTCAAGAAGTCACATTCAGAGAACATGGAAAAGTTTCTTTTAAATATTTTAAGATGATTTATTTTTCTTGATAATGGCTTAACTTGTTTTTTTGGTGCTAAGACAAAAGTAGGATTGTGATCACTTATGTCAAAAGAAACAGTTCCAGAAAGGATATTACTCGAGTTATCATTGCAGTAAATGTGGTCTAATAAAGATGGAGTTTGCTTATTCATGAACCTTGTCGGGCAATTTATGAGACTTATCACACCAAATGATTCAAGAGATTCTTTGTATTTAACAATTGTAGAATTATCACTTAGTAAATTAATATTAAAATCTCCCAATATAAAATACTTCAGCCTTTTTGAATTTATTTTATCAATTGTTTCTTCCAATTTAAGTTGAAAAGTTGTTATTGATGAATGGGGATGAAAATATATTCCTCCCACGATATAAGATTTATTGTCATTGTCGGATTTAATTTCCACCCAGATGTCTTCAACCAAGTTTTCATTTAGTCTCAGATCAGGTCGAATTTTGTAATTTAGAGAATTATGTAAATATATGCCAATGCCACCACTATTTGTAGTTGAATCAATTGAGTGAAAACAATAATTTTTTATGAAAGTAGTGTTATAATTTTTCTTCTTTAGTTTTGTTATATCATCAGAAGTTAGTTTTTTCCCGCCAATACTTTGTAAACCAAAAGTTACTTTATTACAATCAAACTTTAAGAGACCCAGGCGTTAGTAGTAGTGTTATAATTTTTCTTCTTTAGTTTTGATATATCATCAGAAGTTAGTTTTTTCCCGCCAATACTTTGTAAACCAAAAGTTACTTTATTACAATCAAACTTTAAGAGACCCAGGCGTTTACGAAGAAAGAA
Source organism: Diplosoma virens (assembly GCA_963680785.1). Lineage (NCBI taxonomy): Eukaryota > Metazoa > Chordata > Ascidiacea > Aplousobranchia > Didemnidae > Diplosoma > Diplosoma virens. The sequence goes on from OY796891.1 coordinate 6,169,986, forward strand.
AATATAGTTTCGGTAGAGAGGTTATTCTTTTTGTACCATCAAATTGCTATTGAAAAGCAGCCATATTGGATTTAACATCTTTTTTAAATGATTTATTTATTTACGTATTAAAGAGAAAACAAAACACAAAAAAATTAAATGAATGTTTTCTGCCAACTTCAGCCCTCTTCAGGTTTTCATATTGAGTATAGTCTTCCTGACTTTATTTTGATTTAAATAGAGAAATTATTTGTTAACGCTGACAAAGCAATTTTATACACGACGAAGACAGATTTTTTCGGAACTGTAAACACATTAGCGGTAGTTAAACGAAGCAGAAAAAAACAAGTGGATTTTAAAGACTGCAAACACATTGGCGGTGAATGAAATTACTTGAGCAGATTTTTTTTTAATTTTTAGTAAAAATGATGTTCCATTGGCATTAGGGTTACCAACTTTTTGCTTCGCCATTCCGGGACACCTTAATACAGGGGCGTCAAACCTTTTTAAGCCGAGGGCCATTTTGGCTCATCAAAAATATTGGCAGGCCAAACAAATGAAACACCTCAATTTTTGTCCCAAACTCATAGTGATCTCTCAAAAAAAAAAGGTCCTCACTTGAAATCAGTCTCGGATTTCATTATTTTTCTCTGAAAACTAGTGATGTCGGAAAAAACAAGAGAAAAAGAAGTTTTTACATAAAATCTGTCTTCGATTTCCTGCGAAATTTTTGCCAAAATAGGCAGGACAGAGCCCCAAAAAGTTGCCCCAAAACAATCCAAAGAGCTGTCAGTAAATTCCGGGACAAAAGTGACCCAGCCCGGGACAAGGGACGCCAGAAGTCAATTCCGGGACTGTCCCGGCCATTCCGGGACGGTTGGCAACCCTAATTGGCATATGATTGGCGATTTAAATTAGGACTGGACTCTTTTATTAAATATATTACCACAATGATTCGATTGATTAGCACAATACAGGCTAAATTCCCACCTTGGCTAGCTGTGCCACCCAACATCATTACGCAACCTAATCATGCACTGGTTATTTAATCGCTCAGTTTTTTTGATAATATTATTATAATGTTTTTTTTTTCTTTTTTATTTCTTATATCTTTATCTGATTAAGGTATTGTGGTCATGCTTTCTACTGTCTTGTACTTTTACTTTCTAATTATCTTATGCATGTTTTAACGTCTGACGTTGTGCTGCTTCTTCTTTTTCTTGATCTTTTCAATATTTACAATTTTTGTGTTAAACTGTTTAATAATCATCGAGAATAAAAATGAATAAATGAATGATCTAAATTGTATTAACAAAGAACGTAATTTTGCTGTTACTCCTAACCTCTGTCAATTTAATTCAGATATATTGTCTGCAGATGTAGGGAGCTATTCAGATGCACAGCACTGAATTTTGGGGAGAACCTTAAAAGAAAGGTCAATAATAGCGAATTGATAGCATATTGTAGTTTTTGTTTTAACTGATAATGTAAATATTTAGAAACTAGTCAATTGAAAATTCGTAGTTTTCTGCATTAAGTTATATCAATAGCCCATTGTTTGGGTGGCTGCTTTGTCTGGAGGCAGGCACAAGTGGATTGATAATTTTAGCGCAGGTACCAATTCCCGTTAAATTGAGGACACCTTTATTCAGATAGAATCATTGTAGAAAGTCATTTTGGATCTTTCATTACACCATGACCTAATTAAACAGTTCTCACCTTGAAATTTGGTGAAAAAATGGGCGATTAGAAAGTGAAAGATTTTAGGAGAAGAATTATATTTTTTCAAAATTCCAGAACTTTTTTAGTGGCAATAGATTTCTATCTTTATCATGACTAGCGCGTTTTTGCCCCCTGCCTCCCGAAAAATTGGTCTGCCCGGCGCATTTCGCAAGTGAATGTGGAGTTTGTGACGTGCTGTAGAATTAATTGAATCTCAGGTCTATCATAATATTAGGCTACTACTTTTTGATGCTATTTTAAGAAAGAGTATACCTTCACTTTCATAAATAGTAGTTTTCAGTCAAATAATAATTCTATTGATAGTCTTGTAAACTTAGATGTTCTTTTTAAATCCCATTTTTATGGCTTTTATAAAAATCTGCTGTGTATCTAAATTATTCAGCCCATGTTGTACTGTAGATCCGTGAAATAGTATTTACTTCAGTGCAACTTTTTTTCATTTACTGTTGTGCTAAGTTGTTATTAATGTTTTGGGTTCTTTTTTCGTACGGGCTCTAAACCTGAACTAAATAAATAAATAAAACAAGTGTAACAATCATTTTGTGACGCATTGTTTTGAAATTAAAGCATTTTATGGCAATTCAAAAATTCGTAATTTTTCTGCACTACTACATAATCTATGATTTTTTCATAACAGTACTTTAATTTGTGGGATTGACGCTAATCTTGACGCTGATGCTGACGCCGCTAACATTTTTGATTGAACAAATTGTTATCGGCGTAAATGACGCCGATAACAATTTGAAGAGGTGACGCTGACGCTAACGCCGTCAAGATGTTTTGTTGACGGGGCACAACACTGACTGTTGCTTACACAGTAGTACAACATTAGTTTTTCTGGATGTAATGTGATGATAAAAGCCAAACAAATGTAAAAATTTTTTTAGGTTTTTTTAGCTATGTTTGTTATTTAACTTATTCGTTGTTTGTTATTTACCTATGGAGCATGTAATGCATCAAATTTGAAGTATTTAATCTCCATACTATGTAACATAGTGCAACTATTATGTGCCATAGCAAAGTTTCTGTCCTAAGTAGTTTTGTATTTATTGCATGAAAGAGAAAATATGGTATTGTTTTATATAGCTGTGCTAAACGTGTGAATATTGCAAAATTTAAAACTAGTAAATTGTTCATAAAGCAGAAATTTTTAACGTCATTTGCCAAACCATGGTGTTTTAAGTATTTTACAGCTTTTCAGCTGCAGAAGATTATCTCTTGGCGTATTTAATATTGAATGAATTTTTTTGCAGGTTTGTGAACTACACTTTCCACCATCTGAAATTATTTGAACTACTTCAGCTTTTGATGATAAATCCCAGCCAACAATGCCATGCAGGGCCCATGCGGGCCCTGCGAGGGCTGCCCGTACGGTAACCGTACCGATTTGGCCGCGGGCGCTGTAGTGACCCCACATGGGATCACCGCATGGGTTTAATCTGGCTTTCAATTTTAAGCCCTAATCAAAAATTAAAATATGCTAATAAGCTAACATTTTTAATTATTTTTAAAAAGGAACATTTTGCATAAATAGTTTGAATCACAAGAAACTCGTGCGGTAAACCCATGCGGGGCCACTGCAGCGCCCGCGGCCAAATCGGTACGGTTACCGTACGGGCAGCCCTTGCAGGGCCCGCATGGGCTCTGCATAGCATTGTTGGCTGGGATGTGGCAAAACAATTACATGTAATTGAAAAATCCCCAAGTTGTCATTTGGTACAGTTTCTTCAATATTTCCAAACTGCCTAGCTTGTTTGTCTAGCCTACCAAACGAAACAGCCGTGAAAATTTACTCATGATGAAAGAATACATTGAAAGTAGCTATGAAAGCAGCACTAATTTCCAAACCAGTTGAATTCGAGGTTTATCAAGAGGAGGCCTTTTGTATCCATCTCAAGAATTTGTTTATATTGCATTAATTTGTTACATAGGTAACTATAACAAAACTTGTTAAAATCGATATATTTTACAGAGCTTCATCGCAACGCAAAGTTGCTGTATTTACTTTTTTATTTTTTTATTTTATCTCTATATTTATCCTCCTGACTCGCAGGAAAGCGACGGAGGCGCTCATACAAAGGTTAGGCAATTACCCCGACCTGCTTCCGGAGATGCCAAGATATTGCTGTCCGCTTGTAATTTAATAGAGATATGACTGTAATTTAGAACTGCTTGCCAGGACCACCAAGCAGGGAAAAGTGCCGTAAAGTGTTTTTCCCAAGGAGACAACAGAATGGCGTGAGTGGGTTTTAAACCGAGACTGTGTTGGTCACGAGCCCGGCGCTTTAACCACTCGACCACGCTGCCGACTGTAAATAGTTGCTTAGCTGTTCTAGAAGCAGAATGCATGCTCCACAACAATGAAGCTCATTTTTGCACTGCACATATTTATACCGCTTTAGTCGAAATGACTGTTTGGGTGTTTACCAACGTATTATTAAATAATCTTTGTTTTAAAAAAATGATGATTTATGCATCAAACGCTTATCAAAAAAAGGTAAACTTGGTACACTAAAATAAACGAAATATATTGTATTGATTTGAATTGCATTTTGATTATGTTGAAAGTTAAAAGTTTTTGTAGTTTTACTTATGTAATAAACTCGGTTCATCACATTGCTTTACTTGAGAATCGAACTCTTGTTTCATGGCTGGCATGAAAGTACGAGTATAATTTAAAAAATTAAAAATAAACATTTATAGTTTTAAAACTACTTATTAGTTGCAAATGTCAATTCAACTCGAATGTCTACTCAAGGCTCGACTCGCCGCGACGGACTAAGTTTAATGATGTCATCAAGAAATAACAATTTGACTAAACGGCCTTCTTTCTAGGTGGCCTTAGTTGATTCCAGTGTTGTCTAGTCGATTCGTTGTTGTGTGACATTTGTCTATAATATACGTTCGCTCGATCGCATTAATATAGAGAGATGATTTGAGAGACGACTCGAGTAAAAGTAATTTCAGGAAGCGTTGGTTTGGGCGCAGAGCGGGGGCGAAAAACCTTTGATTGTATTGCGTGGATTGGCAAGTGTTGTAACTGTTTTTGCGCTAGTATTTGGAGATTCGTTCTACTGAGGTACAATTATTTGTATTGGACGAATTAAGTTGTAGCGCTGGTTTTGCTTTCCAGTTGCAGAGCATGGAAAAGAATTTTGGTCGGTTGTGAGTCGTGAATTGTATAATACATTTGTTTTAGTTAGATACAGTGGTCTCTGTTTGTTTGTGGAGAAGAGTCTTCAACGGATCTCAATCCGAGTTTGGTTCAAGCCAACTGTATAAAAGCTTCAAGCTCATAGCAAACTACTTCTTAAGCCGAAATGAAATAAAAATTACACACAGCTTTGTTTCAGCGCAGGTATTCGAGTTACCTTGTTCAACTGGTCCTTAGTTCCCAAACAAAGTCTGTGACAGTAGGGTTTGGAAGTGGGGGAAGCAGAAGGCAATTGCTTTTGAAATTTGCCGGACAGAAGAATTGCGTTAGATTTTTTAATAATAGATTTTTTTTGTAATATAATTTTCTCTGTTAGACTTACACTTAAAATTTACATTTGTTGAAAATGGTTTTTTGACCAAAAGAGTGCCCTTTTTAAAATTTTGCCCCGCCAGCCCAAAAACTTTTTGGTGCTTTTGATTGTAGCACCTCTTCGTTTTTTACTTGCCAGTCGCCATTGTTGTGTACCATTTATTGCTATGAAAAAACACTATTTGGGGGATGTTATAACTTGGAATCATTAAAATTGGTTTAATTTAGAAAATAGTTGGGCATTAATTACAGTATGTTTGGGCGCTAAATATGTATTGAAAACTTGCATTTAACAATGATTTTTGACTAGTTGTGTAACAGCCAAACGCTGCTGGATAAGCCCTGGTTTTTGCTTCATACCCGTGGTATTTTTTTTCTCGGAATCTTTGAATACTTGTTGCACAATAATTAAGCTAACCCGACTAAGTCTTTATGGCAAAAACTCAAATAGTCCTGCTATAATCCGGTGTGCAATGTATAAAAGTCCTTACACTTGCATTATTCATTCAGTTGGTTTTTGAAAGTGTCTTAATTTATGTATAATTCTAGTTAATTAGTGAAATGTAATCAGAAAGTATGTTTATCTTTCATCTTGCACATCTGTTTCACTCTCGATTGTATTTCTTAATAATTCGTAGGCTGATGTTAGATTGTAAACTGTAGTCGAATTTAATATATAGGCCTACTCCCGTTCTGATAGTTATGATTGTTATTACATGAATATTAAACTCTTAAAACACCTAGATATATTTGTCCACTGTTATTGCATTGTAGCGAATTCATCTTCTGCAAGCATTCTTTGAATGATTGAATTGCGTTAATTTTGGAAAATATTATACCAAGTTTAGATACCAAGTTTAGATGTTTCTACAGACGAGGGGAATGACTCGTCTAAACCTGCGCAGTCAGGTATTCGAAGATTCAAATTGTTTTGGATCAACAAAGGTCAACAAAGTTTAATGGCGTTTGAAAATCTGAGATACAAAACAATTTCGGCTACAAAAAATTTTTAACCAAGAAACTATTTAAATAAGTAACTGTAACATATCGATTAACTACGCACATAAGCTTCATAGTGACGTCACACTTCTCGCACGTTTTATCTGTATGTTCGTTTTGCTGACCATTGTAAATACAGCTTGCTTTCAAGTTAGATGCGTGTTAGAAATCATTACATGGTGTCAGAAGTTATTCGAACTAAGCAAATATGAGTCAGTTTAAAATGCCAAGAGAGGTTAATTTTAATGCAGAAAACCTTGCTGAGGAATGGCGGTGTTGGGAAAAATCTTTCAGAATATATTATGCTGCGTCTGAATTACATACTAAACCAATAGCTACTCAGATAGCAATTTTACTGAATTGTGCAGGCGAAGAAGCTCGAGATATTTTTGATAATTTTAGCATTTCACTAGATGATGAGAATCTCACGACTGACATCGTTTTGGACCGTTATAAAGTTTTTTGTAATCCCAAGCGGCGACCTTTTATTTTTTTTTTGTCTCTATATTTATCCTCCTGACTCGCAGGAAAGCGACGGAGGCGCTATACATAGGGTAGGCAATTACCCCCACCTGCTTCCGGAGATCCCAAGATATTGCTGTCCGCTAGTAATTTAGTAGAGATAGTACTGTAATTTAGAACTGCTTGTCAAGACCACCAAGCAGGGGAAAACGCCATAAAGTGTCTTTCCCAAGGACACAACAGAATGGCGCAAGTGGGTTTTGAACCAAGACTATGTTGATCATCAGTCCGGTGCTCTAACCACTCGACCACGCTGCCGACAAACCTGTTTTCGACACTTATAAATTTTGGTAGCGTCAACAAGCAGTTGGCGAATTATTTGATAAATGGTTAACTGCGTTACGTTTAATAGCAAATAATTGTGATTTTGGTGCGTTCAAGGATAGACTATTGCGAAACAAAATTTTATTTGGCACCAACGACGAGACAGCACGACAGCGAATGTTAGAGGAAGAAGATCTCACTTTAGAAAAGGCAATAAATATATGTCGATCAATTGAAGTCACAAAAGCTCGCATGCAATATATGTCAAATGAAAAAATAAATTCTTCCTTAGTTCAAGAAATTAAAAAAGATCGTTACCCTAGTTTCTCGGCGTCTAATACTTCGGTTTTCAACAAACCTTGTCGATTCTGTGACCTCGTGCATTTGCCTAGCATAGGGCAAAACTTGTCGAAAATGTGGAAAGTATAACCATTTCGCGGTTGTTTGCAGAAGTTTTTAGTCGGATACGAGAAACATAAAAGAAATCACTTCAGAAATTCAAGCTGACTTGACGGTTTGCCAAATCCAAAGCAAACCGACCGGCTCAAAAATGCGATCAACGCTTACGGTGCTTGATCACCATAACAACACTAGTACTTTATCTTTTAAACTGGACACCGGCGCGGAAGTGAATGTTTTGCCTTTAAGCTTATACAAACAAATGCGTTTAGCTCCTTTTTTATCTACATCTACGATATTGCGTGGTTTTGGTGATGCGTTAATTAAACCATTAGGCACGGTAGATATTATTTGTGATAGAACGGGTCGTAAATTTTCGTTTATTTTTTTTTGTTACTGATATCATTCATACGCCAATACTCGGCGAACATGCATGTGAACTGTTAAATTTAGTTTAAAAAATATAGGACATTTCGGAATCTTCAAACCTTACCTTAGACATGGTTACAAACAATTTTTTAGAAGTCTTTTTTGGCACGGGTTTATACAAAGAAAAATATAATATTACATTACGTGATGACGCAAAACCAGTTATACAGCAACCACGACATATTGCTTATGCGCTTCGCCCGAAATTAAAAGCAACTCTGGAACGTTTAACTAGAGATGGCATGGTTGCTGATGTGGATTGCCCAACTGAATGGGTGAGCAATCTGGTAGTGGTAGAGAAGAAAGATAAAAGTTTACGTTTGTGCTTGGATCCGAAGCCTTTAAATGCTGCAATAATGCGACAACGTTATGTTATTCCAACTCCAGCTGATGTACAAGCGCAGCTTTGCGGCAAACGTGTTTTTTCGGTCATTGACATGAAAGATGGCTATTGGCACGTTGGCCTCACGGAAAAGTCATCATTTCTCACAACATTTCATACGCCGTGGGGGAGAAAGCGATTTTTACGGATGCCTTTTGGGCTATGTTCAGCAAGTGAAGTCATGCAAAAACGCAATGAGAGCACATTTGGTGATATTAAAGGAGTACATATTATAGCTGATGATATTATAATAGCTGCAGAAGACGAGAAAGAGCATGACGCTATAATGCTTGCATTGCTTTCCAGAGCAAGAGAAAGTGGTGTTCGATTTAACCGAGAAAAGATACAATGGGACATTTTGTTACAAAAGAAGGATTGATGCCAGATGACCAGAAAATTGATGCAATTGTCAATATTCCTTTACCTATAGATGTCCCCTCACTTCAACGATTTTTAGGAATGACGAAATACCTTTCTCAATATATACCAAATGAATCTTCTATCACAGCCCCTTTGCGTAAACTTCTAAAAAAAAATTCTGAATGGAGTTGGGATAATGAGCATGACGAAGCTATAGCAAAGTTAAAGCTTGCCTTGATTAGTAAACCTGTGCTAGCTTTCTACGATGTTAACAAGGCAGTTACTGTTCAATGCGATGCATCGCAAGACGGACTAGGGGCGTGTTTGATACAAGAGGGCAAACCTGTTGCATTTGCTTCAAAATCATTATCTCCAGCTGAAAGAAACTACGCTCAGATAGAAAAGGAATTACTATCTATTGTGTTCGCATGCGAAAAATCCCACCAGTACGTGTACGGACACCGAGCTGTGACAATTGAAAGTGATCACAGGCCCTTAGAATACATATGGAAAAAACCACTAAGCAAAACTCCTCCACGACTGCAACGTCTCATGCTTCGTCTGCAGCTTTATGACTTTAAAATCAAATATGTTCCAGGTAAGTATTTGTATCTGGCCGACACATTATCAAGAGCTTATCAAACAGATACTCATGATGCAAAAATAAATCAGGATCTTGTTCAAGTAGTTCATTCGCTTATTATAAATCTGCCTGTTGCCACAACAAAATTCGATGAGATTCAACAAGCCATTACAAAAAGTTAAGACTTATTGTCAGACTCGTTGGCCAAGGTGTCAAAAAAATGTTTGTTTATCTGTACGACCTTATTGGAATGTGCGTGATATGTTGCATGTTATAGATGACGTAGTTTTTATGACCAACGCCTCGTTATACCAAAATCTTTACAACCGCAAACACTAAATTTAATTCACGAGTCGCATTTTGGTATTGGAAAATGTAAATCTCAAGCAAGAGAGTTGGTTTATTGGCCTAGTATGAATGGTGATATTGAGCGCATTGTCAAAAATTGTGAATTGTGTATTAAGTATCAAAACAATCAACAACGTGAACCCATGATATCGCTCGCTATTTTGAATGAGCGCTTTCTTAAAGTGGGTATTGATATTATGACTTTTCATGCCAAAGATTATCTTGTGATTGTTGATTATTATTCTAAATACCCTGAGTTACAATGTTTATCTGATAAAACAGCTTCTACTATTATTGAACAATGTAAAAGCGTTTTTGCGCGGCATGGTATACCTGTAGAAATTGTGAGTGATAATATGCCGTTTCAAAGTAATGAATTTATTGCGTTTACCAAAGCTTGGGGCATCAAAACTACCACTTCAAGCCCGACATACAGTTAAAGTAACGGTCAAGCTGAACGCAGTGTCCAAACCCTTAAAAAGATTCTGAAAAAAACTCACGAAGAAAACACAGATCCGTATTTAGCTCTTTTAAAATATCGTGAATATCGTAATACTCCAGTTTCAGGCATGAAATATTCTCCGGCTCAGATGTTAATGAGCAGACGTCTAAGAACAAAAATACCTGTAGCGACGTCATTGTTAACCCCCAATATTTTTGATCCGTCTGCAGAATTAATCGAAGCGCAATCTCGTCAAAAACGTTATTATGATCGCTGTGCAAATCCATTGAAACCTTTGCAGAAAGGAGATGTTGTATATTATCGTAAGAACAAAAAATGGAATAAGTCATGTGTTGTCGATGTGCGCCCTGAACCACGCTCTTACACAATTTGTGGCGAGAAAGGTTTCCTGCGCAGAAATCGGCGTCATTTATACAAAGCAAATTTAACTTTTCCGACTTACAACAGACACTTTCAAAGTCACAGAGCTAATTTTGAACAAAACTCTGACGTAAACCAACCACAACTTGAGCCACTTTCTAAATCGCCAATCTTCAGGCTCAGTTATGCATGAATCACGTCCTACATCTCGTTACGGGCGGCCCATCAAATTTCCGTCCAAATACAAAGATTACATTGTATAGCGCGCATTAAAAAAGCTTGTTTGTTTTATTTTATTTTCAGCGTGTCATTTGATTTTTTTAGAAGAAAGATGTAACATATCGATTAACACATAAGCTTCATAGTGATGTCACACTACTCGCACGTTTTATCTGTATGTTCGTTTTGCTGACCATTGTAAATACAGCTTGCTTTCAAGTTAGACGCGTGTTAGAAATCATTACAGTAACAATTTATCTAGAATTAAAAAATGATCTAGACCTTATTCAAATAGAAAAAAATAAATACAAAGGATTAATGGAAAAACACAAACGCAAACAGTTATTACAAAACATACCTAATCCTACTCTTGCTAAATCAGCATATAAACAAACACTAACCTAACCCTAAGCTAGCTACGCTAAATTGACCAAGTTAAAATGGATGAAAAAAAAACCCAAGATAATTTACGGTGCTATAAACTGAAGGAAACAAAGCTTTTTAAGAACAAAATTCGCGCCGCGAGAGATTGAACAGAAAGAAAACAAATTACAATAATTATGCGCCGCGAGAGATCGAACAGAAAGAAAACAAATTACAATAATGATTAACTAAGTAGAAGAATTAGCGACGCGAGTTCAAATCCAACAAAAAACGGTAAAGTAAAGTTTTAACAATTTAAAACATATAATAATCTTTTTGCCAAGCTGGAGGTTTTATTGTTCGTCTTCTTGACGGGACCTCACAGCTTGGCGCATCATCCGTCGCAACAGGGGAGAATCGTGTAATTTGGACGATTCCCTACCAAAAATGATAAAAATATACTATTTTTTGCAACAGCTTAAAAGACGTTTTGAAATAAAATATATTTTTAAAAAAATAAAAAAGAAATTTGGTTTTAGTCCATCAGTGGAGGAAGTGGTGTAATTACAGGTTTTTTATCTTATTTTGATCTACATCTTTTTTGTGGTGTAGGTTTGCAGAAAAGCAATTGAGATTGAAGTGATGACCCTATTTTATGTTAGAACTCTACTATAATAAAGTTAAATAATGATTTATGTGATTGTGCCGACTATTTGGCAAAAAATTGAAACAAGATGGAACAGCCTAGGTCGTGTAAAATGGACCACCCAATTGTTTGTAATATAAACGACTTGTCCAAAATACACAACGGTATTATACTTTCAAATACTATGGTTCAACTTTATGTAAAATTAAGTTAAAACTAATTTTGCTGGCTTGGTATGCCTGTCACTTGCTGTGTTTACAGTTACCGGTATCTTTACAGTAGCCTAGTGTTACCGGTGCTGGTGCCGGTATGTTTACAGTTATCGGTACTGGTAGTTTATTGTTAGGTTGTGTTATCTGGTCATGAAACCTTGTGATTGTTGAGATGGTATCAGTTAAAATGCATAGAAGAATAACATATATATTATATTAGGCCGATACCAGTATAATTTTGCTCTTGTTTTAAATAGGACAGTATGTGTTGTTGTTAAATACCTGAACTAAAAGTACTGATAATTAAAGTGGATAAATATTGGCAATATTACCATGACAAAGCATGCAAAATGCAAAGCGAAAGGTCTTTGGTGGCAGTGAAGTGACATGGAAAAAGCAATAAAGGCTGTGGAGGAAAAGAAGATTGGTCTTTACAAAGCATCAAGGGAATTTAATGTTCCAAAAACAACACTAAGGCAATACTTAAAGGATAGCAATAAGTTTGCAAAAAGTGGCAATAACATATTGCTAGGTAGATCAACAGACTTGCCTGAAGAAATGGAACAACAATTAGTTAACCACATCTTACAAATGAAATCGGGCTTTATGTACTTTAAACAAAGGATTTTAAGAAACTAGCCCATGATTTTGCCAAAGCAAACAATATAAAGACTAGGTTTAATGATGACTAAGGATGGGCTGGTAAGGAATGACTTCAAGGTTTTTTTAAAACACCATCCAGAAATATCTGTACAAGCTCCACAAGCTACTTCACTAGCACGAGCTAGTGGGTTTAATAAAAGTCAGGTGAATCAATTTTTTGACTTAGTGAAACCTGTGGTTCAAGAAAATGGCATTACACCACACAGGATTTTCAATATGGATGAGTCTGGTCTTGCTGTTGTTCAAAATGTTTCCAAGATTTTAGCTAAAAAGGGTAAATGTCAAGTCAGTTCAATTACTAGTCAAGAAAGAAGACATACTATAACAATCATTTGTTGTATGAGTGCAAGTGGGAATTTTGTCCCACCAGCAATAATCTTTCCTTGTGTGAGAATGAAACCTGAATTTGAAGATGGAGCACCTCCTGAAACTATATTTTCTTGTGAGGTAAATATTTTTGATTTAGTTATTTCATTGTCTAATTTTCTCATTTAAGAATATTTTTAAGACTAGTGCTGATGAGATTGTTCATTTTTTAGAAAACTGGTTGGACAAACAGTGAAGTCTTTTGTGACTAACTTGAACATTTTATCAAGTTTACCAAACCTGTCCTGTCAATAAAGTGTTGTTGGTACTTCATGGCCATAAAAGCCATACTGAGAGATCAAAGCATTAGAATGTGCCAGCCAAACAGGAGTGGTGATGATATCTTTGCTTCCTCATACCAGCCACAGACTACAACCACTTGATTTAAGCTTTTTTAAGCCTTCAAAGACATACTATCATCAACAAGTGGACAGTTGGATGCATAACCACCCTGGGTGTGCTGTAACTCAATTTCAAGTTGCACAACTTTTTGGTGTGGCTTATGGTAAAGCTGCCAGTATAAGCAATGCTCAAAGTGGATATCGAAAATCTGGAATATATCCCTTGAATAGGGATGTGTTTAGTGATTGGGAGTTTATGTTATCAAAGGTCACTGACAGGCTTGCAACAGCAGTAGTAACTGAGGATGTATGCATTGCAACTGACTACAATGAATCTGTTTCAATTTCTATTAAGTCCCAAGCTTACCAGTCCTAAACTCCAGGTCAGACAGAAGCTGCATCTGAGGATCAAAGTACTGATGGCATTGCAAATACTTCCACCTCCACTTTGCATCATTTTTAAGCTGCTCATTCCACAACCCAAAATGAACTTTTACAAATTGCTGGTGGTTCAGACTAGTCCGCGAACATAATGAAAAACATTGGTGTGCATGTGGAAGAACTAAGCCCACTTTCCAGAAAAACTTTTACCAAAGGAAAAAGAAAAAAAAACATTTCCAGATCGACAATCTTAACCAACTCTTCTCATAAAAGAAAGGTAGCTCTACTTTAAGCCCAAACTTCAGCATCAAAAAAAAGAGTTCCAAGAAAGTTGGCAGTGTCTAAAAAGAAAATTGCACCTAAGCCTGTTTTAGATGATGCTTACAATTGTTTGGTATGTGGTAATGGTACTGAGGAGGACTGGATCCAGTGTTGCAAGTGCAAAAGTTGGGTGCATGAAGATTGTGCCGATTTCACCAACTCCATATTTTATTATTGTGACTATTGTTGTTGATATGAATGTGTGCTTAATTTGTGGTTTATGTGCTGGAAACCGCAATTAATATTAATGCAATTAATTAATTCTTTGTTTTCTGTCTACATTATCATTATCATAAAGCTTTTTTTTGCTCAAAACATTGCTTTTTTGGCCATTGTTTAACTTGTACCACATAAGAAGTTAAACCAATGTCGTAAAACAGTTTTTATAATAATCTGCAAAACCAATTTTTTTGCGTCCAAATTACACGTGGTTGAGTGTAATTTGGACCATCTATGCTAAAACTGAATTTGTGCCCCTAATGAAAAATTCTTGAATAAATGTAATTGATTCTTTCCATAATTGATTGGTGTTATGGTAGGAGCAGAAACTAAAAAAAAAAAAATTAATATTGATTACTTGGAAAAAAATACAATCATTTTTTCTTATGTGGTCCAAATTTCACGAGTCTTCCCTATCGGCAGCGTGGTCGAGTGGTTAGAGTACCGGACTAATGATCAACATGGTCTCGGTTCAAATCCCACTTGCGCCATTCTGTTGCGTTCTTGGGAAAGACACTTTACGGCACTTTCCCCTGCTTGGTGGTCTTGACAAGCAGTTCTAAATTACAGTCATATCTCTACTAAATTACTAGCGGACAGCAATATCTTGGGATCTTCGGAAGCAGGTCGGGGTAATTGCCTACCCTATGTATAGCGCCTCCGTCGCTTTCCTGCGAGTCAGGAGGATAAATATAGAGATAATAAAATAAAAAATATTAGCTGCATTACGTATTTTGTGCTTAGTTCGCAAGTTATGACAAAATTTGGTTTCTCAAATCATTAACCTTAATTGCTGTTTTTTCCAAACTTATTTGCGTGTTTTTTCTCGTAAGCGTTGGTTGGTTTTTAAGTCTGATCAACGGCGCTTTTATTGCTTAATTTATCAGGCCGCATATCAGTTAGAAACTGCATGAAACTGCGACAGTTTAATGTGAAATCTCGTGATTTTTGTTTAGAAGGAGAATACTGTATTATTCCAATTGTAAGCCGTCCTTGAAAGAATACCACAATTACAAAGATCAAATGAAAGTTTTACAGGTTAACTTACAGTAAAAATTTTAAAAATTGCCGAAGTATTTATTCATACTTGTAAAATTCACTCATCAATATTATTGTTAACAATGGCTAGATCTACATCAACTGTGCTGTGCTATTAAGGACACTATGATCATTGTCTTTATTTAGAAAGGCAAGCAATTTTTTTTGCGTCGTCAGCAGACATGGGGTAATTCTAATCGATTACATTGACAAAAACTTAGATGTAATCGTAATCGAATATATTGAAAAAAAACTTAAATGTAATCGATTACATGGAGCTACATTCCAGTGCGTCAATTGCCTTTGTGACATCATATGTTAGACGAGTATTTAAGCCAGATAGATGTCGTCTTTCAGATAAACGACTTGAAAATCTCATGTTTATAAAATGTAACAAACATTTTAAATGCTGACTGTTTTACTGATTAAAAACAATTGTATTCTATCAATGCTTTTCAGAATTTAAGTTGTAGTAGGTTATTTAAAAAACACAAGATCATTTTGATTAATCGTAATCAAGAAATAATTAAGTAATCGTAATCGATTACTTTTAAATTTTGAGTAATCGTAATCGTAATCGCAGAATCGGTGAGTAATCGTAATCATAATCGATTACATTTGTCATGTAATCACCCCATCTTTGATTGTCAGTCGCTATGCCACATTTATCAAACAAATTTCTAACATCTTTTTGAAACCTTGTTCCACGTCTCAACCACCGACTGAATGTCGGGATACTTTTATATTTCCGTCCTTTTTCCAAAATATAGTCAAGTCTTTTGAAGTTGATACACTACTGATATGAAATGTAAGCCGCCCTTAAAAGAACACTCGACAAAATGAAAGCAGAAAACAATGTAAACCGCGGCTTACAATCGGGTAAATACGATAATGGTCATCTAGAACAGTGGTCCCCAAACTTTTCGAGCAGGGGGCCGATTTGGACCTCCTCGGGCCAAAGCAAGAGACTGAAAAAAAACAAAAGTCTTCATTTCCATTCAATCTCTGATTTCACTATTTTTCTCCCAAAATCTTGGTGTGTTCTCTAAAAACATAAAAAGATAAAAAAACTGAAACTGGGGTGTTCTCGACATAATTCTATCCAACTGTGGCTCAAAGTGAGTGTGTAGCGAACTTAGCTAACGAACTATTGAAATGTTCCACTTGGCTTCGTGTTGGTCACGTGACGGTTACTCGTTAAGTTGCTCATAAAAGATTAGATCCGTCTGGCCGTTGACGATCGATTGGTTTGGAGTCGCCTCCCTAACGAACTTAGTTGAGATTCGATCACTTCGATTCGATCTCTGATTTTACTATTTTTCTCCCAAAATCATTGTGATTTCTAAAAAAAAAGGTCTTCACTTCGGTTCGATCTCTGATTTCACTATTTTCACCCAAAATCTGTGTGTGTTCTCTAAAAACATAAAAAGATAAAAAAACCGAAACTGGGGTATTTTCGACATAATTCTATCCAACTGTGGCTCAAAGTGAGTGTGTAGCGAACTTAGCTAACGAACTGTTGAAATGTTCCACTTGGCTTCGTGTTGGTCACGTGACGGTTACTCGTTAAGTTGCTCATAAAAGATTAGATCCGTCTGGCCGTTGACGATCGATTGGTTTGGAGTCGCCTCCCTAACGAACTTAGTTGAGATTCGATCACTTCGATTCGATCTCTGATTTTACTATTTTTCTCCCAAAATCATTGTGATTTCTAAAAAAAAAGGTCTTCACTTCGGTTCGATCTCTGATTTCACTATTTTCACCCAAAATCTGTGTGTGTTCTCTAAAAACATAAAAAGATAAAAAAAAACCGAAACTGGGGTATTTTCGACATAATTCTATCCAACTGTGGCTCAAAGTGAGTGTGTCGCGAACTTAGCAACGAACTGTTGGAATGTTCCACTTGATTTCTTGGTGGTCACGTGACGGTTACTCGTTAAGTTGACGATCGATTGGTTTGGAGTCGCCGCCCTAACGAACTTAGTTGAAAATCGTATATAAATGTAGATTGCATTGGAATCTTTCATTTGTGGTTTTATTATGGCTGGTATTAGTGACGTAGTTGCTATAAGTGTATATATTTTTTAAAAAAAGCTCCGCGGGCCGAATAAAAAGTCTCCGGATAAATAGAATAATTTTATTTCATTCTTCCTCTCAAAAACGCGGTTTATAACGTTCTCTTTTGAAAGCCAACGCACAGCTGTGTGAAAAAGTAAAGTTTCGTGCGTTGCATATATGTCCTTATAAAGCTCTTTAAATTGGCGTGTATTTAAGCTTCCTGCTTTAATAAAGTTCCCAATTTTCACCACCAAATCTGCTTCAATTTCATTCACACCTGTTTCTTAACATCTTCCGACATGTCCGAAATACGCCTTTGGATACTACTGTTTGAAAGAGAAATCTATTCAAGTTTCGCTACACTTGCACCCCAAGAACTAATTTCGCAGTTTTTAACAAACACGGTTTCACAAGTGTTTCTCCACTGTATGTTTTTTTTTTTGTTGTTTTTTGTTTGGCGATTTCCAGTGCGACAACATATAATGCTTCAATTGCTGCCACATTGCTTTGATTAAAACTTCGAGTAAAATTAAGTCTCTGATCTTTCAAGCCAGCTTCATGACGTCGAAAAAAAGCTACATCCTTCTTAGCATGTTGGGAGTGCTTTGTTTCTAAGTGACGCTTTAATTTTGAAGGTTTTATAGACTCTGCACTAAGAATAACACTGCAGAGAACGCATTGAGGTTCTCAACACCATTACTAGGTAAGGAGGTAAATCCAAATTTAAGATACTCATCAAAAAATTTTTGTTTTCTCCATGGCAAAACTAACAGATTGCTTAAAGGACGAATGTTTAAAAAAATTACTGTAGGTACTACAAAAGAAGGGATGTTAAGCTGAAATGCGTTTTCTACAAAACAGTACGAACCGTCTACTTGAAGTCATTGTAAAATAATAGTTGCAAACTGAAGTCCCAATAATGTACAAAGACCTAAGCACGATAGCCTATACAAGATGGTGCAGTAGATGTAGCAGATTAACACAATGAAACACCAGTTCAAATATTATCAATTATTATATTATCCCGTTATCTCAAAAATTAAATTTTCTACACATAGCTGTCTTAAAGCGTACTATATCCAGAACATGTATGACGGAGCGACAACAACTGTGAGAAGTACAGCAGGGTTGACTGAAGAATTCAAGGTAGGTGTTGGACTCCACCAAGGTTTAGCACTCAGCCCATTTCTTTTTGCCATCATCATAGACAGGCTGACGGAGGACATCAGGAAGAATGCACCATGGGATATGTTGTTTGCAGATGACATAGTGCTGCTTAGGCAAAATCATAGGGAGCTAAAGGAAAATCTGGAGATTTGGAGAAATGCACTGGAGAGAAGAGGCCTGAAAATGATCCGGAGCAAGACCGAATATTTGAGGGTTGGGGGTGTGGATGATGGAGAAGAGTTGAAGCTGCAAGGAGAAAAGGTAAAGAGAGCAAAAAACTTCAAATACCTGGGTTCAACAGTTAGTAATGATGGAACACGTGAAGAAGAAGTAAGGAAAAGGATCCAAGCAGGATGGATGAGTTGGAGGAAGGTGTTTGGAGTTCTGTGTGAGAGGAAGTTATCAGCAAAGGTTAAGGGTAAAATGTACAAGAGTGTTGTTAGACCAACCATGGTTTATGGAATGGAAACGATGACAGTGACAAAAAGATAGATGGGAAAAATGGAAGTTGCAGAGTTGAAAATGGTAAGATGGGCACTGTGAGTGACAAGAAAGGACAAGATAAGAAACGAATATGTGAGAGGGACTGTGAAAATTGCAAAGCTGGGAGACAAACTTCAGAATGCAAGGCTACATTGGTATGGACACGTAAAAAAGAGAGAAGAAGACTACGTGGGGAAAAGGATGATGGAGATGGCGGTGCCAGGCAGAAGGAAAAGAGGAACGCCAAGGAGAAGGTGGATGGATTTGTTGAGAGAAGACATGGAAAGGGTTGGAGCTAGGGAAAGTTACGAAGTAGACCGAGTAAAATGGAGAATACTGTCGCGCTGTGGCGACCAGGGATGGGGTGATTACATGACAAATGTAATCGATTATGATTACGATTACTCACCGATTCTGCGATTACGATTACGATTACTCAAAATTTAAAAGTAATCGATTACGATTACTTAATTATTTCTTGATTACGATTAATCAAAATGATCTTGTGTTTTTTAAATAACCTACTACAACTTAAATTCTGAAAAGCATTGATAGAATACAATTGTTTTTAATCAGTAAAACAGTCAGCATTTAAAATGTTTGTTACATTTTATAAACATGAGATTTTCAAGTCGTTTATCTGAAAGACGACATCTATCTGGCTTAAATACTCGTCTAACATATGATGTCACAAAGGCAATTGACGCACTGGAATGTAGCTCCATGTAATCGATTACATTTAAGTTTTTTTCAATATATTCGATTACGATTACGATTACATCTAAGTTTTTGTCAATGCAATCGATTACGATTACGATTACATGAAAAAGCGATTACAATCGATTACGATTACTGATTACGATTACCCCATGTCTGGTGGCGACCCCGAGTAGGGAGAAGTCGAAAGAAGAAGAACTGTTTTAAAGTGTACTATAGATCACTACTAGTTACTAATTAAAAAGAATGCATAACTAGTACCTTTCAGACACTTATTTTATTGTACTTAGAAAGTTTGCCTTCTGCAGCCTATAAACTTATAGATTAACAATTGAACTGAGATTGGAGATAAATTCTTATTATGCTGAATTGCACGAATGAAATGACCCAAGCGCGTGCTGTACACTCACTCCAGCCAACGAAAATTCATTCTTAACAGGAGGGCCTTTACGGTTGCGCAATTTACACGCAAAAATTCAGGAATATCTACTGAATACTATTTTTAAATAAATTTAGAACAAACTTAGGTAAAATTTTGAAGCTGTAATAGCGACTAACATTTTCGGCCGCGGCTGCCAAATTTCTTGCCAATTATAAACCCGACGCTAAAATTACAAATTAAAATGTGTGTCGTCCACAAATAAAATGTCATAGTGGTAAGAGTATTCGACTCTGAAGTGGCGACTCGAGTTCGATTCAATGACTGATCAAATCAAAGCATTAAAAATTGGTATCCGGTGTTTCTTGTTTTAATTTTTTCACTTATATACACTACTTTTTTCCATCAATGATTAAGAGAGTATTTTAGAAAAAAGTCTTACTTAAAATCATTGTTTTAGCAACTCCCCTGGGGGTCGCGAGCCACAGGTTGGGAACCACTGCTCTAAAGCAACTTGTATTATTACGTCACATAGAAATAATAACGCAACTTCTCCTTTGCCTTTACAAACTTTCCTACCGATTAATTTTAAGAAATTTAGTTGTTACATCAGCAGTGCATCAAAATATAAAAATGCTGGAAGCCTGTTTAACTTATAAAACTTCTTGTCCATAAAACTTTAAACGAATGAGACGAATTCGTTACATCTAATCCTTAATATACCAAGCTCAAGTTCGAAAACATTTAACCAAATTGGGTGCTCAGAGGACCCAGTTTTTTTTTCTAATTATTAACTTTTTGATAAAGTAAAATAGTCAAAGCAGCTTTTAGTGGAAATAGAACAATAATTTAGACTAGCCGATAATCTTTATTGCAAACTAAAAATAAATTTTATTGCTTCATTAAAAATGACATTCTGATCTGGGGTCCTTCGAGAACCCCACTTGGTATACTCAAAATCACTAAAAAATATAAGTTATGCAGCCCTTGCTTTCATGGTCGCCATGTGTTGGTCCCGATTTGTTGTTTATTTCATGTATATATGATGTCATATTACATATTATATAATATATATCGTACATATTAACAATATATATTGTATATATATGATTATATAATATATACGATATATATTATATAAATGTTGCGCTATGCAAGGCTGTTGCTGTTGCGCGTTGCGCTATGCAAGGCTCATCATTTCACATAATTTGAGCTCTCTTGGCATCACTGGGGTTTGACTCTATTGTGGCTTAAAAACCACAAATAGAAGATTAGCCACAAGGTTGAAATTGATGAGCCTTGTTTTTTCCCAGCATAACTTCACTGCACTGACAAAACCCGAAAGGTCGAAACAGTACTGTCTGCAGTACAATATATATTGTATATATGATTTCATGGCCGCCATATTTGGTCCCGATTATAGAGAAAAATGCGTTGCATAACTTGTATTTTCTAGTGACTTTGGGTATACTAAGGGTTAAATAAAATTATACTAAAAACGAAAAAATTTATTCTGTTTATAATTTTCAAATTCAGCAACCAAATCAACTAAAAAAATGCAAACTATAATTTTTTTTATCAAAATATTTTAGACAATAAAGTGCTATAATCAGAGTGTTGAATCGAAACCGTTTAAAATAATGCTTTGGTTCAAGTTCAGGATCAGATTCGGCTAATTAAACTTTTATATGTTCAACTCCAATTCAGGTTCAGAAAATTTTATTTTTACGGGTTCAGTTCCGATTCAAGTTCAGCAATTTTTTTTGTTTTTAGTTCCGGTTCAGCTTCAAAAAATAATAACGGTTAATATCGGTTTATGAATCCGGTTCAGGTTCTGTTGGACACCCTGGTTTTTGGCTATATTTCATTAAAAAAACCAGGCAACTTTTATGGAGAAACAGGCTGACACTCAACAATGTGGTCGAGTGGTCAGAGCGCTGGGACTGTGATCGACATGGTTTTGGTTCAAAATCTACTCGCATCATTCTGTTGTGTCCATGGAAAAAACACTCTACGGTCAAGAAAAGACTTAAGGAAAGTTTTGCAGGATCACTCTTGTTTCTACCTGAACAATTTTTTAGCTATTGCATAAATTTTATTTTACTATTTATCGTTACTACTTTGCATCGGTTTTCGTAGATCTTTTTTAGTATGTTTTATTATGTTGTTTTTGTGTTTGTTTGTTTTTTTACCAAGGGTGTAATGTTTTTGTTTTTGTATTTTTCTTACTAAGGTTTTTGTTCGAGAAATGATCTTTTGATCCGCAACAGGATTTCTTTCGGTGGGTCTGTTTGCCTGTTGGGTTGGTAGAATATGTTCATGCTTTTACATATTTTTAAGGACTGGTCATATTCTTCGAGCCAAACTCTGCTATGGTCCCACCATTGCACCGCCCCCATAGAAGTGTTTTATTAAGCAAATAACCTAGGTCTTACACTTTATTTTCTTTCTTCTTCTCTTTCTATTTTTTTAAACAATTTTATAATGAGGTGAAGCAACCTTGCTTCTATATGATACAACAAGTCACACTTTTCCTCGCTAATTAGCAAGTCACAACGTCAACTCGTTTTGTTGCTTCTTCCTTTTTCTAACTCCGTCTTTAACAACACACAAACTTCTCTACATATTGTTATTTTGTTTATGTGGCGGAGCAGAAATAAAAGAAAACTGAAACTGAACTCTACGCCCTTTCCCCTGCTTGGTGGTCTTGGCAAGCAGTTCTAAAATTCTGTTATATCTCCATAAAATTTTTAAAAAATTAAAAAAATTTCAACCGGACAAATATCGGGTCTCTTCAACCAATCACCCAAAGCAATTTTTTCAGGTGCAACTTGAATTCCCCTATAGTTACCATTGCTTTGTGAAGAGATCCTTTTTTTCTCAGATTCTTTTCGTTATTCTATTCAAGTGCAGTTGGTAGAATTCCGGGTTAGTTTAGCCAAAAAAATTGCTGATAGTGACTTAAAGAGACCCCGAATATTTTGGCATCTCCAGAAGCAGGTCGGGGTAATTACATGCCCTATGTATGAGCGTCTCCATTGCTTTCTTGCAAGTCAGGATGATAAATATAGCGATAAAATAAATGAACATTATTTGGGAAATATTATGATTATTGCCATGATTAAAGTTGTTTAATTTAAAAAATAGTTGGGTACCGGTATTGATAATAGTATGCTTGGGCACTAAATAGGCTTATATTTAGATATGCTTTTTTAACCCTCAGTCTACCAGAAAAAAAATGTGCGTTTTGTACCAGTGGGGTCAAATTGACCCCAGTCATGATTTTTATTTTGGAGTTGTTTTTGTTGTATTTTTAACAACTTTTTTTTTATTTAACACATAATAAATGAAGAAATGGATCATTCTAGTAATAATAAAACTTTTAAAACTAATAAAAAAAGAAAATTATAGGTTTAGAAGTTGCGGCTGCATCAAGCGAATACAAGTTTTGCAGTTTTTTAAAAGGTTGATTTGAATAGTAATATTGTTTAATTTATATTCTATAATTAGTGTTTTCACTGCACACAAAAAAAATAATAAAATAAAACAGCAAGGAAAACGAGATGGACGGTACCCTTTGATAATAGTACTGCAACGTAGTCTTCTGATTTCATTTATACTTCTTACATAAATACCTTTTTACACAAACCACCGAACCACTTGCAAATAAACAAAAATAATAACAAAACCTTAAAAACACATGCAAATAAATGCAAACGAAAATGAAAATAATAACAATAGTAATAGTAATAACTAAGCACAGTTAATGCAGACAATGTCCGGGTGTTCAAGACATACATATTTGTCACATTTACAACAAAGAGATTGGCATTTTTGGTTCTTCTTTTGGTCACACAAAGTAGATCGGTCTCTCTTATTTAATGAAGCATTATTTGGATCAAGTGTAACAGTCATTTTTCTAGAAATTGATGCAACTGGTTGTGATTTTTTTGTAATTTCACACATTTTTTTCGAACACTGATCAAAAATTTTCTTTGTTGTCTTATGCAGACGTTGCATTTTCCATGATTTATTTCTTGCCAAATGATAAACGCATTGATTGCACTGACATCAATCATATTGTAGAATAAGACTAATGGCCTTCTTTAAGTCATGTGTTTGGTTAAATATGATCTCACCATTCTGTCTAAAGTGTCAACACCATCTTTTGTCTTGTTGTAGAACAGAATAATGCTTGGTTTCTGATCCGAAGTGATGTCAATTTCTGGATGATTATGCATTGTTGAAAGCATATTGATTACATGATTTTTTATAACAGTAAAATGCATTCATTGCATCTGGTTGAAAGCTAAAGACTGTGCTATTCATATTCTGTTCTTTGGCCACTGTAAATTCCATTGGGAGCTCTGGCTTGTTCTTCCTTATTGTTCTTATCAGTGTGAGCTGTTTTTGAAGAAATTTTCGTGCAAGCGATAGATTTGTAAAGAAATAATCACAAGTGATATTTTGGCCAGACTTTTCAATATCTTCTACCAAATGAAGAACGATTCTTGTGCCTTGATTAGTTTCTAGGGACAATTCAGTATCTTTACCAGTGTACACTTGCATTTTCCATTTGTAAGAGCAAGTGAAGTCGCAAATTGTCCAGATTTTTATTCCGCATTTGCCTGACTTTGAAAGAATGTACTACTTGAAAGGGCACCTTCCCCTAAAGCATACCAACTGTTCATCCACTGTTATACTTGGTCCAGAAGTGCAGAAATCTCGCAAGTAAGGATCCCAAGTTTCAAACACTTCTCTGATTGGTTGCAGCTTGTCAGGAGACCAATTTTGTTGTCTTGACTGAGCATTATCCAATCAAAGAACGCATAAAATCTTTTGATACCTTCTTCTACTCATAGTGCAATCGAAAATGGGCCGCCCATCAAGTGTACTCCATATCGTTATTGGACTTATATACGCAAATCAAAATAATTACATCAAGAAAAATTTTGAATTCTTCATCATCCACGGGTTTCCATAAGCTACGAGGGTCAGTCAATAAGTAATGAGACTTTCTCAATTACTTTGGTGTTCTTGGAGTTATGCAACTGAAATTTTATGTGATGATTATGAATGGAGTTGTCATCTTATTTACAACAAAACTTGTTTATTTTCAGATTACTGTAGGTGTGACGATAAATTGAAATGACTACTAGGCTAGGAAACAGCTCATGCTTGGAACAAAGAGGAGTCATCAGATTTCTGTTGGCAGAGAGTGTAAAATCATGTGAGATTCTGTCTAGAATGCAAAGACAATATGGTCCTTCCTGTATGTCTAGAGCAAACTTCTACAAATGGGTGCAAGCATTCAAAGATGGACGCGAAAGCATTACTGATGATCTGAGAAGTGGAAGACCTGTGGATGTCTCTACCCCAGAAGCAGTACAGGCAGTTGAAGACCTGATCAAATCTGATAGAAGGGTCACTTTAGATGAAATTGCTACAAACTTGGACATCTCCCATGGCACAGTGTACGCAATTGTGCGTGAGAAGCTGCGTTTTTCAAAAGTCAGCTGTCGCTGGGTTCCAAAGATGTTAACGGATGATCACAAAATGCAGCGCCTGATGGCTTCCAGAGCATCACTACGCAGATACAGAAAGGAGGGAGATGTATTTCTATCGAGAATAGTGACAACTGATGAGACCTGGGTCTTTCATTATGAACCTGAATCGAAACGACGATCAATGGAGTGGAAGCATGTTTCTTCCCCAGTGAAGAAAAAATTCAAATCTCAGAAAAGTTTAAGGAAAGTCATGCTCACTGTGTTCTGGGACAGAAATGGGCCGATCACTATCAGTTTCTTGGAAAGGGGCAATACTGTGAACTCAGAGAACTACTGTGAGCTGCTAACTCAAGTGAAAAAAGACATTAAGAACAAACGGAGAGGACTTCAATCAAGAGGTGTGATTCTCCTTCAGGATAATGCAAGGCCCCACACAGCAGCAAGAACCCTAGCCAAAATTGAAGATTTAGGCTGGAAACTTCTAACACACCCACCCTACAGCCCAGACCTTGCACCATCTGATTTTCACCTCTTCGGCCCACTCAAAGAGAGTATGAGGGGAATTCACTTCCAGACTGATGAAGAAGTGAAGGCTGCTGTGAGCAACTGGCTAAGGACCCAGTCCACGGAATTCTATGCCAAAGGAATAGACAATCTAATATCAAGATGGAACAAGTGTGTTGCAAAGGAGGGAGACTATGTTGAAAAATAAAAAAGCATTTTTTGATTACCAGTCATTGCAAACTTGAGTTATTAAAAAAGTCTCATTACTTATTGACTGACCCTCGTACGATATGCTGTGGCTCCTTCATGATTAGTCCACTGATGTGTAATTTTTCGAAGAGGATTCCGCAAAAATAAAGTGAAAATATCACTTATTTCTGAGCACTGAAATTTTGCAAACCTAGTCGAGGTCAAGGTTCTGGTCAAGGTTGTCAAGGTTCTGGACTTTGTCAAAGGACATTACGTGCAGCTAGTCTACCAGCATTATTTGCAAAAGGTGTTGTTTGCCACGTTTCGGTTTTGGAAATGAAGTAGCTTGCCAAAGCAGAGGAAATGGTCGTTTGTCCATTTCTTCAAAAGATGAATCATATAAAGATATTTCCCCCATGTCTTCTTTGCCATCATCTGTAGAAATTGAATCCAAGTCACTTATTTCTTCTTCTTTTTCGCTGTCGTAACTTTTGAGAAAACCCAAAACTGCATCTTTGGAGAGATATTTTTACATGTTGCTTCTTTGCATCTAACTCTTTTGTAATTGTTTTCAGATTTATGTTCGTTTTGTTTTTATTTGTAAAAAAATAAAAAATTTATTTTTTATTTGCAGCATGTAAGCAGTGCAATTGTGAGTTTTATATTTTTTCATTTTCATGTTTTATTAAGGTCACTTAGTCGTAAAACAACTTGGGGTCAATTTGACCCCACTGGTATATGATGCTGCTTTTTTTTATTAGGTGATGATAAAGATGTCCAACACTAAACATTTTTTAGGTCAGCAAACCTCTTCAATATAAAGTAAAAGTCATGAAGTTTCATAGCTCTGCTGCCAACAGTTCAGCTATAATAACTTTATAAATATGTAGTTGGGGTCAAATTGACCCCATGGTAGACTGAGGGTTAATAGTTGTGTATCAACCAAAAATAAGCTTATATTTAGATATGCTTTTTTAATAGTTGTGTATCAACCAAACACTGCTGGAGGAACACTGGTTTCAGCTTTCTACCCTTGGTATGATTTTTCAGGTCTTTTCAAGAAGTCACCACAAGTGATCTTTGGTGAAGCTAACCTGAAATCCCTTTTTCAGCACCACAATGGAATAAAGCAAAACCAAGAGAAAAAGGATCTCTCAAAAAGTGATAGCTACTGCAGGGGATCTGTGTTAGTTTCACAAATCAAAATCACTTAAAGTGACTTCTTGAAAAGACTCTGATTTTTCTTAGAAGCCCTGTATATTTTCTGCACAGTAATTAAGCTAACTTAACAAAGTGTGGTCTTGTTCACTCTTTGCCATTACAAACTGTATAGGTTTTGGTGGTTGCCCAAAGTTTATAAAGTAAGCATGGTAAATAGTTAATAAGAACCATAAAGCAAGCTCATCTAAATCTACAAGCAGTGTTTCAATTATTCAATCTCTTAATTGTGCAAAGTATACCAAGTTTTGTTAGGCTGCATTACATATTTCATGCCAGTTTGCAAGTTATGGCAAAGTCGGGTTTCTAAGACCTACATTTAAACTATATCGATGTTTTTTCCAAGCTTATTTGTTGTGTTTTCTTTGATATGTGTTGGTAGGTAGTAAAGTCTGATCAGTGGTGCTTTTATTGCTTACTGTAATGTATCATGTGGGATATTACTTAGAAATTGCATGAAACTGCTGATTGTTTAATCTGAAATCTTGTGATATTTGTTTAGAAAGAGAATAATGGTCATCATCAAAAAAATTTAAATTACTTGTTTAAACCCAACAACTCAATCATGACCAAGGCAAACAGTAGACTAAACCAAACAAAAATTAGAATTAATTTTTGAAGGAAGATCTGAAGCAGACTTAATTTAAAAAGGCTAGATCATAAGTGTATTTGCTCTTGTCAATATAAATGATAGACTGAATCCAAAATTGCACATAAAGAAAGGTTCTGGGTTAGTTTACAAAAATTGCTCACAGTTGCTTTTTGAAAATAGCCAAAAGGTCTTTTCAAAAAGCCACTGTAAGTGATTTTTATTTGTGAAACTAACCTGGCATCCTCCAGTAGCTACTATTGCTTCTTGAAAAGACTATTTCATCTGGTTTCTTTGTTATTCCCCCCAGGCATTGTAGGGGGGTTTAGGTTGTTGTTATTGTTGTTACCCCTCTTCAAGGATATCTTGGAGTAGCCATCCCGTAATCTCTCCAAAAAACCAATCTAGATTTCCACTCTTGTATTACCTCTGCTACTTCTAAAGGCTTTTTCCACAGACTAGTGGTGTTGTGTTGCATTGGTAGTTGACTACAGGTAAAAAGGTGATTACTGTCATGTGTGTGAGACAAGCATAGTGGGCATTGTGGTGTGTAAATTTCAGGATTCACTGTATGTAGGTAACTTTGCAAGAGTGGTGATTTGTTGGCTTTGAGCTGTGTCAGTTTTCTATGCATATGATGTGGTAATGTTTGTTCTGATGAATGAATGTCATAGGGTGTGGTGTTAGTAACTTTGTTGCTTTTTCTAAAACTGAGGTATTCTGAGGGGATGGTAGTGTGAATGTGTTTGAGGTTTTCTCTACATTCCTCAGGTGTTATTTCTGGTTTTGAGATGATGATGTTAGTGTGCTCATTGTTATGAAAGATTGTGGCTTTCATATTTCTGGGCAGATTTATGTATGCATTAAAATCATGTAAGGGGTGTGTTTGTGTTTGAGTCATTTGTTTAAGTCGAGTAGCATGAAGTTTGAAATGGGTGTCCATTGGAAGGACTTTGGTTTCGTCATTTAGATGTTGAGTGTTTGTGTCTTGTGTGCAGCCAGTAGTGATTTGCAGAGCTGTGTTTTGAATGGTTTGCAGTTTCTTGATGTTGGTGTTTGATATGATAGGGCTTTATGTGGTGTTTGCATGTTCCAAAATGGTGTGAGTGATAGCTTTAAATGTGGAATCAATTAATTCCTTTTGTTTACTCCATTTGGTGGAAGTGAGTGCTTTCATAATGTTAAGCATTTTTTTGCTTTAGTGATGGTGACATTTATATGTTGTAAAAATGTTAGTGTGGAATCGAGAGTGATTCCAAGAATTTTCGGGTGTTTTGTTGTTGGTAATGTTTGATTGTTTAATTTAAGTGATAGAGTTGTGCTATATTTAGCTGGGTCTAGTGTAAAAAGTGTGGTGGTAGTTTTGTCTGTGTTTATATGAAGATTATCAGTGGTTATATGAAGATATGAAGATTACCTGTTTATAGATTTTGTGGAGATATGGTTGAATAAGTTGTTGGGCCTTATGGTCTTTGGTGTGAGATGCAGTGATTGTTATGTCATCAGTATATGTTGTAATTTGTATGTTTTTCGGGAGAAGTGGAATGTCACAGGTGTAGATGTTGAATAATGTTGGAGACAGAACTCCACTTTGTGGTACTCCAATGTTGATTCGTTTTAGTTTTGAGAGTGTGCCATTGTATTGAGTGCATGCTTGTTGTCCTTTTATGTAGTTTGCTATGAACTTGATGATGATGTTTGGAATGTTTGTTAGTGTGAGTTTGTGTATAAGTTTGTGTATGTTTACTGTATCAAATGCCTTGCTCATGTCCAAAGCTACAGCTACAATGTGTTGTGGAGGCCTTGAATTGTTGAAACCTTTTGTGATTTGGTGGCAGATGTTTTGCAAAGCAGTGTCTATTGAGTGTTTATATTTGAATCCATGTTGATGAAAAATTGCTGGAATGTTTTCTGTTATGTATAGTAATAGTGTTTTTTTAGTGTTTGCCAATGGGTGATAGAAGTGATATGGGTGAATAGTATGGGTGAATGTGGCCCTCCAAAGGTCAAGAAGTGTCTGACCTTTGGAGGGCCACAACACCAGACGCAGTAAATATCTCTGACAATTTCTCAGAGAGAATTTGCTGCTGCCCTTCAACATTTAAAACCAGGTAAAGCTCTGGGACCTGATTCCATCTGCCCTGAGCTTATACTCCATGCCGGAGCTGCTTTGAAGTCCTGGTTACGTGACTTCATTTCTTCCTGTTTGCGCCGACTCAAAATTCCCAAGATCTGGAGAAGAGCACTTGTGGTCGCGATCCCAAAACCTGGAAAGCCCGTGGGGGACCCAAAGAGTTATTGACTGATATCTCTGCTCTGTGTCCCCTACAAGATCCTCGAGAGGCTTATCTACGCCTGCGTTGAACCATTAATCGATCTGCTGCTCCCTAAAGAGCAGGCTGGGTTCCGACGTGGGAAGTCAATCGTAGATCAAGTTGTTCTGCTAACCCAGAACATCGAGGATTCTTTCGAGGCTAAAAAGAAGGCCGGTGCCGTATTTATCAATCTGACAGCTGCTTATGACACTGTCTGGCACCATGGCCTTACCTGCAAGCTGCTGAGACTACTTCCGGATAAGCATATGGTCAAAATGATCATGGAGCTTGTCTGAAATCGAAGTTTCACCCTTACCACCAGTGACAGCAAGCAAAGCAGGCTATGCCGTCTTAAAAACGGCGTTCTTCAGAGATCGGTCTTGGCTCCCCTCCTATTTAACATCTATACGTACGATCTTCCTTCCATGATTTCCAGAAAGTTTGCTTATGCTGATGATCTAGCATTGTTGCACTCTTCTGGAAACTGGAAGGACTTGGAGGGGACCTTAAGCCAAGACATGTCCACACTGTCAGCGTATCTCCAGACTTGGAGGTTGAAGCTCAGTCACACTAAGACGGTGACGACAGCCTTTCATTTAAACAACCGAGAGGCCAAACGTGAGTTAAAGGTCTACAACAACGGTGGACTTTTACTGTTCTGTCCAACCCCTACTTACCTTGGGGTAAAACTGGACAGATCGCTCACGTTTCGTCACCATTTGGTGGCATTGTGCAAAAAACTATCCTCAAGCGTCACACTGCTGAGGTGACTCGTGGGCTCGGGATGGGGTGCTGGTGCTAAAACACTACGCATAGCCACCTTGTCTCTAGTCTACTCAACAGCTGAGTACTGTACTGTGCGCCAGTCTGGTGTTGCAGTGCTCACACTCGCCTCATCGACAGTGTCTTGAATGACGATTTGCGCATAGTTACTGGATGCCTGCATCCCACTCCAACGGACCACCTACCTATACTCTCAGGCATCCAGCCAGCTAAGCTTTGCCGACTGGGAGCGACACTCTCCTTGGCTTACCGTGGATCTCTGGACCCCGATCATATTTTGCATGGTCTGTTAAGTGGGTCCTCAGATACTCGCCAAGTGAGACTAAGATCCAGACGCCCGTTTGTGCCAGCTCCGCGGAATCTTTTGGACAACCTTGCCAGACTTGGCATCCGCGCCTCTGAATGACAAATCTTAAATGGAACGCGGAGTACTGTGAAGGTGCTTCCAGGCTCCGTGCTTTTGTGCCCCGGACCGGTGCCAGGCCTGTTGGGATGGGCTTACCCTGAGCAGCTTGGGTTAAGCTCAACTGCCTGCAGACTGGTGTTGGGCGATTCCATTTGTCCATGCACAAATGGGGTCTCACTCCTTCACCGAATTGCGAGTGTGGCGCCTCTGAGCAAAGCGCAGACCATGTACTAACAGTGTGCCCTATACATCAGGCACCACATGGAGCACGAGGTCTGACGGTTTTGGATGACGAAACTCGATGCTGGCTTAATGACATCACTGCCAGCGTCTGATCCAGGCAGTGCAGCAGTCTGGGGTAGTAAAAGGATAAACCCTCGGCCCCAGTCCTGTTTGTGTCTGACCTGGAGTGGATACCTCTTCAAACGACGACGACGACAATGACAGTGAATAGTTTGTGCCAATGTTGTGGTCTTTATTTGATTTTGGAATGGGGGTGATTGTGGCATGTTTCCAAAGATGGGGTATTGTGTTAGTGTTTAGGGCAGTGTTGTACATGTTTGTGAGATATCTGATGGCAAGTGGCTAGCTGTTTAAGGTGTCTGATGTTTATGCCATCAGGTCCAGTGGAATTGTTGTTGCAGCTGTATGAGATGGCTAATTGCACTTGTGTAGTGGTAAGTCATATTTCCTCTGTGGGAAGATTTTTGATTGTATGGTCTATGTGCCTGTTGATTTTGTTTGTGCTATATGGAATGATGTTTGTGAATTGTTTATTAAAAGCTTTTGCTTTGTGTCAGTGATGGCTGTTTTAGCTCTGAAGCAAATGCTTCTGTTCTGTGGTGTAGGTTGTTTTGTTGGGTAGCTTTGCTATGGTGCCCCACAGGGAGTGTGGATTGTGTTAGTGATCAATTTCGTCAAGATGTTGTTTCCAAGAGTTGTTTTGTGTTTATGTATTTGTTTGTTTATATGATTGTTAAGAGTAATGATTTGTAGGTCTGATCTGTTTTGTTTGTGAATATGGTTGTGGTAATGGATAGGCTTGCAGATATGCATGGTTAGGTGAGTGTGATTTGTGCTGTTGTAATATCCTTTAGGGAAGAAGAGTCTGTCAGCATCCAAAAGTGCCTTGATAAGGTGTTTGTTTGCCTCATGAACATTTGTGCTGTGGGGTCTGCAGGAGATGAGATTCTCAACATGTTTAAATGATGTCCAATTTGCCTTTTGGTAGTTTTTTATTGTTTTTGTCAAGTGAGAGTGAGTTGTTTTGGTCTTGTGATTTATACTGAGTGTGGTGAGCAAAGGTAAGTGATCGGATGTGAGGGAGTGGATGTTCTGCCTGCTAGTGCAGTCATGCAAGTATGCTGAAGCAGTAGTGATATCTGGTGAAGAAGGTCCACTCCCACTTTTGTTTTATTGTAGTACAATAATGAATCAGGTTTCTTTTTTGGGTTTTCGTTGCTTGAAACAAGGATATCCGAGTGCAATTAGCTGCTCGAAACTGCCACGTTTTTGCTGCTTTGCACTGGTAGGGTGTGCGTGTGATTGCCGTTTGGCCATCATACCTAAACACTTCGGTTTCATGCAGTCCCTTTTTTTTCCTGCATTCATCTGGGACTTCTATTCTGGTGCAATGTCCCAACAAGATTGCACTTTTTCTCTACTAGTTTCAAAGCAAGACCAAGTGAGGTGAAATAATTGTCACACATGACATTGTAACACTGTTGGAAAAGCGGAGCCATGAGCTTTTAGCACAACACCTGTGGGCACAGGCATGTCACTGCTTCTTTTATCGTCTTTTCCTACGTAAAGAAACCCATTGAATAAGTATTTGTTTTCTACATCAACTGCAAGCCAAAACTTTAGGCCAAATTTGTCAGGCTTATTGGCCAGATACTGGATGAATTTGCATCGTGCCTTACATTGCAATTGCTGCTGGGGCTGAAAGTTTATCCTTTTACTACCCCAGACTGCTGCACTGCCTGGATCAGATGCTGGCAGTGGTGTTATTAAGCCAGCATTAAGTTTCATCATCCAAAACCATCAGACCTCGTGCTCCATGTGGCGCCTGATGTATAGGGCATGCTGTTAGAACATGGTCTGTGGTTTGCTTAGAGGTGCCACACTCACAATTCGGTGAAGGAGTGAGACCCCATTTGTGCATAGATGAATGGAATTGCCCAACAGCCCAATTCCTGTTTGTGTCTGACTTGGAGTGGATGCCCTTCAAACAACAATGGTGGCAACTGCTGCTCAACCACTGTGATGTTCCATTGTAGAATAAATCCTTTTTGACAGTTTGATATGAAACTGTTTCAAAGTTGTAAAATGAGAGCAAATTTTTCCTGCAAAAGATTTCTATGTCTTTCCGTCTTCAGATCAAAGCAAAGAAATCTCATAATTTCTATCTCTTGGGATGTTTGTGAAAACATTTGACAACCCCACAACTTAGGCTACCCCAAAAGCTCTTCAGAGAAAAGTTTCATCCTATAATCATGCCATGAGCAACCACCAAACCAATAAATTTATCGAATTCATGCAAGGGCACACCTCAAGTCTGATCTCCAGTTAGTGTTTGTCCTTCTTCAACTGTGCATTTTTTTATGTTTCTCAACATTGTTTCATCAAATAGTATTCTCAACGATGAAACCTGGCTGTCAGTATCAACATGACTTCTGGAATATGATATAAATCCAGGCTGAAATCACAGGATATTGTGAGATTACAAGCCCCCCTGAGCAGCAGATGACACAGCAATCTTTTGCCACTTTGACTCATCCCTACCTTGAATCAGAACTGGTCCACCTTGCATGACAGAATGTGTAACTTGGTGATCAGCTTCATCATTGCTATCTGACTTGTCAGATTCTACTGCTGGTACACTGGCCACTGCTGCATTTATAACTGGGTCAATTTCACTGTCAGAGCTATCGTTATCAGAGCAGTCTGAAAAAAGATTTTGCAAAATTTCTAAAACACGACTTGCTGCAATTCTCTGTGTAGACATTTTTAGCAGTTTAGGCTTTTAGAAAGTACTTTAATTTCAAAAATAAATACATTATAAAAAGTACAGCAAAACATTCTAGATAAACTACTAAACTTATCCGATAATATGTGTGTTACAAAATTTTTGTTCTGTACTGCAGTAATGGTAAGTTGCATTGAAGTTACAGTAAGTATCTCACACTACTTTTTCACACCAAAAGTTATGAATTTTCTCACGCTTCTGAATGCAGACAGCAGCTGTTTTTGTTTTCCAACTTTTAGTTGGAAATAATCTGTAAAAAGCAGCAATGTGTTTTATTGTACGTTTTCAATAGTAAAACAGTACTGCATCAATTGATGCACGTCGTCCTTCTAGGTAGTTGCCACTCCATTTTGCTTCACTGATAAAATAAACATGAAAATTTCAAGGCATGTGGGCTTGGCCAAATTAGAAAAAGTCAGAGGATATGAGTGTTGTACGATATGGTTTAAAAGTTATAGGCACGCAGAGGTGAAAA
Organism: Diplosoma virens; assembly: GCA_963680785.1. Taxonomy (NCBI): domain Eukaryota; kingdom Metazoa; phylum Chordata; class Ascidiacea; order Aplousobranchia; family Didemnidae; genus Diplosoma; species Diplosoma virens. The sequence continues at coordinate 6,204,930 of OY796891.1, forward strand.
ATGCGTCAATTTATGCGTCCCGTCCTTCTAGTGTTAAAATCATAAAAAAAGAAAAAAATAGAACTCGCACTGTAATTGAAAAAGTTAATTAACTGTATAGAAGTTTTTTTTTAAACTTCATAATTAATTCTATTGTTTGCGGTCACTGCTTTTTGCATGAATCATGTTCATTGATCCCAATGAAATCTGATTGGTTCCCTTACACATGGCAAGCACACTATAAATTGAAATGTTGGTCAATTTAATGCTTTTCTGTTGTTGGTGATCCAGTGGTTCAGTGATTTGGTTTAGTGTTATAGTTTGAAGAGTGAGTTTGTAGATCGCAAGTGAAACTTGGGAAAATTTTGTTTTGCGATTGCACGTTGGTTGTATTGTTGGCTGCATTGTTAGCTGCATCGTTTGAGTAGTATTGCCAACTAAATAATTGTCGTTGTTGGCTTGTGGAAGCCTGTTATACTTTCCTATCGAAATCTCAACTTTATAAGACGTGTGTGAAAGCCAGTGATGTGATTGGGGAAAGCTCGGATAGCTTCCCTATAGTTGAAGAATTTGAAGCCAAGAAGAGAGGGATTCGCTGTGCGGTTTACTTTAAACTTTTGAAATTAACAGATGTTTAGTGATAGGTTTGAGACAAATGTCACAAACCCATTTGTGTGTTTGTGGTCCAGGGTTTTGGTGTATGTTGCCCCCAAGAAGCAGCAATCTGATCATCTAGTTTGTGAGTAAACTAAAATATTGACTGTCCTGAGAAGCCAGAGACAAGTCTTTTCTCATTGGATAAAGCAAGAGCTCCACCTGATAAAGACCAGACAGAAGCAGAGATGAGCCAATTTATAGTGATTAAAAATCAACCACCAGTGTCCTAATCTTGATGAGGCTGACTCATTTAGGAAAGTACTTTTTGAACAGATATCTTTGCCTAATACCTAAACGCAGACCTTTTAATCTGTGCAATGCCCGATGCAGCATGAAAATATGTTCTAGGTGCCATATCATATGTAAGAAATTTCCTTCTAGACTGCTTGGTTGCCATAGCTTTGAAGCACAGTCCATCCAGGTTTGAAGTTGCCATCTTGTAAACTACATTTTGTCTGGTCCCTATCTGCAAACCTCTTTGCATGAGTATTCCTAACAGGAGAGGTAAAATCTCTGGCCAACACAGCTTTGCAGGTCACTGAGACACGCAAATTTTCCTACCATGTTAAGGTAGTAGTTCATAGGAAAGGGGTCTGGGTTATTTTTATCAACAAAATTCATTTACAATGACTTTTGGAAAAGACCTTTAAATACTTGTAGCCTACCTAATAAATGGCAATCTAGAAATTTAGATAAATATTTTATACAGGGTGTCAAGAAAGTTCCTGATCGATTTTTAAATTTAATGTAATTCAAAAACTTCAATGAATTATGAGAAGTTCTGTACGTCATTTTTCCACTTAATCCTCCTTTTCAATGTTTCAGATACACTTTTCAAATTTTTTTGGCTGAAATAATAATAAAATGAATAAAAGAGCTGCAATCATTCAACTTCATCGTGCAGGACATTCAAATTCTAAAATTATGAAGTTGCTAAAAGCACCAAAATCGACTGTTCGTGATACAATCTTGCGCTTCCAAGAACTTGGAACCATGGAGGATCGGGATAGGAGTGGACGACCTCGATCCACTCGCACTCCAGCGAAGATCAAGGCCCTCAGGGAGAGAATTCGGAGGAACCCCAAATGATCCTTGAGGAAAACGGCTAAAGACATGAATATCAGCCATGAGTCTGTCAGAACAATTGTTGAACAGGATCTCAAAATGTCCCTGTACAAAATCAGGACAAGACAACTCCTAACTGACCTCCAGAAGTGAAAAAGAAAGGAAAGGGCCAAAATTCTGCTGAACCGTCTGAAGGGAGGCACGGAGAAAGGCGAAATCGTTTTTTCAGACGAAAAACTCTTCTCGGTGGAGGCGAAGTTCAACACCCAGAATGACAGGATTCTCAGAAAGTCGCCCAAGGACCTCCCTGATCATCTTTGATTCGTTTCACGCCGACAGAAACCCTCGTCTGTGATGGTATGGGGTGCGATCTCCAAATCTTGGAAATCTCCCCTAATTTTTAAAGAGGGGGTCAAAGTGAATACAGATTCGTATGTCAATGATATTTTAACCCCTGCCCTCGCATCGATGAAGGAAAAGTTCAAAAATAAGTCCTTCACCTTCCAACAAGACGGCACGCCTTCTCACACATCAAAGAAGATGCAGAAGTAGTGCAAAGAGCACTTTCCTTCATTCTGGACCAAAGATTTGTGGCCACCATCTTTGCCCGATCTCAATCCTATGGATTTCTGTGTGTGGGGTATTCTGGAAAAAGAAGCCTGTTCTTCACCCCATAACAATCTGGAGGATCTTCGAGCTTCCCTGAAACGAGCATGGGAGAAAATTCCTCAAGATGCCCTTCGTGCTGCTTGTCAGAATTTCCGACAGAGGCTCCAACGTGTTATTGATACAGATGGGGGTCATTTTGAATAAACCAGATTTTTTTATGTTCATGGAACTTTGTTCTATCACCACAATAATCCTTTTGTTGATTTAACCTTCTGTCATTAGCCCTATATAATTTTGTTTAGGATCGGGAACTTTCTTGACACCCTGTAATTACTAACATGAACTGAACAAGTTAAATCTTAACTTTTAACTGTTTAGTTAAAATATTGGTTCTCTTCAAGAAGTCACCGTAAGTGATTTTTTTCAGTGAAACTAACCTGAAATCCTCCTTTCAACACCAGGGTGAAATAAAAAAAAGAAACCAAGAGAAAAAGTATCTTTCAAGAAGCAATTGTACTGTAATTGGAGGGGCATTTGGCTTAGTTTTACGAACAAAAATCACTTAAGGTGACTTCTTGAAAACACTTAAAATATTTGCATTTGTAGCTTATAAGTGGTAGTTGCTTTCCATAAGTATGTGTTAGCACCTCTGTTGCTTTCTTGCAAGTGAGGAGGATAAATATAGAAATAAATTAATAAAAAATTAAGAATCTTTTAACTATTTTTGACTTTGTAGGCTAAAGATTACCTAATTATGGCACTTGACTTGTTTACTTTGGTACTTGGGTTTTCTTGGATTGTGTATTTTTGGGACACCTACTTGAGTAGAAGACAGGTACTTTTTTAAATTTCTTTGCAATTGTTTTACTTAAAAATTGAATTAATGTTTACTAAACATTTTAGCATGCCATATATAAAAAGACAACAGATATTCCTGCTGAATTAAAATCAGTTATTGATGAAAAAACATTTGAAAAGTCTCGTGTTTATGCAATCGACAAAAGCAACTATAGTTTTGTGTATGGGCTTTATTCTCAATTGGAAACAACAGTAAGAATGTTAAAGTTTTTATAATTTAAATTTTAGATCTAAGATGTTAGAATAATTTTTTTTTTTTATAAATATTAATGAAGTGTTTTTCTGAATTGATCTTTTACATTTACATTTATATTATATTATTTATTATATATACATTTTTTAAATTTGTGTTATGTGTTACATGAACTAAAGTTATATATATACATTATCAGTGTATTGTACTTTTTAAACCCTTATTGTTCGTATAATGACAAATTTTTATAGATGTACAGGTATACACATTTTTAAAATATTTTGATTACCGTGGCCAACAATTTTTTTTCATTTTTGTTTGCATGAGTTTTTTTCAACTAATTCTATACAATTTTTGGTTGCAAATTTCAAATCTGTCAGAAGTTATTTTCTATATGCTTTAGTTCTCATGCAATCGTTTTATTTTTATGTGAGTGGTATTTGTACACATCTTTTATGCATTTTTATTTAATAATTATTACTGAGCAGTCCTTTGCATGGTTTTATAGATTTTTCCTGAATCGTTGTCAATATTAGTTTGTCAAAGCTGACTGACTGATTTTCAGCTGGTAGAGCACTTTTGCAGATTTGCTGTAGTAATCCACACTCTACAGTACTTGTTACCAGTACTATTCTAGTCTCTGATCTCTATAGTTTGTTTAAAAGATGTCACAAAAAGTAAAAATCAATATTGCTAGTAATGTTAAAGGTCTAACTGTTACCTGATCAAATTGGACAATCCTCCATAGGCTAATTGTGTGAGAGGACAAAGTGCAGGCCAGGCTAGGCGGGGCTACTGGTAGTTGTTTCTTTAGCAGATTTGCTGCAACGCTGCACATGTCACAATTTTTAGTTTCTGAGTATGCAGTTTCTCAAAAACTTGGCATAACTGAGGAAGAATCAATATTGCTAATGTTGTTTAAGATTCAACAGCAAGGCCCGGCCTACCAGATCAACAGATCTAATTAGGCAAGCTACCAGTAGGTTAATGAAAAGTTATGGGCTAAGTGCAGATAGATTATTTGTTCCCTGTAAGTAACCCTAGGCAGGTTTGTTGGTTACTACCAGTACATTATAGACTTTCTCATTTTCAAATTGTGTTTAATTTAAAGAATTCTTTCATTTAAATATCAACGGAATTTCAGATTTAAACATGGCTTCTAGTACCACTAGAAAATAAAGCTGATTTGTGTTATTATATCTGTGGCATCTATACATTTACTTGTCCAAGCTTACATGGTTCCCTTTTGTGAATGTGATAAGAATTTTCTTGAGAACAAATAAGCAGGAAATCATGAGGATCTAGCAGGCAACATTCTGCATTTTATAATTTGGGATGCAAAGTGATCAATGTGCACTCCCTACTCAGTCATTTAAACAAATTTCCAGACAATCTTGGAGCTTTTAGTGATGAACTGGAAGAGAGCTTTCACCAGGACTTGATGCTAGTAGAAAAACACTAATAAGGTAGATAGGATCGCCATATATGTTGGCAGACCACTGTTGGAATATTAAACATGACTGTCCAGAAATTGTGTATAAGTACCAGCTGTAAGTGCCAATTTTTTTGCTATTACAGGTGCTTACAAGTAATTTGTATCTTAACGAAATGGTTTGTTTATGGATAAGTTAATTGTCTTCCATGTTCTTCAATGGTGTTGATTTGCAAGTATTGTTCACTAGATTTTGTACTATTTTATTTATTAACAATCTCTATTTGCTTTCCATATGTAGTGTAAATTTGCCTGCAAGCAATTTTTCTTGTGATATAATACACATTATCTTGCTTCACGTCTTTTTTTTTTACATGCCAGGTGTAAATCCAATTCCTTAGAAATGTCATTTTGCTAAAATTTTGCCTTGCATAAAAAATAAAATTTTGATTTAAAAAACTGAGGTCAGATTTGAATTTAGCACCCCAAAATTAGGTTGAAACAAGTGTTAGCATTAATGCAACAAAATTTTTGTTGATCAATGTTATAGCTTTTATTTAAACTCAAGCTTATTTTCTACATTTAACCCTGAATTGACCACTTTTAGGTTTTGAATGAAAAAAGTTTATTTAGTGTGTTTTGGCAATTGAAATCACATTAGAAATGCAACTGAAAAAAAATTTTAATTCCCCCATTTTTTTAAACGTAACAAATTTGTAATGGTGGTCAATTGATTAAAATGTTGAATTTTATTGAAGAGTTTGGTACTTTCTAGAGAGTCATACTTCAATGTCAACTACTAGAAAAAAATTATTAGATTTCTTATTACTTTTCAACTCTGATCAAACACAATATAAAATTTCTTTTCTGCAACATAAAAAATAAGAAAAAGTCAAAAGCTACTGTAACTTGTTTAAAAATCACACTGATTGAAATTTTTCTAGGTTTATAATTAAAATTATAAAATATGAATTGTATCAAATCTGTTAATAAGTCAATCAAGAAAAAAAAATACTAAAATTTGAAACATGAAAAATTTGTTTGAGTTTGGCAATAGAGTGTTAAAAGTACAGTATTAATAATAATTAATTTTATTTAATCAAACATAATTGTATAACTTATTTATTCAGACACTAGATAATCTGCACAACTGTTTCACTTAGACAAAAATCCCAGAATTAAATCAAGCAAGCACAACCTGCCAAAAAATTTTTTTATTCACATAAAGTTATGCCCACTTTCTTTTTATTGTCACACACATTAAGGGTAAATACATTCAAAGTTTACAAAGCAAGATGATTTGATGAAACAAATTGATTGGCAAGCCAATTAAATAGTTTGATTAACTTCACTAGCCTTGAAGCAACAACAAAAAAGTTTTGTTAAATGTCATTGAGGCAATATTATACAACATTTTATTTTTTTAAATGCAAAACTTACAATCACCATTGCTGCATATTTAAAAGCAAACTGTGATATCAAAACTTGTTTTTGCTATCTGTTGTTTAGCTGATAAGATTAAAAATTCTTATTTAAAAATTGTTAAATGCATTAAACTTAGGTGTGTTCCTAGCTGAAAATTAATTTATTGGAATTTACATTGGCTTAATTTTGAATATTTAAATTTAAAAAAAGGTATTATTTAAATAGTTAACTTTTTGAACCAAGGTTGTTGAAAATAGTAAGTTATTTAATTTTTCATGAAAAAGAACAACAATGTACTACAAAGACAACAGTATTGAAGTTTTGGAGTGTACGAAATGTATGACATCATAGTAAGCATTATAAAGTTTATAAACATTTTTTTACAAATCTATTCTGGTTATCAGCATGGCGCATCAGAAAAATACTCAATGACAGTTCAAATCTGGTTTCCACTATGAGTGTGGAATGGAGTATTCTTTGTTTCTTTTACCAATGTTTTTTGCTTTGTTTAGCACTTCAGCGTGAAAAGAAGCAAAAAATCAAGAAAACAAACAAAAAACGTCCCATTCCATGCTCACAGCAGAAATGAGATCCAAGTCAAGAGTGACTATTATATTGAACTATCAAACCATAAAATTATTTTAAGTATTTTTTATTAGCTCTAACAGTTTGTTTCATCTATTAAGCTTGTCAGAAAGCAATCAAAAATCTAAAAAACAAATAATAAAAGGAAAGCTCAAAAAAAATGATAAAAAGTCTTCAAAATACAGCAGTAAACAAATAGTTAAACCAATGACAAATCTTTGTAAATTAAATTTCAATGTGTAGTTTTTTTTGTCGCTTACATTGATGTTACCCAACAACGAATAGATTTATTGGATTAATAGAATGTGTAAAAATCTTCAATTTCTTTTATAGCATTTTTAAGGTGCTCTGTTTGTTACAATGATTTATTCATTATTTGGTAACATCACTGCAAGCGACAGAAAAAAAAGCTTTACACATTGAAATTCGATATAAATGATTTGTAACCAATTCAACTATTAGATACAGTCATATTTTTTCTTTTTGTTTTAAGTTCTTTTGCAGACTGTTTATCGCTTTGTTAAGCTTTTTTAGTATTTGTTTTTCAGATTTTTTATTGCCCTCTGGCAAGCCTATCAGATGAACCAAACTATTAAAGCTGAGAAAAACTAATTAAAATAACTTTCATGGTTTAAAAGTTCAGTATAATAACTGTTCTGACTTAACTGTCATTGAGTAATTTTTGATGCCCTCTGACCAAAATAAATTTGTGGAAAAATGTTTATAAACTTACTATGATCTTACAAACTACATACTGTAATGCTTACTATGATCTCATAAGTTTCGAACACTCCCAAAACTTTAAACCTGTCATCTTGTAATACATTGTTGTACTTTTTCATGAAAAAATCAAAAAACCTGCTATGTTAAACAAACAACCTTGATTCAAAAATTTAACTATTTGAATAATATCTTTTTTTAATTTAAATATTCAAAATTAATTAAATTGTAAATTTCTAAAGATTAATATTCAGCTAGAAACACACCTAAGTTTAATGCATTTAACAATTTTTAAATACGAATTTTCACTCTTATCAGCTAAATAGCAGATACCAAAAGCAAGTTTTGATATCACAGTTTGCTTTTAAATATGCAACAATGGTAATTATAAGTTTTGCATTTAAAAAAATGTTGTATGATATTGCCTTGTGACATAACAAAACTTTTTTTGTTTTTGCTTCAAAACTAGAGAAGTTAAATTGAAATTAATTTCCTGCCAACTTGATTTGCCAACCAATTGATCCTGCCAAATAGTTACATACCCCAAATTTTAAGTGATTTTGATACAACAATGAAAAAAAATGTTATCATATTGACTTGAAGAAATTAAGATAATCAACTTAAACATCTGTTTTCTTTATTAGACTAAATCTTTTTTTTCTTTGGTTCAGTTGGCATTAGCACCAAAAATTTTGGCTGAAAAAATAAAGTTCATAAACAATCTCATTTGATAACCCTTGCTTCAACAAAGATTATTGATTGAGATTTGGCAGCCACTGTTGAAAAAATAGCGAAGTGTTTGTGTGTTTTATTTTTTTTAGAAAAATTTTTTGAATTTCTAGCAACAGTTGCTAGTGAGTAGAGTCAAAAAAAGGATATACAGGTATATCATATATATGCCTTACACATAGTTTAATATAGTCAAACTGGGCAATGCACAGCTACCCATTTTTTACTGCCTAATGTGCAGAAGCTTTTTAATAAACAAACAAAAAAAAGAAAAAAAAATTACTCCAGGATTTATCTTATTTCTTAAAAAGTGTCAGTATCAAAATGAAGTGAATTCAAGTGTTTTTTGAAATTAAACTACACGTTCTTCAAACCGCTACATTTTTTTAACTTTTAACTTTGCCTTTCAACCTGCTAACTTGACTTACATCGTGAAATATACTGAACGCTTAATGTGATCTATAGTTTCTAGTTGGTCTACTTATGGTCAAGAACATATCTGAACAAAAAACAGCAAAAAAAAGGTTTTCTCTTTCTCTTATAAAAAGATGCTTTTCACCCATAGTTTTTCCATTATGTTTTGTCTAATGCACATAATGGTCAAGTGTAATTTGAAAAAATAACAATTGGAGTAAGAGTAAAAAAGAAACAAAACTAGTTGCTCTAAAGGCCCGTTTCCACTACAAGCGTGAAAAAGAGCATTCTTTCTCTCTTTTATTGATCTTCGATTGAAGCGAGCACAAAAAAAAGCAATAAAACTAACAAAGAATTTTTTTTCCACGCTCATAGTGGAAACGGGCCTTAAGAGATAAAAAAAAAAAGAAAATATCTGTGCAAATTGAATTTGTGGGCCCAAAATTTTTTGAGTTTTTTTTTAATTTATTAAGTTTTTTTAACCAACTAATTAAGAGCTTAGTTTTTTTAACCAACTAGTTTCTCTCAAAAACTAACTCTGTTTCTATCTAAAATTAACTTTCACTTCAATCGCTTTTTTTTTTCAAATTAAACCCAATTGTGAATAATAGCATCAACATGCTTCCAACTTGCATCTTTGGTGAGAAACAGTAAACTTAGTGCAATGTTTTGATGTTTATGATGAAGGGCTAAGGAAGAGCAGAGATTTCTTTAGGGTTTGATGATTTTTTTTTCTAAATTTATATTTAAAGTATTTCTATTTGGAGCATTAGATGTTTTTAGATATGAAAACAAAATTTCAATGAGGTGTTTTGGTTGTTTAATTACCGGTAGTAACAAAAAAATTCAGAAAAAGGTCTAAGCCATTTTTAAAAAAAACCTTTGTATGTACAAAAAGGTTAAGTAGCCTATCTTTGCATATGACAAATATTTTTTAAGAATAAAAAAATTAATATAGCCTGGTCGAGTGGTTGAGAGCGCCATTTTGATAGTGCTTGCATTAACATGGTTGTGATTTAAAAGTTACTCAGGTCAAATTGTTGTATCCTTGGAAAAGAAATTTTACAACACGTTTCTCTGCTTGGAATTCTTAGCATATTTACATATTATTTATATCGAAATGAATAAATGAACCAAAATCTAAATAATAAATTAGCATATCGGGAAAATCAACAGTGGACAAGAAAAAAATTTTTGAGTAATAGGCCTAGACAACAACTGGCATGAAAATTCTTCAGAAAGTCGGCAGTGTGGTCAAGTGGTTAAAGCACCAGACTGATGATCAACATGGTCTCAGTTCAAAACCCACTTGCCATTCTGTTGTGTCCTTGAGAAAGACACTTTACAGCACTTTCCCCTGCTTGGTGGTCTTGACAAGCAGTTCTAAATTACAGTCATATCTCTACTAAATTACTAGCAGACAGCAATATCTTGGCATCTCCAGAAGCAGGTCGGGGTAATTGCTTACCCTATGTATAGTGCCTCCGTCGCTTTCTTGTGAGTCAGGAGGATAAATATAGAGATAAAAAAAAAAAAGAAAAAAAATGAACCAAAAAAAGAATGCACTGAAGTTGATCAAAATTTATTTAATTGCATTAGCTTTCACAAATTACTGCTTACGTAATGGTATGCAACAAGAAACATTAAACACACTAAATGCTGAAATAAATTGATATCTGTAAAAAGCCAACCACTACGAATAACAAGAGGCTAAATCGTCATAATCTATAATAATCTAAGTGTGCTGTAATCTTCATTGTTGATTTGAATTTGTTCTTCAAAACTAATATAGCGTTATTCTTCTCTGATCAAACAATTTTCTAAAACAAGAAAACCTTATTAGAATTCCAATAACTTTTTTTTTTTATAATCGCAAAAAAATCATTTACTCATTATGTGGTTCCATGCATAGCCTAACTATTTCTATGCCTGCCTAAACCGTATCTGAATCTAATAATTCCAGGAAAAAGCAGGTTAGGCTCTTTGCTAGTATAAATAATCGAATAGATTTGAAAATAATGTACTATACAATAATTGTTTGGAGATGTAGTTTCATTACCAGGAATGGAGAATTCTGTCCGTGATCAGTGCACTTAATTATTCTCTTCCAGTTCTATATAATGCGTTGATAAAACAGAAACAACATGTAAAAAGAGAACTTGGCAAGAAAAACTGAGACAAATTTTTGAATTGCAAAAAAAAATTTTAAAGCTGTTTTTATTTTGCTTAAGTGGTGGACTTTACCCCCTTTAGGTAGTCCTTTCCATGTTTAAAATTTTTCAAATCATTCCACCTAAGTTATGATTGTTTAACTTTCAAAAGTACAAAAAATGCACAATAACTATGATTGCCTGTGCATTTCTGCAATTGCTGATGCATTACCCAGATCTTGTAAAAAGCCGTGCCGGCTCCAGAAACAGAAGTTAAATTTTAAAAAAATATTGTTTTTAAACACGTCAATAAATTGTTAAATAAAGTAAGTTAAATTCACGGCTTCATTGCATTCAAAAAGAAAACTATTTAATTAAAAGTTAATTTTATCTGTGTTTTTGCTGCGCATCGGCCACTTTGACTATATATATATATATATATATGGTAAATAAATAATACAGTTTTATATATCTTAATATTGAGTTTTAACGTTTTTTGTTTTTTGTGTTTTTTACTGTTATTCAAATGTTTTTGCTTCAATATAAATTATCCTTTGTTGGGCCTAAAGGTTGCTTTTTTAACCACTTCAAGACGGTATTTTCCTGCAGAAGGGTTTATTTTTATAATTGTTTGAAATTAGTAACATAATAAGCATGCAGTCAATAAATCTAGAAGTACTTGTTTATCAGGTTAGATTTGACTACAAAAGACTTGACTTTTTTTATTCCACATTGGTTTAAACACATTCACTTCTAAAAAATTTTTATTTACAATGAAAAATCGGATTTCAACAGCAGGTACAAATATAGATTTTTGTGATTTCCAATTAAGGCTCATTTTGCTACAAGCATGGAAATATGTTTTATTGATTTTTTGCTTTGCTTAGTGCTCATTCAATTTTAAGCATGTAAAGATCAATAAAAGAAACAAAGAATGCTCTATTCCACACTCATAGTGGAAACAAGCCTTTAGACTTGCATGACATTATTATTTTATAAATTTCATTACAGAGAAGCGAATGTGAGGGAAGCAAACATTATCTTTGTTTCTTTTATTCTAATGTTTCCAGCATGTCTCAGCTGGTGGGAAATAAATGAAAGAAAGATAGCACTTGCTTTGCTCAAATTTTTGCTGTAGTGTAAATGGTCCTTAACAACAAATAAAGAAATGCTTTATTTCCATGCCATAAACTGACTTAGGACCTAATTAGAACTTTTTGACCCAAATTCAACTACAAATAACAATTGTGCATTGTTTGATTATTGTTTAGCTAGAAGACCCACAAACAAAAGGTCAGCGAGCTGCAATTTGCCCACCATTGCATAATCCAAAAACGTATTGTCTTGGCAGCATGACCTAACAGGTAAAAGCACCATATTGATGGCAAAGCAATTGACGCAATCAGGGTTCAAAACCTATTCTCATTATTCTGTAGTGTTTTTGAGTAAAACAGTTTCCTCTGCTTGTCATTCTTACAAGCAGCTCTAAATTTCAATCATGTCTCTAAATACAAAATAAAAAAACAAATGAAAAATTTCAATCAATCAGATATAACAATATCTTGGCATCTCCAAAAGTAGATCATGATGATTACTTGACAGTTTTAAGTTTAATGCCTTGGCTGCTTTCTGGCAAGTTAAAAAGATGAATAAATATAATACTACTAATAATAATGATACAGGAGATTAAATCATAACTGGTTTAAATAAATTCCGCTAAAGGGAAATAAATATTCTCAAGGATTTTCTGTGTTGCAAGGCAACCGAAGATGCTTTGCCATGATTTGTTTTGCCAAATTTTATTTCAAAAACTCAATAAAAAGCAAAACATATATATAGGGTTTTTCGATCTAATTTGTTGTTTTTGCAATCATTTTCATTCTTTGCAATCAATTTCATTTTGCCAAAACTTTTATATATATATCTTTGTGTAGGGTCTCCTGATAGGGCCTATATACATATATACATAATATGGGGTCTCTGTATTAGGTCTCCATAGTATTAGGTCTGTTGACAAACAATTTATAATGTCATTGATAATTGTGATAAAGCTACTGAGCTCATGAGCTCTTTGTTGGGTTATCTACCATTATGCAAAAACATCCCAATTAACCAAAATCCCCATAACATTTTTATATTTCTACAATAAACTTACTTTGGCTACATAGCAAAGTTTGTAGTAAAAATTGTAAAATTGTAATTTACTTACCTCAAATGATTACAGCTGCCTTTTTCAAATAGAGCTATTATTTATAATATATGTATTATCAAATATTTAATGTATCAATAATTTGATTTTTACTATTAAAAACTTAGTAATAATAAACTATTGTTCTGGAAAAGAAAATAAACTATCACAATCTTGTGTACTTATACATTTATAAAATGTTTAAATTAGTAAGAATCGTTTTTAAGAATCGTAAATTTTATGGAAAATCTCTCGATTGCAAAAACATCCCAATTAACCAAAATCCCCATAACATTTTTATATTTCTACAATAAACTTACTTTGTCTACATAGCAAAGTTTGTAGTAAAAATTGTAAAATTGTAATTTACTTACCTCAAATGATTACAGCTGCCTTTTTCAAATAGAGCTATTATTTATAATATATGTATTATCAAATATTTAATGTATCAATAATTTGATTTTTACTATTAAAAACTTAGTAATAATAAACTATTGTTCTGGAAAAGAAAATAAACTATCACAATCTTGTGTACTTATACATTTATAAAATGTTTAAATTAGTAAGAATCGTTTTTAAGAATCGTAAATTTTATGGAAAATCTCTCGATTCCGATTCCAATGCTGATTCTTAAAAAATCAACGATTCTTGATTCTGATTCCGATTAATCATCCCATCACTAGTTTCTATAATATAGTTTCCATAATGTAGTCTCAATAATAGATATTAGGTCTTCATAACATAGTCCAACTAATATTGGGTCTTCATATAGGATCTCCAAGGTTTATATACCTATCTATATATACATTATGGAAACTATATTATAGAAACCTAATTATGGAAACCTAATAAGGAGACCCCATATTACGTATATATGTATATAGACCCTATCGGGAGACCCTACACAAAGATATATATATAAAAGTTTTGGCAAAACAAAATTTATTGCCAAGAAAATGAAAATGATTGCAAAAAGAACGAATTAGATCAAAAAACCTTATATATGACATCTGTACTTTTTGCCAACCATTGCAATGTACATGTATGTCGCCCATCCTCAAACACTAAAATAGTGATGACGTATGTATATATTTCCTGTCTCAAAGTGGTTAATCGCCCTAATTGGCTTAGTAAGCTTTAGTATAATATTAAAAGTATGTGCATTAGCCACTTGCCACATATCTATTGTTACTCGGGACAAGTTAATTTTTCCACCTAATTCAAACAAAATCAGCAAGAACTGTATGTGCAAATTAAGCAAAGTAAACTGTGATATAGAAAACAAATTTTAGCAATGTTTTCAAATTTTTTTATTTTTGTCATTGAATGAAACATTTAAGTAAAAGGTTTTTAATTGCTTATCTTCAATTTTTTTTTGGTAGTGTCAATTCTGTCATGCAAAACTGGTAAAACGATAATGTAGTGTAACTATGACTCAGTAATTAGTGTTTTATTAAACATTACAAAATAAATATTTAAATTGTTTTTAAAATCATCTACTTTAGATTTTTTTCAGGTGTTGCTTTGTTTGAATGGCCTTCCTTTTTTGTGGTATCTTTCTTATGTAGTGATGCAACGATTTGGCTTTGGATCTGATTATGAAGTAAATTTTTCAAAAAAAACAATTTTTTTTAACCTACTGCAAACAATGTGGTTTTGCCAACAATAAATAAGTTCAAGTAATGCATCAAACCTGTGTCGTGTAATAGCTGCTATATCCAGTCTAATCATTTGTCAAGCTGTGCAAAAAAGAACAGTTAGTGAATAATTAACTATTTCAACGTTTTTAAATTTTAAAATAATGTACAAGGTTCATAAAGTAATGCCTCCATTTTTGCAATTCTGCTACAAAGGGTTGAAACAGATTGTGTATTGCATTTTTATAATGACTAAACCTTTATATACAGTAGTTAATCTGTACTTTTTATCACTTTGTTGCTTTAGATAATAATGCATTGATAAGTTCAAATTGTGTGAAAATTTTGGCCATAAAAATAATCTCACAAAGCAATTTTTGTCATAATGGATGTCTGTCAGAAACAGAGATGTGTTATTGAGTTCCTCAATGCAGAAGAAGTACAGCCAATCAACATCAACAAATGCTTGGTGAATGTTTATGACTGCAAGACAGTTGATGTCAGCACGGTTAGAAGATAGGTTCATCACTTCCAAAGTGTCGACAAAGATGTGAGCAACAAACCTTGCTCTGGCAAGCACAGTCACCAATAAACTGCCCAAGTTTCTGCTATAAACCAGAAACTAAGTGACAAGCAATGGAATGGCACCACTCACATTCTCTGCCAACAGAAAAGTTTAAATCACATTGATCAGCAAACAAAACGATGCGTTCTGTCTTCAGGGATGCACAGGGCATTATCCTCTTTGATTTCTTGGAACCAGAGGCAACTGTCAACTTTGAATGTTACATTTAAACATTGATCAAACTAAAGGCTAAAATTGCCTGCACTAGATCAGAGAAAAAGAAAACTTTCTTTTTGCAATACAGCAATGCCAGGCCACACGTGAGTCTCAAGACCACAGAATGTATGACCAAGTTTGGTTGGACAGTGCTGCCTCATTTGCCATATACAGCCCTGACCTTGCACCATCAGATTTTCATGTGTTTGAGCCTCTAAAAGAAGAATTGCAGGGACAGCATTTGTTGACAATGATGCTGTCATAGGCACGGTAGAAAAATGAACTTCAACAGCTAGAAGAGAGTTTTACTACCGCAGCATACAAGCCTTCTTTTTTTTTTTTTTATCTCTATATTTATCCTTCTGACTCGCAGGAAAGCAACGTAGGCGCTATACATAGGGTAAGCAATTACCCCAACCTGCTTCTGGAGATGCCAAGATATTGCTGTCCGCTTGTAATTTAGTAGAGATGTTACTGTAATTTAGAACTGCTTGTCAAAACCACCAAGCAGGGGAAAGTGCCGTAAAGTGTCTTTCTCAAGGACACAACAAAATGGCATAAGTGGGTTTTGAACCAAGACTATCATCAGTCCAATGCTTTAACCACTGGACCACGCTACCAAGTTAACAATTGCTTTCATTCATTATTGCAAAAAAATGCATTGAAAATGGTGGTGACTACACAGAAAAATAAAATTCTTGAACATAATATGTGCTTGATTTAGTGATGCTGCTTCCATTTTTCTATTTCTTTAACTTTTTGAGTTAGAAAATAAGAGGAATTACTTTATGAACCACCTTTGTAAATACTTCAATGATTCAGAGAGTGCAAATAGCTGTAATCCACTAGATCTCAGATAGAGCTAAAATAATAATAATCATAAATAGAAAGCAGCTTTTATTGTTTATCTGGTTAAATACAGTCGAGTGCAAAAGTTTATAATTACCTAACAAAAATTTCCTTTTTGGTTTCCAGCATTGTGATGTCATCTGGCTTGTTCAAGATTGCATAATCTATTGCATTAGTCAAGCTCAGGGTTTCTCAAACTTTTTTATTCACATAATACTTTGTTATATTATTTTTGCTCACAGAACACTTCATCAAAAAAAAAATTCAAATCACAAATTTGCCAAGAATATCAATAAACTTTTTTTGTAAGTCAAAAAACTAAATTTGCTTAAGCAAGTCATAGTGAAACGTAACATTAGAATGTGAAATTTTTAAAAAATATGTAAAGGTTATGCAAGCTCATTATGATGTACTTGCAAACCATCATGTTTATTGTTTAGTGGTACCATGAAGGGGCAAAAAATTATGCCCAAATTTTGTGACATTTGCCCAATTCATGATTTTCTATTACTTTATGGATAGGACAAAAAAATTTTCTGAGATTCTTTCATGAAGACCAAGTTTTGTCCTAAAATCAAAGTGTTCTCAAAAAAAAAGTCTTCACTGCAAATCAGTCTAATATTTATCAATTTTCATCCCAAAATCAAGGTGCTCTCTAAAAAAAAAATCTTCACTTAAATTTGGTAACTATTTTTTGCAATTGATCATTTACACTGCCCTAGAATTTCTGACTTTGCCCAAATTTTTCATATTACTGCCTGAAAAATTCTGGTTTTGCCCAAATACTTTTTTGTCACTGCCCAAAAAATTTGACTTTTGCCCAAATCTTGAAAACTGCCCCATGCTAGGTATGGCTATGAGTAGAACACTTCACGTAAGCCCACAGAGGACAAGTGTTTTACAGATCACAGTTTGAGAAATTCTGGTCTGGCTAGATGTGTTTAGCAATACAATACTCAGTGTGTGCTTGTTTAAAGAGTATTTGGGCTGTTTCTTTAATATTTATATAGTTTTTGAGAGTCAAGAAATGGGCAAAAAAGCCAGTTTGTTTGAAACTAAGAGAGCCCAAATTTTAATTTTGCCCAAGAAAGGGTTTTCTTAAAGAAAGATTTTCAAAAATGTGTCCTGTAGCAAAACAGCTGTTATCAAGCATTGTCATTTTCGTTTAAAGGGTATCCACTCCAGGTCAAACACAAACAGGACTGGGGCCAAGGGTTTATCCTTTTACTACCCCAGACTGCTGCATCAAGCATCAAGCAATTGCTAGATTTTAAACCATGACAAGAAAAGGAGTGGAAGGCCAACAAAAACAACCTCTCATGATGACAGCTTACTTCAGCAAATAGCTGTTCCATCTCCAACCAGTTTCTGCAAGAAAATATGTATAGCGCTGCTTTTTAAAGGCACAGATGTTAATTGTAGAACTGTTGGCAGGCATCTTGTTTATGATTTCAACCTGAAAGTGTTAAACCTGAAAAAAAAACTTGCTTAACCCCAGCCATGAAAACAAAGAGGTTGGCCTTTGCCAAGCAATATGAAGACTAATATGAAACAAAGTGGAGTAAAGTTCTTTTTGTGGATAAATCTACAATCAAGAAAATGGACAGTTTGTAAGCTTGTTGGAACATGATTTAATGGCTGCCATATACATGCTATGGTAAAACATCTTCCTGGTGTCCTAATTTGGGGGGCAATGCCAGTAATGGCATAGATGGTCTTTTCTTACCAATTGAAACAACAATAAATGGCATCAGGTACAGCAAAATGTTGGAGAACAAGCTCAAAATTCACATGGCTATTCATAAATGCAATGTGTTCAATTGTTCGTGCAATATGTTGCTCCCTGTCAATGACATTGGCCTTAAAGTTTTGCACATGACTGTAAATATGTTAGAGACACATAAATATGCTATAGACACATGACTGTAAAGCTACTATGCTATAGACACCTGACTGTTTTTTTGTAGTTTTGTGATAAAGCAATTTTTAAGAAATTATAACATAAGAAATCTTTTATTCGGTACATGCTATATTTTAAAGACAATAAATATGACAATTAAACTAAAAGCATTTTTTTGCCTGTCAGCTTTTTTGTAGTTTTGAGATAAAGTGACTTTTTTCAAAGTATAATTTCTTTAAAGTTTTGTTAAATTTTTGCTAAAAACATTTGAAATTATCATTTGGTATATGCAATATTCACAAAAATTTTAAGTGCGATTTTGTTGCAAAATAAGTGTGGAATGTTACTAAATGATAAAAAGACAAAATAATTGGTTAAATATTGAACCCAAACACAAATTAGCACCAGCAGAAAACAAAAAACTGCATAAACCAAAATCACATCCTCAAACCATGCTTGCAAACATGAACTACTAGGGTTATAGTTCAACTCATAGTTTTATTAAGTCAAAATTTTTATTTCCTCTAACATTTGGTAATTTTTGTTGTTTTGAAATCAAGTTGCTATAGAAATAATGATAGTTATTTGGTACCACCAACCTTTTCAGTAATCCTTCAGATTGATAATTTTTTCATATAAGTTTATTTCATAAATTTATGCAGGCGTGATTCCAAAAACTTGCATACCGTAAAATCTCTATTTGAGTGCCATGGCACTCTACTTTTTAACCCTTCCCCTATAGTGGCGTTCTATTAGAGGGTGGCACTCTATTTTTCGACTAGCTGGTCAGAATTTTGGGAAGATAAATTTAATTAATGAAAAGAAAAAACATCTAACACAGTTAACATCTAACATCTAAAGAAGAAAAAACATCTACCGTAACACAGTTAGTGGTAAGTAATCAAAAATTCACTGTCAAAGTGAATTCAATCAATGAATGTCAAAGTGGCGGTCTGTTAGAGGTGGTGTTCAATTAGAGGGTGGTGCTCTATTTTTCAACCCTTCCTTTATAGTGGCATTCTATTAGAGGTGGTGTTCAAATAGAGAAGCCTTGTGTCATTGATATTTGCACCAGGTTTTAATTTTATGTTTTTACTGACAAATTCAAAATAAATTTTAAAAATCCCAGCAGAAAAACAATGCTTCATTGATGTATTTATTTCAACTGCTGTTTACCATTTAACAAATTAAAAAGAGTGATTGAGGCATCACTTTCACTTAAAAGGATTGTCAATTCAGCATTGTTTTGAATTACTAGTAGAAGTCTTGCAAGAAATAATATTTCTAGCAGCAGCACTAAAGGTGACTTGACTTTATTTTGGAATTGGTAAGCTTTTTCAATGCAGAGGTATTATGGTGGAAAAGTTATGCAAACCATTAATAGATGACTTTTTTATACAGTTTTAAGATGAACTTGACTTCTGAAAA
Source organism: Diplosoma virens (assembly GCA_963680785.1). Lineage (NCBI taxonomy): Eukaryota > Metazoa > Chordata > Ascidiacea > Aplousobranchia > Didemnidae > Diplosoma > Diplosoma virens. Next base: position 6,224,529 of record OY796891.1, read on the forward strand.
AGTTTATTGTGGGTTTTTTTTGACCCATAAAAAAAATTTATTCTGTAATTAATAATTGCATTGTCCAGATTGTTTATGTATGCTTTAGATATTGCAATCCATGGTCTTTGCTTTTCTTGGCAGTATTATTAGTTTAATTATACATCTTCCTTGGACTTTGTACTCAATGTTTGTTATTGAAGAAAAACATGGATTCAATAAAATGGTCTGTTGTACTCTTTTAATATTATAGGGTTTTTCAATCTAATTCATTGTTTTTGCAATCAAATTCGTTTTTTTGCAATCAATTTTGTTTTGAAAAAGCTTTTATATATATATATATCTTTGTATAGGGTCACCCGATAGGGTCTCTTATACATATATCGTAGATAATATGGGGTCTCTTTATTAGGTCTCCATAATCTATAGTCTCCATAATTAGGTTTCTGTAATATAGTTTTCATAAAGTATATATAGATAAGTATATAGACTAGGGTGGAGTGAAAAAAAAATTTGAAAAAAGTGTAGTTCTTAAATCCTGTCAAATAGGCTAAAACTTCAAAAAAAAATTGGTTTTGGCGAGTTGCTACCTTTGGGGGCTAGCAACCCCCCAAAATGTGTTTTTGGGGGGTAAAATTGACAAAAAATGTCGTAACTCGGTAACCGCTTATCGTAGAGGCATGATTTATGGCTCAAAATTTGCAGAATTATCATGTTTCTATATGTGCTAAGAGAAAGTTTTTGTCTATTTTCACAAGAAAAAAAGTTATAATTGTAAACCGTTTTTTATGCTCAATACTTGAAAATTGTGCTGTATGGAAATAACTTCGATCTAACATTTGAAATGATATATGTCTAACTGATAAGGACTAATTATGACAATCTCAATATTAACAAGATGATTTGGGATAACTTTGGTCACCAGACAAAGTACCTAAATAGGCCTACTCATAAGGTACAGAACGTGCTAGCTTTACTGCCCATAAAATGTTTAGTATTTCAGTAATTTAAAAAAAATCTGTTACATCTCATTACTTTCGAACTGTTGATGCTGATATTGGGTTGTTTTGCCTAAGGAGTGAGAGAAAAATAAGAAAGCAAGTTAGAGTACACCAAATACCCTACGCAAAATGAAGTGCATCAGAATTGCACTTTAGTGTCAAATTTTTTCAAAAGTTTTCGAGATTTAATCTTCTGGCGAATCAACCCATCTCTTCACTCAAATCCTTCAACTTGTGCTGCGGCCTCTGTTACCATTTTGACATGGTGCTCTACACATTGGTTGTGACATGGGTGGTCGAGCTGCAGTGGTCTTATCCGGCATTGTTCAATATCTAAATCAGTTAAATGTTCAATTACCGGAGGCTGCTGATGGCAAGATGTTAAATTCACCATCTTGTAGTACGAGTTCACTGTTAGATCCAGTGTGGGCGGTTCAAACAGCCGTACAGTTGAGGCAGTATCATAATATTTTGCTCCTTCCAAAGAATATTCTTCACTGCAACTGTCAACCAAGTCATGATTATCAAATGAAACCGTTGATGGCAAGTTTCCACGAATCGAAAGCACTTTGTTCACTCCTCGCATTCGTATCTCCTCATCGTTGTCACCCAACATGGTGATCAAGACATTTTCCTGGTGTGCGAAAAATGCATTTCGTTGTACAACTTTCAGAGCAGTTTTCCGAACAGCTTCGTCAGGCACCTGAAGAATTCGTTGGACCAAGTTGAAAAAATTTCTAGATCCGCAAGTTAGTTGACTATTTAACTTAATTTCAAACCAACTTGGAAAGTAAACTTGAAGACAAAACTTTGTCAGAGTTTCCAAGTTTGAGGAGGGTTCATCCACCGAAACATAATATCTGAGGATTCGACAGCCCAGAGTTAGCCAGCATGAATGCACAATGGGACCTACTTTTAAATATTGCAAGTCGCTGTTGACAACTCCCATGATTATTGCTGAACATATCTTGTAAGCATAGTGTTGATCAGTACTCAGATCATTAACAACTGATTCTGGCAACTGTACAAACTGAGGGTTTGAAATTGACTTAAAATTAGCAGCAGCCGGCCAACTTGAAACATCTCCAGTTAAACACTTCCCAATTGTTCCTGCAAATGTGTCAGGACTATTGGTGGTTCCATCAAGCATAGTAAAGACATGGCGCAAGGGTAGTTCATTGGTATGTAGTAGGCAAATTACCCATTGTAGTGGCTTGTTCAATAGTTCTTCCAACTTACGAATGCAACCATTGAACTTGCCTGTCATTGCTGCAGTTCCATCAGTGCCAACTACTGTAAGCTTGTCATGTAATTCGGTGTTGGCAATGGTGTTGAAGATCTTTTGTGCTATGGTTCTTCCTTTGCCATCCTCTGTGGAAAAATGAGAAAGATAGTATTCACCAGGCTGCCCAACCATTGTATAGTGATCTTCAAGTTGCACAGACCTGTAAAACTTGTCATTTGGCCCTTGCATGGTGACCTGTGTTGCATCTTTGCGCCCATCAAAGTATATGGCATTCACTAACTTGAAATTTTCTTGCTCCTTTTTCCTAATTTCAGCACGGCATCGTTCTCGCTCTCTTCGAAGCTTGCTACGATCAATAACGTATGTCTTGTCATCATCAGTAATTAGACCCAAATCTTGCATCACACTATTAGCGATCACAGCAGCAGCTCTGTTGGATATCTGAAAACTCTCACTCATCCTTGCAAGGTTTGACCAAATCATTTCATTCTGATTTTCATATGGCATTGATTAAGAAACAAATTCAGAAGCAGCAGAAGATTGCGTTTGGTCTGTGTTGGTTAAACTAGAATCTGACAGATAATCCAAAGCTGACTCAGGCACTGATGTAACTGATGTAACGGAAGAACATGTTGGTGGTTCTGGATGAGGTTGTAAGGATCGAGAGCGCCTCAAAAACTGTATGTCAGCTGACGTTGAAGGAACCACAGCATTTACACATTTTCCAACTCGCTTACTAGTTTGATCTTTATTAAAAGCATAATCATCATCTGTCATTTTCAAACCATGTTGTTTCTCCAAAATTCTGCGCTGCTTATCGTCAGCACAAAAAACATCAAATATTTCATCAATAGTTGACATAAACTCTTTTTCCTTTTGTAAAAATGCTTCTCCTCGTTTTTTCTTTGACTAGCAATCAAGTGCACTGAAACAATTCACAAAACTTTGAACTTTTTTCAAAATGGTGTACAGATGAATGGGATATACGTTGCACCATACCCATCTGTCATAAATTTCTCTGGCAATGTCATTTGCAGCATTGAAGGTTTGAAAGTTTTTCAAATGAAGAATGTGTTCTATTACATGTCGCTTGGTAGGCAATACTCCTGGTGGAAAACTATCACGGGTAGAGAAAGTGTGTCCACTATGTAAAATCTTCTTTACAGAAGTTGAACTCCATCTTTTCATGTTTTACTACTTTGCAGTTTGGCCAAAGATTTGATTTACACAATTACTTAACAATATACCTGCAAAAAATAATAATAACTTTCAGATTACTATTAGTTAAGTACAAACAAACAAACTTATTAAACAGTTTTTCTATCATAACTTTTTTTCTAGTGGAAATAGACAAAAACTTTTTCTTAGCACATATAGAAACATGATGATTCTGCAAATTTTGAGCCATAAATCATGCCTCTACAATAAGCGGTTATTGAGTTACAACATTTTTAGGAAATTTTACCCCTCAAAACACATTTTGGGGGGTTGCTAGCCCCCCAAAGGTAGCAACTCGCCAAAACCAATTTTTTTCATAGATTTTACCTGTTTGGCAGGTTTTTAGAACTACACTTTTTTCAATTTCAAAAAAAAAATTATTTTCACTCCACCCTAATATAGACCTATCAGAGATCCTATATGGAGACCCAATATTATGGGGACTTTATTATGGAGACCTAATATTTATTATTGAGACTACATTATGGAAACCTAATTTTGGAGACTTAATATTATGAAAACTATATTATAGAAACCTAATTATGAAGACTATATATATATATATATACAGTATATATATATGATCATGCTTTAACTCGTGCTCGCCTTAACTGTATTTTTTCATTTGCAGTGTTTTGCCCTAAGGCGATTAAATTTATGTATTTTGCTGTATATTAAACCGTGCTGATTCTCACTCCGGCAATAGTCCTGCAATCGGCCACTATAGTGACAAGATACTACGAATGTGAAGTTCACCTTCGCAGAGTGAGATGAGAACATCAGAACAATTTATTTTACTGTATAATTTGCTTTATATTTCGTAATTATGCATGTTTTATAAGCGTCATATCATGCCAAGTGCTATATCTTGGGTCCGTATGTTTCAATCGTGACCAGTTCTCTATCTGGTGCCAATTGTTTTGTCAGGCAATATTTCAACTGAATCTGTTTGTCCTTTGTAGCATTGTAACTGCAATTCGCTTTTTCTATTCATGTACCTGATGAGTCCCTTAAGGACGAAACAGGGCCTTGTCGTACATTTGAAATGCAAATACAACCAAGACACGATTAACTTTCAAACTTATTGTATGGTCGGACATGTAGTAGCTTCCCTGGCATTGTCCAGTCATTTGCTTAATATATATATATATATATATATTAGAACAAATGATTATATATATATATATATAGAGAGAGAGAGAGAGAGACCTAATATCTATTATTGAGACCACATTAAGGAGATCAAATTTTGGAGACCTAATATTATGGAAACTATATTATAGAAACCTAATTATGGAGACTATATATATATATACAGTGTGTCCCAAAAAAAATGAAACCATTTTAAAATGTAATAATTATGTCCATTCTTACTCAAACAGTGTCAAATTCTAGCTACATGCACACAGATATTATATGTTTTCATGATTTGGTTTTTAGGTATTTCTTATTTTAAGCCTAGAAATGCCATACAGTAGTGTACAAAAAGCATTTTGTGTTCTAGAATATGCTAAAACACAGTCATTCTAGACAGTGCAGCGAGCATTTGCACAACGATTTGAAAAAACAAGATTTGAAAAAGTACCAGACAAAAAGCAAATTTGGACATGGCACAAAAAGTTCAAAGAAGAAGGTTGCTTGTGCAGAGTAAAAGGATCTGGAAGAACGCCAATATCAGCAGGAAACGTAGAGCAAATTCGCAGAAAACTTGTAAACAGTCCAAGGAAATCCATAAGAAGAACAAGTTTTGAAACTCAAATTCCAAAATCAAGTGTTTGGCGTATTGTGAGAAAACGTTTGCAAATGAGACCATACAAGCTGCAATTCATTCAAGCGTCAAAAGCAGATGACAAACGAAAACGAATTCAATTTTGTATCGATATGCAACAAGAACTGGAAGAAGACCAGTTTGATGAAAAACTGGTTTTCAGTGATGAGGCCACTTTTCACACTAGTGGAAAAGTGAACAAGCAGAATGTTCGAATTTGGGAACTTGAGAACCCCCACGAGTCACTGGAGCAAGCTAGGGATTCTCCAAAAGTGAATGTTTTTTGTGCAATTTCCAAGAAACATGTTCATGGCCCTTACTTTTTTGATGAGAATGTGACTGGTGACAATTATCTGCATATGCTGCAGGCCTGGCTTATGGATCGACTCACTGCAAATGAAGCTGAGGACTTCATTTTCCAGCAAGACGGTGCTCCACCCCACTGGAAACTTTCAGTACGAGCTTACTTGAATGAGAATCTGCCAGGAAGATGGATTGAACGTGCTGGAAATGATGACAGTGTCTTGCTAAAATGGCCCCCGTGATCACCTGACTTGACCCCTTGCGATTTTTTTCTTTGGGGCTATGTAAAAGGTTTGGTTTACGTTCCTTCTCTGCCCACAAACGTAGTGGAATTGAAGCAGAGAATTTTTTCAGCGTTAGAGACTGTTACAGAAGACATGCTGCAGCGAGTTTGGGATGAACTTGGTTATCGCCTAGACGTTTGCTGTGTTGCAGGAGGAGCACACATTGAAAATCTGTGAATTTCTGAAAATCAATAAGCACGTGTGTTGTACTGCCGACAACGCGTAAATGACAATATCTTTTAAAATAAATTATATCAACTCATATGCCTGTCAAGTTTCATTGATTTTGAGTTATAATTTTTGGAGATATTTGCATCTCAAATGGTGTCATTTTTTTTGGAACACCCTGTATATATATATATTATGGAGACCTGGTATTATGGTGACCTAATACAGAGACCTTATATTATCAATTATATAGACTCTATATGATCAAATATATAGATAATATAAGATCTCTGTATTAGGTCTCCATAATTAGGTTTCTATAATATAGTTTCCATAATATTAGGTCTCTAAAATTAGGTCTCCATAATGTAGTTTCAATAATAAATATTAGGTCTCCATAATATGGTTTCTATAATATAGTTTCCATAATATTAGGTCTCCAAAATTAGGTCTCCTTAATCTAGTCTCAATAATAAATATTAGGTCTCCATAATATGGTCTCCATAACATAGTCCACATAATATTGGGTCTCCATATAGGATCTTCGATAGGTCTATATACCTATCTATATATACTTTATGGAGACTATATTACAGAAACCTAATTATGAAGACTATAGATTATGGAGACCTAATTATGGAGACCTAATAGAGAGACCCCATATTATCTACGATATATGTATAGAGACCCTATCGGGTGACCCTATACAAAGATATATATATATATATAAAAGCTTTTTCAAAACAAAATTGATTGCAAAAAAATGAATTTGAATGCAAAAACGAATTACATTGAAAAACCCTATAATTGTTATAACTTGTGTATATATGTATATACAGTGACTGCAAAAAAATGTTTATACCTCTTGTGAAAAAATTAAAATTTTCTGAGCTTTTGTGCAGCTTAGGGTTGGGCATTGGTATTCTAGAAAAATTAAATTGAATCTGAAATTTCGAATCCTATTCTAGAAGAATTTTTCAAAACTTTGAAAACATGAAGCTATGTATTTTACCTTTTATTCAACAAAAGTAACCAGGGGTGCAACCAGTGAGCTGATGTAATTCAAACATCATTTCAATACATTTCAAGCTAATTCAAACAAAAACAATAACCAGTTATTATAGTTAAATGGGCGCGAAACATCACTTATTAGCACTAAAGTTTTATTTTGTAACATATCAGGGGGCTGACATCAGGTGAAAAAGGGGTGATATGACCTCCAAATCAGCTCCTGATTGCTTCTCTGAAAGTAACATTAACTTATATGCAATATTTTAAATTTAGAAACTTGTTCTTGTTGGAATGCAAAATGTTCAGCATTTCCATATTTTTTCCAGTCAAACAAGATCTTAAAGTTAATGCAGTTAAATTTGCACTGGAAAAGCCATGCCCTGCTGATGCAAATGTAGCAGGAATAGCTAAATACTTCACAACAAGCTGAACAAGAAGAGGAAAAGATGCTTGCTGGACTGGCTGCATGCGTGATAAAAAAGAGAAAAAGTGATACTGTATGTGAATGGAAAAGGCTACTGCATCACAATAAAAAGAGATAGGAGAGAAAGCGGCACATATGCAACTCAAAAAAGACCAACTTGCAGATATAAATAAATAAAGAAAAAAAACTAGTAGAAGAGAGTGAGTGGCATCGTTTGCAAAATTGCCAGTTAAAAGAGCAAGCACATCTAAATTTTGAATTGTGTGAGGTGTTATTATTTTTTGTTTCTTTTGTTTACTTGCTATTTAATTACGATTATCATTTTGGTTCCAGCTATTCGAAATAAATTGACTTTTTGATTCAAATTTTTCAGAATTCAGATTCAAAAGATTCAAAATTCTAGAATGTCCATCCCTGCTGCAGTTGTTTTTGAGTGGATAAAAATGGGAAGAAAGAAGTTATCTGAGATAGAGAAGGCTCAGGCTTTAACTAAGGTAGAACACAGTGTTTCTGTAACAAAAATTGTTGCTGATTTGAAGTTCTCAAGGCAAGCCATTTATAAGTTGATGAAGGCTGCAAAAGGTCTACTAAAAAGCACTGTACCAAAGTGAAAAACTGGTTCTGGAAGGAAATGGAAAACATCCGGTAGAACAGATCGTCTTTTAAAATAAGAAATACTTGCCAGTTCATCAATTATGGCTGCATGTTTAAAGAAGAAGCACCCAGACCTTTTGGAGAGGGTTTCAATCTGGACAATCCAAAATCTACAAAAAAAAGACTTGGGCCTCCCCTGTAGGCATGCAGCCAAAAAATCACTTGATCGACAAAATAATGAAAAAGAGACTGAATTTCACTAAAAATTGTCAACATTGGAGGTTTCAACAATGGCAAAAAGTTTTCAGACAAGAGCACATTCCAACTGGTCAGGGGCCAGTCAAAAGTAGTAACAAGGCCAAGTGTTGAATGATCACTTGCTGCCATTTTGGGGCATTCACTGCTGGATGTTACCCCAGCACACAAAACCAAACTTGTAATTAAGTGGTTAGAAGAAAGAGATATATCTGTTTTACAGTAGCCACAAAATTCTTCAGACCTTAACCTCATAGAAAATATACAAACCTGATGGAAAATAAAATGTCAATGAACTTAAAGTTATACTGAAACACTTGTGGGTTATCATAGACATCAAATATTTTGAAAAGTTGACTGATTCAATGTCTCAGAGATTGAAAAATGTCATTCAAGCCAAAGGCTGTATGAGCAAATATTAGATATCAAAATTTACATTGCTCTAGCTATGTGTTTTTTCAAATGAAACACAATTTTTGTTGAAATTTCATTGTGTAAACATTTCATTTGCAGCCACTGTACAATAGTAAATATAGAAGTTTTTCAAAATTTTTTGGTAGATGTTTATCAGAAAAGTGCTCAAGGACATCAAGTCAAAGCAGTTAAAATTAATTAAATTTTAGACCACTAAATTTATTTCAACATTAGTTTTTTATTTGACCCCAAAGTAAAATTAATAAAATTAATGTGAAAATAATTTTTGTGGTTAATTCATTCAATTTCATTTTCTAAGTTTTTATTGACAAAATGATTGCAAAATAGGAAACAGCAGCAAAACGATATATGCTATTACAAGCAAAACATTAATTGTGTGCAGTCACTGTACTTTTATTAAGTATAATTATATATATTATGCTCTTTTTATTATATATAAATTTATTTAATTGATTTAGACACTTGGATTTTTCTTTAAAGATTTATTTAAAAAAACACTGGTTTCACAACTTATTACCCTTCCTTTGGTTGCTTTAATTATATATATTATAAAAGTTGGTGGGGATCATTTTTACATTTATGCATGGCTTCTTGTTTTTGTTGTTACCATGGTAAGTACCTCAACTTGCTTTCTTTATTTTTTATAAATTTTTTAGATTATTTGCTTGCATTTTGAGAAACCAGCCATCGGAAGCATATTTCTGTGTCTCTTGATGCCGGTCCCAAGCCCGGATAAATGGGGAAGGTTGTGGCAGGAAGGGCATCTGGTGTAAAACTTTTTTTTGCCAAAACAGACAAATGTGTAATCATTATCAATCCATACCGGATCGGTCAAGGCCCAGGTTATCAATGACTGCCTCAGGTGTCACACAGCAGGGCACCTGTGGAAATTATGCTACTGCTAAACATAGTGAAAATAGGAGCAGAGAAAGAGGAGGAAAGCGAGTGAAGAAGCAGCAAGAAGCATGGAAAGGAAGACGCTCACTCATAAGGGTGGGTACTTTAAATATTGGAACGATGAATGAAAGGGGAAGAGAGCTGGTAGATATGATGGAGCAAAGGAATGTAGACATATTGTGTCTACAGGAAACAAAGTGGAAAGGTAGTAAAGCAAGGAACATTGGAGGTGGATGCAAAATATTCTACAACAGAGCTGATGGAAGAAAAAATGGGATAGGGATAGTGCTGAGGGAGGAGCTGGCTGAAAGTGTCCTGGAGGTGAAGAGGGTGTCAGACAGACTAATGGCCATGAAGCTGGAGGTAAAAGGGTCCATCCTAAATATAGTAAGTGCATATGCTCCACAGGTTAAAAACAGCATGGAGGAGAAAAATGATTTTTGGGAAGACCTGGATTGGTTGATAGAAAGTATATCAAAAGGAGAGAGGATAGTTCTTGGTGCAGATCTTAATGGACATGTGGGCGAATGAAACATGAGGATGAGGAAATAATGGGGTGGTACAATGCTGGAACAAGAAATAAGGAAGGATCAATGGTTGTGGATTTTGGGAAAAGAATGGATTTGGCAATTGTCAATACTTATTTCAAGAAGAAAGATGAACACAGGATGACATATAAGAGTGGAGGAAAAAGTACCCAAGTAGATTATGTGATGTGCAGAAGGAGGAACTTGAAGAAAATGTGCAATTGTAAGGTAATATTGAATGGTATGCAAAATGGTTCTTATGGTGAAAAAGAAAAAAAGCACAGAAAGTAAAGCCAAAGATATGATGGTGGAAACTGAAAGAGACAAGCTATCAAGAAGCGTTTAGACAAGAGGTGACCAGAATTCTGGGAGGCAAGGACAGGTTACCTGATGAGTGGGACAAAACAGCAGAAATGCTAAGAAAAACTGCTGAAACTGTACTGGCAGTGACATTTGGGAAACGAAAAGCAGACAGGGAGACATGGTTGTGGAATGAGGAAGTTCAGGAGAGCATAAAAGAAAAGAAAGAGGCAAAGAAAGCATGGGACAAAATAAGAGATGAAAATACTAAAAAGATATACAAAGAAAAGAAGAGTAAGGCAAAGAAGGCAGTTGTAATAGCAAAGGGAGGTGCATATGATGATTTGTATGCTAGATTGGAAACAAAAGAAGGTGAAAAGGAGTTATACAGATTGGCTAGGCAGAGAGACAGAGCAGGAAAAGATGTACTGCACGTGAGGGTTATAAAGGATGAAAATGGTAATATGACGGTAAATTTGGAAGCAGTGTTAAAGAGATGGAAAGAGTACTTTGAGAAACTGATGAATGAGGAAAATAACAGAGACCCTAGGACAGAGGAAGCAGAAGTGGTTAATGAAGAGATAAATTGTGTCAGTAGAGAAGAAGTAAAAAACGCACTAAGAAGCATGAAAAAAGGTAAAGCAGTTGGGCCAGATGAGTTGTCAGTAGAAGCTTGAAAGTGCATGGGGGAGATGGGGATTGAGTTTTTGACCAGACTGTTCAACAGACTATTAATGGGTGAACAGATGCCAGAAGAATGGAGAAGGAGTGTGCTTATCCCATTCTATAAAAACAAAGAAAATGCACAGTGCTGTGGAAACTACAAAGGAATAAGCTAATGAGCCACACAATGAAGGTATGGGAAAGAATTATTGAAGCCAGGTTAAGGGATAGAGTGGAGATCAGCAAACAGCAATATGGATTTATGCCAGGAAAGGGAACCACTGATGCCATGTTTGCTCTAAGAATGTTGATGGAAAAGTACAGGGAAGGTCAAAGAGAGCTAAATTGTGTATTTGTAGACCTAGAGAAGGCTCACAACAGGGTTCCATGGGAAGAGCTGTAGTACTGTATGAGAAAATCTGGAATAGTGGAAAAGTATGTACAACTAGTACTGGATATGTATGAGGTAGCGAAACAGTGGTGAGGTGTGCAGTAGGAACTACAGAAAGTTTCAAGGTTAATGTTGGACTGCACCAGGGATCAGTGTTAAGTCCATTCCTGTTTGCAGTGATAATGGACTGGCTAACAGATGAAATAAGGAGAGAACCATCATGGACGATGCTGTTTGCTGATGATATTGTGATTTGTGAAGAGACCAGGGAAGAAGTGGAGTGGAGATTAGAATCCTGGAAGTATGCATTGGAAAGAAGAGGGATGAAAGTAAGTAGGTCAAAGACCGAATACCTTTGCACAAATGGAGGAAATAACGACGAAACAGTAAAGATGGAGGATACGAAAGTGCCAAGAGTATAGGAATTTAAGTATTTGGGATAAATGGTGCAAGAAAGTGGTGGTTGTGAGAGGGAGGTAAAGAAGAGAGTACAGAAAGGATGAAACGGATGGAGAAGAGTATCGGGAGTAATCTGCGACAGGAGGTTACCAGCTAGAGTAAAAGAAAAAGTGTACAGTTCAGTGGTAAGACCAGCAATGGTGTATGGACTTGAGACAGTGGCAGTCACAAAGAAACAAGTAAAAGAGATGGAAGTCACAGAGATGAAAATGTTGAGGTTTGCTATGGGAGTGACAAGAAAAGACAAGATTAGAAACGAGCATATCAGGAGTACCATTAAGGTAGAATGGTTAGGAATGAAGATGAGGGAGGGCAGGCTGAGGTGGTATGGACATGTCATGAGGAGAGACCAAGAGTATGTAGAAAGAAAGATGATGGAAATGGAGTTACTGGGAAAGAGGAGAAGAGGGAGACTAAAGAGAATATTTTTAGATGTAGTGAAAGAAGATATGGGGGAAGTTGGTGTGAAGGAAACGGATGTTGAAGACAGAAAGATGTGGAGAATGATGATACGCTGTGGCCACCCCTGACTAAAGTAAAAGGCCGAAAGAGAAGAATTTCTTGTATTTTGATATATATATATCTTTTCTTAAAAAATGAGATTTGTTAGCTAATGTAGATTAATCATTATAAATTGCAACAAATCTGTGTAGTCTTTTTTGTATAACATTTTTCTAATAGATTTTAAGGTTTGTTTTTGGATAACCATTTTTTTATTGTTATTCAAAAGCAAATCTTAAAAATTTTTAACTTTTTCTTGCATTATTTAACATTTTATATCAAGGATGCAAACCACTGACCTGAATGTGATGTTTCAAAATCACAAACTTTAGCCTTTTTCTTGAATTTTGGCTGAAATAAGGGGTTTTGGATGCTGATGAAAGTAATGACTTTTTTATAGAGAACACTATAGTTTTGGGACAAAAATGGAGATTTTAGACATACTGTAAATTAAAAGTGGCGTTTTTTTAGTCTTTACCTTGAATTTTGACTAAAATTAAGAGATTTCTTATTCATTAGTGAGTGCACCGCTTAATGATACTTTTGATAAAACTGTCATTTTTTGACCCCTTCTATAAAAAGGTTTGCCATTTCTGTTTTATATCAAGTTATGCAATTAAAATTGTTGCATCATTGTGAAGTTAACAATTGATGTTTGAAAAGGTGCAAAGTTAGAATTTTTTTTATCATAAATTTAACCCTTAACTGCCTATATTGTTTCATATATGGCACACCACATAAAAACGATCATAATATAACTTTTAAAAGAAACAAAGAGTAAAAATTTTTATATGTTTGTTTTATTGCATTTTTTGGTTTGTTTAAACCAAATATCATTTAGTTTGCTGATGCCAGCTGACAGTGGGTGCTTGCTTATTATTGTGGGAGGTCATATTTTTATTTGCTAATTAAAACAATAAAAAATAATTTCAGTTAATAATGTGAGAAATACAATAGATAAAAAATGGTTTGTGGCCTAGAACTGTTTAATATTTTTTCTGTCTAAAAATTTTTTTCATACCTGTAAGTAGAAAATAAACACAAAAGTAGGGTACATGGTTTGCACTGTTAGAAAACAAAGACTATTGAAAGAGCCTTGATTCAATTGAGAAAGACATTTTTACAAAATTTTTCTCTGTTTTGTAGTCTTTACCAAGCTGATCTAATTCATTGTTATATTGCTAAACAAAATTTGAAAAAATAAAAACTTCCAACCCAACAGAAATATCTTAACATCTCCTAAAGAAGTTTGGTATAATTGTTTGATGGTTCCCAAAGTTAAATGCTGCTGGCATTGTCCTGTTAGTCAGCAAGATAATACTGATGATGATAATGATGATGATGATGATTAGTCTATCTGTTTAAATTCAAGGCCATATAAATCAATATTTCACTCCCTATACTAATCTATTATTAACTTTTTGTCTGTTTGGAAATATTTTTGTACTAAAGAAAATATGCTAAGATAAAGTCAAGTTAACTTCATCTCAAGATTATCAATCTATATTTAGTTTTTTATTTAATTTTTTTTTACTAGCTGCTTGAAAATTTTATTAATTTTGCTTTATGTACCTGCAATTGAATTAAATTGATATTATTGGTTTTCTTGCATTTAACCCTTTATGACCCAATTTATTTTGTGGGTGCAACCGACTTAGGCACTTTCTTATTTTGATCTAAATTAAATAACACGTGACAGGTGATTGAGCGAAATATTATCCAAATCTATGATCATACAGCATTAAATAGGTTCTTTACTGTATACTTTCACCCAGAAATTAAACGAATCTTTTTGGTTATAATAACTAAACCCATTTATTTCTAATGTCGTTCACCAACACCAATGGGTCATATAGGATTAAGATATTGAATATTACTGTTCTAAACAGTTAGCGGTTTAATTGAAATTGAGATGGTCATGTATTAGACTCAACCTTAAGAACTTAAAACAAAATTTTTCCTTGCATAAAAATTCTGTATTTAAAATTTGAGAAAAGATGACTTATTGTCTTATTTTCATTTTTGTTTTAGATATTAATGCATATCTACCCAGAATATATTGCTCCACTGTTTGATAAATATAATCCTTTACCAGAAGGAGAATTAAAAACTAAAATTGAAGAATTGGCAGCTTCCCTCAATTTTCCTCTCAAAAAATTATATGTAGTTGAAGGTAAGAATTTTGGTGTTGGGTCAAAATCAAAAGATAGTTAACACTTGCAAATTGCAGCTTGCTTGGATTTAATGCTTTTTTCTTACAATGCACAAGATGGTGTGTTCTAAGTTATTTAAATGTTTTTCTCATAATTGATTTACATCAGTGGTTTCCAACCTGGAGTTCATTTGGCTTTTTAGGGTCGAGAGAGTTTTTGATAACAATTTTAAAAAGTATAATAATCAAAAAAAAGATATCAGGTTATTACGTAAAAAGATGCTATTATGTATTCAAAAGGAAAAAAACATCATTTTAGAATTTACCTAAAATTATTTATCTATATTTGATTTATGGTTACGATATAATAGATCCATTTGAAAAAACCCTACTTTAATGTGGTATATACGAGGGTCTCGTATAAGGGTCATTTCATTACAATTCTACCAAATTTTCAAAATTTTGTTTTTAGATAAATTTTTTGTATGTTGTTAACCTCTTAAAAGGAAAACAATTTCGAGATTATAGCTGTTTGAAGTTTTTGCTTACTAGGTGCACATTGATTGCTTTTCAAATATTTTGATTTTTGGGTTATTGGTAAGCTAGAAACTTTGTTCAAATGTTGATTCCACTATTTTCAACTATGTAGAACCAAAAAATGCTACTATTTTTCTTCTATTACTTACCTATAAAAAATTATGAGCTAATTAAAAATGATTATTGCTCACAAAAAGGGACCCGAAAAACCTCAGTGAGAATCATAATATGAAAAAACTAAAAAAACTCTAGCTATAGTATAATATGTCAACTGTAAAATAAGAAAGTTACAGAAATATGTTTTTTTTCTTCAAATAATTTGCAAAATAAAAAGTGTCTTTTTATGAAGCATAATTTACATTTTGTCTGCTTTAGCAAGCCACTGTTAAAGTTAATAATTGTTAACCAATATTTAAATGCTTGATGTTGAATCTTGTTTAGGGATGTTGCAAAGCCAGAATTTTGATAAAGTTGAAACTTTGGCACATCCCTACATTAAAGTTAAAGTAAAGAGTTAATAGTAGGGTTGTCCAGAACCCAGAATTTTGCCAAAGCCAAAGCTTCAGCACATCCCTAGTTGTGTTTTAATAGTTTTTGATTTGATCTGCAATTTACAAGATTACAATAGCTTCATGATGTAATAAATTGTATGCAATACTGCAAATAAGTAAAGTTTTTAATGATGTTATTATTTTAGTCAATTATGTGTTGAAAAAATTGATGAAGAACACTGTCACAAAATAGGTTAAGTAACATTGATGAAATGTATTGATGAAGAACTCTATCACAAAATTGGTTAACATGTTCAATCACGAATATGTTACTCAAGCTCTACAAAAAAGATTTTCAAAGATAAGAGTTTGTCTGCTATTGTTCAGCCATGGCTTTCTCCATATCCCTGAATTTTAAAGTCCATTTAACTTCTGATGTCTTTTCTATCAGACTTCCTTTTCTGGATTGTTGAGAGTAAAGGATAAGGCTAGGAATAAAGAAATTGTGCATTCAGATCTATGGAGCGTTCAAGCAACAACAGCACCAAGAATAGGAAATTTTTTGCCATGATGCAGTCATTTTAATGATTTTGTAGAGTTCAATTTAATTAATGTGTTGTCATTCAACAGAGTGGTTATTTTTAAAGCTTTTTTTTTGCTAATGAGCATTCAAAACTGTGTTAGATAGCTTGCAACTGCCCAAATAATTTTTTTTCAAAGAGGGTCGTTAAGTTACCTTGAGTTGCCCAAGTGGGTTGCAGTATCAAAAAGGTTGAAAATTACTGGTGTTCGTTGTATTATTGCAAGCCGTGAGAATTCGTGGTTAATACAATGAAGAAACATAGAAGGAATTGTTATACTTGTTTATGAATTGAAAGTTGAAAGAAATTGATCCTTTCTTCCTAGTTTCTGAATTCTGGCATTCCAAATTCACTTGACCTGATTATAGTGCACACCAAAAATGTTGATGTACTAAACAATTTGTGTGAAATATTTTTAAAAAAGTCTGGTATGAATTAGTGCTTAAATATTGTACTTCTTTGGCTTCTCCCTACTCAGGGTCACCACAGCATGACAGTATTTTCCATTTTACTCGATCTACTTCATCTCCTTCCCTAGCTCCAACCCTTTCCATGTCTTCTCGCAACAAATCCATCCACCTTCTCCTTGGCCTTCCTCTTTTCCTTCTGCCTGGCACTGCCATCTCCATCCTTTTTCCCATGTAGCCTTCTCTCCTTTTTACATGTCCATACCAATGTAGCCTTGCATTCTGAAGTTTGTCTCCCAGTTTTGCAATTTTCACAGTCCCTCTCACATATTCGTTTCTTATCTTGTCCTTTTTTGTCACTCACAGTGCCCATCTCACCATTTTCAACACTGCAACTTCCATTTTTCCCACCTGTCTTTCTGTCACTGCTACCATTTCCATTACATAAAGCATGGTTGGTCTAACAACACTCTTGTACATTTTACCCTTAACCTTTGCTGATAACTTCCTGTCACACAGAACTCCAGAAACCTTCCTCCAACTCATCCATCCTGCTTGGATCCTTCTCTTCACTTCTTCTTCACATCTTCCATCGCTACTAACTGTTGAACCCAGGTATTTGAAGTTTTTTGCTCTCTTTACCTTTTCTCCTTGCAGCTTCAACTCTTCTCCATCATCCACACCCCCAACCCTCAAATATTCGGTCTTGCTCCGGATCATTTTCAGGCCTCTTCTCTCCAGTGGATTTCTCCAAATCTTCAGATTCTCCTCTAGCTCCCTATGATTTTGTCTAGACAGGACTATGTCATCTCAAAACAACATATCCCATGGTGCATTCTTCCTGATGTCCTCCGTCAGCCTGTCTATGATGATGGCAAAAAGAAATGGGCTGAGTGCTAAACCTTGGTGGAGTCCAACACCTACCTTGAATTCTTCAGTCAACCCTGCTGTACTTCTCACAGTTGTTGTCACTCCATCATACATATCCTTGATAATCCTTATGTAGCACTCTGATTTTTCAGCTTACTGCAAGCATTTCCACAGTTCCTCTCAGGGTACCCTGTTGTATGCTTTCTTCAAGTCAATAAAGGCACAGTGCACTGCCTTCTGCCCTTCAGTCCACTTTTCCAACAGCATCCTTAGACAAAAGATTGTGTCAGTGGTGCTCCTTCCTGGCATGAACTTAAATTGTTGCTCAGCAAACATCACCTTCCGTATCCTTGCTTGTATTATCCTCTCCCAGAATTTCATAATGTGGCTCATCAACTTGATCCCCTGGTAGTTTACACATTCTTTGTTGTCTCCTTTACCTTTGTACAAAGGTACAAGCTTGCTCTTCCTCCATTTATCTGGCATCTTCTCTCCTTGCAAAAGTCTGTTGAAGAAGTTCACTAGAAACTCCACACCTTTATTGCCTAAAGCAATCCATGCTTCCACTGGTATGTCATCAGGTCCTTGAGCCTTTCCCTTCTTCATCTTCCTCAACCCAGTCCTGACTTCTTCTCCAGAGATATCTTCTACGTCCCTTTCTCTCCCTTCTGTTCTCGTTTCTTTTTTTTCTCTAGGGTTTTCATGGTTGAGTAAGTTGTCAAAATACTCCTTCCATCTCTGTTTCACTTTCTCTTCTTCCATCAGAATCTCCCCACTTTTACTCATGATTACTCTTGTTGAACATCCTTGCTTTGTCTGTTTCTCTGCTTTGCTATTTTAAACACCTCATTTTCCCCCTCCTTTGTTTCCAGTTTTTCGTACAGTTTCTCATATGCCTTGTTTCTTGCCTTTGCCACTTCTCTCTTAGCTTGCTTTCGTGCAGTTTTATTGGCCCGCTTACTTGTATCATCTCTGATTGTATCCCGTGCCTTTTTAGCTTTTTTCTTATTCTTCAGCTTCTCCTGTACTTTCTGGTTCTACCACCACGTTTCCTGTCTATCTGCCGTGCTAACTTTTTCCGAGGTTTCACCCAGTTTCCTTCTGGCAATACTCCATATCATCTCAGCTCTTCTTTAGCAGTCTTTCTGTCCACCAAGTATTCCGCTTTCAATCACTTCCATTTTGAATTTATTGTTCACTTTCGAGTCTTTTTGTTTCCGCCATTTTATTCTCTTCACTAATTTTGGTGCTTTCCTCCACTTTGTCCAGATGATTATCGCACTGACCACTATTCTGTGCTGTTTTGCTACACTTTCACTAACAACAACTTTTGTATCCACCACCTCCTTGATCCTTCGTCTTTTCACCATAATGTAATCCACCTGCGAGCTGCATCCGCCATTACTGTAGGTGACTCTATGTGCTGGTTTCTTTACAAAATATGTGTTAGTGATCACTAGTTCCCTTTTTTTAGCAAAATCCACCACTGCTTGTCCTTCATTCTTTTCCTAATCCGTGTCTGCCCATGCATTCTTCATCATCATTATTCCCTTCTCCTACGTGCCCATTCAGGTCTGTTTCCACCACAATTCTTTTGTTCCTTGGTATCTTTTCCACTGTCTCATCTAGGTCTAGCCAGAATGTTTCCTTTTCTTCACGTATGCACCCCACCTGTGATGCAGTATTTAATTATAACACCATTAAGCTCCATCTTCAAGCATATTATCCTGTCTATTACCCTCCACAATTCCACTACCATGTACACATGCCCTTTTGTAATATGATTCCTACACCATTCTTTTTGTTTCCACTTCCACAGTACCACATTTTATATCCTCCCTATGCATCTTGCTCTCTCCCCCTTCTAGTGGGTTTCCTGCACACGCAGTATGTCCACCCCTCTTCTTTCCATAAGATCCGCCATCCACCCCTCTTCGTTCCATAAACTCCATTCTCTTCCTTTACTGGTCATGGTTCCAACATTTAATGTAGCAACCCTTAGCTTTCTTCCTTTCTTCATTTCTCTCCTTCTTTTCCACTGCTTTCCAACTCTTCTTTGCATCCAAGTAGCATGTCCACCAGTGACCCTTGGTGCCCAGTCACTGGTAACGGTCGTTGTTTTCCCGGGCCTCGACCGATCCGATATAAAGTCAGATTTTACATCGCGCATTGAAAAATATTTGGCTATGTTTTATGTCGGATGCCCTTCCTGTCGCAACCCTCCCCATTTATCCGGGCTTGGGACCGGCACCGAGGCTGCTCTGATTTGAACAACTTTAGAGGCTGGGTTAGTGGTTAAATATTGTACTGTTCTATTTAAAAAATTTTCGTTATCAAAAAAATGTTTAACATCATGAAGCAATTGTACTCACTATATGTACAAAACTGTACGAAAATATTTACGTTGTGTAGGTAGAACTTTTTTTTTTCAAATATTCTTGTAATGTTTGACGTAACTACTTGCCGAAAGAAACAAGAAAACAGGGACGAGGTTTAACAACACAACAATTTTTTTATACGCGCAAAACTCACTTTTCAGCGATTGCAGTTTCTGATAGTCGGTTAAATTATTACCTCACATCATAGTGAAACATCAAGCGTTATTTCTTGTTCTCCACCTACCTTTATTATATTGATTTTACTCTACTCTTTATTTCTTACCTTGCAGGCTCGAAAAGATCGGCACACAGCAATGCCTACATGTACGGCTTTCATAAAAACAAAAGAATTGTTTTGTTTGATACTTTGTTAGAAGATTATTCACCGGTAGGAAGAACCGAAGAAAAGGTATTTTAAAGAGTTTGATGAAACAGTTTTAAAATGTGCTAATGCAGTAAATATTTTTTGTATGTCAAAAACTGCCGTGTGTGCAGAAACTCTGGAGTTTTTTGTTATCCAAGGCGTAATCCGGTCAAAAGCCTGTGCTGGAGAAATATATTATGTGGCCTTGTGATTTAGTTTGGGTGTTAAATTTTGTTTTCTCATCATGATATTATATATATATTAGGAAACTGATGAAAGTGAAAAGTCAGCTCTATTAAGCAATGAAGAAGACAAGCTTTCAACTAAAACTATGGGTAAGCTGCAGTTGTTGACATCACAATTGAAACGATTGAACTATACGGGTGTCCATGTTTTCTTCAAAGTATTCATCCTCAAATCTTTTATTTTTCCCAGGAAACAGTTTGCGACTTCGCACATACGAAAAAAGTTTTTAAATTATTGCTTCTTTCGATTGAAATTTCAAATTTATAAATTTAATTATATCGAATTACTTAATAGATGTGCTTCTGGACTACGATTTTTTTTTTTTTTTGGCTAAAATATTTTGACTTTATTATTCTGACTTTACACAAGCAAATTTCCACGCACAGTTACAACAAAAGATCGATGTAGACATTTCTGGTTCAGCTTTAATAAAAATTTTTTCACCTTGAATCCCAAATATGGTTGCAAGTATTTTAATACCCTAAAAACAGCGTATTCTTTAATCATATAAGTAAGATCGAGATTTACCTGTTGTTATTACAGCTCTATTTAGCATTGTGCCCTGTTGGAGGAGTGAATCACGCTTTTTTGCGTGACAATTTTTGAATAAATCTTTTGTCTGATCGCTTGCCCTTAGATTGCGCCTTATGTCGTTCAGTGCAATAGTCAGTAAAGTCGTTGCAACAAAAAGCCGTATGTCGGTGTTACTTTAAACAACAGTACCTGTTCGTACCATCGCATTTTTAATTTATTTAACCAAATGTTTTGAAGATTGCGTGAAATAAAAGATTTTTCTTCCCAAAGCTTTTCATCTGACACTCTTCAGGGGAAATCGTTAGAATAAAGCAAAATTGAAACCAAACTTGAAATGATGGGAAGATCATCACAGCAATTTTATTTACCAGTTTGGGTGCCACTGCGATAGTCGGTACGTTGGTGGCACGTTTCAACGCCTAGAATAGCGAATTAAACAGCACGTTCTTAGATCCATCGCCAATCCTCCTGCCTCGCACAACCACCAAAGTCTCTCCCGCTCTTGCAAGGCCAACACACGCCCACAATAATTTCACGAATCCGCCATTGGTCAACATCTTGACAACGCCCAATGCGCTCTTCACTACAGCAACGAAAAATTTTCTATTCTCGCTTGAGGTCGCTCTTCCTTTCACCTTTCTGCTCTTGAAGCGACTTTCATTAAATCTCTCAATCCCCTTTATGTAAACAAAAAGAATTCGTCATCTCTTTGAAAATTTCTTAATCTTTTCTCTCATTGGCTAACTTCTTTCAGCCAATGAGAAATCTGCTTTCCCCTTTATAACTCAGTTCGGTTTCAATTCTGCTTTATTCTGACGATTTCCCCTGAAGAGTGTCAGATGAAAAGCTTTGGGAAAAAAATCTTTTGCTTCACGCCATCTTCAAATTCTGTACCACCAAACGTCTATTCAAATATTTTTTGTGTATAGTGAGTGATGAAGAAAAGAAAAAAACGGATAAAAAAATTGGCTGCAATACAGAGGAGGTCGTTGCCGTTTTAGGACATGAATTGGGTCATTGGAAATTTTCCCATATGGTCAAGAACTTGGTGATAATGCAGGTAGCTATGGTCTTCTGGGTTTTCCACCAACGTATAATTTATTTCTCTTTTAATCATGTGATTATAACTTGTTTCGTTTTTTTTTCAACTCTACTTTGTATGCAGGCCAGCATTTTGTTTTCGTTTTTTGTGTTTGGACAACTGATGAATATTCGCTCTATATTTGATGCATTTGGTTTCACCGGGCAACAGCCTATTCTTATTCGACTCTTTATCGTCTTCAGCTTAATATTTTCACCTATTAACGAGGTTATATTTTATTCGAGTGTTGCTTGTTTTATTTTATGATAAAGTGAACTTAACTTATAAGGTCGAAATTCTTCTCAGATCGAATCTTTCCTCATGAATATGTTGAGTCGTCGCTTCGAATTTCAGGCGGATGAATTTGCTGTTCACTTGGGAAAAAAAGATAACCTCAAATCTGCTCTGTTAAAACTATTCAAGGTTGAGCGACGATTAGTTGCTGAGAGTGTATAAAAAGTTCTTTACTTTAGTTTTTATTAGCGTATTTAGCATAAGATCCTTAAGAACCCCTAAGATATTTTTTAAATAAACATTTGGTGGTACAGAATTTAAAGATTGCGTGAAGTAAAAGCTTTGGGAAGAAAAATCTTTTACTTCAAGATATTTTTTCATTTTGTTTCAGGACAATCTTAGTTTTCCGGTTGCAGATTGGTTGTATTCCGCTTGTAATTATTCACATCCGCCTTTACTAGAGCGGTTACGAGGAATGGACGAAGTAAAATCTAAAACGGAATGACTTCTTTCCTGCTCCTTGTAGTTTTCTCATCCGAATTAGTTTATCTTCTATTGAAAAGACATTGCCCGAGTTGTGTGAAAACAACATCACACTTTCTTGAATAGTTTAACTTTAAGCCATATTCATAAATATTCTGATTTAGTAGAACAGGGTTCTCTAAATTTCTTAAGTAATTCCAAGATTTTGCTATAAAAATTTTATCGACTTCTTGACGATTAATTTAATTGTGAGGTCTTAATTCAATTGATTAAACGATTAGATATAATTTATTAGTTATATTAATAGAATTCAATAAAACAATAATTTTATTAAAACTTAATAATTTCAATGTCCAACTAAAAATATAGTACGATTAAATTAATTTAAAAAAGTAAGTTTTTCGGCAATATTTTTGTAAAAGTACCGAAAGACATATTTGAAAGTTTTGCACGAAAAAAAGCTCTTAATTTTTGTTAAAAGTTCGAATTATATTTTGAGAACCCCTGTTCTGGAATACGATTTTTTCTGATTTTAATTCGATCGTCACAAAGTGTGTCGTTAAACCGTCGTTCGAATTTTTACGTCAATCAAGCTTATTCGTTTCAGTTATGTTCTTAAAAAATGCAGTTTACGAAAATTATCTTGAACGGTCAGGAATCGGTAAAAATGTTTTGTTGATTGTCAAAGGGATTATATCTTTAAAAGCAAGTACTAGAAGGAACTAATTACCAGATTTTTCTTCGGTTTAGTTCTGTCTCATTTGCTGCTGCAGCATATTCGTTCTCATTAGATTAGATTTGCAGATTGTATTGTTAGATTCAGGAGCTTGTTATTTCGTGAAGCAATCAGTCTTGTAGGCTTTACATATGAAATGCAGTTTTCTTGTTCTACATGTTTAAGCAAGCAAAAAAGATTCTTTGTGCTTACAGTTGTTTTGTCAGTTAAGAGCTAGCAAAATTTTTTGTGTTTGTCTCATATGCAAAATGTTGCCACTTGTGGTGCGATATTAGAAACGGTGACTTGGTGAAAAATGTTTATATTTTTTACAGAAACGCGATTTTTGCTTCTAATTGCGTTTTCTGAATTTCTCTGTTAAACAATAAAAAGAAGAAAGTTTAGATTTCAACAAGTTTTACGTAAAAATCACATGTCATGTCATTTTTGTTTATTTTTTATTTTATTTATTTAACTCAGACCCACGGTCCATAATAGGAAAAAAACAGTAAAAACTACACAGAATGAAAAAAGACATATACAAAAAAAAAACATTTTAAAGAAAAGGTACCAAATATCTGTTTTAATCATCCCTTTTATAACTTTTATAAGTATAAAATTCTAAATACGATATTTTTATATAAAATAGTAAGTGCAACGTCATATGCTACTCCTTGGCGAATAACGGCAATGCACTGACGTAATTTGTTAAGAAAAACAAGTGTTTCTTAGTTACATAAAATGCCCTCAGGTTTATAGAAACTGTTGGCAGAGCCATAAAAATTGATGCTATCTTTCGGGATAACTTTTACATAGTATGAATTAACGCCATATACAATTTGTTGGGCCTCGACCTCCGTACTTTTTAAATATTTTTTTAAAAGCATTGCTAACCCACCTTTAAAAAATATCTTTATAAAATATGTAAGTTTTGTAATTGAAAAAGTAAGACAGCATAGTTTTGCTATTTCAAAAACTTAATAAAAGGTTTTTAATTTGTGTGTAGACAAAAAACCAACTGTATTTCTTTGATTAAAATGGCATGCGTCCTTGCATACAGTCCGCATAAATAAAGTCACCTAACCGACATTGCAAAACTAGTGGTTACTTGCATGCTACATGAGCTCTTTCGTAACTTGTTCTGTGCAAAATCAACCCTGTTTTGAGTTTAAGGTGGTCGAACTACTGTTAAATAGAGTACGTAAAATTGGCCAAAAAATAAAATACGCCCTTGATTACCGCACCCCTCTATGAATATTTTCCATTAGCCCTATCACTTTTAGAAGTGTTATAACACTTAATAAATTTTTACTTTTATTAATACAACGCATAGGGGAAGGCGGGGAAAAACGGACATCTCTATTTCTTTCAATTTCAAAGTTTCTATTAATTTTTTTATCTTCATTTTATTGAACAAACATTAAAAAATATTTATAAAGGCGAACGTTTTCGGCTTACTTCAGCCCTCATCAAGTTTCTACGATTTTAGCAATGTTAATTAACTTTAAATTTACACACACAAAAAAACAACAACAGCAAAAAACAATGTATATTTTTAAAAAACAGGCTGTAACTTTTGACTAACAGGCTAAATTTTAAATCAAAACAGTGAGAGAGTAAATTGATACAAATTCAATTCCAGATTATGATGTCATAGAAGAAAAAAACAGGAAAAATATTACAATCAAAATATATTCAATAAATATAAAGCTCCGATAGCGAACATTTGTCGATTTAATGTTGGACTTAACTTTTTTATGAGTAGAGCTTTGTGAATCTTGGAACAAAATTCTGATTTGCATTTACGTATTATTATAAAATTGTTTTCAACCGATTATTAGAACATTTTCCACACGATAAAATATGATCTTTAATTGAACTATCCTGTAGACTTTTGAAATTCAGATGCTCCCTGTGGACTCTAGTGATCAAATGTCTGGAAGACATACCGATGTATGTCTTGTTCGTATCGCACGAACACTAGAATTTATAGACAACATTTGAGCAAAGAGCCACAGGAGTTTTGGATTTTAACTGGAAAAAATTGACTACTTTAAAAGTTTTATAGATGGGAGATATTTTAAAATTGTAGCTACTTGTTTTTTATTAATGCAGAAAAACAATTCGCAAAGTGATGTGATTCCTTACCCAAATACAATATACAAAAACAAGTTTCGAAGCTAATGTTTTGAGAAAATTTGTTAGAAGATTGAAAGCTCGCAAGAATTTTATCAAAAAACGATGAAGGATAACCATTATTCAAAAACATCTTTTTTAACTTACTAACTTCTTTATGAAACAAAAAGTCGGAGGAACAAATACGCTTGGCTTGATTTAAAAAACATAGAATTAATCCAGACTTCCATTTAGTGGGACGCGTTAAAATTCAAAATTAAATTGGTGTTTGTAGGCTTTCTGTATACCCAAGTATCAATCCCTGTTTCATTGAGCCTAATTTCAACGTCAAGAAATGGTATACTATTTCTTGATGTACGATTAATTCTATGTTTTTTAAATCGAGCCAAGCGTATTTGTTCCTCCGACTTTTTGTTTCATAAAGAAGTTAGTAAGTTAAAAAAGATGTTTTTGAATAATGGTTATCCTTCATTGTTTTTTGATAAAATTCTTGCGAGCTTTCAATCTTCTAACAAATTTTCTCAAAACATTAGCTTCGAAACTTGTTTTTGTATACCGTATTTGGGTAAGGAATCACATCACTTTGCGAATCGTCTTTCTGCATTAATAAAAAACAAGTACAATTTAAAAATATCTCCCATCTATAAAACTTTTAAAGTAGTCATTATTTTCAGTTAAAATTCAAAACTTCTGTTGCTCTTAGCTCAAATTTCATCTATAAGTATCTCACTCTACGTTTTTTTTACCGAGAATGTCAAAAACATGTACTCAAAACTCAATTTCGTACAAAGGTACAAAGATTTGGTCAAAACTAAAACCAGAGTTGAAAAACTTACATTTGAATGCATTTAAAAATCAATTAAAAAAAAGGTTTATTGGTCAATATTAGGTTTTCAAATTTATATTATCTCCCAACATTTTAGCATATGTTATATGTAATTAAATAGATTACTTTGTTTTGTAAATCATATTAAATATAAATAGTATTTTGCTATAGTTACAATATAACCCCAGTTTTGTACTTCTACATAAATAAAAGTAAAAAATGCTTTGGCGTAACTTGATGCTAATATGCATAATCAAGTGAGATTGAAATTTTTTTTTTCGCTGTTGTTTTTTATAAACTTTTGTTTCGTCAAAAATTTATTCTTTTTATTTTTGCTGTTATTTTTTTTCTATTAATCGCACTAACACAATTGTTATTGGTAATTGTAATTTACTCGGGAAGCATCTTGACTAGTAAACCTTAGGGTTGTTCGGTGCTTCCTTGCCCTTTTTTTTTTTTTTTTTTTGCATTATATTTCTTTGTTATTGTTTTATATGGTTTTGAGCAAAATAAATTTTGTGTGTCTGTCTGTCTATAAATTCTCGTGTTCGTGCGATACGAACAAGACATACATAGGTATGTCTTCCAGATATTTGATCACTAGAGTCCATAGGGAGCATCTGAATTTCAAAAGTCTACAGGATAGTTCAATTAAAGATCATATTTTATCGTGTGGAAAATGTTCTAATAATCGGTTGAAAACAATTTTATAATAATACGTAAATGCAAATCAGAATTTTGTTCCAAGATTCACAAAGCTCTACTCATAAAAAAGTTAAGTCCAACATTAAATCGACAAATGTTCGCTATCGGAGCTTTATATTTATTGAATATATTTTGATTGTAATATTTTTCCTGTTTTTTTCTTCTATGACATCATAATCTGGAATTGAATTTGTATCAATTTACTCTCTCACTCGTTTTGATTTAAAATTTAGCCTGTTAGTCAAAAGTTACAACCTGTTTTTTAAAAATATACATTGTTTTTTTGCTGTTGTTGTTTTTTATGTGTGTGTGTAAATTTAAAGTTAATTAATATTGCTAAAATCGTAGAAACCTGATGAGGGCTGAAGTAAGCCGAAAACGTTCGCCTTTATAAATATTTTTTAATGTTTGTTTAATAAAATGAAGAATGCTGAATCCATTATGGCTGCTTTTCTCAATTGTTGTCTGGTTGAAAAAAACAACCTCTTTACCGAAACTTTAATTTTTTTTCTTTTGTTTTCTTGTTTTAGTTAAAGTTATGAAATTAAAATTAAAAGCTTATAATTGTTCCCAGTGTTTTACAGGTGAAAACGTGTTTGGCAGAGATTTGTTGTAAAATTGAATACAAAGTAAAGTCGATCTGTTGATCAATCGATGACTAAATTCAAAAGTTTTTCGATGCTAAGTGTAATGTAACAGAGTAAAATTCAAAACAATGTTTATCATTTTAAAAAAAAATTTTTAATAGCCGCCTAGCATGTTGACTGCTAAAGCGGCATGCTTGGGGCAAAACGGTCATTGAAAGTTATCACAGTTTTTGATACAGAAAGCTGATAAATTGTGTGTCTGATTCAGACTTTAATAGCCTATGTCTTTTAACTTTTTATATATCTTTGAATATAGCTGCGACAAGGACTTTAAACAAAGAATTAAATTTTATTGAGGATGAGTGTAATGAACTGGCCAGCTGTAATATTCTAAACCAACTAATAAAGATGAAAAAGTATTTTATATCCCCTCTTCCCACTGCGAAGTCAACACATAAAAAGCATAAAGCAAAACAGGCCAGCCATATAACTGGTTCTTGGCAGGGCTGCGAATTCGAAGCATTTTTAATCAAGTTCAAGTTCGAGTTCACAAAAAAATTGCAAGTTCGAGTTCTTTAAATTTCAATTTTTTGAGTTCGAGTTCGAGTTGACAAAATAGAATTGAAAAAATACAGTCGGAATAGAGTAAAGAGGATAATTCAACCGCGAAAAACTGAGCACATGTTAAAAATTGCTTTGTCATCAATGTTACCAATTTTAATCTATCATTAAACAAAATAAAAGAGAGTAGCAAATTATAATTGGGCACCATCGCTGAGAAATATTCTAGTCAAATTTACTCATTAAATGAACTCAAACTCCACAAACTTTTTTTCAGTTCGAGTTCAAGTTCGAGTTCAGAAATTTTTATTTTTCGAGTTCGAGTTCAAGTTCGGCCAAAATTGCCGAGTTCTTTGAGTTCGAGTTCGCAGCCCTGGTTCTTGGTTTAAAAAATCTATTATTATGAGTCGAACAGCATTGAAAAAACTAAAATAAGCCCACGTTAAAAAACCTCAAGCAATAATTCAGTCAGTCAGTCGTTTTTTTTATTTCCGCCACTTGTCGAACAAATTACTTACATCAACGTAATTACACTACGGAAAAAGGGACATGCAACAAAACGAAACAACGTTGAAACATGCAAAAACTCAATAAACTACTAGTCTAAAGAAAATAGTCGATTACGATTATGATTATTCACCCATTCTGCAATTGCGATTACGATTTCTCAAAATAATCATGTATTTTTCGAGTGGTACAACATAAATTTTGAAACGCATTGAAAAAATCAGGGTGTCGAACCGGACCCGAACCGGATCCGTAAACCCGTATTAACCGTTATTATTTTTTGAACCCGAACCGGAACTGAACCCGAAAAAATAAAATTTGCTGAACCTGAACTGGAACTGAACCCCTAAAAATAAAATTTGCTGAACCTGAACCGGAGCTAAACCCGTAGAAAAAAAAATTGCTGAACCCGAACCTGAACCGGAACTTTATTTTAAATGGATCCGGTTCGACCGTTTGATGCTCTAATTTTAATTTTAAAGTTATTTGTAGAAGAATCAGAATTACAATTTTGTTTTTGAAGTTGCCGCAATTTTTTTGGTCACGATACTTGTTGTGTGGCAATACAGAAACGTTATAAACGACTTCTTAGGCGAGAAGTTAAAGCAAAAACATGTCACTTGCTAGATAAAGAAAGCGAAATTTTAAATATATGCTAAAGCAGTTGGTTCTTAAGCTTTTTACAGTGCCACACTATTAAAAAAAAATACATATTAATATAGAGACGTAGCAAACATAGTGAAACCATCGTTGGTGAAGCAAAATTATTTGACGCCATTAAAAAATCAAAGCTGCAAAGTCCAGGCTGTTGGGGAGCCACTCGACTGAAATTTAGTTGTGTGGAGAAGTTTAATAAAAAAAGCAGTGTAAACTTATCGAATGATTCGAATTCAGTATAACTTATAGTTGCCTCAAATGGTTTTCACTAGCATGATAGTATCCCTAACAGTCGAGATTGAGTAAAAAATATTGTTGAGCAAGCAATGCAATAAAGTTAATTAATTTTTGATTTTTCAAAAAAACAAAATTTTTTCAAAAAAAAAAAACAAAAACGTTTAAGGCCCGTTTCCACTACGAGCGTGGAAAAGAGCATTCTTTGTCTCTTTTATTGATCTTCGATTGAAGCGAGCGGTTAAAATTGAAGCTAGCGCAAAAAAAAAGCAATAAAACAAACAAAGAATGCTTTTTTCCACGCTCGTAGTGGAAACAGGCCTTTATCTAGCGTGCTTTTTCATTTATCAAGTATTACGTTAAAATTAAATTTTTGTTAACTTTCAGGCCTACCAAAATTGTAGCAACAGGACAAATAACTTTTAATACAAGAACCAAATATTTGCTGGTTCATTACAAAAGTTTTGCGTCAGTAATGCAACCGAAAAACCATAAGCAAATTACATTGTTGTATAAGTTACCCCTGCAAACAAAATTTAGTAGCACAATCTGACTTTGAGTTAACACTAAATAGTTTTGGTCGCCAATAGTTAGCTTGGCAAACAAAACATTATGGAGGAGTCAGAGTATTTTTCTGCCAATATCAAGCTAGTGTTTATCGAAAAAGTCTTTAATTAAATGCTGAAAAACCATTTTGCTGGTTTTACGAATTGAAAAATGATTGTCTCCCGTAAATTTGAATTTGCTTGAATTTAAGACTTTTTTTAAACAATTGGACCCACACCTAATTTTTACCCTTTCATCGCTAAACACTTATTAAAATAAAAAGCAGCAAGTTCTTAGTACCAGTTTGTAAGCAAGCAGTGATCAATATACAAAATTGCAAAGTTTGATTTCAGTTATCTTAAGAAAAAAAAAATCTTATACAACAAACTGATTTAATTTTTAATTTATTTCTAGTTGTAATTGTTAAATTAAATGTTACCGTTTGAAGTTGCCACAATTTGTTTGAGCAGTTGTGTGCCAATAAAGAAACGTCATAAACGACTTTATCAGCCGAAAAATGAAGAAAAAATATGTGCACTAGATACATGAACGTGCGCCAGGAGAACCAAAAGGGGGACTCGCTTTTTCAAATTTTAAATTTTACAAAATAATACATAAATATGCATTAAAAACTTCTAAAAGTTAAGGCTCGTTTCCACTACGAGCGTGGAATAGAGCATTCTTTGTTTCTTTTGACCATCTTTCCGCTCTTAAAATCTAAGTGAGCACATAAAGTCAATAAATCAAGTAAAGAGTACAGTAGCGAACAAAAAAAGTAAGACTTTTTTATTTTTTAAGATTTTTTAAAAATATCATTGTTAAAATTGAAATATATTAATATACAGTATATTAAGTAATATATCATTAAAAGAGCACAAAAAATTATATTAAATCGAATATTAATTTATTTTTTTTTAGAAATATAATTCAATTGCAACTAACTTGTTATTAAAAAATTTAATTTAATTTAAAATAAAAAATCTTACTTTTTTGCTCGCCACTGTACTCCATTCCACGCTCATAGTGGGAAAAGAGTCTTTATGCGTCAATTTTTTATTATTATAAACTTGAATGACTAAATGTTTAATTTGTTTAAAACTTTAAATTTAGATTACGTAACATAAAGGCCCGTTTCCACTACCGGCTTGAAACGAAGTATTTTTTGTTTTATTAATTTTTTTACTTCTTTCCGCGCTTAAAGGCAAAACGAAGCAAAAAAATCATTAAAAGAAACAAAGAATACTGCAATCTACGCTCGAAGTAAAAATGAACCTTAATGACGTTTCATAACTAGTAAACCTTCTGCGTGAGGGCCGCCACTAAAAAATTATCAAAAAATTCTTAGACAGGTGTATCAGTGGCTAGTCGAAGAAAGATCTACAGGGTGATTCACCGAAGTGTTGACAAATTAAAACTGAATTATCCAACTTACTATAAGGGCAAAAGAAACAAGTTTTTAATAGATAGAATGGAAATTTAATGGGCTTTCACATAAAATTCAAATTATTCAATGTAGCCCCCTTTGTTTTTCACAAGGCGCCTAAGACGTGGAAGTACTTGGGCGCACGTGGCACGCACCACTTCTGGGTCAATTTCTTCCCATGACGCCTTCAGTTTTCGTTTAAGGGTTTCGATATTTGGATGGGATGTTGAGCAGGCTTTTTGCTCTAGAATGGACCAAATCCCAAAGTCCATTGGGTTCAAATCGGGTGAAGAAGGGGGCCATACTTCCTTCTCCCAAAACCCTTTAAAATTGGTCTTGCACCAATGCTGGACTGCTTTGGCTGTGTGGGAGGTTGCCCCATCTTGTTGAAGCGTAATTCCTTCCTCTCCCACTGTTTCTTGAACCCAGGGAATGACTTTTTCTTCCAACATCCGACGATAGATAGTTTGGTTAATTTTCACGCCTTCGTCGATAAAGATTAGAGGTGTTTTCAGGCCTGTTGAAGTGACTCCTGCCCAAACCATCACGGAAGAAGGTTTCTGCCTCCTAAATGAACTGCAACGTTCAACTGGCACCATGTCCTTGTTTGGAATCCAAATCCTGTCATTTTGGTGGTTGTGGATAGCTTGGACAGTGAAAAGCTTCTCATCTGTCCAAAGCACTTGAGGCCGCGTGCCAACAACAAGTCTCTTGATCAAAACCTTAGCTCTATCAAGCCTTTTCTTCTTAGTGGCGTTTGACAGGAGCTGCCTCTTGGTAAATCTGTACGGGTAGACGTGGAGATCATCCTTGATAAGCCTTTGCATGGTGCTCACGCTTACAGAGGTGTCCTTAGCCAGTTTTCTTGCGCTCCTTGAAGGGTTCCGCCTCAACCTCTCCCTGACCTTCTTAATCAGTTCCTTTGTCCTGATGGGTTTTTCAGGAGTACTTCTGATTCTTGGAGCACAACTTCCAGTCTCCCTGAACCTCTTTACAGCCTTGTAAACACCTCCACGACTCACAAATCGCTTCATCAACCGGAAAATTTTCGCAGGTGGAAGTCCTTTCTTGCAATACCCTTCAACGACGTCATTTACTGTCTTTGCCATCTTACTTTTCTAGATTAAATATTCTTATTGATATTGAAAACTTACTCTAGAATATATAATAACAATCTGAAGAGGTAATGCGAAGTTAATAATGGAATAAAGTATTTGTCAACACTTCGGTGAATCACATAAAGTATTTGTCAACACTTCGGTGAATCAGCCTGTATATAAACTCATGTAAACGCAATCTATAAGAAATTTTCGAGATCACAAAACAACAAAAAACTTCCGTTTCCGCTTTTGGCGCTCGCATTGATAAATAAATTTATTGGTAAGACTTGGTTTTTACAACCAAGACCCATGCCGGTGAATTAGTTTAATTTAATTTTTTTAAAACTTGTACCAGAATTTTTTTAAAAACCCTTTTTAAGAATATTTTTTGTGTTTCCGACTGTTTGCCATCACTCCTCCAGGAAGCGCGTCTACGAGCGCCCATGATAACACGAGGTAAGAAATTGTGTTTACAGTTCTAACGCTTGTTAGAAATAGATAAAAAATATATATTCCGAACCCGAACCGGAGCTGAACCGGAACTGAACCCCTAAAAAAAAAAATTGTTGAACCTGAACCGGAACTAAACCCGAAAAAAAATTTTTTGCTGAACCCGAACCGGAACTGAACCCGAAAAAAAATTTTTTGCTGAACCTGAACCGGATCTGAACCTTTAAAAATAAAATTTGCCGAACCTGAACCTGAACCGGAACGTTATTTTAAACGGTTCGATTCCCTGGAAAAAATAATCTTTATATTAATCAGTATCACGATTAGCATTTAAAATGCTTGTTACATTCATAAACATAAATTTTGAAATGTAATCGATTACATCTAAGTTTTTCTCAAAGCAATCGATTACGATTACGATTAGATCTAAATTTGTCTCAATGTAATCGATTACGATTACGTGAAAAAGCGTAATCAATTGTAATCAATTACGATTAATGATTACAATTCTGGTTGATATATGTTAAAAATTGTTTACCTATTTAAAATTCTGTAAAAATAAAGTGTTACTCTCATATAGCCGTAGTGAAAAGGATTTGTGTCTCTGCATGTTTGTTATAAAAATTGGGCACCGTGGCCAACTCATTTAAGAGCGCCATATTAATGGCGAACGTGATTGAAACGGTCGGTTTAAAATTTACTCTTGTTATTTCGTTACAAATTTAACTTAATATTATCTCTTTTTCGAAGCAAAGTTGCTACATTTGGATTACTTTTAGTACAAACTGTTGACTACATATAGGCCTACAACTTTGTTAGCAGCTTTAGCAGTTCAGGTTAATAAATTTTGCGAGTGTATTTGCAGGTAAATAAAATAAGAAAAATGATTAATAGACCTATAAAATGTTTTGCGAATCGTGTTTGAAAAAATTCGATTCTTAAAACATGATGAGATCTTGTTTCATTAGCAGTGAGAGTAAAAAGCATATGGTATATTATCAATATAACTCATTATTTTATTCACTTAATAGGCCATATAATTTTTCATCTCTTACTGTAACTTACTAATAGAACCGGAAAAAAAAGTTTAATTGTTTTATCACTCGAGTCATTTTCATCATTTAATTGATTTTTGGACCCTTCGAGTCCTTATACATTATAGTAAACTAACAATTTTTAGAAATGGACTTGAATCACTGTAAGTTAAAAGTCTTTCTCATTAAATAAGCCTAAACCGTTCTCAAAAACTGTTTTTGAAACGCCAGAAAGTTATAATTTCAAACTTGTTTTTAAAGTAATCACTAATCTATTTGGCAAATCCGTTGCTGAGAAAACAAATAAATTTGGCTTTATTTAAAAAAACGCATCTCATATCCCGTTTTTTTCGGGAGGTAATAGAAGACAGCAAAAGCTTTTCAGAACTTCTGGTCATACCAATTATTTATTCTCCAGACAGGCAAACCCGGTTTCACAAATCGAACCCACGGACTTCTTTAGGATATTAGGCCTCGGCTTTTGGTTTGACTTTTGTTGGAACCTTTGCTGGGACGGAGTGTTTCCGTCATTCAAATCTAAATTAGCAAGTAAAACTGGTTTTCAACGGTGAAACTCTAAAAGACAAGTCATATATAAGCCTATCTCTAGATAAACTAAAAATGAATCAAGAATTTTAACCAATATCTTGGCATCTCCACATGCAGTTCTGGGTAATCGCGATACAGTTGCCGTAGATATAATGCCTCTGACGTTTACTTCGAGTCTATATAGAAGATAAATAGTGTGATAATAATAAAAATTACTTTCACAAATGCCAATAGGTGTTTTCAAAAAAAGTTTGTCTCTGTTTTTTAAATGTTTAATTTTTTCTTCTTTTGTTGGGAGTTCTGTTAACTTGTAATACGATATGATGTAATATGCCAAATAACTTGAAAGGGCATTTAACTGTGTAATATTTTTTTAAATATTTTTCGTCACTAGTACCAGGTCTATGCACGCTATTGCCGTCAATAACTATCAACTTGTCAAAGTATCAATCTGGTTGCTGCAGACATAGATTTTTTTTTTTAAATGTTAGGTATTATTTAGACTGAAGCATAAGTGGATACTGAAATATTACTTTCTAAAATTAGTGTCAACCATAACTTAAAAATTTTATTGCATTTTAATATTGATAAATTACATTTTTCAATAATGAATATTATTATATTACATAACTTAATTGTAAATAAAAATGTGTCAATGAGTTTGCTGCATGACTTAATTTATTGGTTTTCTTTAAGAGAGAGAGAGAGAGAGAGAGAGATCTGTTTATGCCCCTACAGTTACTATCCCTTCTTGAGAGATACTTTTTCTTTTTGATTTCTTCTTTATTCCACCCTGGTGCTGAAAGGGGGATTTCAGGTTAGTTTCAACGAAAAAATTGCATACAGTGACTTTTTGAAAAGACCCAATTTATCTTGTTTTAAACTGTGTTTAACATTTGCATTGACTTCTGAAAATATAAGTTATTATTATTTTTTGTGATAATAAAAAAATACTAATATTGTTAATTATTTTGAATGTTTATGAATATATTTGATTTGTTTCTTTTTAGGGTAAATTTACACTGCTGAATTCAAATCTTAGCTGATAATTTACTGGGTACTTACAAATACTATAGGAGCCACATGCATACCCATTAAATAAGGTCTAGAGATACATGGAGCCAT
This sequence comes from Diplosoma virens, assembly GCA_963680785.1. Classification (NCBI taxonomy): domain Eukaryota; kingdom Metazoa; phylum Chordata; class Ascidiacea; order Aplousobranchia; family Didemnidae; genus Diplosoma; species Diplosoma virens. The sequence continues at coordinate 6,260,466 of OY796891.1, forward strand.
ATGGAGCTGCATGGAGCCACCGTATAAACTTCAAATACTACAAAAGCCACATGCATACCCATTAAATAAGGTTTAGAGATACATGAAGCCACCGTGTAAACTTCAAATACTACTGGAGCTGCATGCAGACCCTTTAAATGAAGTCTAAAAATGCATGTAGTTGCATGGAGCTGCATGGATCTGCATAAAGCCACATAGAACCACTGTGTAAACTTCAAATACTATAGAAGCTGCATGCAGACTCTTTAAATAAAGTTTAGAAATACATGGAGCTGCATGGAGCTACTGTATACACTTCAAATACTACAGGAGCCCCATGGAAACCCTTTAAATGAAGTCTAGAGATGCATGGAGCCACCGTATACACTTCAAATACTATAGGAGCTGCATGAAGACCTTTTAAATGAAGTTTAAAGATGCATAGAGCCGCATGGAGATCCTTTGAATACAGTCTAGAGATGTATGGAGCTGCAGGGAGACCTTTAAAATATTGTTTAACAGTTTACACTGTGTCTCCATGCGGCTCCAAGCATGTTTAAACAATATTTTAATGGTCTCCATCTCACTTCATGCATCTCTAGATGACAGTATATTTAAAGTGTCTCAATCCATATGGCTCCTGTAGTATTTGAAGTCTATTCTGTGGCTCCATGTGACTCCACTGCATCTGCAGACTATATTTAAAGAGTCTCCATGTGGCTCTTGTAGTATTTGAAGTTCACTCAGTGGCTCCATATGGCTCCATGCATCTCTAGACTTTATTTAAAAGGTCTGCATGCAGCTCCTGTAATATTTGAAGTCTACACAGTGACTTCATGCAGCCCCATGCCACTCCATGTGGCTCCATGCATCTCTAGACTTCATTTAAAGGGTTTCCATGCGGCTTTTGTAGTTTTTGAAGTGTATATGGTGGCTCCATGCAACTCCATGCAGCTCCATGTGGCTCCATGCATTTCTAGACTTAATTTAAATGGTCTCCATGCAGCTCCTGTAGTATTTGAAGTTTACACGGTGACTCCATGTGGCTCCATGC